>BSBM01000541.1:16010833-17222500 GCA_027924585.1 Larix kaempferi
TCCACTCTCTTGCGAGAATGGCCAGCAAGGTCATCCAAGAGAACCTCCATTATACGTTTAAGGTCATGAAAGGCATAGGTCATCGCACGCTAAAACATAGCTCTGGCATTTTTAAGGCCAAAGGGCATTTTTTGGTATGCAAATGTACCCCAAGTACAAATGAAAGCAGTCTTATGTTGGTCCTCAGGCTTGATCTAAATTTGGTTGTATCTTGAAAATCCATCCATGAACGAAAAAATCTCACTTCCTGCACAAGCATCCAAGATCTTATCAATGAAAGGAGTGGGGAAACTGTCTTTCGGACACGCACGGTTCAGATCACGAAAATCAGTACACACACGGATAGTTCCCTACTTCTTATCCATAGGAACAAGATTGGAAACCCATTCGGTAAGGGGAACTGGGTAGATAAAACCGGCCTTAAGCAGTTTCTCCACCTCTTCCTTGATCGCGACGACCTTCCTAGGGTTTACAGCATGTAAGCGTTGTCAAATCAGTTTAGCGTTTCGATACGTTATAATCTCATGTTCAACAATGTTGGGGTCTATTCCTGGCATCTCCTCATATGACCAGGCGAAAGCTTGCCAGAGTTCTTTAAAAATATCGATGTAGATGCGAATATCTTTAGGAGAGAAATCATCACCAATATGAACATTTTCAATCTTTCTAGGGGTTTGAGAGATGTTGATCATCATAGTGGGGGAAATATTAGCCATATTCCTCTCCGCATAAATCTCATGTGTGCCCAAAAGAGAAACAGGGTGACAAACAATCTCGGCTAGAGTCATCCTAAAATATTTTTGATCAACGAGATCGAGGTTGGGAAGAAAACTAGAGCGATGGTGCATATCCTCCCAAGGTCTCTCACTACCACACATAGCCTCGATAATGGCTTCATTCGAAGGTAAAGTATCATCAAGGAAATCGTGCGAACAAGATGAGTTGGTTGCCCAAACCGGCAGCATAACGGGATCTTCTTCTTCTGTCTGGGAAGAGGAGAGATACGGCTCTACTGTGGCTTGTTGAATATCATGATAAGCAAGCTCAACAGCAAATAATGGCATAGTCGTCCCAACATGCGCAACATCTCTGGATGAGGGATTCGTAGATGGTAAGGTCCACGGATCATTGAAATACGATGTCCGGAATGGTACATTATGTAATTGAGGAGACGCATTGTTGGAAATAGTTCCAATAAAATTAATGGGTGTAGGGAAATCAAAGGATCCCAACATGGAAGGGTACAACCCGACACCCATGTTCCCAGCTTCTGATTGAGAATCAATAACTTGCAGGACCACTGATCCCGTGGATGTTGTGGAAGAAGGACGAACGTAATCTAGGTGATTGATGGTCACAATCTTGCCTTCGTGAGGAAATAAAATAACTCTGAATATAGTAGACGCGATAGCTTTCATAGCGTACATCCAATTCCTACGCAGTAAAGGGTTGTAGTTGATGGGTGCATCAACCACCTCAACTTCAATAGGCAGGTTTCCCACCCAAGAGGAAAACATGGGAAGGGATAATCCCATGCAGCTTAAATGATTGACCGTCGAATGCAGTGAGCATGGTCATAGAATTATCTAAGGGAGGAGAGCCAAGAGATTTCCAACAAGATATTGACATTACTGACGCCGAAGCGCCTTCATCAACCACCGTTCTCTTGACAAAGTTCTGCAAACATTCCACCTGGATCTGAAAGGCCACGTGGTAATGTAAGCGGGTTGGACATCAGTACTGTCAAAATATATAATGTTTGGACTTTCCTCATCCTAAATTACTAAAGCAGATAAAAGGGCATGCCATTGTGACGGGAAAGCATGTAACACCTCAAGAGACAACATGGCACATGGATTTTGGCCCAAATCTTCTACAATAGAGTAGTTCTGGGTGGCTCGAGCATTAGGATTATGCGTAGAGTGCTTAAGAACACCTTTCGGTATCCGCGACATAGTAGAAGGCTTTTCAATATGCAAGGGCATATCAGGAGGAGGGGGAGGCTCATTCCCCAAATTCAGTTGTGGTGCACCATAATCGTGTTGACGAGTAGCAACACTAACCACTGATTGGACCATATTCATGCATCCATAGCCACTAGTATTGGAAGAGGACGTTGGGGTCTCATTAGATCCATAACCAGTGGTGGGAGTATGTGAAGCCATATTTTGATGAAGTGGAAGGGGATCATTCAACACAGCCGGGGTCTGTGCAAGATGCTTCGATGCCTCCTCAATTCGAGGACACAAGTGAGTAAGGTGGTCTTCCCCACAAAGCTTGCAAGGGAATTTCACTTTACGTTTAGGCTTACGGTCCCCACCAGCATTCCCGCCATCCTGAGGAGGGTTGGTGTTTTATTTCCGTGGAGTATTGCGATTACTACCATTGTTCCTATTGCTCCCACCCTTTCTATTGTTTCTCCCCTTCTTCTTACCACTAGGCTATTGGTTACCCGATGTATTCGTCGATTTTATAGAATGTACACCGGACGATGGGATGGAAGTGGACAAAGTGTGAACCTGTCTGGGAGTAGATTGGTTAAGCGACAAATTTTGCATTTGATTTGTAACCAAGTCTACAGGTCGAGTACTTGCGGTACCCATGATGCCATCGGCATGTGGTCCAAGAACTGACTTGGGCTCATGTCGTGTTCTCGGTTCGTCAAGGATAATGTCTTATAAGATGCTAGACTGAGAGTATAACAAATCTAACTGTTGTACTTTTAAGATGGCTTGTTCCTCAATCATAATGCCAGACATAGAAACATACTTAGCAATATATGGAAGTAAATACTTGAGAAACCATTCCAACAGAAACTCTGGAGGAATGTTTGCTTTCACTAATCGCTTCCATCGACGCCACTCTTGAACGTGATCATAAATATGCGTGGCCTTATTCTAGCAGAAGGTGGATAAAAGTTCAGTACCAGTATCGTAACGAGCCAGCAACTAAAAATGATCCAAGAAAACCAAAGCAATCTCATTGAATCCCCTATAGGTGCCCCTAGGCAACTCGATATACCACTTCGTGCTTTCCCCCGTCAGGGTGCATTGAAATAGTTGTAAACGAATGAAATCCTGATTCAATGAGTTGGACGAACATTAAAGGTGAAAGGTCATGACATGGTCCATTGGGTCCTCACCACTCTTCCCTTCAAACTTTGGAATGTCCGACGGGAGCTTAGTGGGGACCAGAGGCCAGCTAGGACTGTGACACACCGGATCATTCGTGAGCTTCGAAACATCAGGAATGGTCATTCGAGCGAGGAATGGAAGTTGCGGTTGGAAAGCTTGATTATGAGCTCCCATCAAAGGTTGAGTATACGGACCCGAAGGATAAGGTGGACCATAAGCTTGACCATGACCATTAAAAGGTTGATTATATAGAGTAGACAAACCATAAGTTTGACCATGGCCATAAGGTTGAAGATTCCCCCCAACCTGACCCATGTGAGGGTAAGCAGGTATATAACTGTTATGAGCACCATACTGAGGTGGAGGGTACTGATGGCCAACCCCGACTGTATTGTAGTAAGGGTTACCCCCATAATTATGGGGTGTATATGTGCTATTTGTAGTGGGAACTTTGTTGTAATGACCATAGTGATGAGGAATGTTTCCACTCCCTACATAAGCATTATTAGTAGTATGAGCAGTCATGTGGTGACCATGAGTACGAGGTGTATTTCCAACCCCAACATTGGCATTACTAGTAGCAAGAACAGTGGAGTTCTGATGTGAGATACATTCCCACCTCCTACATTAGCATTACTAGTTGCGGCAGTAGTTGAAAAAGTACACGGTATGTTTCCACCCTGTTAACACCCAAAAAGTGCTCACTAGCTCATTCCCCTATTCACATGACCCATTTGTCCACTTTTTCCACCATTTGAGCCTCTACAACCATCAAAAGGTCACCAAAAAGACCACAATACCCCTTTTTCCCCCTCAAAATATATATTTTTCCTCAAAAAACACAAAAAACCCTCAAAAAGGGTCCAGAATTCCCAAAAGATATTAAAAGGGAATAAAAATATTCAAAATATTCAAAAAGAGAAAAAAGAGGGAAAAAGGTACCTAAACCATGTTGGTCAATACCATTGGTTTCCTCAAAACCATAATGGTATTCCCCATCACCAAAAACTATAAAAAGGTGATAGGGGCTCCTCACTTTCCATCCATCATCCATCCTATCCTTATGCTGTGAAAATCTCTCTTGAGTTCTTTGACCATTTTAGCAAACTTGGAGAAGAGACCATTGGAGCCTGGAGCACCTCAACCTTGGAGCTGCTCAACACCAAACATCCTCACCATTTGAGGTATCATAATACAAAAACCATTCTTTGTTACATTTCTTGTTCTTTTTGTTAATCATTTTAAATTTATTTTTATATACACATGTTAATGTTAGATTATTTTATAATTGTTTTTGCTTTTCATTCGAAGACTTCTATTACAAGTTAATAGGTGCATCTTGCACATGCTTGGTTGAAAAACCAAGCAACAGTTTTTTGGCGACTCCACTGGGTTTTGAGCTTCAATTTTTTCTTTAGATCTTAGTTTTTTACTTGTTTTTACCATTCCAATTAGCAGATCTGCCATACTAGACAGCATATTTGTTGTTTCCCTAGTCGTTGGCCCTTTTTGTATCCTTTAACAGACCAAAATTTCACTTTTCGATTTTGTTTTCGGCAACCTCTTTTCCATTTTTCGCATCACGACTTTTCACCCGAGAATTGCGCGGCTCATCGCGACCTCATGGCCCTTTTCCGCATGGCGCACCGCAGCTTCGCGGCCTTTTTTCGGGATGCACATCGCAGCTTCGCGACCATTTTCCGCACTTCGCATCGCGACTTCGCGGCTAAAACCCGCAATGCACATCGTGGCTTCTGCCCTAAAACCCGCGATGCACATCGCGGCTTTTGCCCTAAAACCCACGGTGCTGTTATTTTAAGTTCGGCATATTTTTTAGAAAAAAATTTGCTGCATTATTGCCCATTTAGCCTATTTTTCCAGCGTTATTTTTCCCTATAATTTTTTCCAGCATTCTATTTTAATTATTGCAGCAATAGTAAATAATTTTCTATTACATATGCTCCATTAAAATCTTTTTAAAAATTTTCAGTAAGTGAAAGAAAGGTTTTTAGCACTCTATTTAGATCATAGATTTCACTTCAGATTTGCTCAATAGTTTTCCAAAGCAAGCTCTTAAGAAATCCATTTATTTCTTGCAATTTTTTAGATATTTGCTTTCCTTTAAAAATTATTTCAAAAATCCATAGTTTTTGAATTGTTTTTGTTAAAGCATTTACATTTCAAAAAAAAGCCTTCATTTTTTTTTTTTTGCAAATTGGAATCGTCTTATTTTTCATTTGTAATCAATCGCCCAAGCGAGGAAAATTCATTTTCAGTTAAATAATCACACTTGCACCCGAACAGATATTTCATTAAAATTGTAAAGATTTTATTACAAGAACAATGCGAGAAGTGAGTTTTTTGGTTATTTTGGAATTCTAGATCCATTGTTTAATTCCAAATTTAATGAAATATGCCACATTTTTAATTAACTGAGCCTTAAAATCTACCTAAACTCAACCAACACTTTAACCCCACTTGGGGAACACTTGAAGGATCTTGTAGCTAGGTAGGATTGGGGGGATAGGTGCTCCAATAACACCCCTCAATTATTTACATCTAAGACATAGTGGTTGTCTTTTAGGGAACCCAAAAATCCCTTATTATTTGTTGACACCGTTATACACCAATTTATCGGGAAGGCCTCTCCCTTAGGAGGGTTGAAGTAGCCAGACTAGTTCCGGAAGTCTGAGTAAAATACCGCTATCCATTAAGTAATCGAAGGATACCTTTCACAGTTCTCAGTGTACTACCCATATGGGAGTACAGCAGCGATAGAACCAAACTGCAGATTCATCCAACTGAACGTGTCATGAACGGGGTATCTTAGTGGCCATTTTTTAGGATTGTCTACCCGGTGTTCCTCCCGGTAGGGGGATATATAGCCTTTAATTCCACTACCCATATTGTCTGACTTGGATTTCATCACCTTGCAGAGGATATGTTTAGTTGAGTCATAATACCACTTTTAGTTAGGCGTTTGCATGCTCTACTACCCCCCTTGGTCTAATAAGCACCACTTTTTTCTAGGAACTATTTGACTTTTGGTATTCTGACCACTTTTCTGGATTCCTCCACTTATTATAGCATAGTTGTTATAATAAGTGCTTTTGAGGTTGGTTGTTGGCCTAAGAGCCATTATTTTTTCATACTCCCCTCATGCACACATCGTGGCATTAGGGTCTTGAGTTTTTCATATCACCACAATCCATTGGCATTTTTATACATATCTCACCATTGAGAACTTAAGATGATCCCGTCATTTTCAGGGTCAACCCCCTTAGTTCGGTACACTTGATTCTACACGTCATAAATGTAGAGCGTTATCCCTTATCCCTTGAATCCACACGTCATCAGCAGAGAACCCAGTAATCCAATTCTGATGTGCCTCATTTCACATCTGATTCTAAGGCTGAATCCGAACACCCTACTGAGACATCACCAACCAACCCCATGGCTGGATCACAATATGACCCCCTTTTCACCAGTACTATTGGAGCTACATCAACAAACCCCACCACTACCGTGAAAACCATGGTAGTCACACCCCCTCTAGGCATTCCCAAAACAGGACCACCACCTATTTTGGGTATGCCCAACATGGGGGTCACCCCCCCTCTCATTACCACTACCCAGATCCCAGGGATTACCGGAACCATTCCTAACCCATCGGAAACCCATGTTGCACTTGGGAATGCAGGCACCTCCCACACCACATCGGTTGGAGGTAATATCCCTTTCACACCTAGCATACCCTTAGGGGGCACTGGACCACTACATAATACTACCATTAATACTTATGCCCCAGTGACCATGCCACACCTATCTGCCCGTCTACCAAACATGGCTAATCTAAACTTACTAGAGCTGGCCAGGTTAACCAACAATCCTATTAGACACAACCCTACGTGGCCACCCATGCCCACGAAGCTTCCCTTAGATATCCCAAAATTTGAAGGAAAAGTTGGGGAAGATCCCCAAAACCACATCATGTCATTTCACCTATGGTGTTCCTCTAACTCCATAGTAGATGATTCCATTAGACTGAGACTTTTACAAAGAAATTTGACTGGCTCTGTAGCCAAGTGGTACATTGAGTATCCACATGGGACCCACAACAAATTTACGTCCCTCGCCTCAACATTCCTCCAGTTCTTTCAACTACCTATACGCTATGATGCAGGAGTGGAAATAATTTTGTCTTGTAGACAGAACACCGCTACACACATCACCGATCATATCCATGAGTGGCGTAAGCGCTGTAGCCTTTGCAAGATAAATCTTGACGACCGTATCTTTTTGGATTGGTTACTCAAATCACTCCTACCCCTCATAGCCAAAGATGTAGCTTCCGAATGACCCCAGTCAAAAGAAGAAGCTATCTTAAAATCTCACCAATTCGACCTCATATATGCCTAGTCAGGATATATATACACTATTTTACCTGACGCCCTGCGTGGCGATCCATCCCTCCATGATGCACCGAGGGCATCCCATGCTGTCGATGGTATTATCGGTCAGGTTACAGTGCAAATCAAACCTTTTACCATGATGCTTACAAACAACACCCCAAACCTTTCTAGGGCTTCATCTAATTCTGGAGCTACAACTTCGTATGCTCCAGTAACACATACCCACCACATTAATGGACCCTCGTGTCCACCAAAATGTTATGGGAAAGCACCATCAACTTATGTGCTAGCTCCATATTATAAACACGAGGCCCACCAGACTCCGGTCTAGCCACAAGCCCAAGTGGCTTATTATCCTCAACAGGCAGCACCTCTTGCTCCAACACTTCCAGCAGCTCAAAGTTACCCACAACCGCAACAAACACTAGGGCCACCTTCGAACCCTCCTATTTACTACCCACCGCAACCTGCTCCAGAGCCTGCATGACCTCAAAACCCACCTACTTCCCAAGGGCATGTTTACATGCAACAAAATCAACCTCCAAACCAGAACAATCAGCGTAACCAAGGAGGTCAACAAAACCACAGAAGAGGACGTAACTGTAGAAATAAACAACAGCATAACCAAGGTGCACCACCACATAATCCTCCAAACAACAATAACGCTATTCCCCCCCAACCAAAATCCTAACCGCCCACAAAAATAGGCTAAAAATAATAACTTGAGAACAAACCATCCATGTTCCATATGTGGAGTCTACGGCCATTACACACATAACTGTCCCCATTTAGATCAAGCGCATTAACTCTGGACTGACGACGCCCAACGACAAGGGCATGCTGCACAGCCAGCACTCCCTCCTCAAACACAATCGATGATATTACAAAATCCCTTACCAAACCAAGGCACGATAAACACTCGTCCAAATGATCCTCCTCAAGGATCCACTACACCACAATAGCAAATTACCTATGCAGCCACTGATTACCAACATGCTGAGTCCAATACTCACCCTTTGCTTATGATGTCATCAAGTGATGTCAATCTTCAAACCCGTCGAAATCAATATGGATCTGCCCCTGAGGCCACACCTACCGACCCATCGTTGAGTACTCTCCCAACCGATCAACCACTTCGCATACCCACTATGCCCATGGACGGGGGCCCCAAAGCACCTCGTTTACCTTTGAGACAGATTAACAATAACCCAAACGCTCCTGCAGCTTCCAACTATAACATTGTAGAGGATTTAGCTCAGTCCCCCGCTGCTATGTCCACTCTCGAAATCTTTAAAAATGGTTCTACACAGAGAAAATCGTTGTTATCTTCCATTGGTGCCATAGATCCTAACGACTCTAACATGATGGATTTCGACTTAGAACAAGCTGAACCTCGCATGCCTTCATCTCTAGCTTTTCAAGTTTTCATCTCCATTCGGAACCTCGTCGTTCATCGATGCATAATCGATGAAGGGGCTTCTACCTGCGTCATGTCGACTTTCATATGGCAGAAACTTGGGTCCCCAATGCTACAACCATCCACTACCACATTATGAGCTTACGATGGCCATGCAGCTCAACCTCAAGGTTTTCTAGTGAACATACCCATACAGCTTGGGGGCAAATTGGTTCTCATAGATATAGAGGTCATTAACGCCCAACTTGATTACAATCTCCTTCTGGGACGAAGCTACATGTACAAAATGAAATCTGTCACATCTTCAATTTTCCGCATCATGATGTTTCCCCATGAGGGACATGTAATTAAAATCAACCAGATTACATACTATGATCCCAATGCCCCCGCAGCACCAGAAAATGTTCTTCCTATGATTGAACAACCCGTTTTTAGTGCACCAACATCCTTCGTCTCATCAGTCGGACCCGGGATATATTTGGATACTCCCATGACCAGCTCCTTCCCGTCAATCCGACCCCGTCTTCAGGTAACTGCGGTATCCGATTTGTGCACCCTATAACACAACAAATAACAACAACCTCAACAACCTCAACCACCACCAAAAGCACCCAATGTTCCTAGCCATATCGGATTGACACCAATTCACACTATCCCCTTCTTGTTTCCATTTTCAGGAGTTGTTAGCATGCCAGTAATGGCTACAATCAACCTTCCAGGTTTAACAATAGGGTTGCTAGTATGGTAATTACCTACACCAACCCTCCCGCTGACTCCGACCATTGTTTTACAATTGGTACAACCTGTGAACATGTCGAACCTTCCACCACCCGGCATACCCAACCACCAAAATCGCCCACAACCTGGCGGTTTGATTCCCCAAAACTGGTCAGTTCCAACAGGGGGCACTACATTGACATCTAGTTATGTCCCCCCTCAATCCCGCAACACTGGGGGCAGAGGTCCACAAACCTACAACACTGCACCCACAACTCCCACCCACCCAGTGACTCCAAAATTAGCCAAGAAACCCCCAACCCGTGTACTCCCTAAGTGCTCCTTGTGCGATAATATCAGCCATGCCACCCATCTATGTCCACAACTACCAGCACTTCAAGAACACATGAATATGTTGCATGATGACATCAACATTCCATTTGTCAAGTTAGAATTACCACCTCAAACTCGTGATAAATGATTGCACACAAACCACCCTTGTGCAATATGCGGAATCTACGGCCATTATTCACATCACTGCCTTGATCTCCCATATTATAGAGCAGCACTATACGAGATGAATAATGCCAACTTAGAAATATACCCACCATTTGTTGAAGAAATATTCCCTCCAGAATCATCCCATTCAGAAGAAATTAATGCCGTTTATAAGATTTCAACTACCTACAAACCCGAACCAATTCATTTAACGGAACACTAATTCCGTACCGATGAAGAAATCCTAGAAACACTCACTGCACCGGACTACCCTTGGGATGATATGCACCATCGATCATACTTCCTCCCTGAAGCATCTACGTCCACCGTAGCAAACCAACTATCTGTTGAAACTAAGGACTTCTTACCAACCAAGGTTGATTGGTTCAAAGATCCAATCCCAGCTCCAGAAGCCTTTGAGGAAGGTAACATGGCTAACATTTCTCCCATTATAAAAATCAAAATCTCCACCACACCTATAAAACCCAAGCTTATTTCTTTAGGTGCATCTTGCACTAAGAAAGAAACCCAAGCTTATAAGAAACTCTTCCAAGAGTTTCAGGATGTCTTCGCCTGGTCTTATACCGAGATGCCTGGTTCCACCATTGTAGAACATCACATAGACACTTGGCCCAACATATCTCTGGTCCGCTAGAAACAACGTCCCATTCACCCATCCAAGCTTCCAGCCACCAAGAACAGGTCTAAACTTCATTATGATAAACATGTTCACCCCCGAGCATTTAGTGAAGGCGACCTCGTACTTGCCTATGATCAAGCTCATGACAAAATGGGAAAAGGAAAGTTTGTGTCCATCTGGAAAGGCCCATATATTATACACACCTGCCTCGGACAGGGGGTATACATTCTGACCGACTCAAAAGGCGCAACCCACATAATGGGTTGTACCTCAAACGATTTTACCCATAGAAAATTTGATGGACACCACAGTCCACAATTGTATAGGCTTTTTTTTTTTTTTTTTTTTTTTTACAAAAAATACAAAAACCTAAAAATTTCTTTTTTCTGCATGACCATAGATGGATCCTGTTCCACTTTGCTACGTTGGCTTTGCTGATGGTGCAAGTCGTTGGTCGCCCAATCTCGCCTCCGCAGGTTGGGTAATATATTCCCCTTGACATGAGTTGATCCACATCAACGAAGTGTGCATAGGTGCTTCCACAAACAACCAAGTTGAGTATGACGTCGTGACCAGTCTCCTGGCCACTGCTCTCCAAATGAGCATAAGTCACCTTAGCATTTTCTTGGACTCCCAACTCCTTGTTTCCCAGATCAACAATGATTACCAGGTACGCGATCCCTATCTATTCAGAAAATTCCTATGCACTAAACAAATGATTCGACAGTTTGAGTCCATTTCATTCACACATGTCCCAAGGAATCTCAATAGTGTAGCAGACCATATGGCAAACAACATTCTTGATTGGCACACCAATCACACCATGTAGAAAAAGTATATATATATATTTGCATCCACGTGTATACAACGTGCCTCCACGGGCATACAAACAAAAACATAAACAGTTATATATGACATGCCTCCATGGGCTACACAAGATATCTATGCCAAGCCTCCATGGGAAAAACAAATATGTGCCTCCACGGGCATATACAAAAAATTAAAATGTTGCATCCACGTGCATACTATGTGCCTCCACGGGCATATACAAGAAATTAAAATGATGCATCCATGTGCATACACGACTCAATATCCAAACATATATATACATATATATATCATCATAATAGTGAACATGTCATAGGTGCCCTCAGCACCCAATATACAAAAATACATAGCCGTACAAAAAAGGTACATCCCCATATGCTCATCAGCATTTGGGGGGCAAATACAAGATCAACTAGTCATCGTGATCCCCAAGATCCTCTGGATCCTACTCAGCTGGCTCCTCCAGATCCTCCTGATCACGATCCCTCCTCTCTGCCATCACAACTGCTGCTCTAAGTAGGATGGAACGCCACTCACGAGAAGCATCGAAACAATGCTCAATAGTGGCCCGGTCCAAGTTCCTCCACCCCTCCTCTAGTGCTCCTACTATAATCTTGTCCAAAGTCTCTCGGACACCCTCCAGGGCATCATCTTGAGGGCGCACAACCCCTCAAGCACGTGGAGGCGGTACCGCTACAGGTGGAGGAACGACCACCATCGCCCGTCCCCTATGACCTACATGATTAGGTGGTGGCCTCGGACCAATATCTACACAATCACACAAGTGAACCAAGTCAATATCATATAAATATCTCTAGCTATAATCATAACAAAAATCATCTAAAGACATGGTATAGTAGAGAACCAAAAATAAAGACATACCATCTAAACCCTAGGCTTGCCCCTAAGCTCGAGGCATCTCCAGATCTCCTCGATAATCCATGCCAGCATATGGATAGTCATCAATAAGTAAGGGGATCTACTCCCACTTCTCATACATGTCCTCCGAAAAGAACCGCCGGATACCACCACCACCCCGGGGCATCATCTGCCCCCACTGCACCATCCGCGGCTCAGTAACCAACCCATCTCGAACCGGCACACGCGGCCGCAAGGTCGATACTCGCTCAAAGAAAAAACAACAGAGGAAAGAGGCATAGCAAAAGTCCCTCCCATCCCTACTGACCTTGTCCATATCTCGCCGGACACAGGCTAGAAAAATATGACCCCACGCAAAGTAGGTCCCTCTCAACACAGAATCTACCATCATCATTTCCCCCCCAGACAAACGATGTGGCGCCGCAGCACCCAACACACGCAGAACACAAGCTCCAACTGCTCGCATCTCCCACTCCCGCAGAGATGTCAGACTCAATGTGTTGTTTTGCGCAATAGCTCTAGGCACACAGAATCTCTCCAAGATATCCTCAATATCCAACCTAGCTGGGATCCTCGGCTGGAGATCCCCTACCTTCCCTAAGCGAGGCAACCCAGTAAGAAAATAAACGTCAGAAAGGGTGACCTCTAAGCGCTCACACAGCACCATGAATGCAGCCTCTGCTGGGACCCAGAAACCCACCAATTTGTTTAGTAAATCTCTCACTGAATGCATTGGTGGAATCTGAGTGAACTTTAGGAGCCCGCCTACAGCCAAGGCCTGCCGAACACCCTGGTCAGTCCGAATCCGCTCCATCAAGTCCTCATCCATCTCTCGCTCTCGCCATGATACTAACGGCCTAGTCAAAATCCTACCAAAAACAAAGGAAAATTATTTAGAAACAATGTTTTTTCAAAACAAATTCCATCGTGGCTTTCAGGCCTTTAGCCATGATGATCATCGCGGCTTTTCCATCAAAATCCGCGATGATCATCGTGGGTATCAGTCGCGCACTCTCAATGATCATCGAGGGTATTGGCCCCACAGTTGTGATGAACATCGCGACTGTTAGCTAAATAACCGTGATGAACATCGCGACTGTCAGCCCCAAACCCGCGATGTTCATTGCGGAAAAGGACGCAAAACACGTGATATTCCATGTTGGAATGCCAAAGTGGAATTTCATGGTTTTCGAGGGCCCACCGCCAACCAGAAAGCAAATAAATTGAAACGCTAAGGCTAATAGGATTTTCTGAAACTCGTGGAATGAAAAATCCAATGGTCGAATCTCCCACAAATCAAGAAAGAGCTTTGACCTCACTCAATTGATCTGTGAAACTCGCACGTAACAATGACACATGTCACATTGGGCCCACACCCTATTTATAGAGATTTGACCATTTTTCCAACAGCGATTTCAATATCATATGACATTTGTTTTTCAAACCATTGGTACCATTGGAATCAACACAACGAGAAATTCATGATAGTCCTCTCCTTTTCCTGATTCCACCACGACCATTTTTTGGGCATTTTTCCCATGCCCTAAGTCACCTTGGTTTGCGTGCCACGTTGGCCGTCGTCCATTTTTGACAAGTCCTATATCACTGGATTCAGTTTTTCGTGCTCGTGATGATGCTTGAGATCATTTCTCACTCTCACGCCTAGATTTTTTTGGCATTTTTCTTACATGCCCCCTCGTCGCCTCGGTTTGCATGCCACATCGGCCGTCGTCTGTTTTTTACAAATTTTATATCACCGAATTCAGTTTTCCGCACTCGTGATGATGCTTGAGATCATTTCTCGCTCTCATGCCTAGATTTTTCAGGCATCTTTTACATGCCCCCTCGTCGCCTCGGTTTATGTGCCACATCGACCGTCGTCCGTTTTTGACAAATTTTATACCGTCGGATTCAATTTTCTGCTCTCATAATGATGCTTGAGATCATTTCTCGCCCTCACCCCCATAATTTTTGGGCATTTTTTCAAAATGTCGCTCATCACCTTGATTTGCGTGCCACATCAGCCATTGCACGTTTTTGACGATCTTTATGTCATCGGATTCAGTTTTTTGCAGTCATGACGATGCTAAGACCATTTCTTGCTCTCATCAATACCTTTTTTCTCGGTATAATTTTATTCATTTTTCGGGCCGAGCAATTCCTTTACAAAAAAGGCACTTAGGGAGTTTCCGTTAAGCTCTTTTCTGACTCCTAAAAAAATGAAAAGATCGCCAAGCAACCTTGCTTCCTTTCATGCTCGCTAAACGTATCTGAAAGGGCGTCTACCTAGTATAAGTTTACCCTTTTTCTGGACCTTGTACACTAATTACGAAAAAGGAATACTCTAGTCACATCGGCTAGAAGAGTTCTCCATTTGCATCATTTTATGCTTTTTCGTGCCTTGGAGACTAACTTACGAAAAAGAACACCTATGGAGTCCACTTACCGCTTTCAGATTCTCTAAACTTGAAAGCGACCATGAGCAGTCACCATCCTAGGCTCGTATAAATCCACAAGATGGTACTCCACCACCACTGCAGAGTCTTCTTATCATTTTTAGACTCGTTAAAAATGAAATCACTTACGATCATGAACAGTCCTGGGCTCACACAAATCCACAGGATAGTACCATTTCAAAGCACACTTTTATCCCTTCTTGGAGCTCATTAAAACTACAAAGAAGGACCCAATGGTGCTTCTCGGCGCCACAACAGATTATGTCTACCCATACGGTAGCTTCCTCATTTTTATCACCTTTGTTCAGAGTATTCTGCAGTCTGTCACCCCGATACTCCCCCTACAGCACCCATCAACTTGTCCCCATAGAGTCACCCCAATCTACAATAAATACACTTCATCACTTAAAGCTATGATACCCACACCTACGAGTCAGTTTCCTACACTGCCAGGTCAACCATGTCATCATGTTCTAAACAAAGGAAGTTTGAGTCCACCCACTCTATGACCCCAGTTATTTCCCATCCCCATAGTATGTCAATCCTACCATCAGTACTATCACACTTCAGTTGTACACCTCACACTCCTATCAAGGAAACATCATTTCCTTGATAGTTGCTGGTCTCCCTCTATCGACGCCAACCAGATTTATTCCAAAGGATAGACCTAGAGGTCCCTGTGCCTTGGACTCATCACCGTTTGTGGTGAGTGCATACGGATCATTTCGAAAGGAGTCCTCATTGCCTCTCCAAATGATTGCTTCTCAAATGCTTGACTTCAACACCTTGATCGCATCATTGAGATTCGTACATAGTATTAGTCCTTTCAGTTATTCATTGAATACCCCGGATATCACCTGACTCTACCACAATTGAGAGTTTAATTAAGAAAACAACCAGTTACATTTTCCTATAGATATTCGGGCTGTACTTGGCAACAGTATTCAGATGTAACCTAGTACACAGTTACATGTACTTCTCATAGGTGACTCACAGTCATTGAGTCCCTACAGATGTCGGACACCTTCAGTTTCAGCAGTTCATCAACCCTTCTGATACCTTATTCAGAACAGTTGTTTCTTTATTCCAGTGTATCAGTTATTGAGATCAGTCATGTCATGATCATGAGTATGTCCCAACATTGTGTCCTCTCTGGACCATTATGATGTACCAACAGATTTTTTATGTATTATTTAGGTCCCCCTTCTTGGGACTAATTATTATATGTCTTGATACGAGCATGGGTATGCCCGCCTCGTCCATTAACAGAGATTATTCCTCATTCATATTGAGGCCATGTAATATTTTTTGTTTTTGCAGCTTCCAAGGGGCCGTTGCTCCAGTCTCCAACCGGTCTCTTCTCTCCTCCAAATCCTAGGAAAAAAGACAAAAGAACTATGATGTCTATCGGCCATATGATGATCTCCTACCCTCACACATCAGGGGGCAATTTGTTAACACTCAAAAAGTGCTCACTAGCTCATTCCCCTATTCACATGACCCATTTGTCCACTTTTTCCACCATTTGAGCCTCTACAACCATCAAAAGGTCACCAAAAAGACCACAATACCCCTTTTTCCCCCTCAAAATATTTTTTTTTTTCAAAAAACAGAAAAAACCCTAAAAAAACGGTCCAAAATTCCCAAAAAATATTAAAAGGGAAAAAAATATTCAAAATATTCAAAAAAGGAAAAAAGAGGGAAAAAGGTACCTAAACCATGTTGGTCAATACCATTGGTTTCCTCAAAACCATAATGGTATTCCCCATCACCAAAAACTATAAAAAGGTGATAGGGGCTCCTCACTTTCCATCCATCATCCATCCTATCGTCATGCTGTCAAAATCTCTCTTCAATTCTTTGACCATTTTAGCAAACTTGGAGAAGAGACCATTGGAGCCTGGAGCACCTCAACCTTGGAGCTGCTCAACACCAAACATCCTCACCATTTGAGTTATCATAATACAAAAACCATTCTTTGTTACATTTCTTGTTCTTTCTGTTAATCATTTTAAATTTATTTTTATATACACATGTTAATGTTAGATTAGTTTATAATTGTTTTTTTATTTTCATTCGAAGACTGCTATTACAAGTTAATAGGTGCATCCTTGCACATGCTTGGTTGAAAAACCAAGCAACACACCCCTAGTGTTAGGAGGATTATGAACATTCGAAAAAGTGGTCTTAGGTTGTCATGTATGGGCATTTGTATTATGTGGTAAACGAGTCATGGTAGGAATGGTATTCCTATTATGATGGGTAGTCCTAGGAGGCATTCGTCTTCCAACATTAGCATTGTTAGGAGGAATGCGACCGATCTCCATACTATGTGTGTGGGTGGACAACATAGTCCCCCCAGTGAGGGTAGTTCCCCCAGTGGGTGCAGTGTTGCTAACACCATCACTAGTGCTAGCATGACTACCAAAT
The DNA here is from genome assembly GCA_027924585.1 of Larix kaempferi. Taxonomy (NCBI): domain Eukaryota; kingdom Viridiplantae; phylum Streptophyta; class Pinopsida; order Pinales; family Pinaceae; genus Larix; species Larix kaempferi. Next base: position 16,028,245 of record BSBM01000541.1, read on the forward strand.
CTAGTAGATGGATGAACAACATCGTAACCAGGTGTACCAAAAGGAAATGGGTTAGTGTCGGCCGTAGTATCATGGTCAACATGAGACTTTGGCATCCCGTATAAATAATTATGTGGATACACAGGATCAAACGGGTTGTCCTCGGGTGGATCTGGATCATAAAAATCATGTTCGGTCTCAGGTATATCCGGACCAAACAAGCTAGGTTAGGTCTCAAGTGGATTGCCCCCCCACGCCTCATGAGGAGTAGGGGTGTCTGAAGTGTGTTCAACTCCACCTGATGGAGCCATAGGGATTTCTCCCGTGCCAGAATGTGCAGTCATAATGTCAATTACGTATGTTTTGTAAGAATCCAAAGACTCGAAGGGGGTCGTTCGACGTCCCCTGTCAATGCAACGTTTAAGCTCGACAGTCGGTAAACCAGCCAACCGATGAGAGCAGCGGAGATCCGGACTTCTCGACATGATATCTCCGAAAATACTATAAAATCGAAACATGTCCTATCGGCCAAACTATCGATCAAAAAGAGAAAATCAAGAGCACACTCCTAAAAAAATCTACAGCCAAATGCACACAAACAGTACTGGCTCAAGGAGCTCTCGACACTACAGCTGGTATGTCTTTCCTAGGAGAGGTTTGAGACTCCCAAACTATAGTCAGAGGTAACAAAATCAGTTATAAGGATTCCCATACTTCACTACATGCACAGGGTCAAGTCCCTATACAACAGGCAACTGTGCTGTCCAATCCCTATCTGACTCAGGACACAAATAGTATAACCACTGCAAGCGCCCTGTGCGGTACCTAGGTAAGGCAACTAAGGTTACCACAATATAAACAATGCTCAGGGGGACAGTTGCAGGTGGGATCCGTCGTATGGGTAGGGTAGCTAAGCCCAAAACTCAAGAGGGTCAAATCCCCCAAGAGTCCCCAGATACGAACAAATCCTGTAAATATCTGCCACGTTCAGCCAGTATTGGAGGGCTATCTCCACAACCAACCTCCCTTGACCTCGTGCTTAACTCTTGTGTAAGTAGAGCTTCCCGAGAACACTAATGTATACGATGGAATTCACCACTCCCTGGTTAGACACATAATGTTGGTCTAATAGTCTTGGATTGTTAACTCACAATGATCTATTCCAAGACTCTAAACCTAAGCTAGTTGGTGCACCCTATAAAATAAAAATCGTTTCTAATAAATTTTAAGATTAAGCGTTAATTTTATGTGGCTGTGATTACTCAAAGGACATGGTCGTGAAACTAGTGATGTATATGACTCGATAGTATGCACAATTAATAAAACTCTAGACTCATCTACTCAATAAAAACAATGCCACTAGAATGACAAGCAAATCCAATGGTTTCAAAATAAAAATGCAATCCTTTTAATTTTCCAATGCGCAAGCAAATCCTGAATGAAAGCACAAGCACTCAAATGCAAGATGCAATGCAGAAAGTAAAATGTTTTTGTATTTTCTTTTATAAATGAAAAGGAAAATGCAAAACCATTTTTTGTATTTTTCAATATATTGAAATGAAAAATGCAAGTGAAATCTACCTATTTGGTTATAGGAATGCGTAGAAGATCACTAAGACAAGCCAACACACCCCAAACAGTGAGACTCGGCCAATGAAATGAGCTAGAAAATCAAAAGAGTGATAAACTAATAAGACTAAAATCAAAGAGAAAAGAGGAGTTATGGTCACAAACAAGGCATGGAACAATCAGGAACAAGGCCAAAGAAGACTCAGGAACACTCACAATCAACCCAACAACAACCAAAGGCCATGAATCAAACAAAGCTGGAGTTATATGCTACTGTCGAAGGAAACGCTGCGGGTACTCATGGGCTATAGTGCAGAAATAAACGGGTAGACGCAGGCAGAACAAGGCTCACCCTTGTACAGGAAAAAGAAAATGAACAGTTAAAGATCCCAATGACCCAGAAAAAGCCTATTTTCTATAAGGTATGCTAACGGCTAGACAATGACACAGAGACTCGACAAACAACAACTCAAAAAAAGGACTAATGCCTAAAAATCCCCAAAAATAGATGTTCCCCCCAGCGGAGTCGCCATTTTTGTTATTGGAGAAAACTTCCTATGGCTTGGGGTAGACCATAACAGACAGCTGACTACCAAAAAATGACTCAATTCCCAATGCAATGCTATATAATTGACAATGCTAAGATAATGGAGAATGTAACCAACCTCGATCCAACGTTTGATGTAGATCCCCATTGAAGCTTTCAATCCATGCACTTGAACCTGAAAATTAGTATTGAACACCAATATACAACAAGTACATATAATATATGAAAGACATTAACATCATCAATAGCAATGGTCCATGATATTATAAGTAAACGCAACCCAATGTGATATAAAAAACATTTACAACATTAATGAATGAGAATATGAGTATTTCTATTAATAAATAACAAGAAGTATAATGAGATACGACCTCTTGCCAATAACCAATCTGAACCACGATCTAGGTCAATCCACTTGTGCCTCCACCACTTCAATCCTCCATGAATGGCAAAATCAAACTATGCAAGGAGTTTGGAAGGTGAACATAAGGAGTTCACAACTACAAGGATCAATGACTATAGACTCAAGATGCAGCAAAAATTTACTAGAGTTATCTTGCTCGCTCTTTCTCCTCCCTTCCATATGCCATAAGTGCTAAATATATAGCCTTCCAAAGGTAAGTGAAAGGACACATCAAAGCATTACGGGGCAAATCGAGGGCCAAAGGTCACCCTAAGACCGCTTTCTGGGAGTAAAAAATAATTAACTAGTGATTTTTACCATTTTACATGCTACCCATGGGCTATATTGATTCAGCTCGCGGGTACGCCCACTGAAGTGATACAGCAAGCGCATAGGGAGAAAAAATGGGAAAAAGGTGTTCTGAAGGACATAAAGTGCCTCTAAGTTAGTGAAATGGATCCTAAGGGCCAAAGAGTGCTGATACTCATATGGTGGAAGATTACGTTGTAACAACTCTATGGGAAGGAAGGTCCCATTGTCAAGGAAGAGGAAACAAAACAACAAGAAAGAAAGTGCTTTGAGAAACATGGAACAACAATAGAAGTTTACATCCAAGAAGCATCAAGAGATTAAGTTAAAAACCCAACTCAAAAAACTTCAAGATATGATGCATAAAATGCAAATGAATCTTGCAAACACTCAAATTGAAATCTCTATCAAACTCTTGAAGATAGATGAAGTCAAAGATGATGCCACTAGAAAAGCATGATGAACTAGAGAAAACCCAATTTATTATACGTTGAGGAGAAAACATTCCTTAAGAGGGTGGGAATGTAACAAATATAAATGAAAGATAATATAATAAATAAATAACAATTAATAAATGTCATTAGTAGTTAATGAAATGTCAAGAGTCATACATGTTCACCATTCGTGACCAGTCAATGCCTATATAGGTAAACCGCCACCAAGGCATTGCATCATTTTATCATTCATTCAATTAATATTATTTACATTCAAAATGCAGATTATTCTCTGTCATTAACAACTTATGCTACTACAATTCCCACACAGTATAATGAGATAAAAGGAAATGTACATATAATTATGGAAAGTTGTCTTTTAATAGACATGTCACATTACAAAGAAGCACCAATTTATTCATAAATTTAATGTTTAGAAATATTGTTATAGAGATGTCAACCATTACTTCACTTATAATATAAAATACAAATACAAATTTAACTCCTGATATGTAAGTTTCAAACCTGATATTTGAATAAATTGTTATTTGCCTTGATACGAGGCCAAAAATGATCATAAACTTGTTAATTGGTTGAGAAAAAATGATTGTTGCATTTTTCATAAAAACTTAGGTTTACTAAGATAATGGTGATGGTGATGATGATAGTCATTAATGTACATGTTCATACCAAATTTGGTCTATTGGACCTTAAAAAGGTAAGGAGTCACTTGGTTTTCTTTAAAATTTTATTTCTATACTAAAAAAACTTTAAAAGAAGCATTTCCAAATCACCATAGTAGTGATGAGTTAAAATGTTTGGAATGCTTTTATTGTAGAAAATATTTTTAAATTGCAATCTAATGTGGGTGTACATAGGACATTTTATGAGAAAGTGATTTTCATTTTCAACCTTTTTGGTTTCACAAAATGACAAATTCTTTCATCTCACAAGTTTTAGGAATTGTCCAACGATGCAAGGATTGTGAAAATTTATTTTATTAGGTAGGTCTGGAATTCGAAGAGACTGAGGCATATATTTCCATTGTCTATATAAACCCGTCGATGAGGACTTTACAAGATTGGAAGAGAATCATATGAGAGGATTTTGGCCGAAGTAAAGAAGATGAAGCTTCAATCTTAACATAAGAGAGCAATACAGAAAAAAAGTGGAATGTGGATTGAATTTGTGAAGAAAAGAATGTACAAAATTGTGAGAATGGTCAAATGAGGACAGAGAGTTGAATGTTGAAGAACTGAGGCTCAACTAAGGTAGAAAATGAGTTGTAGTAAAACAAAGCATAGATAGAATGGGTAAGCATTGCTATATCTTAATCATTGTAATGTAATTAAGAAGTAGAAATTTGTAGATAAGAGTGGTAGGGAGGTGCTAGGGAGGACTTGTAGTCCTCTATGTGCAAGTTGGAGCTTGTGCAAGTGGAAGTGGGTACTTCCATCCAGTTGTAGCTGGAGAACTCAAAGAGTTGGTGCTCTCTACAAGTAGGAGCTTGTAAACAGAGGTTGCAGCCTAATTTGAGTAGGTGCTCAAATAAAGATGATGTAAATAAGTTGTTGCTTTCTTGACATCCTAAGAAGAAGAGGTGTTTTCCCTTTATGGGCTCCCTCATGAATATCTATCTCTATCTCTATCATGTGTGTGATTTATGATTATCACTTCTATTTTTATATTTTTTGTATTATCATGACTGTAAATTTGTGAACAGTAATAAAGTTGTGAAAAGATTGGAAATTGTTTAAGCTTATGAATAACCGATCTACCCCCCTCTCAGTTATTCGAATAATTTCAACACTAATAGTATTGAAAATTTTACAAAATAAATTCAACACAAAGTCCATAACACCCCATAGGCCGCATAGCCATAAAGGGCCAAAAGTATCAATCCAAGATCAAACAAGGGCCCTCGTAGGAAAAACCAAATGTCCAAAATAAAGTCCCAAAGATTGTGGCAAGCTCACCACATAAATATAGTCCAGGAGGACAGACAACAGCACAAAACTAAAGTCCCAAAGAATGTGGCAATCTCACCACATAAATATAGTCTAGGAGGACAGACAACAACACAAAACTGAAACATAAATAACAAGAGCCACAAGTGGCAATGTCCATGACAAGAAAATCGGGAATTCAGCTTCTAAGGATGAACAAATAGAACTTTTTTGCTTGTTCTTTGAAAAATGCATTAGCATAATAGCATGGCTACTTCGCCCTTTGAAAAAGAAATAACTAGGTACCTCAAGTCTAATACCAAGTCCAGATTTGTCTGATGCTAAAATGATACTGCTATTGTTGTTTCTCTCAGTTGGAATCTCCAACTCCAAACCACTATTTCCTTCTAGAATTCCCAGGGAACATCAAGTACCAGGTTGCGTAGCATGAATTTCTCTCTAGAATCTTAAGAAGTTGAATTTGTATTTGAAGTCATATTGCATGGTCCAATTCCTGCTCCAACATGGATAGTACTATGGACATTGGTCCACTAGTGTTGTTTCCACTGGAACTTTTTCCAAATGTTGGCTCCTTAGTGAATCATGGAAAACAACTATTTTCCTACCTAATTTGAGCCTTCTATTGCTAAGTTGCTCTACAACCTAGTACAACCTAGTCATTGAACAAATAAACATTAAATGGAAGTGCATCAAATTTTGATGTCCAATTCCTGTTAAGGGCCTCTTGCAACTTGGATCACAGTTCGTGTGATATAAGCCTCACGTTTAGATTGAGAATGTATAGCCATATGCACAACCTATTCTGACTCACAAACGAGTTATCTACTTGACGTAGTATTAACCTTTTAAAATTCCCATGATCTTGAGCTTTTTAACTTAACATTGGGCTAGAAAGCAACAAAGAATCATTGTTACACACAAAGTATCTTTATTAAATTAAAGAGCAAAGAGCAAAGTATCTTTATTAAATTATTTTGGACATGGTTAATATGTTTTATCTCCATGATTGCAAACCTTTCACATATTTTTACATGCTTGAAAATAATTGAAAGAAGTTCAATTAAATATATCTTAGTCATGGTTGATATGATCACCTTTCTATATTTGGATAATAATTGGTGGCATAAACTTCACAAAGATAATTAAGTGGCCAATCAAATCCAAAATCCCATAGTTTAAAAGTTCCACTTATAAAAGCCATGTCAAAACTGATTTTTGTCTAAATCTTACATTTTATAAGTGCTATGCAAAAGAAGTAAAGTCTGCCACTCACTTGTAAGTTATGGGAAATGGAATGTTACAGAAATTGACACTTAGTGATGAAGTACATGTTAAATATTAAAATTTCGATAAAAAATATCTATCACAAGTATAAATGCTAAAATAACTAAAATAACTATATGTCAAATAAGGTAAAAGTCATCTGTTCTTTGTGTCACCAAACCATTGGAGATTAGTATTTTGATTATGTACACTTCAGAGTGAGAGAAACAATGGTTTTTTTTGTACCGACCAACAGTGCAAGGAGAGATAAGTGCACTGTTACACTGAATTCATGGTTTAGAAAATCAATCGGTGCGGAGATCCTACCACGCTGCCAGGCTAGTAAAGACGGTAAATATCGTTGCAAAGAAAACTGAAAAGAATGTTGTCAGAAATAATTTCAGCCAATTAATTTTTCTCCACACCATTGGATTGTCATCAAATCACTTGTTTGACAGTCTTTGAATTTAATAGCAGTGAAAGACTTTACTAGATCATCTGATAACCATGCTTCACACCATTACACTAGCAGATATTGGTGATAGCAGACGAAAACCTTTGTGTCTTCAACATAATTGTGTAAAAGGATTAACAACCAGAAAATGTGATGGAATCGCCCAAATGGATTCAGTCTTGATGAGATTTAGTTTTTGAGTAAATTCGTTTATTTTTAGATAAATTTTATTTACTCTCTACTAATGCACAATTTTATATAGGTACAGGATTATGGTGAGTCCACATGTTTTTATTCAGGTAATATGATTTTACAAACACATAAAGGAAGGATCAGTGGTTGAAACAAAAGTTTGTGATAAAAGGAGAATCGCATAACATGTCTTTGATCGAAGAGAAAATTTCATTAAATTTTTAAGGAAGGAGAAATCTAAACTCACCTTAGATCAGTCGAATTTTTGCTAAGAATAAACACTAGCTGCATCATAAAAGCAATAGCAATTTGACTGTTTGAGAGAGGGGCAGACACTCCATAGAGTGGGAGGATTTTTTTTTCTTAAAGCTCTATATTTCTTTATTCTGTCATGATTCCATAGATTATAAAATCAAAGACTTTCAGAAACTGAGATTGAAATGCAAGTTGTTTTTTTTTTTCTGTCTTTGGAGAATTTTTTCTTAGAGATCAATAAACAGAGTCTTTTCTATTCAGTCCTATGGTAACATCTAAACTTTGTTTCAGTTTGGCTGCTTGAGTTTCTTGATTTGATTGGGATGAAATATTGTACCAAGGATGAGAATTTTTATATCAATACTATGATCTTTAGGCTTTTCTCTATGCACACAGGTAACCCTCCAATTGCAACCAATGTTCAAGCGTTCCATCACGAACATTCACCAAGATGACTTCGATCTCAAAAACATGATAGCATAGTTTGGCATGGAACATCAATTCGCAGATGTTACATGGTATCATCCTCAGCAAAAGGTCGCTTATAGAGTGAACTATCGAGCACCCATTAACACATCCGGTAATGAAGTAAATGATTTCAGGGGGTTTCTCCCTACTTTTTCTCCTCTCTTAGCCATTAACAGGATAGTTGGTAATAGAATCCAATATGCATGTCCATCAAGATTTATATCGATATCATGTAAAGCTGAGTTTATCAAACTCACTGTTCTTAATTTCTCTGAATTCAGTGAAAATCTCCATGACAAATCATGAAAATAGCGTTTGCACCCAGGGAGCATGAAAATAGAGTTTGCAAATACACCATGACATAGGGAAAGGAACTTAACATTTCCATTGCATTTTTGTCAATTTGCACTGAAATTTTCCTTCCTTCATTATTTAGGATTTAGCAGAAGCGATGTCTATGCCCTCCCAGCTTAGTGATCAACGCAAAATTGACAAAGATAAATTTGTGTATTACAAATCCACCACCACCGCTTTGATGAAGAGAGCAACAAAATCGTATTGGTTCTTGGTGACAAGGTGCTCCCTAGTGACATCTCTTTGAATTACACTCCCTTTCTCATGAATGCCAAGGCTCCTTTTTCTGGATACAACTAATTCTATTACGTTGATCTCAGAGGGGTTAGTATTGGCTGAAAACACTTGAGTTGCCTTCTAAGTTATTGAGATTCGAAAGCAAAGGAAATGGAGGAACCAAAATAGATTGAGGAACTACTTTGACTATCTTTAATGAAGAAATATTTCAAAATATTATCGCTAGGTTTGCTTCTCAAATTCAACACAAAAGAGGTACTAAAGTTGAAGCTAGGACTGGTCTAGCACTCTATTATAATGTCTCTAGTCTAGAGAACATTGTGGTGCCTGAGATTGCATTTCATTTCAAGGGTGTCTCAAACATGGTGCTCCCTATTTCCAACCACTTCACTCATTTTAGCAGTCTTGATTCAACCCCAACCAATAGGTTTGATGTTGGCAAAGCTAAATTTGGTATAAAATCCAAGGAATGTTGCAATCTACAAGCAAACCATAGAAACAAAATAGTGGCCACTTACTTGTATAGATTCTTTAGGAAATTTATAGAACTTTAGTGAAGTTTCCTATATGCTTTTATCTGTAGTGGAAATTAAGGTCTTAAATTATCATTTCAAAGAAAAAATTTTAGGATAAAATCTAGATTTTGCAACTACTTGAACCATAACAAATAGTCAATAGCAAAACTGTCTAGCTACACCAAGAGAACGAAGTCCACACTCAACAAATTTATTAATTACTGAATGTACTTTATTTATCACATCTTCCTTGCAATGGCAGAGGTCAAGAATATGTAGACTTAAGACTTTTAGCAGCTGAAAAATACAGGATTTACTGGAAGATAGAAACATGTTATTCTGACTGTCAATAACGAGAAAGTGGGAAAATTCTATCAACTATTATGTGCTTTGGTGACTGCATCTTGCACATTTACAATGAATGCCTCTTCATTCCCTTTGCTTCCTTCATACTGGATATTGATGAATTTAGATTTTGCATAACAATTTACATATATATTCTCTTCCTTGTCAAGATGTCATATATCCAGAAAACAATGCTTCCATGATGTCTTCCAATTGATGTAGGAGTACAAACACTGTAATCGCTTTCAATGTAATGGAAATTGGTATGCCACAGGGGTATATGCTTATTCAAAGCTAGTTTGAGAACAACTTCACCACGCATCCAATTCGTTCAATGACTTGGGGAACATGACAAACCCAAGAAGCCATTGCCTTCTCACCACTCGGACTGAAAAGAGAGTGCACAAAATGAAGGTCAAGAAGCTTAGTATAAACAAGGACTCTACTCTTGTTAACACCCAAAAAGTGCTCACTACCTCATCTCCCTAATTACATGACTCATTTGTCTATATTTCCTACCATATTTGCCTCTAAAACCATTAAAAAGCCTCCAAAAGGCCCAAAACCCCCTTTTTTCCCCAAAATAATTTAAATTTCCTCCAAAAATAGCAAAAACCCTCTAAAAAGGGAATAAAAAATATCAAAAAGAGGAAAAGGAGGAAAAAAAGAAGCAAAAACCCTATAAAATTGACCTAAACCATATGGTGCCCAAAATCATGGGTCAACACTCCACCACTAAAAAACCTATAAATAGGTGATGGAGGCTCCCCATTTCATATCCACAATCTTCCCTATCCTCACGCTGCCAAAGTCACTCTTGAAACCCTAGCTCTCCATTTGAGATAATTTCCCACTTTGAGTGCCCCTTTTGGCCCATCATCCAAACACTTTGAAGAAGGAGAAGGAACCCATTGGAGCACGGAAGCAACCCTCCTGGACTACTGCAAGAGCTCCACCAACCTCAACACTTGAGGTAAATTTAATACAAAAGGAAAATCTTTATCATATTGTCATGTCTTTTTATTTATGTTAATGCTCATGCTAGGTTAAATTTCATATTGTTTTACTGCTTTAAATTATTGTTTATTGAACTGCTACTAAGGAGGCCCTTCTCCTTAGTAGGTGCTCATTTGCACAAGCTAGGGTGAAAACCCTAGCTACAGTTTTGGCGACTCCACTGTTTTTGAATTTCTGGTTAAAAAATTTTAAAAGTTTTATTTTCTGCAAGTATTTTTTTGTTTTCCCCTATTGGCTATCCTTTTCGGCAATTGGGTTTGCTGCCAGAAATTGCATATTTTTTCCTCACAGCTGCGATCCAATCGTGGCTTTCAGCCTATTTTCCTGTGATCTCCCCACCACTTTCAGCCTGTTTCCTGCGGTCTCCCCACGGCTCTCAGCCTCTTTCCTGCAATCTCCCCATGGCTTTCAGCATGTTTTGCCACAGACCCGCGATATGTTTTCTGTGCTTTTTTACTCCGTTTGAACCCATAACTTTGCTGCAATATTTTTTGCACCTGCACAGCAACTTGTTCTATCTGCAGTCATACTTACCTACAGCCTTTTTCTGTAGTTTGCTTTCTGTTCCATTTACAGAGTTTTTTAAGTTTAAGCATTTCAATTGAAAAAAGAAAATTTTGCATTACAAGTTTAATTTCTGCATTATTATTATTAGTTAGAAATTTTCCCACCCCGTGGCACTTTTAATTGGGTTGATTATCTCACACGAACACACTCTGTCACCTTATTCAAGTGAGCTTTAAAAAACTACTTAACACAACCAACATTCTAACCCCACTTGGGGAACACATAAGAATTTTGTAGTTAGGTAGGACAGGGGGGATAGGAATCCAAATAATACCCCTCGATCACTTATACTTGAGACATAGTTGGCACGGTCACAACCAGTTTATCAGAGGGCCTCTCCCTTAGGAGGGTTGAAGTATCCAGACTGGTTCCGAAGGCCTGAGTGGAATAACGCAATCCATTTAGTAATCGAAGGCTACCTAATCATTGGTCTACGTGTGGTGATTCCTTTTAGGCCCACACAGTGATAGAACCGGAGCTGTAGATTCACCTTTTATGATCATGTCATCAACGGGGTATCTTAGTTTCCTTTCTTCTAGGATTGTCTTACCTGGTGTCCCTCCCGGTAGGGGGATATCTTTAGCCCCTTGGCTCTACAATCCATATTATCTGACTTGGATTTCATCACCCTGCAGAGGATATGTCTGGTTGAGTATGAATACTATTTAGCTAGCTATTTGCATGCTCCCTTACCTCCCTTTGGTCTAGCGAGTCCACTATTTTTATTTTTTAGGAAACCTGCTGCTTGTTGGTATTCTGACCATTGTTGTTGACGCTCCGCTTATTGGAGCACATCTGTTACCGTAGGTGTTTTGAGCCAGTTGTTGGCCTGAGTGCCTTATTTTTTGCGCTCTCCTTTTGCACACTCAGTTGCATTAGGGTTTTTGAGTTGTTTTTTCACTCAACACAACCCCTAGATACTTGACACCATCTGTCACCATTGAGTCCCTGATCCATTCTCGGTGCCTCCGGGGTGAGCCCCCGTAGCACGGTTTACTTGACATCACCAATCATAGATGTAGAGCTTCATCACTTGATACCACTCATCACAGAGCTTGAGCTTCATCACTTGACTCTACTCGTCGACAACATAGAGCTCCATCACTCGACCCGGACGCCCCTTATTTCACATCTGATTCTGAGGCAGAGTCTGAAAACCCCACTTACACTGCACCAACCAGCCCCATGGCTGGCACGACATCCAACCCGTTCTTTGTAGGGACCATTGGTGGATCATCCACCACCACCCCAGCTACCACACCTGCTTTGGGTATGCCCTCAATGGGGCCCACACCCACCATTCCGATCACTGTGCCCATTCCAGTGGCTAGCATACCCAACCCAACCCCACTAGTGACTCACACTACCCTTGGTGGTGCAGAACCATCCCATACTACCTCCGTTCCTCCACCTGGGGGAAACATCCCCAACCTAAACCCAGCCCCTACACTTGGGGGCATTGGCCCCAACGTGGTCACGACCATCAGTATGTCGCATCCTTCTACTAGTTTACCATTCATGGCTAGTCTCAACCTTCTTCATTTGTCCAGACTGACCAACGATCCCATCATACATGACCCTGTGTGGCCTCACATGACCACCAAGCTCCCATCATACATCCCTAAGTTTGAGGGCAAGCAGGTGAAGACCCCCAAAACCGCATTATGTCCTTCCATCTATGGTGTTCCTCCAACTCCATAGTGGATGACTCTGTTCGACTCCATATGTTACAATGCACCGTCACTGCCTCTGCAGCCAAATGGTACATCAAGCAGCCCCATGGGACCCATGCCACCTTTACATCCGTCGCCTCGACCTTCCTGCAGTCCTTTCAGTTACCTGTCCGGTATGACGCGAGAGTTGAGATCCTACTATCTTGCAGACAGAATACAGCCACCCACATCACTGACCACATTCATGAGTGGTGGCGACGTCGAAGCCTGTGCAAAATAATGTTAGATGACCGTATCTTCTTAGATTGGTTTCTAAAATCTCTCCTTCCTATCATTGCCAAGGATGTGGCATCCGAATGACCATAGTCCAAGGAAGAGGCCATCCTAAAAGCCCTACAATTTGACCTTATTTATGCCCATTATAGTTACCTCTATACCATCATACTTGACGCCCCCCGCGGCGATTCCTCCCAAAAGAATGCGCCGAGGTCATCCCATGCCGCAGATGGCATCATTGGTTGTATTGCTTCGCAGAGCCAACCCTTTTCCATAGCACATACTAATGCTGGCCTCGACCTTTCGTGGGCTACATCCCACTCCGGAGCAACCAATTCATATGCTCCCATAACCCATAACCACCATTCCCACAGACCATCATGTCCCCCTCAGTGCTTCAGCCACCTCAGTGCTTCAGCCATACATCCCCCACTTACGTCCCACCAGTCGCACCTCAGCCATATTACCACCCGCAAGTTGCGCACGCTCCTGTGTCCTCTCTAGCCCCCCCGCTTATTATCTGCCATAGGCAGCACCTGTGGCAAACCCACAACCCATCACACAGACGTATTAGTAACCCCCACAAGGTTCAGCACTTGCACTGCCTCCACCTACTTATTATCCACCGCAGCCTACTCCTGCACCTGCACAACTCCAGAACCCACCTGCCACCCAAGGGAAAGTGTATGCACAACAAAATTCACAGCCCAACCAAAATAACCAACGCCAACAAGGCCAGTAAAACCGCAGAAAAGGACATAACCATGGGAAAAACCCCCCTCCAGACCAAGGCAGCGAACCCTCTAATCCCCCAAACAATAATAACGCGACACCTACCAACCAAAACCCTGAAAGGCCTCCCAAGTAAGCCAAAAACTGTAACTTACAAACGAACCATCCTTGTTCTATTTGCAGGGTCTATGGCCATTACACATATGCTTGCCCACATTTGGAGCAGGCTCGACAACACTGGACCAATGATTCCCACCGCTAAGGACACACGGCACCTCAGGTGTCACCTAACACCCCACCACCTCAGAATCAACCCTTGGTGTTACAAAATGCTTTACCAACCCAAGGTGTGGTGAATACTCAACCGTTAGCTCCGCCTCAAGGAAACGCACCTCTATGATAGCAAATCACTTATGCCGCTCTTGATCAACCCATGCTAGAATCAGGTACCCATCACTTGTGATTGATGTCATCCACTGATGTCAACCTTCAAACCCGACGGAATCAATATGGCTCCACCCCTGAAGCCCCTCCCTCTGACAAAACCACCAACTCTCTTCCAACCGATCAGTCATTACGACTACCGCCAGCCCCATTAGATGGCACCTTAAAAGCCCCTCGCTTCCCACTTCATCGCATCAACAATAACCCCAATGCTTGCGCTGCGTCTAATTACAACATTGTGGATGACTTAGCTCAATCCCCTGCAACCATGTCTGCGTTAGAAGTCTTAAAAAACTATCCTACACAGCGCAAGAATTTGCTCTCAGCCATTGGTGCTGTTGACCCTACTGATTCACGAATGATGGCCTTTGATTTGGACCAATCCGAACCACGTCTGCGTTCAACATTAGCATTCCAAGTTTCTGTATCCATTCAGAATCTTTCCATCCATCGGTGCATGATCGATGAAGGTGCCTCTGCATGTGTTATGTCCACATTCGTTTGGAAGAAATTGGGGTCTCCTACTCTCCAGTAGTCCACCACTGCCTTGCGAGCCTACGATGGTCATTCGGCTCAACCCCAAGGTCTCTTAGCTAATGTCCCCATCCAGTTGGCTGGTAAAACAGTGCGAATTGACATAGAGGTCATCAACACCCAACTTGATTATAACCTCTTACTTGGATGCAGTTACATGTACGCCATGCGGGTGGTTGCCTCATCTTTTTTTCGTACAATGATGTTCTCCCATGATGGATGCATGGTCAAGGTTGATCAACTCACCTATTATGATCCCAATGCCCCTGTTGCACCCGAAAATGTTCTCCCCATGGTTCAACAACCTGTTTTTGGTGCATCTACCTCGTTGGTTTCCTCAATGGGACCAAGAGTTTAATCAAATACGTCGATTACCTAAACATTCCAATCCATTCCTCCCCCATCACCAACAACCGAAATATCTGACTTATGTACCCTCTCCCATAATCCACAAACACCCAACCATCTACCGCCCTTGCTATCCCAACCACCATTAGTACCTAGTCATGTCGGTGTTACACCCATCCACACAATCCCCTTCCTATTCCCTCCTTCGGGAGTAGTAAGCGCCCCGGTTATGGCTACTCTCAGCCTCCTGGGGTTAAATTTAGGACTACCTGTGTGGTATATTGTTGGGTTCAGGAAATGCCCCTTTTTGGCCACCTTTATTACATCATTTTTCCCTGATTCCATCCTACTTTCATGAGCTATATCCATGTCTTTCCCAAATCGATCAATGATATTGACAGGTATAATTTGTTATTGCCTTATTTATTTTTATGCCTAACATTGTTAAATATTATGGATTTTAGTCCTTGGTTTATACTGATCTATGTGATTCCATTTAGCCAAGATCTAACACGCAGGTGTATCAGCCTAGCAGTGCCAGTTGTTACTCCTCAAACACTAGCTCCTCCTACTCCAAGGGACAGTGCATCCTCCACGCAAGCTGTATCAGATCCCCAATGTAACAGATCCCATTGAAGCAAATTCTAGCCACGACAAACAGGTGGTGTTCCAGCTGCTGAGTCTATTGATTCATTAACTATCGAAGTAACAACGTCTTTCGGAATTAACATCCCGGTTTAATACGCTGTATCAGTCAACTGTAATTCCGCAGCATGAAGATCATAGATCTTCATTGCCTCGCGATTTTGGTGGATCTGAAACTGCATTTCCTTTGTATAAATTCCAGAAGGCTCTCGGAGCCTGGGGTTGGACAATCATTACTTGTGTAAGTTGTAATAGAGCATTGAGACTCACGATCTTCCACTAATAATATGAGAGCAGAGTTCTTCACTTCTATGTTTTAATTAGCTGTGACTCTCAGCGTCTCTGTTAGAAGGCCAGGGCCCACCTTCTCACAGAGATAGACAGTTTAAGTAGGTAGAGTAGTTTAGTTTTACTTTTGTTTTGTGGTGTGGGATGATTGCAGACATTATTGGTAGCTGTAACAGAGTTTAGCTTTCCTTTTGGTAGTTTATAATTGCATCTTGAAATAGCTGTAACAGAGTGGTGTGACAGTCAACTATGTAGGATAATTTACTTAATTGCATGTGTGTTCTAATCAGCTGTGACAACCAGGCTCAATTCCAAATTATCTTCTAGTTGCTTATGCTTTCTAGGATTTCCAGTAATTATCAGTTAGAGTTTAAGCTTGTGTTTTAATTCTAGTTGCTATTGTATCTTCAATACATTCATAGATTAGACAATTAATGGTAGAATTGCAGTCGCCACTGGATAGATCATTTTGGTAAAGATTGAATGTTGTAGTTTGATAATTATAGGATTTAACTTCTTGCAAAAGTAATCTAGTTTCATTTCATCATTAGATCATTAACTTGCTAGATTGATTTCTATAGGGAAGTTGTTTCATTTGGATTCTTAGATATGTGAATTAGATTAATGTTCTTAAGGAATGAATTCGCTAGACACATAGGTAGGACCATCATTTACACTCAGCAAATCAATTGCTTGATCTATTTATGCATAGACTGTGCTTATTGCCTTTGAAATAAAAAGACCTTTCTAGGTTTGACAATTTATATTGACCATTCTGTGTGTTAGCCTTAATTAAATGACATATAGAGTGACCAACATTTATGCGTCGTTGTCGGGGATGGTAATAGATAGACAGAGTTAGTAGTTGGTTTCATTTGATTTTATTTTAGTTCAATTTTTACAACATGCATGAATACAAGAAAAACAAACCGGGAACCCCCTTTGAAGACTAACATTGCAGGTGGAAGAGGTCGAGGTCATAATGCAGGTCAGGGAAGACACACATATATTGATGAGATAATTTCTAGAGCTGATTCTTCTACTAGATCATAGCGGAACTCTACAGGAAGGGGAAATTTTGTTCCTCGCAATCTTGAACATTCAGCATCCACAGTGGAGAATACAACGGGACCTTCAACTACTGTTGCAGAAAGTAAACCACCTGAAGATAAGGGAAGTGTTGTAGGTGCACCAGATAGAGAGGAGATTTATCATATTGATGGAACCAGAGTTACTAAAGAGGTGTGGTTGGAAACTCACAGAATAGCAGAGGAAGAAAGAAGGAAAAGAGAAGAGAGGAGAAAACAGGAAGAAGCTAAAGTAGAGGAAGAGCGCATAAAAGAGATTATTGAATTTTGGACCAGAACCATGGCTGGTAGAGAACAGGGCGTGATAATGAACATGAGGATCGCTGATAGGAAGAAGGAGAAAATAATCAGCCTAGTAATACTGTAGCTACATTAGAATTCCCTATCCTTCAGACACCTGGAGCAGCTCCTATGAAGAATATCTCACCATCAGTGCTCCCTAATTTTCATGGTAAGTCCTCTGAGGATCATGATGAGTTTCTTTTTGAGTTTGATATCCTCTGTTGCAGCTATGATTACACCTCTAGTGCTCAGAAGCTGAAGCTATTCCCAGCCACCTTGAAGGGAAATGCTCTGCGCTGGTTCATGAGTTTGGGTCGTGAGACCATTACTACTTGGGACCAAATGAAGAACACATTCCTTTCTAAATATCAAGAATATTGCAGAACTAGAGATAGAAAAGAAGAATTGTTTAAAATGGTTCAGAAGAATGAAGAGAGTTTGGAAGACTTTGTGGAGATATTGCTGTATAATTTGCAAAGATATGGTCATGCTGAGATTGGCAAGGATGTGCTCAAGATCATCTTACTAAGAGGAATTATGGAAGACTGCCTTGATATGTTGAATCTGCTGGGGAAAGGGGATATCTCGAAGGAACCTTTTGAAAATATTGTTGAATTATGTCGAATTTACTCTAGGGGATCCTCTAGAACCAGCAAACGAGACAAGGATCGAGACCAGGATGTCTTCACTAGGACTCAGAAGTCAGCTAGTGGAGGTGCCACTCGAGCAGAAATAGGCAACCTACTGGAGAACTTTAAAATAGAGATGATGAGTTCCTTGTCCTCAGAGTTGGATGCCATGAAGGCAAAACAGAAACAAGTAGTAGAATATCTTACACTTGGGGTATTCTGTCCTAAATGTAGGAAGAAGCATCCATTGAAGGAGTGCCCACTGGACAAAGCAGACGTATCTAGGATATGTGAACTCGAGAATGATTCTAAGGAGTGTCCTTAATTACCTAAGGTTAAAGAAGTCCTGCAGGAATCTATTCCGGATGTAGAGCCAGCATACTTTATGGCACAGAAGAAACATGGCAGCCTAGAAACCAAGGTATGAATGGAATTAACAAACATGCATAATATGAATACACAATTCCCTTCACATTATTCCAACAGCTAGTGGCATCCATCTCAGAACACAATGCAAAATCCCAATTCATGGACACCATGGCCACAGCAATCAAACCAAGCTCCTTGGAATTCCAACTGGAGAAACTCTTACCAAGGAAATAACTTTCCCCATCACCAGACTCAGTATCAACAGTACCCTCCTCAATAGTATCAGCAACCACAACTCCCTTTCCAGAACAATGCTGCACCTATGAATGCACCACTTCAACCACAACTACCTGCACAACCTATCCCGAACCCAAATAATAAAGCAGTCCATCAATTTGAGACTGCCAACATGCCTATGTATTCCATTACTCAGATTCCCTGCCATGATATACAATTACGATCAGGGACGGTAGTGGAGCCTATTATCACTGAGGATGTGTCATCCCTGGTGATTGGAACTAGAGTAAGTCAACACTATCCAACAAGCCCCATTATTGAGGATGTTGATACTCCCACTGAAGCAGTAGCTGAAACTCAGGAAGCAACACACGATCTGCCACAGCCTACACAGTTGAACAGAGAACCACCATACCTTGAATGATTGCAGCTGCAGAAGACAGTGGAATAGCCCCAATTTGATCTCATGGGAGAGTTGAAAAAATTATATGTTAAAATTCCACTGTTATAGGCCCTCCATGATGTGCCCATTTATGCTAAGACAGTTAAAGATTTGTGTGTTAAGAAACCAGGAAGAAGGCCCAGGGATCCTCCCACTGTCCACGTGCTGGGAAAAATTTCAGAATTAATAATGGGAAAGGCCCCTGTGGCGAAGTATGATGACCCTGGGAACCTGACTGTTATAGTGCACATAGGGAACACACAAATTCCAAATGTCTTGGTGGATTTGGGCGCAGCTATTAATGTTATGACCATAGGGACTGTGAAGAAATTGGGACTCACTAATCTGCAGCCAACCCCTACTGTTTTGGAACTTGCTGATAGATCAACGATCAAGACTAAAGGAATCCTAGATGACCTCGTAATCTCAGTTGACTCGTGGGAATACCCTGCATACTTTTTGGTATTATAGAAAAAATATCAGTTGGGGCGACACTCACTGATCCTGGGAAGACCATGGTTGGCCACAGCTGATGCCTGTATTAGCTGTCGGTCAGGTTCTATGACCATTTCGGATGGAATTGAGATTAAGAATCTAACCCTGTACCCTCCAGCTCGACCAAGCACAAAAGCTGATACTCCATTATGGACAGATTTGGAGGAGGAAGAGGGTGTTCATCCACTATTAACCATAGAGAGAGCCTTGACATTTAAATATGAAACAGAGGATGATGCCATTAATAGTTTCATCAGTGAGCCCACGTCAGTCAATAAGAATGTTTATCAAATCTTGGACAGTACTTTAGCTACAATAGAACAAGAAAATCTTACAGAGGAAACTCTAATCGGTGATGATAATGTAATTCTAGTACTTAAGAATTTGAAGAGTGTTCCAGTGGAAATTGAGCCAGGAAAAACATTGAATATCAATCCTAATCTGGAACCTAATGAGCTGGAATAGCTAGTCACTCTGTTGAAACAGTGTAGGGGAGATTTTGCTTGGGAGTACATAGACATGAAAGGAATTCCTTCTCATCTGTGCACTCATCATATCTATATTAAGAGCGACTCCAGGCCTGTATGCCAACCCCAACAAAGGATGAACCCAAACCTGAGAGACATATTGAAAGAGGAAATCCAGAAACTATTGGAAGTTGGATTCATATATCCAATTTCAGACAGTGAGTGGGTTTCTCCACTTGTGATCGTGCCAAAGAAGAATGGGAAATGGAGAGTCTATGTGGATTACAGAGAATTGAATAAGGCAACACAGAACGACCATTTCCCCTTACCTTTCATCGATCAGGTCCTTGATACCTTATCTAGGAAGAAGTATTTCTCTTTTCTGGATGGCTTTAGTGGCTATAACCAGATTCAAATTGCTCAAGAAGATCAAGACAAAACCACTTTCACTTGTCCCTGGGGGACTTTTGCATACCGAGTACTTCCTTTTGGGTTGTGCAACGCACCAGCTACATTTCAAAGAGTAGTGATTGGAATCTTTTCAGAAATGGTGAATGATTGCATGGAAATTTTTATGGATGACTTTACTCCATATGATGACAGTTATGAAGAAGCACTGAAGAACTTAGAAAAGGTCCTAAAACACTGTGAACAAATCGAACTCTCTTTGAGCACTGAAAAGTGCCACATGATGATGAGTGAAGGCATAGTGCTGGGGCACTTCATCTCTTCTGATGGTATCCAGGTAGAGCCATCCAAAATAAAGGTAATTGAAAATATACCAACTCCTAGAACACAAAAGGATGTACATAGCTTCTTGGGGCATGTTGGCTATTACAGAAGGTTCATAGTAAATTTTTCCAAGCTAGCTTCTCCTTTGTTCACTCTGTTGATGAAGGATGCACAGTTTTTCTGGAATGATGCATGCCAAACAACGTTTACTGAGCTAAAGAAAAGTTTGTCTACAACACCCATCTTAAGAGGACCCAATTGGGCTATGCCTTTCCATATTTCTTCAGATGCTTCAGACACTGCCATTGGAGTAGTTTTGGGACAGCAAAAAGGTAATGCTTCTTATGCTATTTACTATATTAGTAAAAATATGTCTCCTACTAAACTGAATTATACTGTCACAGAAAAAGAATTTCTTGCCATTGTTTATGCCATTAACAAATTTAGACATTATATTACTGGATATTCAACTTTTGTGCACACTGATCATTCTGCTATCAAGTATTTAATGAATAAACCAATCACGAATGCTAGAGTTACTAAATGGATGTTACTGTTACAGGAATTTGATATTACAATTATTGATAGACCAAGAAAGGAAAATGTTGTTGTAGATTTCTTATCTCGACTTACTAACAATGATGAAAATTTACCAGTCGAAGATTCCTTCCTTGACGAACATTTGTTTGCAGTATCAGCTCATTCCCCATGGTATGCAGATATTGCTAACTTTTTGGTTGCAGGTAAGCTTCGAGCACATCTATCAAAGAGAGAAAGAAGGAATATCGTACAACAGAGTGCTAGGTACTGCTAGATTGATGGCTATCTTTTCTACACAGGGCTTGATTTAGAAATCAGAAGATGTGTTAGAGAAGATGAAATCTTCACCATTCTTAAAGCTTGCCATGATGAGCCCTATGGGGGACATTTTGCTGACAAGAAGACAGGTCATAAAGTTTTGAGAGTGGGCTATTTCTGGCCTACATTGTTCAAAGATGCAAAGAAGTATGTTTAGGCATATGATAGCTACCAAAGAATGGGCCAACCCAACAGATTAGATGAGATGCCTTTACAGCCACAGCTTGTGGTTGAACCGTTTAATAGGTGGGCTCTAGATTTTGTAGGGCCTATCAACCCTCCCTCAAAGGAGAAGGTTCATATCTTGGTTTGCACAGACTACATGACCAAATGGGTAGAAGTTGTAGCCTTGGTCGAGGCCAATGATCAGGCTGTGATTGATTTCTTGTATGAAGATATTTTTACTCGATTTGGAGTACCTAAGGAGATCGTTACAGATGGTGGACCACAGTTTGTATCTCACAAGTTGGAAGCACTATTGCAGAAATTTTATATTCAGCACAGAATAACCTCACCATATCATCCACAGGCCAATGGGTAGGTGGAGAGCACTAACAAGGTTATTGTGGCTATTCTGACAAAGATAGTGAAGAGCCATCATAAAGATTGGGCTAAAAGACTTCCAGAGGCTGTTGATGTATATGTAACTTCGGAATGTATTTCATATATGTATCTTGTATGTACTCCTATAGAGATGGTATTATTCCTCTATACAGAAGTGTCGTCATTTATATTGTAAATGTCGTAACTTATACTTGATGAGTTATTAGACCACCTTGTTGGGGTCGGCCCTATTTAAGTCATGTGGGTCAAAGGGTTATTAGACCACCCTATTGGGGGTCAGCCCAGTCAGCATTATGTTATGTGGTTAAGTTCGAGCCTACATGATTTATGTAAAAGGCAAGTCAAGTCAAGTATAAATAGACTGTGGGAGGCACTCTATTTGTTCACTCACTTCTCACTCATGCACTCAAGGAAGAGTGGCGCACTTATGGAGGAGGAGGATCTGCTGCTAGGATATGTCTATCTCTTATGTTTGAGTTATATAATTTCTCTATCTATCTCTGAGGAAGTTATTGGGGTTTTTCACCTTTATGGTTTTCCCCAAGTAAATCTTTGTGTCTCTTGTGTGCTTGCATTATTGTCTCCATGATTGATATGCTGTAGATATGCTGTACATGTTGTTCTCTCAATTAAGATCCTAGATCAGATTGAAGTAAATTCTGAAAATTTAACATGGTATCAGAGCTAGCTTGAAAGAAGGCATGATATGGCATGTATGACACTTGTTGCACTTACGATGCTAGGGCTTGATATAGAAAAAACCAGTCATTGTAGCACTTTCACTATAAATCCGTTTTGGCAAAGTTTTCGGATCTGAAATATTTACAGGTCGAAGATTAAATTCCCATGTACCTTGTGTCCGAAGGACAACCTCTAATTCGTTGTACTTTGTGATTTATGATCTGTACAATATAGGGTTTTTGTCTCTTCCAGATCTGAGTCAAAATTAGGTGACCTTGGGAAAAAGGTCATAACTTGGGTTAGGAAGATCCAAATGAAATTTCGTAATAAGTGATAGGTAGCACACAGTACTATCTCAGGAAAAATTTTCAGAGGCCGAAGTTGAACCAGTGACATGTGGCACGCCGTACAAGTTCACTCTCCTGTATTATCCCATAAACAGGTCACGTTGCGACACTTGGCATAACTTTCTCTCCGAGAGTTCAATTGAGGTCAGACCTGTCATGATGGAAAGATAACAGGGCGAGCTATCTCAGGAAAACTTCTCAGAGGTCGAAGTTCAAACAGTGACACGTGGAATGCCGTACAAGTTCGCTATCCTATATTATCCTAAAATAGGTCACGTTGCAACACTTGGAATAACTCTCTCTCAGAGAATCCAATTGAGGTCAGACCTATCAGGATGGAAAGATAACAGGTCGGGCTATCTCAGGAAATGTTTTCAGACCCTGTGGATCAAAAAATTTAGAGTTACACTAGAAACAATCAGGTACATATTGCTGTCAAAACAGAATTATTTTTGAGTACCTTCATTCATGGCTTCCGGAATTTAGGGCTTCGGAGAAAGTTGGAATTTTTGTAATCGGAGACCACGGCTGGATGCTACTCATAAAAATAGAAATTTAGAGACCAAGATCAGAATTTTTGGTTGGGCAGAAGGCCAGGCTTGATCAGACCCTAGTTCGGGACTTTGATCATAAAAGTGGAAAATTAGGGCTTCTGTAAAAATGGGAATTTTTGAAATATGTGACCACGGCTAGAAGCTCCTCAGAAAAATAGAATTTTAGAGATTTGGATCAAACCTTTTGATTGGAAAAAAGAGTGGGCTTCATCAAACCCCAGTTCAGGGTCACGTCCAGTGAATCCGGAAGTTTCAAAGGCAAAATTGAGGAGTGAAACTTTGCAGTTTTCAAATTCTGAATATACCAGCTTGATCAGCTCATCAAGGCACATATTTCTATCCTTTCGGAAGTTTGAAATTCAAAGTTTGAATTTTTGGGGTTTCTCTGACAAACCCATATCCAACTCCAGCTCCAGTTCTTGCAAATCAAGTGGATTGGGTTAATCCTAGAAGAAGATCGATTGGTCACCTACATAAGTAAAGAAGTTCCTGTTTCAGAGGGAGATGAAGCTAAGGCCTTACATAAGAATATTACAAGCGATCTAGACAGGTATGACTCATCGAGGTATGTTTCAATATTTGTTCATGATTAATTTTATGGTATGATTGTCTTCATGTTATTATGGTTCGTACAATCTTGATTTTAGATTTGTCGTATCACCTTAACAAATTTATGAATGCATGATAGAAAATATTCATTGATTAGGGTGTTGACACTTATGATTGTACTCATGCATTATGGTGTTGTATGAGGTTTATGTTGTCTACTAACATGAAAGGTACACCAAGAAAGACAAATCATGTTCTGGTTCAAGAACATATGATCGTGATGACATGAGGACAGAGATTCATCCATTTTCATGGATCTCATAGAAGATCCATTTACGAGGTATGTATAACTTGGTTTTATAATGGTTAACCTATGAGATATACAGGTTACTAGCATAAGTCATTGAAGAAGAACAAGAAGACATCATGTGAGTATGTTAGGCATAACTAGCTAGCATGCTAATTCAGGTATGTTTTTCCTATATCAAGATAGAATCCTACCTTGTGTTAGGATCTTATACTATTGTGTTGTTGATAATAATTATTCATGAATTCATAGGTTTGAATAATCATGGTTGTATGCATATTGTAATTGATGATATGACTAACCAGAAGAATCATGAAGGTATAGGTTTGAGTAATCACGGATTTTATGCATATTATATCTCTTATCTTGATTGATGATTTAACTAACCAAAAGAGTCCTATGATCAAATAAGAATATGCATGAGTAAAAGAAGACTTCCCTGAAACCTTGAACACTAATGTTTATTATCTGTGTTTGAAATGATCCTGACTATACATGCTTGAGATTATTGTGATTATACTAATGAATGTTTGATTACGTATGAGACCTAGAAGATAACACAATGGTGATACTAACAAGCATGCATAGGGATCGAGAATGAATATAAGTTCAAGGACAAGTAATCCAGGAAGCAAAGATCAAGAGGGAGTACACTCCAGTGGTTTCTGCAAGGATGTAGATATTCAGAAGGAGTTGACCATCTCTCTACATTCCACATCAAAAGGTGTAGAAGAAGCTACTTCAGATGAGGACTCCAGTAGCTCCTGCAAGGAAGTGAAGACTGAGAGGGAGTCAACCCAACAAACAAAAAAAGATAAGTATTTGAATTGTCATTACTTGCATATTTTATTGTTTAAATAATACTATTCAATAATGTATATACTGATTAGGTTGTGTATTATGCATATTATAATAATTGCATTGATGAACAGTATACTACTAATATGTATGGGTAAGTGGCCTATGGAACTGTACAACATTCCATTGCTACTTATCTAGAATGAAACCTCGTTGCATACATGTTGGGAGTTGTGCACACTCTTAACAATGTTCTGGTAGAGATTGGAAGGCATCTAGAAAGTTACGGGATATGGATAAATGTTGTATTGAAGCATTGGCTAATTGCATGACTGTATGACATATTTCTTTATGTGTAAGAATTTGTTCTGAAAATTATGAGATGTTTCTAATCATGCAATTTAACTTGTTGTGTAGGAAAGATCGTATGCCATCTCCTACAAAAGAAGAACTACAACATTTGTTCAGCAACAAAATTATCTATTGAAGATATTGAAGTTCCCAGGATATGGGAAGAATGCCATGATCCATCGATCATGAAGAATGATGTTTCGGATGCGGTCCCAAGAGCTGAAGGGAAGTCTGTTGTGACTTCCAAATGGAAC
Source organism: Larix kaempferi (assembly GCA_027924585.1). Classification (NCBI taxonomy): domain Eukaryota; kingdom Viridiplantae; phylum Streptophyta; class Pinopsida; order Pinales; family Pinaceae; genus Larix; species Larix kaempferi. The sequence continues at coordinate 16,054,064 of BSBM01000541.1, forward strand.
TGTCAGATCAAGCATGTTGCAGATGGCAGCATTGAGAAATATAAAAGTGATGAAATAGAAGATGCACTAGATAGATTTCAAGACAGCATGGTGTAGTCATATATGTGTGCAGAACTTGGTATGGTAGGATAGGAATCTTTCTATCTAGTTTGGTCTTTACCAAGATTAAAGTGGGTTCCAACCTTTTCTACAAGGTTGAGGAAGGCAATCCAGTGATACTATTTTGGTATGTGGATAACCTGTTTGTTACAAGTGAAGATAGATTGATTGTCGAAACACGCAGCCGAGTTCGAGATGAAGAACTTGGGGATGATGCACTTTTTTTTTTGGCATGGAGGTGTGGCAGAGTGATGGAATCTTCCTTGGACAAGGGAAGTATGCAGTAGATATCCTAAAGAGGTTCGGGATGATGGACTACAAGGCTATGGTCACACCTATGGCATCGAATCTGAAGCTTCTATGTGATGCTTCATCTTAGCCGGTTGATGTCTCTATGTATCGTCAGATGATTGGGTCCTTGATGTACCTAAAGAACATGAGACCAGATATTTGCTTTGCGGTGAACACATTGAGTCAGTTCCTGACAGATCCGAGGAGTGTTCATCTAGTTGTTGTAAAGCATGTTCTTAGGTACCTGAAGGGTACAGTTGATTATGGGCTCAAGTATGAGGTGAATCAAAAGTTTAACCTGCAAGGTAATGTTGATTCAGATTGGGCTGGCAGTGTTGCAGATAGGAAGAGCACATCTGGGTGCTGCTTCAGTATGGGATCAGGTGTGATCTCCTGGTTTAGCAGGAAGAAGTCCTACATAGCACTGAGTACAGCTGAGGCAGAGTATGTTGCAGCCTGTTCGGCTAGTTGTGAGGCAGTATGGCTACAGAAGCTATTGTCTGAGTTATTTGATCTCCCGTTGGATGCTACTGGTATCTTCTGTGATAACCAGAGTTGTGTGAAGCTATCCGAGAATCTAGTGTTTCATGACAGGTCAAAACACATAGAGATCAAGTATCACTATATCAGGGATATGGTGTAGAGAGGAGCTGTGAAGCTCCTGTATGTTGAGATGGATGAGCAGATTGCAGATGTGCTGACGAAGCCACTAGCCAGGGTGAAGTTCGAGTACTTCAGAGAGAGGCTTGGCGTTCTTCAGATCGAGGACACTTCGAGGAAGAAGTGATGGACACATTTGCTGAAGCCATTCCAAGAATGTTGGAAGGAGAATCCTTCACATGGCTATGGATGTAAGCGTTCGATGATGAACATCAGGATGATGTTCTGGTTTCTACTGGATATGATTAGTTGGATCATTTTTATGTATGTATGTACGCATCATGTTGGATGCTGGATATGATCAGTTGGATCTTTTTTATGTATGTATGTACGCATCATGTTGGATGCTGGATATGATCAGTTGGATCATTTTTATGTATGTATGTACGCATCATGTTGGATGCTGGATATGATCAGTTGGACCATTTATATGTATGTACGCATCATGTTGGATGTTAGATATGATCGGTTGGATCATGTGTATGTATTTTGTATATGCATCATGTTGGATGCTTGGACCATGTATCTGTATATGTATCAGGTGGATACATTGTATGATCAGGTAGATCATGTATATTGATATGTATCAGATATGATCAGGTAGATCATGTGTGTTGATGGATACATTGTGTGGATCATGTATCTATGTATCAGGTGAATACACTATGTATGATGATATGTATCAGGTAGATACGTCGTGTGCATCAGACGGATGCCTTGTATGATCAGGACGATCGTGGATGACGAGATTCTCCAGATGACATGTAGCAGGATGTTGCAGTGATGATGATCTGGGTGATCATGTGTACATCAGGATGATGTATGATGAGTATCAGATGATACTTTGTGGTTGTGGATCAGGTTATGTAGGTAAGCATGTAATTTGTGCCCTGGGAGATTTGCAGATGGTCTTTCAAGGTTTTGCCTATGGCATGTAATTCGGTGCCCTCGGACATCTGGAAAATGCTCTTTCGAGGTTTTGCTTGGGAGGACATATAATTTGTGCCCTGGGAGATTTGCAGATAGTCTTTCGAGGTTTTGCCTATGGCATGTAATTCGGTGCCCTGGGATATCTGGCAGACGCTCTTTCGAGGTTTTGTCCTATGGCATGTAATTTGCTCTTGGGAGATCTGGACAGGATGAAAAAGGCCTCAGATGCTTTAGCCAGGTTTTGCCATGACCACATGTAATTTGCTCCTAGGAGATCTGGACAGGATGAAAAAGGCCTCAGATGCTTCAGCCAGGTTTTGTGGTGGACCACATGTAATGTGCTCCTGGGAGATCCGACAAGTAGAGCTGTGTGCTCGTAACAGCCTGGGATGCTTCAGCTAGGTTTTGTGGTGAGATCACATGTAATGTGCTCCTGGGAGATCCAACAGGTAGAGCCGTGTGCTCGTAACAGCTTGGGATGCTTCAGCCAGGTTTTGTGATGGGTCACATGTAATGTGCTCCTGGGAGATCCTATAGGTAGAGATGTGTGCTTGTAATAGCCTGGGATGCTGCAGCCAAGTTTTGTGATGCACGTAATAAGTCCTGAGAATTCCACAGTATGTCCAGTGATGATGAAGACCTGCAGGTGGTGGGCTTAGATCCAGTATGAAAAAGGACTAGCTCTGTAGAACTTCCTATGACGAGTAGATTCATATATTGATTGAGATAGCACCAGTAGTGACGATGATGATGACTCGATGACGATTATCCAGTGACGATGATCCAGAGAAGAAGACTTGTGCTAGAAGACCTGTGCTGAGAAATACCTTCCTAGTTAAGAGGGAGTGTTGATGTATATGTAACTTCGGAATGTATTTCATATATGTATGTTGTATGTACTCCTATACAGATGGTATTATTCCTCTATACGGAAGTGTCATCATTTATATTGTAAATGTCGTAACTTATACTTGATGGGTTATTAGACGACCTTGTTGGGGTCGACCTTGTATAAGTCATGTGGGTCAAAGGGTTATTAGACCACCCTATTGGGGGTCGGCCCAGTCAGCATTATGTTATGTGGTTAAGTTCGAGGCTACATGATTTATGTAAAAGGAAATTCAAGTCAAGTATAAATAGAGTGCGGGAGGCACTCTATTTGTTCACTCACTTCTCACTCATGCACTCAAGGAGGAGTGGCGCACTTATGGAGGAGGAGGATCTGCTGCTAGGATATGTCTATCTCTTATGGTTGGGTTGTATCATTGCTCTATCTATCTCTGAGAAAGTTATTGGGGTTTTTCACCTTTATGGTTTTCCCCAAGTAAATCTTTGTGTCTCTTGTGTGCTTGCATTATTGTCTCCATGATTGATATGCTGTAGATATGCTATACATGTTGTTCTCTCAGTTAAGATCCTAGATCAGATTGAAGTAAATTCTGAAAATTTAACAAAGGCATTGTGGGCCTATCGTACCACTTGGCGTAATACCACTGGTTTTTCCCCATACAAGCTAGTGTATGGCAAGAATGTTGTTTTTCCAATCGAATTTCAAATCAGAACTTTAAAAAAAGCTGTTGAAGCAAACCTAGATCTATCAAAGGCACAGAGGAATCGACTAAATCAACTCAATGAATTGGATGAGAAGCGCACAGCTGTAGTGCATCATACAGCTTTAATCCAACAACAATGCTATAGATGGCATGACAGATTTATAAAAAATGAGTCTTCTAGGAAGGAGACTGGGCCCTGTTGTATGATTCATGATTTAAGAGGGACTTTAAAGGAAAATTGCGCACCTGTTGGTTGGGACCCTATCAGATAGATCGGGTATTTGATAATGGAATAGTCCGGTTGATCACCATTGACGAGAACAAAGTACCATTATTCGGAAATGGCCATCGGCTGCGACTGTATCACAAGTCGATCTCAAGGGAGGATTTTATCTCACAAGTTGCAGCTAATCCAGAGTATCAGTTAATGCCAAGGCAGGGATTTTTAAACCCTATGAATTCCTAAAAATTGCAGTTTCCACACATATTTTTGTACATAAATAATCGGTTTTTCTTTCATTCTGTATTTTATCTATTTTTAATTTTTTGCACTTGATCAGCTTGTTTTGAAGAACTGTGTGCGAGGACCTATTAGAGGAGCAGCAACCGTGATTGGACCAGACGACTGCAGACACCCCATATTTGTTCCTGATCTAATAAATCTCTTTGACAAAGATGGATAATTTGTGGTCTTCCACAAATAAAAAATTCTTATACTATAGTCTGACGCAGCTGCGACTCCACAATCTCTGTTTACCTTTCAAATTTCGTATCTACAACTTCACTACATTTTCCATTCTGCCAAATTTCATAGCTACGACTGCGCTACATTTTCCATTCTGCCAAATTTCGTAGCTGCGACTCCGCTACATTTGCCATTCTTTCAAATTTCCTAGCTGCGACTCCGCGACATTTGCCATTCTGCCAAATTTCATAGCTACGACTTCGCTACATTTGCCATTCTTTCAAATTTTGCACTTGTGACTCCGCTACATTTTCCATTCTACCAAATTTCGTAGCTGCAACTCTGCCACATTTTCCCATTCTACCAAATTCTGTAGCTTCGACTCCGTTATTTCTGCTTATCTTTCTAAGTTGACAGCTGATACTCCACCATTTCCACTTCATTTTTACTCCTTCTCAGTAGCTAAGACTCTGCTACCTTGATCCATTCCACTAAATCTAGCAGCTGAGACTCTACTACCTTGATCCATTCTTGATTAATTCTGGTAAATCTAGCAACCGCGACTCCGCTCTTTTTCACCTCATTCTTGCTCCTTCCGTGCAGCTGCGACTCTACCATTTTTTGCTTATTTTGCTAGATTTCGCAGCTAATACTCCGCCAATTTACCTACTCTTTGATTAATGATGCCAATAATGATGTGACTAGGCGTCAGTTTTGGCACTTGCTCCAAAAGGTCCAATCATGATCCACCACAAAGGAAATTTTGAATGACTCAAGTAGTTGTCAGCCCGGGTAGCAATGGCCATGTACTTCAGCACATGTGCATTTATACCCACAAGGATGATGGCTGGCTGCAATGATTAATCCATGGCTCAAACTCATAAACGCAAGGTACGGATCCTATCTTTTACATGATTTGGCAGAGAATTAATACAATAATAACAATTATGTCCTGTCACAATCCTCGATTAATGATCCCATTCGAATCACACTTTAAAGATTATAATTATGATTATTTTTCCGTCACCTTACCCGATTTTGCGCCTGTTAATACTATCTGCCAAACTCATCGCTTCCATAGAACATTCATACTAGGACAGACTAGCCTAAAACCTGATTTTTGAACCCCAATGACCCTTTGCATGTTCGTAAGCTGCAACTCTACACTTCTAAACCGGAAATTGTTGAATACTGAACCTTGAGAAGAGGTTAAAATGGGAAATCCAGTCAAACATGAACCAGTAAATACAAATGTTGTACGTGCCAATGCATAGGTTCTTAATATTTTTATAACAGCAGGATGGATCGCATATTTTGAATGGTTGAATGGGTTTCACACAAAAACTGCATTACAATTTGCCCTCAACCTAACTGATACTCACTCTGAGGTGAGAGGACTGCACGTGGATGCCACAGAAGACATCATAGTTGAGGTTACTGGTTTACCCATGATTGGGAAAAGGTTATTTGGACGGAAGGAACATAATGCAGATGTGGTTAGGGAGTTTTTTTTTCTGTTGGAGAGCAGGTTATTCCAAAGCATCGTGGGATGGAACTGGCTTCCTTACCACCACCCTGGAATCAAGTAACAATTTTTTTGAAAAGATATATTTCTTGTGGAGGTAGGTACCAAGTTGTTTCCTTCTCTGAACTTCCCTTACTGTCTCATTTGCGCCATGGTAAGTTAGTAAACATACCATTCTATTTGCTTAAGGCCTTACAAACCATGGCTGGATATGCAAGAACCGCCCAACATCCAGTTTCCTCCCTTACTAATCACATCTTAATTAAGTTACTAGTCCTAAGGGCCATTGCAATTCGTACTTTAACCTAGGAGCAATTTTTGGCTAGAGATGCGCCAATCAGACAACCTGTATTAGAAGTGGGGGGTGCTGGTGAAGATAGTGAGGACCGGAGTCCCTCAAATCCCGTTGGGGGGGAGATTGGAGCAATAGAAAACTAGACCAATGATGAGGGGGAAGCGAATAAAGGTGAATCAGCAGTAACAGAAAACCCTATAGTAGGGGAAATTGTAATGGAAACATTAGAGCAGGAGGAAGAAAGAATAGAATCTGTAACTGTAGGAGAGGATATTCAATTAAAAGAAGCTGAAACTGGAGCAGCTGTTGAAGTTGCGATAGTTGAAGCTGCAATTACGGAAACAGAAATTCAAAGGGAAGGACATAAAAAAATAGAAGAGAGGATTGTGGACGTTTTGGAAGTTGAATCCTCTTCAAAAATAACAGGGTACCATTATTGAAGAAGAAGAAACCAAGGTAAAAACCCCTGCATCAAGGAAACGAAGAGTAGAATTAAGAAACAGGAGTCAGAAACCCGTTGCATTAAAGAAAAGGAGGATCACAACTGTTAAAAAAATAGTAGCAGTAAGCAGTGAGGAGCACCCAGTGGAAATAGTGAAGAAAAGAAGGACTCGATCAACAATGGCAACAAAAGTAGCAGTGACAGTAGCAGAAGCAGCTATGACAGTAGCAGAAGTAGTTGCAATAGAAGCAAAGATAGCAGAAACAACAGAATAAGTTGAGACAGTGGATGCAATTGGGGGAAATATTGAAGCATATTTATTAGATACAACGGGAGCAGTTAGAGAGAATAGGAGATCATCTCGGGTGGAGGAAATACCTATGACAGGAATAGATTTAGAGATTCCCAATTTGAACCCTAAGTCATCTATTGTTATGTAGGAACCTCCCAGAGAAGAACCCCAAATTGAAAATCTCCTGCTGGAAAATGAACTATTGAAAGAGGAAGTGCAAATATTGCAAAATGAGCTGGAAAGATGGAAGGGATTAGTTAAAAAGTAAGCAGAGAAGAATCTGGATACATTAGAAAATGCTGCAAATTTATTTGAAAAATCATCTTTTTCATTTGAAAATGCAAAGTATGGAGAGACTATTTGTCCTGAGTGTGGAAATATATTTGCTGCAGTAGGACACAGGGTTGTTGTGTTGGGGGATGCATCACAAAAGCATGTACAGATAGAGGAGATTGAAGAAGGAGTGCTAGAAATTGAATGGATGGGGGAAAATGAGCCAGGAATTGAGGAGATCCCTGATGTGAGTTTAGGAGATGAAATAGGGCAGTCCCAACCATCAAGGAGTACTGAACTTCTTCAGTGCCAACCATCAGGGGATACTAAAATTCTTCAGTCCTGACTATCATAGGAGACTGAACTTCTTCAGGATCAGTCTCATCAGTTAGAAAAATTTGATATAACCCAGAAGCAGCCTCAGCAATTCAAAATTGAAGAATAGGGGACTGTTACACAAGAACCAACACCCTTGAAAATATTTAGTGAGGCTACAACTCAGATAGCAACACTTGATATCAAGGAGCAAGAAGAAAACAATGTTACACAAGAAACAATGTTTCTAAAATCATTTGCTACAGTTGCAACACAAATTGATATTGCTGAGGATGATATGGAATTAAAAGATGATGTTACACAAGAACCGGCATCTCCAAAATCCATGGTTGAAACTACACCACAGGCACAAACCACTGCCACTCCAACATATGAATTTATCACAGTGCCAAGGCAAGATAAAAAAGTCATTCACTTGGATTCTGATGATGAAGAGGAGGTAGCAGAGAGGAGAATTCAACGACTAGAAAAGAAGGTTGTATGGTTAAATCTTGAATTGGATAAATGGCTCAAGTGGATTGAACAGTTCAGAATAGGTATGATCTCTCTTCAAGAGCATAGGAAAGTCATTAAGGGACTAAGAGAAAAGTGGGCTAAGGAGTTGTTCTTCCAGAAACTTTGGTGGGAGAAACTTCAAGAGAAATTGGAAGGATTGGAGAAACTGAAGACCCTGCGACGAGAAAAGGACAATATGTACACTCTTTCCATAGATTTGTTGAGTAGCAGGGCTCCATCCCCTTCTTACCCTGTTTTTCTCCATGAGTAAACAACTTTATTCCAATTAAGAGATCTCAAGGAAGGAAGATCATTTGATTTGGAAACAGCTGATCAATTTTTGGAGACTTTTTTGAAGAGTGACTTTGAGGATCAACATCTGTTATGTGAGTTATATTTGCATGACAGGGCTTGCTATATTACTTTTCCATCTAATCCTTTACCTCTTCTAGGGGATGTTCAGCTGAGAGCATTCACCTCCTTTGTCATTAATCATGTAAGATAGCGAGATTCTTTCCAAACTATCCTTAGGAATGAGGAAAATTCTACTCTCCGGATAAGGGGGGAACCTCAGAATCCACCAGCATTCATGGCAAATCATGCTAAATCTCTCAGGGTTCCCTCAATTATTCGATATTTTGAGAGCCTACGAGATAGACTCCTTACCACATGTGTCCCAATGATTCTTAATATGCAGCAGGATGCCCTGGAAGGTAGTGAATACAGATGGTGGTACTCCTCCTCATCTCTGAAGAAAATGGATCCATATGGCTTTAAAAATTTCAGTAAAGATTTGACAAGGGATCCTAGATATGTACAGCGCATGCAAAGGTGTGGGCCTTGGTGGATTGGTTTAAGATTCAAATTCCCTCTCATTTGGTTGCCTATAAGCAATTCTTACAGAACCAGCTATGCTTTAACATTAGAAGAAGAAGACCTATGGTGGGGGCATTGGGTATCCTGCTATGGGTTTGTTCCTCGAGGGGAGGCACCAGAACTTGCTTACAGTCTTACAAATCTCCACAGATTCCACTCAGACTCAGATTCAGATTAAGGGAAGTTGTTGCATGAGGACATGCAATTGGATAGTTGGGGAGAGATGTTGGGTTCAGGAAATGCCCCTTTTTGGAAACCTTTATTACATCATTTTTCCCTGATTCCATCCTACTTTCATGAGCTATATCCATGCCTTTCCCAGATCAATCAATGATATTGACATGTATAATTTTTTATTGCCTTATTTATTTTTATGCCTAACATTGTTAAATATTATGGATTTTATTCCTTGGTTTATACTGATATGTGTGATTCCATTTAGCCAAGATCTAAAGCGCAGGCGTATCATCCCAGCAGTGCCAGCTGTTACTTCTCAAACACCAACTCCTCTACTCCAAGGGACAGCGCATCCTCCACGCAAGTTGTATCAGATCCCCACTGTAACAGATCCCACTGATGTAAAATATAGCTGCAGCAAATAGGTGGCGTTCCAGCTGCTGAGTCTATTGATTCATTAACTATCGAAGTAACAGCATCTTTCAGAATTAACAACCCGGTTTAATATGCTGTATCAGTTAGCTGTAACTCCGCAGCATGAAGATCATAGATCTTCATTGCCGCACAATTTTAGTGGATCTAAAACTACATTTCCTTTGTATAAATTCCAGAAGGCTCTCGTAGCCTGGGGTTGGACAATCATTACTTGTGTAAGCTGTAACAGAGCATTGAGACTCGTGATATTCCATTAATAATATGAGAGCAGAGTTCTTCACTTCTATGTTTTAATTAGCTCTGACTCTCGACATCTCTGTTAGAAGGCCAGGGCCTGCCTTCTCACAGAGATAGCCGGTTTAAGTAGGTAGAGTAGTTTAGTTTTACTTCTGTTGTGTGGTGTGGGATGATTGCAGACATTATTGGTAGCTGTAACAGAGTTTAGCTTTCCTTTTTGGTAGTTTATAATTGCATCTTGAAATAGTTGTAACAGAGTGGTGTGACGGTCGACTGTGTAGGATAATTTAATCAATTGCATGTGTGTTCTAATTAGTTGTGACAGCCAGGCTGAATTCCAAATTATCTTCTAGTTGTTTATGCTTTCTAGGATTTCCAGTAATTATCAATTAGAGTTCAAGCTTGTGTTTTAATTATGGTTTCTGTTGTATCTTCAATACATTCATAGATTAGACAATTAATGGTAGAATTGCAGTAGCCACTAGATAGATCATTTTGGTAAAGATTGAATATTGTAGTTTGATAATTATAGGATTTAACTTCTTGCAAAAGTAATCTAGTTTCATTTCATCATTAGATCATTAACTTACTAGATTGATTTCTGTAGGGAAGTTGTTTCATTTGGATTCTTAGATGTGTGAATTAGATTAATGTTCTTAAGGAATGAATTGGATAGACACATAGGTAGGATCATCATTTACAGTTAGCAAATCAACTGCTTGATCTGTTTATGCATAGACTGTGCTTATTGCCTTTGAAATAAAAAGACCTTCCTGGGTTTGACAATTTATATTGACCATTCTTTGTGTTAGCCTTAATTAACTGACATATAGAGTGACCAACATATATCATGCCTCCGTTTCCCCCCCCTGACACCAAATTTCATCCTACAACTAGTGCAACCCATCACCACTACTAGTCAACCACCTCCCGGTGTCACTACTCCTTCCTCATCCACCAATCCATCCCCTCTTATCAAGAACACTAAGGGCAGAGACCCACAACCATACACTGCTTTACCCCCGCCCAAAATGGTTAAAAACCCCCCCACGTTTCGCGCTCCTCTCAAATGCTCTTTTTGTGATGAGTTGGGCCATGTTACCCATCAATGTCCACAATTACCTACATTACAAGAGCACATGCAAATGCTTGACGACGACCCCAACATCTGGGTTGTCCAACTCAACCCTACTCCTAAGCCTCATGATAAATCACTACGTACCAATCACCCTTGTGCAATATGCGGTATTTACAACCACTACTCACATCACTATCTTGATCTCCTAGATTACAGAGCCGCTCTCTATGAGATGAATAATTTGGACCTCGAGACATCTCCCCCCACCATTGAATAAATCCACCCCCCCGAATCTCCGCCATCAGGAGAGGTCAATACCATTTATATGATCTCTACTACTACTGATCCCTCATCAACCAATTTGATGAGACAAAGTTTCCACAATGATGAGGAGAATCTCGAGGCTCTTACCGCACCTGATTACCCCTGGGACGATATGCACCATCGTTCATATTTCCTCCCAGAGGAGTCCTCCACCACCACAACCACCCAATTTTCAGTTGAGTCCAAAGATTTCCTCCCCACCAAAGTTGACTAGTTTAAAGATTCCATTCCCACCCCTGATGCCTTCAAGGACTATAACATGGCCAATATCTCACCCACAATCCATATTGCTATCTCTTCCCCAGGTAGTGCCCCTGAACTCATTACTTTGGGAGCCTCTTCCACCAAGCACGAGATCGAAGAGTACAAGAAACTTTTCCAAGAGTAACACAATGTCTTTGCCTGGTCCTACACAAAAATGCCTAGTCTTGACCCCGGCTATCATAGAACACCACATTGAGACATGGCTATATGTAACATCCGTTCGCCAGAAACAATGCCCCATTCATCCATCAAAGCTCCCTGGTGTTAAAGCCGAGATTGAGAAACTTCGTGCAGCAAGTTTCATTTATCCTATTGCATACACCTCTTGGGTTTCCAACCCCGTCCCTGTTAACAAGAAACAAGGAACCATCAGAGTATGTACTGACTTCTATGATTTAAACCGAGCATGTCCCAAAGACAACTTCCCCATGCCTTTTATTGACCAACTCATTAATGCATGTGCGGGGCATGATGTCCTCTCCTTCATGGATGGTTTCTCTAGGTACAACCAAATTCAGATCCGCAAGGAAGATCAATATAAGACTGCCTTCACTACCCCATGGGGAACCTTTGCCTATCGTGTCATGCCTTTCGGCCCTAAAAATGTTGGCGCCACCTTCCAGCGGGCCATGACCTATTGTTTTCATGACTTGGTCCATATCTTACTAGTTTATATTAACGACCTCACAACACATTCCAGGAAATGATCAGACCACCTTAACGACCTCCAGCAAGTCTTTCTGCATTGTCGCAAGTATCAGATTTGCTTGAACCCACTCACGTGTGTCTTTTGCATTCCGGCAGGCCGATTGTTGGGTTTCATTGTTACCCATAAAGGAATCGTTGTTGATCCCTCAAAGTTAAAGCCATCATAGATCTTCCCGCACCACGCACGCTCCGGCATCTCCAGAGTTTACAGGAAAAATCTAATTTCCTCCCACGCTTCATTCCTGATTATGCCACCACAGTTCATGGTTTCTTACACCTCCTTTGTATTCACATACCCTTTGTTTTGGATGACCAGGCACAAGATGCATTCGAAGCCCTTAAAAAATCTCTCACACAATCCCCTTTGATCTCCCCTCCATATTTCTCTCACGGCTTCATCCTTTACGTCTCCTTGTCCGAACATGCCATGTCAAGAGTCCTTGTCCAAGAAGACGTTGCTCGCTAAGAGCCTGTCATTTATTATGTCAGCCAGACCTTGTCTAGACCACAACTACATTACCTGTATGAAGAGAGGCTGGCCCTTGCCATCGTCTTTTCCATACAAAAATTGCGACATTACATTTTACTCAGTCATACAACAGTTGTCGCTGAATCCAACCCCATGGTCTATCTCTTGAACCAACGACTTCTACAAGGTCGTGTTGCTAAGTGGGTAGTTATCCTCCAAGAATATGACCTAACTTTCAAAACCCCTAAGAGCACTAAATCCCTTGCACTTCCCCAACTCATAACTGACCTCCCATCCGTTTTGTCGTCCCCGGCAATCTCCGACGAGTTACCAGACAATCATTTGTTCATCATCTCATCAGATGACCCATTGTATGGTGATATTCTGTTGTACCTTCGCACGCAGAAGTTTCAACCCAACATAAATCACGATGGACGATGCCATATCCGTCACCAGGCCTCTCGGTATCTCATCTTAGGCAATGTCCTTTATCGACGAGGAGTTGATACTATTCTCCGTCGTTGCCTTACACACGAGGAAGCCGAAGAAGTCCTCAACGACTGCCATAGCGGTGCCTGTGGTGGACATTTCTTAGGAATGGCCACTGCCCAAAAGGTCATCCACGTCAGATACTTCTAGCCTACAATCTTTATCGACTACATCACAGTGGTCAAACATTGCCATAATTGCCAACTTTTTGCCCCTAAGGCTTGAACACCACCCGCCCTGCTACACCCAGTCGTCACCATTGGTCCCTTCTGGAAATGGGCCATCGACTTCATGGAATGTAAACCCTCTTCCGCAAATGGCCATAAGTACATCATTGTCACTGTCGACTACTTCACCAAATGGGATGAAGCCATGCCCACCGTCAATTGTAAAGCCGAAACCGCTGCCCATTTCTTTTTCAACCATGCTATTGCATGATTCAGGGTCCCCAAACAACTGGTCTCAGACCATGGTTCACATTTTGAAGATGCCATTTGGTGCGAGTTGTCCACTCTTCTGAAGTTCGAACATCAGTATTCCTCTGCTTAATACCCCCAAGGGAACGGCCAAGTTGATGCCATTAACAAAATTTTAAACACCATCCTCCAACACACTATTGACTGGCATAAGTCCAATTGGCATCACATGCTTTTCCCTGCATTATGGGCTTACCATACGTCAACTAAGACTACCACCGGTTTTACCTCGTTTCAATTAGTTCATGGTGTAGAATTTGTCCTCCCCATCGAGTGTCAGATACCTACTTTACACATTACCATCGAGCTTCTCCCAGACAACTCCCCACTTGAACAACATCTACTATCATCGGAACAAGATGATGAAGACCATTGCGCCACCCTCCAAACCATTGAAGCTGCCAAGAACTGCTCCAAAGCTGGTTATGACAAACATGTCCACCCATGAACTTTCCGTGAAGGAAACCTAGTCCTCGCCTATGACCAAGCTCACGACAAGACCAGTAAAGGGAAGTTCGAATCCATATGGCAAGGCCCTTACATCGTGCATACCTTCCTCAGACATGGGGCATATATTTGAACTAACTCAGAAGGCCACCCTTTTTGCAACCCCCGTAGTGGGTTGTATCTTAAACGCTTTTATCCTTAAACAAACCTGCAACCCCATTGGTATGTATTGTATAGTTTTCTTTCTTTTTGTTTTTCACTTTTTACCGCAACCATACATTCATCATTTTTTCATGATTAAAGATGGACCATCTTCCACCTCATTACATTGGCTTTGCTGATGGAGCAAGCCGCTGGTCTCCAAACCTAGCCTCTGCAGCATGGGTCTTATATTCCCCTTCACATGAGTTGATTCACCTTGACGGAATGTGCATAGGCGCTGCTACCAACAACCAAGCTGAGTATGATGTTGTGACCGATCTCCTGACTGATGCCCTTCAAATGGGTATACGTCACCTTCACGTGTTCCTTGACTCCCAGCTACTTGTCTCCCAGCTCAACAACTACTATCAGGTGTGTGATCCTTGCCTCTTTAGAAAGTTCCTGTGCACAAAATAGCTAAGCCAACAATTTGAATCCATCTCATTCACCCATGTCGCACGAGCTCAGAATAGTGTCGCAGATCAAATGGCTAACAACATCCTTGATTGGCATATAAATAACACCATGTAAACCATCCATCATGCATCATCATAACATATCATCACATCAAAACACATATAAAAATCCAAAAAAGACTGCATTTACGGCAAGGGGAATCCACGTGCCAATCATCAATGTTATAAACATGTCCTGAGTACCTCAGTACTCAGCTATACAAAATATATATATATACATAGAAAAGCCTCATCACATACATGTCGTAGCTACAAAAAACCTCAAGTGTCCATACACATCGGGGGGAGTCCTCCATACTCCTTAATGAGAGTTGTAACCTCCATCACTACCTGTATCGGCTAACTTTGACTCCTCACCCCACTCCTCCTCTGGAAGCTCCTCATCCCCTGAGGGATCCTACATCCTACTCCTCTCCGCCAATATGGCCACTCGATTAGCAATCGATCGAAAGTCCTGTGGAGCCTCGAGGTAGGCCTCGATCAAACCCCGATCCAGGTCCCGCCACCCCTCATCAGTAACTCCCACTAGTAGTTGATCTAGGAGAACCTGTAGAGACTCCAAAGTCCCCTCAACATCCTGGAAATGCACCTCCCCTTGGTCTGGCAGGGCTGGTACAGCCACATGTCCCCTGCGGTCTAAATATCCCTGTGGCGACCTTGGTCCAACATCTGCATCAATTTCGAGAACGTACATAGTCGGTACCAGCATATACATCTATCAAACCTAACATACACAAAATCAGACATAAAACAATCAAACATGTAGATACATACCATTTGGCCCCCATGCCTGCCCTAAAGGTTGTGGTGCCTCCATATCTCATGTGTAATCCATATCCCTGTATGGATAGTCATCCAAACTCAACGGCATCTATAACCACTGAAGATAGAGCTCCCTTGTGAAGTATCTCCCGACCTCCCCTCCACCCCACCAATGCATCATCTGTCTTCACCGCACCATGTGCGTCTCCCTCAACCCTCCTGCCCTAATCAGCACCCGCGGCCGTAGTGTTGGCACCCGCTCCATAAAGAATGAACACAAGAATGACCTGTAGCAAAATCACTTTCTAGATTCCTTCACAGAGGTTAGCTGCCACTGAATGCAAGTGAGGAACATCTAGCCCCAAGAAAAGTATGTGCCATGCAGCACTCGCTCCACTAACTGCATCTGGCCCCCCCGACACCTGTTCGGGCGCTTGAGACCCCAACACCCAAACCACACACGATGCAATCGCTCACACTGCTGGCTCCTGCAGGTTACAAATACGAAGTGCATTCCCATGCACTTTAGCCTCCGGGACATAGTAGTGCTCCAACATCTCCTCTATATCCATGTCCGCAAACACCCGTGGTTGTGTATCAGCCACCCTACCCAAACACGGTAGTCCCGTTAAGAAATATACTTCTGCCAGGGTGAGATCCAGCCTCTCCCCTTGCACCATGAAAGCCTGTATCTCCGAGTCCCAAAACCATACCAACCTATTTAGCAATAGTATCGCTGAACGCATCATACGTACCTGTGCGAACTTCAGAATCCCACACAACCCCAAGGTCGACCGAACATGCTGATCCTCCCGGATGAACTCCATCATGTCATCAGGGATCTCCCACTCCCGCCATAGCACGATCGGCATCCTGTCAATCACACACGGAAAACTCATTAGAACCTCATCAAATAAATAACCAATTCCCACCCCCCCCCGGTATAACCCTAAAGCACGATCCACATCGTGGCTTTAGGCCCCCTTTCCATGATCTCAGATCGCGGCTCTCAGGATTTGAGTCACTATTAACACCCAAAAAGTGCTCACTACCTCATCTCCCCCATTACATGACTCATTTGTCCATATTTCCTACCATATTTGCCTCCAAAACCTTAAAAAGCCATTAAAAAGCCTCCAAAAGGCCAAAAACCCATTAAAAAAGCCTCCAAAAGGACAAAACCCCCCTTTTTTCCCCAAAATAAGTTAAATTACGCCAAAAATAACAAAAACCCTCTAAAAAGGGAATAAAAAATACAAAAAAGAGGAAAAAGAGGGAAAAAAGGAAGCAAAAACCCTATACAGCTAACCTAAACCATATGGTGCCCAAAACCATGGGTCAGCACTCCACCACTAAAAACCTATAAATAGGTGATGGAGGCTCCCCATTTTTCATCCACAATCTTCCCTATCCTCACTCTGCCAAAATCACTCCTGAAACCCTAGCTCACCCTTTTGAGCTAATTTCACATTTCAGTGCCCCTTTGGCCCATATCCA
Organism: Larix kaempferi; assembly: GCA_027924585.1. NCBI lineage: Eukaryota > Viridiplantae > Streptophyta > Pinopsida > Pinales > Pinaceae > Larix > Larix kaempferi. Next base: position 16,070,856 of record BSBM01000541.1, read on the forward strand.
AAACAGTTTGGAGAAGGAGAAGGAACCCATTGGAGCTTGGAAGTAGCCTTCTTGGACTACTACAAAGGCTTCACCAACCTCTACATCTGGGGTAAAATCAATACAAAAAAAAATTTCATTATCTTTTTGTTGTCTTTTATACACATGCTAGAATAGTTAACTGTTTTTATTTACTGTCATATTTTACTGTTTTATTGAACTGCTACTAAGGAGTCCCTTCTCCTTAGTAGGTGCCCATTTGCACAAGCTAAGGTGAAAACCCTAGCCACAGTCGCAATCGCAGATCGCGACTGTCGAGGCTACAGTCGCGGTCGTGAATCACGAATTTCCCGACTCGAGTCGAGATCTCGGACGGTGACTGTAGAGGCTAAACTTGCGACCTAGGATCGCGTGTTCGGCCTCAGAACTCACGATCCAAGATCGTGATTCCACCCCAGAAACCCGCAATCCATGCCCTTGTGGACCGTACAACCCCCCTAGGGACCCACCACCTCGAACCCAGCAAACAGTGAAAGGTATGAGTTTAACGGAATACCTACAACTCACGGATCTGAAATCGGCAGGTCGGATCGTCCAGAAACACCACCTAAGCTTTAGTCCACTCTGATCTCCTGTCAATGTCAATAGTCCAACTGACACTTGTCATGTTGGGTCCACTTACTATTTATAGCCCGTTGAATTTTCCTTGTTACGTCCATTCTCGATCCATATGGAGTCCATTCTCCAAACCGTTTCCATGACTGGACTCAGCACGATGAGACCGTCATGATGGTCAACTCATTTTCTTATTTTTTCTGAACCATTTTTTGAGCATTTTTTCTAGACACCTCTCATCGCCTCGGTTTGTGTGCTACAGTGGCTGTATCCTTTTTTTGATATATTCTATGTCATTGGATTCATTTTTCTGAGCTTGTGACGATGCTTGAGATCATTTCTCGCTCTCACCCTTAGATTTTTTGAGTATTTTTTCCAAAACATTCCCCGTCGCCTTAGTTTGCGTGCCACCTCGACCGTCATCCATTCTGATGTTCCTTATATCACCGGATTCAGTTTTACAAGCTCATGATGATGCTTGATATCATTTCTCGCTCTCACCAGGAATAGTTTCAACATTGTGTCCCGACACCTTGTTGCCTCGCTTTGCGTGCCACATCAGTCGCTATCGAATTGTTACACATTTTTACATGAGCCATTCACTCCATTGATACTGCAATTATTTCGTTATTTTTCCACCATTCATCATCCTGCAAGGAGGCCCACCAGTGTTCCGCCCCACCCTTGTTCTTGGTCCTCATCAATGTTTCTTGATTAAACACTCTCTCCTTGCTTGGCCATTCCTTTTGTTCGGTATACTTTTATCCCTTTTTCGGGCCAGACAACTCCTTTACGAAAAAGGCACTTAGGGAGTTTCTGTTAAGCTCTTTTCTGACTCCTAAAAGAATGAAAAGATTGTCGAGCAATCATTCTTCCTTTCATGCTCGTTAAAGTACCTGAAAAGGCATCTATCTGGTATAAGTTTAACCCTTTTTCGGACCTGGTAGACTAATTACGAAAAAAGAATACTCTAGTCACACTGGCTAGAAGAGTTCTTCATTGCATCCTTTTATGCTTTTTCGGGCCTTGGAGACTAACACACAAAAAAGAACCCCCCTGAAGTCTTCTTATTGCTTTCAGACTCTCTAAAATTAAAAGCAACCACGAGCATGCACCGTCCTGGGCTCGTACAAATCCACATGATGGTACCATTCCATTATGTCAGAGTCTTCTTAATGCTTTCAGACTCCTTAAAATTGAAATCAATCATGAGCATGAACTGTCCTAGGCTCGTATAAATCCACACGACAGTACCATTTTGAACACACTTCTTCTAGCTCCTTAAACCATGAAGAAACCCCCACCAGTTCCCCTCGACACTATGATCAATCCTCTCGGCAGCACCCCCAATAAGGTCTCCTTTGTTCAGAGTATTCTACAGTCTCCTTCCATCTTACACCAACTTGAGTATCACTCATCCTAGTGACCCTCCCTGATCCATTAAAGCTATGATCCCGTTCCCACTAGTCAGTTTCATATGTTTCCTGATCACCCCTGCCATCATACTCTGAAAAAGGAAGTTTGAGTCCACCCACTCTATTTGCCCAGTTATTCCCCACCCCCACAGTAGGTAAGTCCTACCATCAGTACTCTCACACTTCGGCTCTCCACCTCATGCTCCTATCAAGGAAACATCATTGCCTTGGTAGTTGCAGGTCTCCCTTTGTCGATGCGAGCCCATCTATTCTAGAGGATAGACACAGAGGTCCCTGCGCCTTGGACTCATCACCATCTGTGGTGAGTGCCTATTTACCATTTTGAGAGGAGTTATCAATGCCTCTCCGAGTGGTTGTTTCTCACATCCTCGACTTCAACACCTTGATCGCATCGTTGAGAATCATGCAGGGTATATATCCCTTAAGTTATTGGTCAAAGCCCCCTGGTTTCCCCTGACTCTAGCACATTGGTGAGTCACTTCGGAACACCCAATTATATGTTCCCATGGATTTCTGGGTTGCGTTGGTGATTGTATTTGGAATCCATGCACTTATATGCTTCCTTGAGTACCCAATTTAGCTCCAGTCCAGTGTACCATTGAGGGTATAACTCCCCATTATTATGATCCAATAGCTCATTAGTTCCTCTGGCACCACACTCAGCAACACTATTGTTATTCCAGTGTATTAGTTCTTCAGCTCAGACATGGTCATCCCGGCAGTATATCCCAGATTTGTGTCCCCTCTGGACCCTTATGATGTACAAAGTGGTTCTCCGCGTATCTTTTCGGTCCCCATTTTTGGGCTTCATTGTTATTTTTTATATACAAGCATGGGTATGCCCGCCTCGTCCATATATTGAGATTCTTCTTAATTCATTATTTTGAGGTCATGTATCTTTCAGGTCCCCATATTTGGACCTTATTATTTTTATAGATCTTGATACAAGCATGGGTATGCCCGCCTCATCCATATGTTGTGATTATTCCTCATTCATTATTGAGGTCATGTAATTTCATTTTTTGCAGTTTGTTCGGGACCATTATTCCGGGCTCTAGTTCGTTTCTTCTCCTCTCCACATCTCAGGAAAACCATAAAAGACCTATGATGTCTATCGTCCATGCGATGAGCTCCTACCCTCACACATCAGGGGGCGATCTGTTAACACCCAAAAAGTGCTCACTACCTCATCTCCCTCATTACATCACTCATTTGTTTATATTTCCTACCATATTTGCCTCCAAAACCTTAAAAAGCCTCCAAAAGGCCAAAACCCCCCATTTTCCCCCAAAATAACTTAAATTTCCTCCAAAAATAGCAAAAACCCTCTAAAAAGGGAATAAAAATTATAAAAAAGAGGAAAAAAGAAGCAAAAACCCTATACAATTGACCTAAACCATATGATTCCCAAAACCATGGGTCAACACTCCACCACTAAAAAACCTATAAATAGGTGATGGAGGCTCCCCATTTCATATCCACAATCTTTCCTATCCTCATGCTGCCAAAATCACTCTTGAAACCCTAGCTCTCCATTTGGGCTAATTTCCCACTTTGAGTGCCCCTTTTGGCCCATCATACAAACACTTTGGAGAAGGAGAAGGAACCCATTGGAGCACGGAAGCATTGTTAAGATTCAATATGCTAAGATAGAAAATAGCAGCATTACATTCCATTTCACAATAATAGCATATACAAGATCACCGAAGAAACAACAAGCACAACATAAACACAAGAGACATAGATTTATCCTGGGAAACCCTCATGGCATAGAAAACCCGGCAAAACTTCCTCAATATAGATGACCAGCAATATACAAAGATGCAAACCAAAGACATGATCTCCTCCTCCACCATAGCAGACCTCTCCTCCACAAGTGCACTACATTCTAAGTGAGGGAAGTGTGTCAAATGAGGAGCTCACCTCCTCTATTTATACACATCTTCGACTTGTACAATATATTAACTAGGTCGGCCCCAACTTTACCATTGGGTTAAACACCCCACTACAATTGATTGGTCCGACCCCTCCATGGTGGTATAACAACCCTTTGACCCACATAACGCATACAGGGCCGACCCCCACTAGGGAAGTCTATTAACCCAAGTTACCACATTCCGACGGAGGAATAAACATCTCCGGATATACAATAAGAACTCCACGGAGGAATGAAACATCTCCCGAATAATAAAGTACAAATATAATATTCTTTGAATTTACAATATTTCAACGCTCCCCCTTAATGAGAAGGATATTATAACAGCATCTGCACGAGCAAGGAGTCATCAACATCATACATGATACATCTATAAATCATTGGAATCTTTCTCAACATCATCAGTAACTCATGCAGTTACTGGAACATCTTCAAGACTGGAACATCAACATCTTTAGTACTGAGTCTTTATCTTCTGCAGCACTCAAATAGCTACAGCAACATCAACGTCTGGATCATCACGATCATCAACATCGTCATCTAGGCCATCATGATCAGCAGCATCGTCATCATAAGATCATCAGCATCGTGATCACACGATCATCAACATTGTCATATAGACCATCACAATCAGTAGCATCGTCATCACACAATCATCAGCATTGTCATCACACGATCATCAGCATCGTCATCACACGATCATCAGCATCATCATCTAGACCATCACGATCAGCAACATCATCATCTAGACTATCACGATTAGCAGCATAGTCATCTAGATCATCACGATCAGTAGCATCATCATCTAGATATAATGTCCCCTCTCTTTCATACTTGCACGATAGAGAGGATCATTGTGCTAAAACCGGGCAATTTGCCCCGATGCTTACTAAATAAAACATCCATGTATATAAAAAGACAGGCATGCAGATGTACAAATCTAACCAAACACAGCAGAAGTAAATCATGTGCAGAATTAACACACATCCATCATACATTCCAGATTTTCATGTCATTCATCAATTGAGCAATATCAAACTATCAAATGAGAATACTTATCTTAAACCAAGTAGTCCCTGAGCAACCAGCTACGCTTCTGCAACGTTCCACCCAACCGTAGGCCAGTGTGCTCCTCAATATCTCAGCACCACTGCCACCCCCCGAGCTGGGCATGATCTCCACAAGGAACTAGGGAACAACAGGGTCTCACATAGCCATAGATACCCCAGAATCAGCCATACCAACCAGCAGTTGGGTTCTGAGGCTGCTAGGAGATGGATGCATATAACAGCAAAAGTGTAAGTGTTGGGCATGAGAAAAACGATTCTATAGTGAAGTTCCCAACAATGAGTTTCTAACAGTTCTAGAAAAACGTGGGCAACCAAAACGAAAAGGAGAAAATGGGAAATCAACCCCAGGAGAGTAGAATCATTTTCAGAAGAATGCTCATGGGCATTTCGTGGGCAGAAACGGCCTCCCTAACCCCAAAAATCGTGGCTCTCTTCTCCCATCCAATGAGCTAACCAAAAACGAGTTTGCAGGCATGGAATAATGCAGGAAATGGTGAAAATGTGAAGGATAAAACCCCAACAGGCTCAGACTGCGTGAGAGGAAGAATGCCATGGGTGAAGAATGGCTTTGGGCCAATTTCGTGGGGGTTTTCTTGCCCAGCCAACCAAAACTCGATTTCCCAGTTTGCTGTCTTACCCATACATGAAAATTGACAGCCATACCTCTCCCATCCCAAGGCATTAATTGTCTCAACCAATTATTGGAAGAATTAAATGATTGGGTGCATGAGGCCAAATGGGTAGTTGAGAGTTCATGGGTTTCCTAAATGAAATGGCTTAACACCATGGCTCAAGGGTTTTGGTTATTTTCCCTCCCTATTCCTTGTAAAGATCATGCCCGCATCTCTTTGTTGCATTGCGTAGCTGGTTGTGGGTTTTTCATTTAAAATTGCATATTTACATGATGTCCGATTTTACATTGTGCACCGCTAGCACAAGAACTCTATGCATCTATTCTAATTGCCGATACATAGAACAATAAATCAATGGCGGGGCCTTGGCCTTGAGCTCCTCACCATGACTAAATAACAATATTTACATCATTTACAATATTAATGCAATAAGGTCAAGCTGGGGACATTACACTAGATCATTAGGATCAGCAGCATCGTCATCTAGATCATCACGATCAGTAGCATCGTCATTCAGATCATTAGTACAAGTATCCACACCAATACAAGTATACATCATCAATACAAGTATCCACACCAATACAAGTATACACATCATCAATACAAGTATCCTCATCAATACAAGTATCCACACCAATACAAGTATACACATCATCAATACAAGTATCCTCGTCAATACAAGTATAAACATCATCAATACAAGTATCCACACCAATACAAGTATACACATCATCAATACAAGTATCCTCATCAATACAAGTATAAACATATCATCAATACAAGTATCCTCATCAATACAAGTGTACATATCATCAATACAAGTATCCTCATCAATACAAGTATACACAATAACAGCATACCCTGCAACACACATGATCTAATTACAGGATGATCAATCCCTCTCACTTTAGGACATAGGTCAAAGGATGATACAATCTTGATCCGCTTACGGGATGATCAGTCCCTCTCAGTTTAAGACATCACTCATGTCTATGGATGATGCAATCCAGATCAACTTACAGGATGATCAATCCTTATCGCTTTAAGACACCTCACCATGTCTAGGGACGATGCAATCCCGAATCAACTTACAGGATGATTAGTCCTTATCACTTTAAGACACCTCACCATGTCTAGGGACGATGCAATCCCGAATCAACTTACAGGATGATTAGTCCTTATCACTTTAAGACACCTCACTATGTCTAGGGATGATGCAATCTCGAATCAACTTACAAGATGATTAGTCCTTATCACTTTAAGACACCTCACCATGTCTAGGGATGATGCAATCCCGAATCAACTTACAAGATGATTAGTCCTTATCAATTTAAGACACCTCACCATGTCTAGGGACGATGCAATCCCAATCTACTTACAGGATGATTAATCCTTATCACTTTAGGAAATAAGTCCAAGGATGATGCAATCCTGATCGACTTACGGGATGATCAATACCTATCACTTTAGGACATAAGTCCAAGGATGATGCAATCCTATCACGTACATTTTGAACCAAATGCTCAGGGACGATGAAGTCCTATCACGTCCACTAGGGACCACTTTCTTGGAGACATATGTCTACGAATCTCTTTTAGGACATGTGTACATGGATGATGCAATCCCCTCGTCCACTAGGGACCACATTCTCAGAGACATATGCCTATGAATCACTTTAGAATTGAAGTCCAAGGATGATACAATCCTCTCGTCTACTAGGGACCACATTCTCGGAGACATCTGTCTACGGATCACTTTAGAACTGAAGTCCAGGGATGATACAATCCTCTCGTCCACTAGGGACCACATTCACGGAGACATCTGTCTACGGATCAATTTAGAACTGAATTCCAGGGATGATACAATCCTCTCATCCACTAAAGACCGCATTCACGGAGACATCTGTCTACGGATCAATTTAGAACATGTGTTCAAGGATGATGCAATCCCTCTTCTTTCTCGGAGACATATGTCTACGGATCCGTTTAGAACATGTGTTCAAGGATGATGCAATTCCTCTTCTTTCTTGGAGATATATGTCTATGGATCCTTTTAGAACATGTGTTCAAGGATGATGTAATCCCCTCGTCAACTTAAACCCTGTCTAAGGACCATCCACCAACCTCTCTATCGGAATCACCAATATAGGTATCCACATCATCAACCTCATTGTCGATGCTGGAAATCTCGTCATAAGTGATCACATCACTCCTCCTCTCGAGGAGGGTCCTACCAAGCTTGTCTCGGAAAATACTCAAACTTTTCTTGAGGTAGAGGTTTGGTTAGTACATCGGTAACTTGTTCACTTGAGGTAGAGGTTTGTTTAGTACATCGACAACTTGTTACAAATTCAAACTTTATAGTTCCTTTCTACGCCATATCATGGAACATTGGATTCTCTGCCATCTTGATACAACTCTGTTTGTCACATAGGATCATAGTTGGGTCTATCTCTAAGTCAAACAATCCAGAAGCCATACTGCTTCACAACTAGCAGAGCAACCAGCCATATGTTCCATTTGTGCTAAGAGCCATACTAGACTGCTTCCAGCTAAACCACGAGATCATGGTTGATCCCAGACAATAACGTCCTCTCGATGTGTTCTTCCTGTCTGATACACTTTCTGCCCAATCAACATCTATGTAGCCATCTGAAGTCATGATCTCCAAGATAACATAGATCAAAGTCTATCATATCCTTTAGGTACCTCATCACATGCTTTGCAACTATCAAGTGAACACATCTAGTTTCCACTAGATACTGACTCAAGGTGTTCACAGCAAAGCATATATCTGACCTAGTATTTGTTAGATACATCAATGACCCAATAATTTGACTGTACAAATTTATATCCACTAACTCTGATGAGTCATCCCCTAACATCTTCAAGTTGGAATCCATAAGAGTGGCCATTCCAACACCTCAAGTCTTTTTAATATTTTTCGGCATACTTTCCCTGGTTTAGAAAGATTCCTTCTGATCCTTGCCATACTTCCAAACCTAGGAAGTAATGCATCAATATGAGATCTTTCATTTTCATTTCTGCAGCCATCTCGTCAGATGGGTCTACTGATATAAGCCTCAACATCATTGGAACTCTGTGGTGAGTTCCTTCTTGCATCCAGTTCAACTGTGTATAGAAACCATATTCAACCTTGTAGCAAAGGTTGTGATCCACATCACCCATGATGATCATTAAGCTGATCAATTGACTATCGATCCTAGGTACCCATACAGAACCTAATTCACACTTCTTCTTTAATTACACCATTAAGAGAATGGTCGTATCTAGCCACTTGGAGCAAACATCCCGTCATGATTCTCTTCTTCTTTCTAAGAGAATCTTCTAGCCACGAGCCTTCTATATTTTGTTTGATTTGTAAATCTTCTTGTTGAACATCCATCACTTGTTCGGTGTTCATCATTCTTCATGATATTTCCTACAAATCAAAATTAAGTACATGATTAGTAATGCTTCATAATCATGAAATCATGTTGACATGATAACCTATTATGCATACAGATATCATTTACATGGTTATGCAACTATCTTGACCAATACTTTCGCACAACACTTTTCCATTTCTTGTATGCATACAGTGGCTATCTAGATGCCTTCCATCTCTACCAGAACATACTATCGAGAGTGTGCACAGCTCTCAGTTTGTTAGCAAAGAGGTTTCATTCTAGACAAGCAACAATGGAATGTTTGTCCAACTTACCAATCATATGCATATTAGTAGTATATTGTTCAATGCTATATGAATGTTTACACTCAACATGATATATTCTAAACATGCATGTAATCTATTACAAGCAATATCATTTACTATTTCAAATAACAACTCAAATACTTATCTTTTATGTTTGTGTGGTTTCCTCACACTTGATCTTCTATATGTCTTTTGAACTTATTCATTCTGTACCACGGTGCATGCTCAAGTGTCATCCTCATGATCTCATACACAAACATACATTCATTAGTATATTCTCAATACTAACAAAACATTATAATTCTAAATAATCTTGAATATGTATAGTCATGATCATAGATAATCAACAGTAATATTCAGGGTTTCAAGGAATTCTTCGTTTACTCATGCATATTCTTGTTTGATCATAGTACTCTTCTGGTTAGTTAAATCATCAATCAAGATAAGAGACATAATATGCATAAACCCTTGATTACTAACTTTGTGAATAAGCATAACCAATCATACCAAGTATACTTATATAAGGGATCCTAATACATGACATAGGAAAACATACCTGGATTAGTATACCTGCTTGGTTATGTTTAGCATACCTAATGGATATCTTCTTTGTTCTCTTCAATGATTTAGAGATCCTATGCTGGAACCTGCATATCTCATAGGTTAAGCATAATAGAACAAAGTCATACATACCTTGCAAGTAGAACTTCCATGTGATCAAATATTATGGATGAGTCTTTGTATTCATGTTGTCATGGTCATGGAACTTGATTTGTCTTTCATGACGTACCTGTATCTTGTTAGCAGACAACATCAACCTCATACAACACCACAGTGCATTAGTACAATCATATAACCCTAATCAATGAATGTCTTCTATCATTCACATGCATTCATACTGTTACTAGGGTGATAAGACAATTCAAACATTAATCAAGATTGTACTAATAAATAATATGAACTTAATCAGGAATCAGATTTCAAGACATACCTGAACCTCCTTAAGTCATACCTGTCGAGACTTCTTGTAGTCTTCTTATGTAAGGCCTTAGCCTCAACTCCCCCTGAAACTTGATCTAGAGCTTGATTAGGGTTTGTTAGAGAAACCCTAAAAATTCAATATTTGACTTTCACACTTCTGAATGGATGGAAGGATATGTCTTGCTGAGTTGATCAAACTAGCATACTCCAATTTTGGAATCTCCAAAATTTGACCCCTCAAAATTGCCTTTGAAACTTCTAGATCTTCTGGACAGGATCCCGAACTAGGGTTTGATGGAGCCCACCCTTCTGCCCAATCAAAAGGTTTGATCCAAGGCTCTAAACTCTTATTTTTCTGAGGAGCTTCCCTCTGTGGTCACTGACTTCAAAAATTCCAACTTTTAATGAAGCCCTAATTTTCCATCTTTCCGATCAAAATCCCGAACTGGGGTTTGATCAAGCCCGGTCTTCTAACCAACCAAAAAATTCAATCTTGGTCTCTAAATTTCGATTTTCCTGAGTAGCATTCAGCCGTGGACTCTGATTCCAAAAATTCTAACTTTCTCCGAAACCCTAAATTCTGGAAGCCATGAATGAATGTGCTCAAAAAATAATTCTGTTTTGACAGAAATATGTACCTAATTTTTTCTGCTGTCACTTCGAACTTTTCACTCCACAGGGTCTGAAAACGTTTTTTGTGGTATCCTGACTTGTCATCCTTCCATCCCGATAGGTCTGACCTCAATTGGATTTTCTAAGAGAGAGTTATGCCAAGTGTCGCAACATGACCCGTTTATGGGATAAAACAGGAGAGTGAACTTGTAGGGAGTGCCACATGTCACTGGTTCAACTTCAGCCTCTGAAAACGTTTGTTGAGATATTACAGACTGTGTACTACCTGTCACTTTTTATGAAATTTCATTTGGAGCTTCCTAGCCCAAGTTATGACCTTTTTTCCAAGGTCACCTAATTTTGAGTGAGATATGGAAGAGGCAGAAACCCTAACTTGTACTGATCATAACTCACAAACTACAACGAATCTGAGGGTGTCCTTTGGAAAAAAGGTACCTGGGGATGTTATCTACGAACTGTAAACTTTTGAGATCTCGATCCTTCGTAGAAATGGATTTATAGCGAAAGTTCCACGATGACTATTTTTTTCTATGTAAAACCCAAACCTTCAAATTGTCGCAAGTGTCGTAAGTGCCATACATTGCCTTCCTTCAGGTTAGCTCTGATACCATGTTAATATTCAATATGCTAAAATAGAAAATAGCAGCATTACATTCCATTTCACAATAATATCATATATAGGATCACTAAAGAAACAACAAGCACAGCATAAACACAAGAGACACAAATTTATCCTGGGAAACCCTCATGGGGTAGAAAACCCAGCAAAACTTCCTCAATATAGATGACCAGCAATATACAAAGATGCAAACCAAAGACATGATCTCCTCCTCCACCATAGAAAACCTCTCCTCCACAAGTGCGCTACATTCTAAGTGAGGGAAGTGTGTCAAATAAGGAGCTCACCTCCTCTATTTATACACATCTCCGACTTGTATAATATATTAAATAGGTCGGCCCCAACTTTACCATTTTATTAAACACCCCACTACAATTGACTGGGCCGTCCCCTCTACGGTGGTCTAACAACCCTTTGACCCACATAAAACATATAGGGCCGACCCCCACTAGGAAAGTCTAATAACGCAAGTTACCACATTCCGACGGAGGAATAAACATCTCCGGATATACAATAAGATCTCCACGGAGGAATGAAACATCTCTGGAATAATAAAGTACAAATATAATATTCTTTGAAGTTACAATATTTCAACAAGCAGCCCTCCTCGACTATTGCAATAGCTCAACCAACCTCAACACTAGAGATAAATTTAATACAAAAGGAAAATCTTTATCATATTTTCATGTCTTTTTATTTATGTTAATGCTCGTGCTAGGTTAAATTTCATATTGTTTTACTGCTTTAAATTATTTTTTATTGAACTGCTACTAAGGATGCCCTTCTCCTTAGTAGGTGCTCATTTGCAAAAGCTAGGGTGAAAACCCTAGCTACAACTCTAAGATATACTCTGCAACAAGATGCCACTTTTCTTTATTCAAACAAGGAAACATTAATAGCTTTGATGTGCATCATCATATGGTAGATTGCAACATATTTACAAAGCCTCATGGTTAAGGATGAGATCATAACCATCTTTTCCTTGTGCTGGAACTGATATTGTAATGTCACTGGAAATCAAATATATACACTACCATGCAGCAACTAACAAACTTGAAAATCTAAATTTAAAAGAAAGAGTTGCATCGAGGAAAAGGATTAATGACGTGAAAGGATGAAGATTTTCTATTAGAGAGAGATAACGCTAGTGTACCCAACCGTTGAAGATCATACATGGTTCCTGAAAATTACCTTTTCTAAATTCTAGGTGTAAATTCTAACATGTGAAGTATATGTGCCAAATATCCAATATCCAAAATAAAAGCAATTTTTAAGGTCTACATGAAACCGAGGATGGATATCAATATCTCATCAATCGAATGCTCGTCTATCATCTTCGATTTCAATGAGTTGATTTCGTGATGGATATAATTTCTAAACTTATTGCTAGTTCCAAAAAGCCCAGCATAATGAATGGTTCAATCTGATACCCTTGTTTCTGATACAAAAATATCCAGAAGTCCTTTCCATGCAGGCTGCAACATTTTCTTCTGATGTGTGATTTGATTTTAAAAAGGTTCTTTACAACAAAATCCGCATTAGTAATACAAAGGCATAACTTCAAGGAAATTGTTATTGCCAGTTCAACCAAAGTTTACAAACCCTGCAAACAAGGCATGGACCATGATGTAATCTACTAAAAGAAAATTCAATCTAATATACATGCAAGGAGCTGATTATTGCCAATTCAACCAAAGTTTACAAACCCTACAAATAGGGCATGGACCATGATGTGATCTGCTAAAAGTAAATTCAATCTAGTATACATGCAAGGGGTTTTTCTCATCTGCGCGAGCTAGATGAATAGGGTTGCTTTAGATCCCTTAGTAAGGGACCCCCCATATCATCTCCATTAACAACATAAAATCCCCTATTTTTCTAAAACTCGTCTAGAATACTCATCATTTGCATGCCTAAGCATACTCTCTTAGTGTATACAAATTTACCTCTAAAGGAAAATGGAGTTGTCTATCAACGTCGATATAAAATGGGAACACGTGTGTGAAATAATTCAAGCAAAGAAGTCAGAGCCTTCATTGGAGTTTTTGGGAGCCCTTTATTTTACTATTCAAAACCATTTCTAGCTCGTCACAGCCTCCAACCTCTTCCAGTTCCCGTGACAATAAAAAATCAATAAACTATGTATATATCTTCACTCCAAATCACTCATGAATCCAACCACATATGAAATACACTCTTACAAAAAATAACAAGAGAAGCAGCAAACTCACTTTTGGTCCAAGCAAAAGACCATATGGTACACCATTAAACTTGTCTGCGTGATGAAGTTGCAGTTGAATTTAAACAAATCTGTATGAGATTCATTAGTTAATGAAAATATATCTATGCAGAAGTCATAGATAGATGAATAGATCTCTAAAGCAATGTTGAGGAATCTAGGAACAAACATGATGTGCAACGGCTACCTTACAAAGATATGGAACTTCAGCAATACGCCCAACAGGAAAGCGGCGATGAACAAGGCCGTCATGGACAAACATATATGCCATCCCAAAAATGGTGATACCAAGCCCCTGAGAAAATTTTCAAAACGCATGGTAAATTTTGATAATAGTGTGACTAACATACTGCCGTTAAAAATCATCTTGACATAGCTGCTAAGTCAAACTTGGTTTAAATTTATAGTGATCACAGCATTCTTTATTTAATACTGCCCATTTATAATCTGTGAACAGAAAAGGCGAGGCCAGTACTTACAGCACCAAAACAAAGACCTAGCACAAAGCCTTTGTTAAATAATCCATAAGCCAATAAAGCAATGGTAGGAACCGCATTGACAATAGCAAATACATCATTCAACTCAAACGGTCCCTACCTTGGCCTATGATGAGACTGCCAAAAGCGGATTCTCAATTAGAATATAAAATTAACATCTCTACAATCCTGGAATCAATGAAACAAAAGGACAAATATGCATATTACAAAACCTATCTTCTATGCCACAACTTGTTTGTACAAATTCTTGGTCCTTCTTTCTGCAAACCGTAACTATACCTCATGCATATTCGACAAGGATGCATGCCAGAAAGCTCGGTGAGCCCAGTGAGCCCAATATTCCATTCCAACCTGTACAAGCACATTTCGAGCCATTTTAGAATGAGTAGATCCAAATCTAATACCAACAGCTTATATAGAGAACTTGCACATACCATGGATCCCACTGCTAATGAAAATGTGCCAAACATCTGTGTGTAGGAAACTTCTGCACCTTGCATACAAATTCCATCAAAGAAGAAGCAAGGCGATATACCCATGTCGTCTCATACATATCAGCATAAAGTCACAAACTACTGAGAATACATATCCACAAGCACAAACCCACCTAAACTTGGGTCGAAAATCCATGTGGAGATGAAAGAATTAATAGTCTATTATCATAATTATGAACTATAAGTAGTCAAAAGACCGGAAAAGTGGTCATTGGGGGGGAGAATTGAACACTAAAACTGAGTCTGGCAAACAAAACGGTAGTAAACAGCCGTAGCGGCCATGCTAGTAATCCCAATGCTAGAGGCGATAACAGAAAAGAAGTACATGTGGCGTTCGGCCTTCCTCCTGGTGGCTCTTTTATCCCACTTCCTTTCATTCTCATAAACTCTACTACTTAATGAATCTACAAATTCAGTAGCAGAATCATCCTTCGCAATAGCTTTTGTTTCTGTCTCTTGTTGTTGGGATTTTTCTCGCAATGCAATGACCAAAGGTAGCACCTTCCTTCTTCCCTGTAATTCAAAAAAAACGCGGATAGAACGAAGACCATTTCTATTAATTGATGAAGCTCTAGCAAACGCAAGAATATAACGAGAAACCGTGTTGCCCAGTGGTGGTGCAGCCTGTTGGCTTAAAGCAAGATCTAAACAGGCATTAGTTATTACCTGCTGTGGTGCTCCTTTACTAGCACGATGACACTTTCCATTACCATCAACATATGTAAGTGTCGTACGTTTGTCGACCGGATTAAAAGGTAAGAAATGGACTTCAGTAACCCCTTCTCGAGTCTATGACAGAGTCAAACTCTCAAATGCATTTGATGTTTAATGCTACTACCCTCCTTTTGGTACCAGCAAGTATAGGTTCGTGGACACATGGACATGCGGACATCGCAACCCCACACTAGACTACGAGGAGGGTACTCAATGCACAGACCGAGAGACAGATGTCGCCAGGTTGTCCCACAAATGCAAGAAAATTCATTTTCCCCTTAGACTATAGTAAATCAACATAAGGATCTTCAACAGTTTGAAATATTACCATGTCTTGAGACTTAGCGAGAATGCCAATACCTCTTTCAATTTGACCCACAAGACTATTCAACTGTGGATCCGTGAGAGTGCATAGGGGTTTTGATATTTTGATACCTGAGTGTTAACTGCACCCTCCTCAAGCATGAGAAGCTCTGGTTCCCTTTTTAGTATGCCACCTATCCCATCTTTATACTTATCCACATCATAATCCAAAGCATCTTCAAACAACAAACCTCTTTCAAGATCATTAATCATGAAAACTCTATCCTCTTGATGGAAAGAAATGGTGTTTAATAGCTGATCCCCTGGTGAAGAATCATCGTCATAAATAGGTTCCTTCAAAGGATTGTCATGACTGTCAGTGTTTAAATTCAAATTTACATTCTTAAAAATGGAAAAAGTTTCACTTACATACCGTGGGCTGTGTGAAAAATGCAGATCTGACATAACTGGGATTGTAATATGACCTTTCAGGAGCTGATCTATTTCATCTTCAGATAGAGGAGAAATTTTTGAAATATTATGGAGGCGCTCACCTTTCTTGTTTAAGGAAAAATCAGCAGCAGCATCTGAGACCTGTTATGTTTCTTGTGTTCCAAGAGAAGTACTGATGTGTTGTTTTTTAAGTGAATCAAATAAGATAGATTCCTCTAGACCGACAGCTTCTGAAATAGTATGACATGGGGAAAAGCTTATCTGACCTTCATTTAAATCACAATACCACTAACAATACTGAAGAAAATTCTCATCCATCTCGGGAGAAGAGATACAAAGGCCATCACCAATTTTATTGGAAATCTGAGAATTTAAAACTTGCCCTTCTTCATCAAACACTGCAGAAATATCATCAATTTTTTCAGTAAAATCAGGTGCAGCAAACTCTTCTTGATTGGCACCTGATTTTCTGTTTGGCACCTTTCTTCCCTATGGGAAACTTCTGCTTCTTGGAATTGATTACACACTTGCTTCTCCTCTTTATCATCAATTTCAAAAAAAATTATGGAGCTTTCGATCTGAGAGTTTTGTTTTTTATTAGAATCTTTAATTCTTTGCTTTATCAATTCAAATGAAGCATAACAGAGGGGTATACAGTCACTTTCAACATGTTTATTTTCATAGGTTTGATCATGGATAGTGATCAAATTTCCTTCACTAACTGCCCTGGAGCTTATAAAGTTTTCAGCTGGTGCAATATCCAAACAATCTTCTTCATACTCATCAAACTTGGGTGGACTGAAATTTTCTTTAAAACCATCACTAACAAAAATTTCAGAAGGCTAATTGTAATTTACATAAAACAAGTCAGAATTACTTTCTTCTGGAATATCACCGGGCTGATCATCTCTCTGTACATCCTGGGAAAGACTAGAATGCAAAGAAAATTCTCCTTGTTCATACTTCTCTTCGAATCCAAATTCTTTTTCAATCCTTTCATCATTATCCTTGCCTCCTCTTACCCCAAAACCTCAAGAAAACATCAGAAAACTCCTCCCATGTGTCTATAGACTTGGGCTGTAAATGGCGAAACCATTTCTTCACATCTCCCTGGAAATATTGGGCAAAAACCGTCATACAAACATCATCCTGATCCACTTCAAATAGATCCAAAAAATTTTCAAATCCTTGAAGATGTTTCTCAGCAGTAAGGCCTTTGATTTCTCCATCAAATTTAGGAAGGTATTTATGGTATTTAGGAGGATAGTCATGGAGAAAAGGGGGCATCTTCAAAGGACCATATCTTAGGTGAGATCTTGGAGGTAAATGGATATGTTCAGGGAGAGCATTTTCTACCTCACTCTCATGGGATTTGCAAGGCTGGCTATGGATCTTGTATGGTTCATATGAAGAGATGGGGTCAGCTCTAGGTTTTAAAGGAGGATATACGAAAGAGAGTCTCTTATGACTTAGAGCTCTTCAGTGGAACAAAATTTTCTTGATATATATACATAGAGGGTAAAAGGAAACTAATACAAAAGAACAAGATTTCTTTGAAGAAATTGATGTTTTGATACCTGAACCTTGATTTTTCCATGTTTAAGGCAGCTAAGTTCGTTCTCCAGTGGAATCTGCCAATTGAATTGAATTCTTGAGTGGAGTCGCCAGGTGAATGGTACAACCTATTCATTGTCTGACTATTGTTCACCATCAAGATTCAGATCTGCACTTTGTCATTCATACCCAGGGAAAATGAGACCTTCGTTCCCCGGCATGTTGATGTATATGTAACTTCGGAATGTATTTCACATATATGTATATTGTATTCCTATAGAGATGGTATTATTCCTCTATAAGGAAGTGTCGTCATTTATATTGTAAATGTCGTAACTTATTCTTGATGGGTTATTAGACCACCTTGTTGGGGTCGGCCCTGTATAAGTCATGTGGGTCAAAGGGTTATTAGACCACCCTACTGGGCGTCGTCCATGTGGGTCAAAGGGTTATTAGACCACCCTATTAGGGGTCGGCCCAGTCAGCATTATGTTATGTGGTTAAGTTCGAGCCTACATGAGTTAGGTAAAAAGGCAAGTCAAGTCAAGTATAAATAGAGTGTGGGAGGCACTCTATTTACTCACTCACTTCTCACTCATGCACTCAAGGAGGAGTGGCGCACTTATGGAGGAGGAGGATCTGCTGCTAGGTTATGTCTATCTCTCATGGTTGGTTGTATCATTGCTCTATCTATCTCTGAGGAAGTTATTGGGGTTTTTCACCTTTATGGTTTTCCCCAAGTAAATCTTTGTGTCTCTTGTGTGCTTGCATTATTGTCTCCATGATTGATATGTTGTAGATATGCTGTACATGTTATTCTCTCAGTTAAGATCCTAGATGAAATTGAAGTAAAATCTGAAAATTTAACATGGTATCAGAGCTAGCCTGAAAGAAGGCATGATATGGCATGTATGACACTTGTTGCACTTACGATGCTAGGGCTTGATATAGCAAAAACCAGTCATCGTAGCATTTTCGCTATAAATACGTTTTGGAGAAGTTTTCGGATTTAAAATTGTTACAGGACGAATATTAAATCTCCAGGTACCTTGTGTCCAAAGGAAAACCTCTAATTCATTGTACTTTGTGATTTATGATCTGTTCAATATAGGGTTTCGGCCTCTTCCAGATCTGAGTCAAAATCAGGTGACCTTGGGAAAAAGGTCATAACTTGGGCTAGGAATCTCCAAATGAAATTTCATAAAAAGTGACAGGTAGTACATAGATTGTACTATCTCAGAAAATTTTTGCAGAGGCCGAAGTTGAACCAGTGACACGTGGACCGCCGTACAAGTTCGCTCTCTTGTATTATCCCATAAAAAGGTCACGTTGCGACACTTGGCATAACTCTCTATCAGAGAATCCAATTGAGGTCAGACCTATCAGGATAGAAATATAACAGACCGAGCTATCTCAAGAAAAGTTTTCAGAGGCCGAAGTTGAAACAGTGACACGTGGCACGCCGTACAAGTTCGCTCTCCTGTATTATCCCATAACAGGTCACGTTGCGACATTTGGCATAACTCTCTCTCAGGGAATCCAATTGAGGTCAGACTTGTCAGGATGGAAAGATAACAGGTCAGGCTATCTCAGGAAACGTTTTCAGACCCTGTGGATCGAAAAATTCAGAGGTACACCAGAAACAATCAGGTACATATTTCTGTCAAAACAGAATTATTTTTGAGTACCTTCATTCATGGCTTCCAGAATTTAGGGCTTCGTAGAAAGTTGGAATTTTTGTAATCCGAGACCACGGCTGGATGCTACTCATCAAAATAGAAATTTAGAGACCAAGATCAGTATTTTTGGTTGGGCAGAAGGCCGGGTTTGATCAAACCCTAGTTCGGGACTTTGATCAGAAAAGTGGAAAATTAGGGCTTCTGTAAAAATGGGAATTTTTGAAATCTGTGACCACGGCTGGAAGCTCCTCAGAAAATAGAAGCTTAGAGATTTGGATCAAAACTTTTGATTGGGAAGAAGAGTGGGCTTCATCAAACCCCAGTTCAGGGTGACGTCTAGTGAATCCGGAAGTTTCAAAGGAAAAATTGAGGAGTGAAACTTTGTAGTTTTTAAATTCTGAATATACCAGTTTGATCAGCTCATCAAGGCGCATATTTCTATCCTTTCGGAAGTTTGAGATTCAAAGTTTGAATTTTTGGGGTTTCTTTGACAAACCCATATCCAGCACCAGGTCCAGTTCTTGAAAATCAAGTGGATAGGGTTAATCCTATAAGAAGATGGATTGGTCACCTGCATAAGTGAAGGAGTTCCTGTTTCAGAGGGAGATAAGGCTAAGGCTTTACATAAGAAGATTACAAGCGATCTCGACAGGTATGACTCATCGAGGTATGTTTTGAGATTTGTTCTTGATTAAGTTTATGGTATGTTTGTCTTCATGTTATTACGGTTAGTACAATCTTAATTTTAGACTTGTCATATCACCTTAATAAAATTATGAATGCACGATAGAAAATATTCATTGATTAGGGTGTTGACACTTATGATTGTACTAATGCATTATGGTGTTGTATGAGGTTTATGTTGTCTACTAACATGAAAGGTACACCAAGAAATACAAATCATGTTCCAGTTCAAGAACATATGATCATGATGACATGAGGATAAAGACTCATCCATTGTCATGGATCTCATAGAAGATCCATTTACGAGGTATGTATAACGAGGTTTTATAATGGCTAACCTATGAGATATACAGGTTACTAGCACAAGTCATTGAAGAAGAACAAGAAGACATCATGTGAGTATGTTAGACATAACTAACTAGCATGCTAATCCAGGTATGTTTTTCCTATATCAAGATAGAATCCTACCTTGGGTTAGGATTTTATACTATTGTTGATAATGATTATTCATGAAGTCATAGGTTTGAATAATCATGGTTGTATGCATATTATGTTTCTTACCATAATTGATGATATGACTAACCAGAAGAATCATCAAGGTATAGGTTCGAATAATCACAAGTTTTATGCATATTATATCTCTTATCTTGAGTGATGATTCAACTAAAGAGTCATAGGTTTGAGTAATTACAGGTTTAGACATGTTATGTTTCTTATGATTTGACTAACCTTAAGAATCCTACATAAACCTTGAATGCTAATGCTTATTATTTTCTGTTTGAAATGATCATGACTATACATGCTTGAGATTATTGTGTTTTAATAGTATACTAATGAATGTATGATTTTATATGAGATCACAAGGATAACACAATCATGATACTAATAAGCATGCATAGGGACCAAGGATGAATATGAGTTCAAGAACAGGTGATCCAGGAAGCAAAGATCAAGAGAGAGCACACTCCAGTTGTTCCTGCAAGAAAGCAAAGGAACACACTTCAGTAGTTTCTGCAAGGATGCAGATATTCAGAGGGAGTTGACCATCTCTCTACATTCCACAATAGAAAGGTGTAGAAGAAGCTACTTAAGATTGGGACTCCAGTATCTCCTACAAGGAAGCGAAGAATTAGAGGGAGTCCACCCAACGAACAAACAAAGATAAGTATTTGAATTGTCATTTCTTAAATAATACTGTTCAATAATGTATATATTGATGTTCCTAGAATTAGGTTGTGTATTATGCATATTAGAATAATTGCATTGATGAATAGTATACTACTAATATGCATGGGTAAGTGGCCTATGGCACTGTACAACATTCCATTGCTACTTATCTAGAATGAAACCTCTTTGCTGACATGTTGGGAGTTGTGCACACTCTTAACAATGTTCTGGTAGAGATTGGAAGGCATCTAGAAAGTTATGGGATATGGATAAATGTTGTATTGAAGCATTGGCTAAGATAATTACATGACTGTATGACATATTTCTTTATGTGTAAGAATTTGTTCTGAAAACTATGAGATGTTTTCTAATCATGCAATTTAACTTGTTGTGTAGGAAAGATCATATGCCATCTCCTACAAAAGAAGAACTACAACATTTGTTCCAGCAACAAAGATATCTATTGAAGATATTGAAGTTCCCAGGATCTGGGATGGAATGCCATGATCCGTCGATCATGAAGAATGATGTTTGGGATGTAGTCCCAAGATGTGAAGGGAAGTTTGTTACGACTTCCAAATGGAACTATCAGATCAAGCATGTTGCAGATGGCAGCATTGAGAAATATAAAAGTGATGAAATAGAAGATGCACTAGATGGATTTCAAGACAGCATGGTGTAGTCAGATATGTGTGCAGAACTTGGTATGGTAGGATAGACAGCTTTCTATCCAGTTTGGGCTTTACCAAGAATAAAGCGGATTCCAATCTTTTCTACAAGGTTGAGGAAGGCAATCCAGTGATACTACTATGCGGATAACCTGTTTGTATCAGGTGAAGATAGATTGATTGCTGACACGCAGCGGAAGCTTACTACCGAGTTCAATATGAAGAACTTGGGGATGATGCACTATTTGTTTTTGGCATGGAGGTGTGGCAGAGTGCAGATGGAATCTTCCTTGGACAAGGGAAGTATGCAGTAGAGATCCTGAAGAGGTTCGGAATGATGGATTGCAAGGCCATGGCCACACCTATGGCATCAAATCTGAAGCTTCTATGTGATGCCTCATCTGAGTCGGTTGATGTCTCTTTGTATCGTCAGATGATTGGGTCCTTGATGTACCTGACGAACACGAGACCAGACATTTGCTTTGCTGTGAACACATTGAGCCAGTTCCTGACGGATCCGAGGAGTGTTCACCTGGTTGCTGTAAAGCATGTTCTGAGGTACCTGAAGGGTACAGTGGATTATGGGCTCAAGTATGAAGCGAATCAAAAGTTTAACCTGCAGGGTTATGTTGATTCAGATTGGGCTGGCAGTGCTGCAGACAGGAAGAGCACATATGGGTGTTGCTTCAGTATGGGATCAGGTGTGATCTCTTGGTTCAGCAGGAAGCAGTCCTGCGTGGCACTGAGTACAGCTGAGGCAGAGTATGTTGCAGCCTGTTCAACTAGTTGTGAGGCAGTATGGCTACGGAAGCTACTGTTTGAGTTATTTGATCTCCCGTTGGAGGCTACTGGTATCTTCTGTGATAACCAGAGTTGTGTGAAGCTGTCTGAGAACCCAGTGTTTCATGACAGGTTGAAACACATAGAGATCAAATATCACTATATCAGGGATATGGTGCAGAGAGGAGATGTGAAGCTCCTGTATGTTGTGACAGACGAGTAGATTGCAGATGTACTGATGAAGCCACTAGCCAGGGTGAAGTTCGAGTACTTCAGAGAGAGGATTGGTGTTCTTCAGATCGAGAACACTTCGAGGAAGAAGTGATGGACACATTTGTTGAAGCCATTCCAAGCGTGTTGGAAGGAGGATCCTTCACATGGCTGTGGATGTAAGTGCTGGATGATGAGCATCAGGATGATGTTCTGGTTTCTGCTTGGATATGATTAGTTGGATCATTTTTATGTATGTATGTACGCATCATGTTGGATGCTGGATATGATCAGTTGGATCATTTTTATGTATGTATGTACGCATCATGTGGATGCTGGATATGATCAGTTGGATCATTTTATGTATGTATGTATGCATCATGTTGGATGCTTGGACCATGTATCTGTATATGTATCAGGTGGATACATTGTATGATCAGGTGGATCATGTATGGTGATATGTATCATGTATTTGTATTTGTATCATGTGGATACATTGATGATCAGGAGGATCATGTATGATGATATGTATCAGGTAGATACTTGGTATGCATCAGGTAGATGCATTGATGATCATAGATGACGAGCTTCAGTATGTTGCTCCAGATGACATGCAGCAGGATGTTGCAGTGATGATCGGGATGATCATAGATGACGAGCTTCAGGATGTTGCTCCAGATGACATGCAGCAGGATGTTGCAGTGATGATGATCAGGATGATCATGGATACATCAGGATGATGTATGGTGAGTATCAGGTTGATACTCTATGGCCGTGGATCAGGTTGTGCAGATGAGCATGTACTCCGGTGCCCTAGGAGATTTGCAGATGGTCTTTCGAGGTTTTACCTATGGCATGTAATTCGGTGCCCTCGGACATCTGGCAAATACTCTTTCGAGGTTTTGCTCTGGGAGGACATGTAATTCGGTGCCCTGGGAGATCTGCAGATAGTCTTTCGAGGTTTTGCCTATGGCATGTAATTCGGTGCCCTGGGATATCTGGCAGATGCTCTTTCGAGGTTTTGTCCTATGGCATGTAATTCATTTCCCTGGGAGATCCGATAGGTTGGGATGTGTGCCCGTAATCAGTCCTGGGATGCTCTTGCGAGGTTTTTCCATGACCACATGTAATTTGTTGCCCTGGGAGATCCTATAGGTAGAGCTATGTGCTCGTAACAACCTGGGATGCTCTTGCGAGGTTTTTTGGTGAGGTCACATGTAATTTGGTGCCCTGGGAGATCCTATAGGTAGAGCTGTGTGCTCGTAACAGCCTGGGATGCTCTTTCGAGTTTTTGTGATGCACGTAATAAGTCCTGAGGATTCTACAGTATGGCCAGTGATGATGAAGACCTGCAGGTGGTGGGCCTACATCCAGTATAAAAAAGGACTGGCTCTGTAGAACTTCCTATGACGAGTAGATTCAGAGATTGATTGAGATAGCAGCAGCAGTGACAATGATGATGACTCGATGACGATTATCCAGTGACGATGATCCAGAGAAGATGACTTGTGCTAGAAGAACTGTGCTGAGAAATACCTTCCTAGTTAAGAGGGAGTGTTGATGTATATGTAACTTTGGAATGTATTTCACATATATGTATATTGTATTCCTATAGAGATGGTATTATTCCTCTATAAGAAAGTGTCGTCATTTATATTGTAAATGTCGTAACTTATTCTTGATGGGTTATTAGACCACCTTGTTGGGGTCGGCCCTGTATAAGTCATGTGGGTCAAAGGGTTATTAGACCACCCTACTGGGGGTCGTCCATGTGGGTCAAAGGGTTATTAGACCACCCTATTAGGGGTCGTCCCAGTCAGCATTATGTTATGTGGTTAAGTTCGAGCCTACATGAGTTAGGTAAAAAGGCAAGTCAAGTCAAGTATAAATAGAGTGCGGGAGGCACCCTTTTAACTCACTCACTTCTCACTCATGCACTCAAGGAGGAGTGGCGCACTTATGGAGGAGGAGGATCTGCTGCTAGGTTATGTCTATCTCTCATGGTTGGTTGTATCATTGCTCTATCTATCTCTGAGGAAGTTATTGGGGTTTTTCACCTTTATGGTTTTCCCCAAGTAAATCTTTGTGTCTCTTGTGTGCTTGCATTATTGTCTCCATGATTGATATGCTATAGATATGCAGTACATGTTGTTCTCTCAGTTAAGATCCTATATGAGATTGAAGTAAAATCTGAAAATTTAACATGGCAACAGCACCAAAATGTTAGCACTTAGATTTTATCCCGGTTGTAAAAGAATAACACCTAAGGTAACTTATTTCAAACCAAACTTTAGGTAGAAAAATTAGCCATTTTTTCCACCAGAAAGGGCTCTCTCACCAGATATACATAAAGGCTAAAAATATATAGAAACACGCTCAAATTTCTCAAAAATGATTTACTTGGTTGAAAAGGAAACAAGAAACATTGGGCATGGAGTCAACTTTCAAATGTTTAATATGCCAGCAAGAGATTTATACCAAATAGATTTTCACAGAGGCAAGATAGTAACCATATTACAGTTAATTTGATTTTGCAGGTGGTATAGAAGGAAACAATGACAGTCCATCAACAACAAGCATCAAACTAGGATGAATCCATTGTCAACTTTAGAGAAATAAATGGATACTTAAATGCGATAAAACGGGGCATAACCAGTATGAATGCCAATTTATTTCAAATGTTCATTTAAGCATAGAAGAAGAACATAATGGAAGATATAACAAAGGAAGTAGACATGCACATATAGAGATAAGGGAAAAAACAGACTGTAAAAATGATCAACACATGAGTCTCTGGCCTCAAAAGATAGGTATTTCCACTCTACAGCCTTTTATTATTCTATCAAAATTTGACTTCAAAACTTATTGTCTCTCAAAGAGTTTCCCCCTCTTTACATGTTTTTTACATATCAATATATAGAAAGAAAACCTATACCTAATATTCAATTCGAAATCTAACTGAAACTCTAAAAATAGAAATAGTTACAACTTATTTTTTTATTTCAAGAAGTAAATTTGCTGAAAAATAGGCTTCAAATACCTAGTTGTATATCTCAGATGGAGATAGATGTGTAAATTTTGAGAGAATTTTTTGTAAGTGGGAATGTGCTGAAGAAAAGCCTCTTTTAGTTTCTGAAAATTATTCTTCATTTGGAGGCAATAGCTCTTTGAAGTTAATGATGAAAATAGTAAACTGCAATGCTGGAAAATTTCCCCGTGAAGAGGACTTCGATTCTCTTAACACATAAAACCTGTGTAAAAAATGAGGGAGGTTTGTGAATATTGGCCTGTGCTGAAGAAAAGCCTCTTTCAGTTTCTGGTAATTCTTCTTCATTTGGCGGAAACAGCTCTTTGAAGTTAATGACTAAAACAGTCATTTCCAGAAAAACGTGTTCTACTTGTTCCTTTTGATTTTCTCTATGGGATATATCCCACATTGGTTGAGTGGAAAATAGTCATGGTGTTTATATACCCCACCACGCACAACACTTAGTAACACATAGCGCACGCTATTATACTCCTCTTCCTTGACTTGGGCGCTTTATACCTTCGGGAATGGTGGTTCTGCATTGGTGGACAATGGTTTATAATACCACCCTTTCGAATTGCGGATTGTTGTGACACTTACACGTGGATGGTGGTTTTTAATTCTTCACTGGCCTTTATCTTTATCTCCTGAGCACTTTCGCAATGTGGTGTCAATGTGGACAATCGATCTGGCTTCTTTAATCATGCACCGTTGATCTTCACCATAGTCTTTAATCCTACACCATTGATCTTCACCATAGTCTTGCTGCACATTCCAATAACCCAATCGTGCCACTTTTATTTTATTTTGCTTCTAAGGAATTTATCCCACATGCAAGAGCGCAAATACTCATTTGGCATTTATATAGTCCCTTGCTTCCCATACATATTAAGTAACCATCAAAGGAGGAGCTCATGGACGATGGAGGATATGAGATCTGTGGGGCTCTCTTGGCTTGGCATTCGGTCTCATGATGAGCCCTTGGTGTTGGGCACATACATTTTGCTCCATTTTAATTCGATCAAAGCTTTGGCCCAATATCAAAAATACAACC
This sequence comes from Larix kaempferi, assembly GCA_027924585.1. Classification (NCBI taxonomy): domain Eukaryota; kingdom Viridiplantae; phylum Streptophyta; class Pinopsida; order Pinales; family Pinaceae; genus Larix; species Larix kaempferi. Next base: position 16,097,995 of record BSBM01000541.1, read on the forward strand.
AACCTTAGGTTATAAAAAACTTTAATTAAAGCTTTAGCCATACCCTTTTTTCATAAAATCGATTTTGGGCTAAAAATTAAAAATAAAAATCCTTCATAAAGTTTTAACTTTGGAAAATAGAATATCAAAACATTTCTTCTTCATAAAAACCTCCCACTATGAAAAAAAAAAAATCTTTTATTTTGCATCGTCAACGCTATCAGAAGAAATTTAAGCACAAAATTTATGGAGTGCTAACAACTAGCTCCTACTGGGGATGTTGTCATCCCAGCGAAGCATCAAAGAACACCATAGGCCAAGTGCCTGATCCATTGGGCTGCTCCCAACGTTTTCTGAAATCGTCAACCTGTTCTGACATGTAACCATCAACTGAAACCATCCTGTAAACAAATCCCAAACTGTAACATGTAACCTGTCACCCATCCATTCTCTGAAAACTCTAAGCAATTATGAACTGCAAATCTGAACTTCTAACTGAAACTTTAAACCGAAACTGAAAACAAACTTGAAATTGGTGAAATAAATGCTCGCCATGTCGAGCTTATTCACATCTACCTATCCTACTTTACCGACCACCAATGCCCAATCAAGTAAAATCTGATTTACAATGAAGCGAATCAAGTAACCGATCCAATAATTTAGCTTTCTCATCATTCTTAATCAAAATCAGAACATAAGAGAATAATGGAAAAAAATTATGATGATAAATGTGATCTTTTTGGAAATAGCTCAACCAACTACCCCAATTGGAAAATTTATCCATGTATTCAGCCACTCAATCATAAAAGGCATGACAACCTTCAGCATACTCTGTCATTTGTCTGTCATGACCAGGCTGCTCAAACTGTACGTTCTCTTGCAAATTGTCAAACTGATCTTCAAAAGAATCTTGAAGGGAAGCTTATCACAATTTTCAAATGAAACATCTATCAATTCGTTCAAAATTTCTGAATTTATAGCTTCATTCTTTTCAGGTGTTTCAAAAGAAATGTCATTATGTTCTTAAATAAAATCAAGTGAACAAAATTCTTTTTGGCATAAAATTTCTGAATATGAAAGATATGAAGAAACATTCCATTTATAACCTTGCTCATTTTCTTCGTGATTCAATTTTTCATTGCAAACTGTTGGTTGTTTTATATGTTGGGATGGATTGCATGATTGTTCATCCTTTTCATTACCCATTTCTAAAAATGCCATGACATTATTCATATCCTCAATTTCATGGTTTTTATTAGAGACTTGCAATCTTTGTCTCAGAAATTCAAATGAAGAATAACACAAAGGCAAACAGTCACTTTCAGCATGCTTACTGTCCACCTTATTTTCATAATTTTGGTCATGGATTACAATCAAATTTTCTTCACTAATTGTCCCAGATTTTTCAAAATATTCAGCTCGTTTTTTAGGCACAACACCCAAGTAATCCTCCACATACTCATCATATATAGGTTGGCTGAAATCCTTTTTAAAATCACAACTAACAAAATTTATGATAGGCTGATTGCAATCTTCATGAAACAAATCCTTACAACACTCTTCTTGTACATCACTGGACTGATATGTTTCTTGCAAACAAAAAACATAATTGGAAGGCATGGCAAGTTCTTTTTGTTCATATTGCTCAACCAATTCTAATTCTTCTTTAGTTCTATTATCTCCTTTGTCTTGGTCTGAAATTTTTTTAGACATTCTAATATTGTCTTCAACCTCCAATGAATCGATAAACATTTGTTGTAAAGTGGGAGACCTTCTCTCCAAGAGATGATAAGAGAGGTCTGGATGGAAGGCTTGGGCATACTGCAACTTGGCAAGACCTTCCGGTGGCTGAATCTCTTCAGGCATCTTATAATAGAGACTAACAAATCTCCTATTGAAACTTGAAACATTTTCACCTTGCATTCTCTTCATAGCATAAAACTCTGAAAGGAATTGATCCCAAGATTTTCTTTTACCACAAAAAATTAGAAAGATATTAGAAAACTCTTCCCATGTACTGATGGATCCAGACTGTAAATGTTTAAACCATTCCTCAACATCTCCTTGCAAAGATTGGGAAAAACTTCTCATGCAAACATCATCATGTTCTTTCAAAGGGGTCAAGGAAATGCTCAAAGGCTTGTAGATGTTTCTCAGCTGTAAGTTTCTTGGATTCTCCATCAAATCTAGGAAGGTATTTGTAGTGTTTCGTAGGAAAATCATGAAGGACATGAGGTAGGTGAAGTGGCCTATATCAATTTTGGATATTGGAAGAAATTGAACTATGTGGAGAGGATGTATTATCAGCTTTAGTATCATGGTTCATAAGGATGATCCTTACTGTCATGCGGTTCAAGTAAAAGATCTTGATCAAAATCATATGTACAGGATGAAGACACATTTTTAGTTTCTAAAGAAGGGTATACAGGAGTAAATCTATGGTCTTTTTTTGAATATAGTAAACACTGAGAAATTCTTTTTCCAAGCTTAGGAAAAGACAGGAAAAATTTACAAGAAAGGATAAGACGTCTTGGAGAAAACTGAAACTTGAGTACCTTGTCTTTTCATCATGCCTTTCTATGTCTTCACAATGAGCTCATTTCCCAGTAGAGTTTGTCGGTTCTCTTTAAAAGCTTGATTCTGGATCATGCCACCAATGGAGTCACTGAAATTGGGATTCTTGAAGATGGAGTCGCCAGGTGAAATATGCACAACCTTGCTGATGTTTGACCGTTGTTCACCATCAACAATCAAAACTGAAAACTTTGTCATTCATACCCAGGGAAAATGAAACCCTCGTTCCCTGGCAACGGTGCCAAAATGTTATCACTCGGATTTTCCTTGGGCTATATCAAAGAAACCCCGAGGTAACCTATTTCAAGCCAATCTTTAGACTGAAAAGTTGGCCTCTTTCAGCCAGAGAGGGCTCTCTCAGCAAATCTGCTATCCAATGTCACCACAACAGCAGCTTGACAATAAATTCAACGGCCAAATTGTAAAATAACAATAAAAAATTTGTAGGCTTTAAATATTGTGGTTAGATCAACAGGAAAAGGATACCATTGGGCAATGGAGTCGAGAAACCGAAAAATACAAATCAGCAGCCAAACAAACTTTTGTACAAAGGAAAGATAGTTGTTTTATTACAGTCAATAAGATTTTGCAAGTGACAGGAAAGAATTAATGACAATCCATCAACAATGGGCATCGATTTTCAGATGAATCCATTGTTAACTTTGGAGAAGCAGGTGGATACTTGAATGCGATAAATTGAGGCATACCAAGTATGAATACCAATTTATTTTGGACATTCATTCAATCATAGAATAAAGACATAAGGGAAAGAATGAAAAAGAAAATTGACATGCACATGTAAAGAAAAGGAAAGTACGGACTGTAATTTTGAAACAACACATGAATCTTTGGTAAAAATATGCTCAGATTCTGAAATCTTTATTAATTTCTGGAAAACACTTCAAACACCCAGAACGGGTCTTCCTCACTGAAAATCTCCTCCTTTTTACATGTTTATTACATATCAATATATAGAAAGACAACCTATACCTAGTCTTGAAGTCGAAATCTAACTGAACTCTAAAAATAGAAACAGTTACAACTTATTTTCTTCATTTCAGGAAGTAAATTTGCTGAAAAATAGGATTCAAAGCCCTAGCTATATATCTCAAATGGAGATAGCTGTGTAAATTTTGAGAGAGGTTTTTGTAAGTGGGAATGTGCTGAAGAAACACCTCTTTCAGTTTCTGAAAATTATTCTTCATTTGGCGGAAACAGCTCTTTGAAGTTAATGACTAAAATAGTAAACTGAAATTCTGGAAAATTTCCCCATGAAGATGACTTCGATTCTCTTAATCCATAACACCTATGTAAAAACTGAGTGAGATTTTTGAATATTGGCCGTAAGAAAGAAAATCCTCTTTCAGTTTCTGGAAATGCTTCTTCATTTGGTGGAAACAACTCTTTGAAGTTAATGACTAAAACAGTCATTTCCAGAAAAAACGTGTTCTACTTGTTCCTTTTGATTTTCTCTATGGGATATATCCCACATTGGTTGAGTGGAAAATAGTCATGGTGTTTATATACCCCACAACACTCAACACTTAGTAACACATAGCGCATGCTATTATACTCCTCTTCCATGAGTTGGGTGCTTTATACCTTCGGGAATGGTGGTTCCACATTAGTGGACAATGGTTTATAATACCACCCTTTCGAATTGCGAATTGTTGTGACACTTACACGTGGATGGCGGTTTTTAATTCCGCACCAGCCTTTATCTTTATCTCCTGAGCACTTTCGCAATGCTGTGTCAATGTGGACCGTCGATCTAGCTTCTTTAATCCTGCATCGTTGATCTTCACCATAGTCTTGCTGCATGTTTCAATGACCCGAATGTGCCACTTTCTTTTATTTTGAATTACGGATTGCTGTGACACTTACATGTGTATGGCGGTTTTTAATTCTGCACTGGCCTTTATCTTTATCTCCCGAGCACTTTCGCGATGCGGTGTCAATGTGGACCATCGATCTGGCTTCTTTAATCTTGCACCGTTGATCTTCACCATAGTCTTGCTGCACATTTCAATGACCCAAACGTACCACTTTCTTTTATTTTGCTTCTAGGGAATTTATCCCACATGCAAAGAGAAAGTTTCTTTTCACTCTTTATATACCTTGATGCCCTCAATATATACCAAGTAACAATGTAAGAAAGGCTTGCGCTTGGACGATGGAGGCTATGTTGGTCCTTCTTGGCTTGGCGCTTGGTCTCATGGTGAACCCTCGGTGTTGGGAATTTCATACCTTTTGCTCCATCAAACCAAAAATACAATGAACCTTTAGGCTATAAAATTTAATTAAAGTTTTAGCCATACCTTTTTATAAAAGCCTTAGTTCCCTTTTTTTTTTTGAATCGATATTTGGGCTAAAAAATTAAAATATCAAAGCCTTCATAACCATGGTCAAATTATGAAAGCCTTTCTCCATACTTAGCTTTTTGTCTCTAGTCAATAAAATATCAAACCTTTTTCTTCATGAATTTTTGCTTAGGTTTATTCACGAAAACATTAAAGGTTTTTCTCTCTTTTGACTTTAGTTCCAAAATATTCTAGGTCCCTCATAAAGTTTTAGTTCTTAAACACATAGAACCAATCTTCCTCTTTTTGCAACCTTGGTGTCGTATGTGCCTGAGGAAAAAAATGCTTTTTCTTGGCCAAGTTTGAAACCTACATTATGCAAACTGATCTATTTTGCACCATCAATGTCGCCAGAAGAAATTTAAGCACAAAATTTTTATGGAGTGCTAACAACTGGCTCCTACTAGGGATGTTGTCCTCCCAGCGCGGAATCAAAGAACACCGTAGACCACGTGCCTAACCCCTTTGGCGGCTCCCAACCTTGACAACTGCATCCTGCAACCTATACCTTGTGACCAATCTTTCATCCAAAAACTGAAACTAAAAACCGCTAACTGTCGAAAACTGAAAACATACATGCTGGAACTAAACTGAAAACAACACTGTACATACTAAAAAAATGTTTGCCGGACAAACTTATTCCTCCTACCTATCTACATTGTTGAAATGCGACAGCTGAATCAAATGACACAAAAGTGCCAATGAAGCCAATCGAATAACTGACCATTTGCGTGATACTGGCTTGCATTTCCTTTGAGCAAGTAAAGAAGACAGAAAACAAACCACTCCAAACATTCTCTAATAATGATTTCATGTCGCACAAATGCAAGAAAATTCATTTTCTGCTTAGAGTGTAGTAAATCAACATAAGGATCTTCAACAGTTTGAAATATTACCATGTCTTGAGACTCAGCGAGAATGCCAATACCTCTTTCCATTTGACCCATAAGACTATTCAACTATGTCTCCGTGAGAGTGCATAGAGGGTTGTGATATTCTGATACCTGATTGTTAACTGCACCATCCTCAAGCATGATCAGCTCTAGTTCCCTTTTTAGAATGCCATCTATCCCATCTTTATACTTATCCACATCATAATCCAAAGCATCTTCAAACAACAAACCTCTTTCAAGATCATTAATCATGACAACTCTATCCTATTGAAGGAAAGAAATGGTGTTTAACAGCTGATCCCCTAGTGAAGAATCATCATCATAAATAGGTTCCTTCAAAGGATCGTCATGACTGTCAGTGTTTAAATTCATATTTACATGCTTAAAAATGGAAAAAGTTTCACTTACATACCCTGAGTTGTGTGAACAATGCAGATCTAACATAACTGGGGTTGTAATATGACCTTTCAGGAGCATATCTATTTCATCTTCAGATATAGGAGAAATTTTGGAAATACTATGGAGGCGCTCACCTTTCTTGTTTAAGGAAAAATCAGCAGCATCATCTGAGACCTGTTATGTTTCTTGTGTTCCAAGAGAAGCACTGATGTGTTGTTTTTTAAGTGAATCAAATAAGATAGATTCCTCTAGACCCATAGCTTCTGAAATAGTATGACATGGGGAAAATCTTATCTGACCTTCTTCTGAATCACAAGACCACTGACAAGGTTGAAGAAAATTCACATCCATCTCGGGAGAAGCGATACAAAGGCCATCACAAATTTTATCCAAAATCTCAGAATTTAAAACTTTCCCTTCTTCATCAAACACAGCAGAAATATCATCAGTTTTTTCAGTAAAATCAGGTGCAGCAAACTCTTTTTGATATAAAATTTCTGAGTGTGAAAAAGAAACCTGATTTTATGTTTGGCACCTTTCTTCCCTATGGGAAACTTCTGCTTCCAGGAACTGATTACACACTTGCTTCTCCTCTTTATCATCATGTTCAAAAAAAATTATGGAGCTTTCCATCTGAGAGTTTTGTTTTTTATTAGAAGCCCTAATTCGTCGCTTTATCAATTCAAATGAAGCATAACAGAGGGGTAGACAGTCACTTTCAGCATGTTTATTTTCATGGGTTTGATCATGGATAGTGATCAAATTTCCTTCACTAACTGCCCTGGATCTTATAAAGTTTTCAGCCGGTGCAATATCCAAGAAATCTTCTTCATACTCATCAAACTTAGGCGGACTGAAATTTTATTTAAAACCATCACTAACAAAAGTTTCAGAAGGCTAATTGTAATTTACATAAAACAAGTCAGAATTACCTTCTTCTGGCATATCACTGGGCTGATCATCTCTCTGTACATCCTGGGAAATACTAGAATGCAAAGAAAATTTTCCTTGTTCATACTTCTCTTTGAATCCAGATTCTTTTTCAATCCTTTCATCATTATCTTTGCTCGATAATTTCTTAGACATTCTAATATTATCTTCAACTTCTAAAGCATCAATGAACATATGTTGTAAATTGGAGGACCTTCTTTCCAAGAGACGAAAAGATAAATCAGAAGGAAGAATAGATACATAATGTAACTTGGCAGCATTCTCCAGGGGCTGAATTTCTTTCGGCATATAAAAATAGGCACTGGTGAACCTTCTGTTGAAACTGGACATGACTTCCCCTTCCTGCATTCTCATGGAGTAAAATTCTGAAAGGAGTAGGTCCCATGGCCTCCTCTTACCCCAAAACTTCAAGAAAACATCAGAAAACTCCTGCCATGTGTCTATAGACTTGGGCTGTAAATGGTGAAACTATTTCTTCACATCTCCCTGGAAAGATTGGGCAAAAACCCTCATACAAACATCATCCTGATCCACTTCAAACAGATCCAAAAAATTTTCAAAGCCTTGAAGATGTTTCTCAGTAGCAAGGCCTTTGATTTCTCCATCGAACTTAGGAAGGTATTTATGGTATTTACGAGGATAGTCATGGAGAATAGGGGGCAGCTTCAAAGGACCATATCTCATGTGAGATCTAAGAGGTAAAGGAATATGTTCAGGGAGAGCATTTTCTACCTCACTCTCATGGGATTTGCAAGGCTATCTATGGATCTTGTATGGTTCATATGAAGAGATGGGGTCAGCTCTAGGTCTTAAAGGACAATATATGAAAGAGAGTCTCTTATGACTTAGAGCTCTTCAGCGGAACAAACTTTTCTTGATATATATACATAGAGGTAAAAGGAAATTGATACAATAGAACAAGATTTCTTTGAAGAAATTGATGTTTTGATACCTGAACCTTGATTTTTCCATGTTTAAGGCGATTGAGTTCGTTCTCCAGTGGAATCCGCCAATTGAATTGAATTCTTGAGTGGAGTCGCCAGGTGAATGGTACAAACTGTTCATTGTCTAACTGTTGTTCACCATCAACATTCAGATCTGTACTTTGTCCTTCATACCAAGCGAAAATGAGACCTTCGTTCCCCGGAAACGGTGCCAAAATGTTAGCACTTAGATTTTATCCCAATTGTAAAAGATTAACACCTAAGGTAACTTATTTCAAAGCAAAATTTAGGTATAAAACTTAGCCATTTTTTCCACCAGAGAGAGCTCTCTCACAAGATATACATAAAGGCTAAAAATATATAGAAATGCGCTCAAATTTCTCAAAAATGATTTACTTGGTTGAAAAGGAAACAAGAAACATTGGGCATGTAGTCAACTTTCAAATATTTAATGTGCCAGCAAGAGATTTATACCAAATAGATTTTCACAGAGGCAAGATAACAACCATATTACAGTCAATTTGATTTTGCAGGTGGTATAGAAAGAAACAATGATAGTCCATCAACAATATGCATCAAACTAGGATGAATCCATTGTCAACTTTAGAGAAATAAATGGATACTTAAATGCGATAAAACAGGGCATAACCAGTATGAATCCCAATTTATTTCAAACGTTCATTTAAGCATAGAAGAAGAACATAATGGAAGATATAACAAAGGAAATAGACATGCACATATAGAGATAAGGGAAAAAGCAGACTGTAAAAATGATCAACACATGAATCTCTGGTCTCAAAAGATAGGTATTTCCACTGTACAGCCTTTTATTATTCTATCAAAATTTGACTTCAAAACTTATTGTCTCTCAAAGAGTTCCCCCCCCTTTAAATTTTTTTTACATATCAATATATAGAAAGACAACCTATACCTAATATTGAATTCGAAATCTAACTGAAACTCTAAAAATAGAAACAGTTACAACTTTTTTTTTTTCAGGAAGTAAATTTGCTGAAAAATAGGCTTCAAAGCCCTAGTTGTATATCTCCGATGGAGATAACTGTGTAAATTTTGAGAGATTTTTTTTTAAGTGGTAATGTGATGAAGAAAAGCCTCTTTCAGTTTCTGAAACTTATTCTTCATTTGGTGGAAACAACTCTTTGAAGTTAATGAATAAAACAGTAAACTGAAATTCTGGACAATTGCCCCGTGAATATGACTTCGATTCTCTTAACCCATAACACATGTGTAAACACTGAGGGAGGTTTTGAATATTGGCCCGTGATGAAGAAAAGCCTCTTTCAGTTTCTAGAAATTCTTCTTCATTTGGAGAGAACAACTCCTTGAAGTTAATGACTAAAATATTCATTTCCTCAAAAAACGTGATCTACTTGTTCCTTTTAATGACTTTTCTTTTAGTTTGCTTCCAAGGAATTTATCCCACATGCAAGAGTGCAAATACTCTTTTGGCATTTATATAGTCCCTTGCTTCCCATAGATATTAAGTAACCAACAAAGGAGGATCTCATGGACGATGGAGGATATGAGATCTGTGGGGCTCTCTTGGCTTGGCATTTGGTCTCATGATGAGCCCTCGATGTTGGGTGCATACCTTTTGCTCCATTTTAATTCGATCGAAGCTTTGGCCCAATATCAAAAATGCAACCAACCTTAGGTTATAAAAAAATTTAATTAAAGCTTTAGCCATACCCTTTTTTCATAAAATCGATTTTGGGATAAAAATTAAAAATCAAAATCCTTCATAAAGTTTTAACTTTGGCAAATATAATATCAAAACATTTCTTCTTCATAAACACCTCCCACTATGAAAAAAAAAAATCTTCTATTTTGCATTGTCAACGCTGTCAGAAGAAATTTAAGCACAAAATTTATGGTGTGCTAACAGCAGCATTGTACAAAGATCGTACCAAAACCTCATCATTATATTACTGTCGCGATCATATACCAAAAGCAAAACATAGATCTCATACACAATTCTTCTATTCCCTCGCTTCTTCTTATCATCTCTCTGCTATCCCTAACACTTACAACCCTCATGTATTTATAGGCTTCTGCCATTACAATATTTGGTTACTTACAACTGACTTCCTACCTGACACTATGGGCAATTGACCCAATATCTAACTGACTTGGTCCAAATGTCCCAAAAACCCACATACCACAGTACAACTGACTCATTATTACATAATATATGGTCCAAGTGACCCAAAAACCCACCAACTACGGTCTTCTTTAGCACAATATACTCCTTTTGTGTCCTCCTCTGATGTGTCACAGCAGCAGTGGTACTGCGACATTTCCCCATCAAACGGCCTGCCAATAGGCCCCCAACACAATCTTGTGGCTCGCCCTTGAACCACATCAACTGCTAGACAGAGTGCACGACGAACTGTACTATGTTTCGGTAACTATTCTTGCTGTCTGGATCACGTGGTGTTATACCATTCCTTCTGCTACACTAATCGTCGTCTATACGTTTAACCCAAAATTGTCATCGCCTGACTTGTTGTCATGTACTTCCCAAACTCATCCTCGAGTCTCTTGGAAAGGTACTAACGGAAAGAAAAAGAGGATGAACAGTACCAAGGTGCGAATTTAGCAAATGACTCTAGCACATCTGTTTCGCACCGGCAACTTGTTCCTACTATGGGAGGGGAGCTACCGCCCCAACCCGCTCAGGGGTCGAGAAGAGCACAATCCTTCGAACAACTACTATGTACTTAAACATGTTGGGTCGGCCCTCGACTCAGGCATACCACAGTGTAAGTGCAACTGTCGTATCAAGGCGCTCAAGGACACTCGTCTTTCGGGCTCGCAGGGCCCCTGGGGTGCTACCACGGGAAACGAAGTGAAGCATTTCCACAGCCTCCTTGGAATTCCTCACAACTTAACTCGCAAACTGATCAACCAACATAACCACTCTATTTTAGAATAAATTCATTGTAGAAAACTACGAGCTTCCTCAGCTACTTATAGGTAGACTGTTCCTGGGTCATGACAATGGGAATGATGTCCCACTACCTCTCATCTATGTGTGTGAACCCATCAACTGACACAACCCGGGGGGTGACCATACTGTCATTGAAGATCTTGTGTGCCAACGTGTGAGCAATCTCCTCACATTGTGCTGATTGTACCGGCCCAGCGTGCCATGTGCAAAACATGACGTCATCTTGTGGTAATCCAGCTGAATCTGTTAGGTGCAATCATGTATAAGGATGATGGGCAGTGGTGACAAGATAGGAACAATAATCACAACACTACCCCGTACCTCCCAAATTCCCCCGTAATCATCACAAACTTTTGGAATAAAATCTGTCGTCGATCTTGGTCGCATGACTGCCATGAGTATCCGACTGCTCCAAACTATCGGTACAAGCCTCCCTGCTATCGCAAACCTTCTTTTGTTGGTGCGCCATCTGCCACCAAGCAACCTGCAACAACCATTTTTTTTTTTTTTGGTGCGACTCTGACGTTGCACTGCTCCAAGCCTGAGCAATAAGGATTCAACCTGTGACCATTTACTAGCTTGGGGAGCATCACCCCATCCAACCACTGCAACTGAATCGCTTCTCCTAAAGTAATACTATTGATGCGATAGGGACCCAACCAATGCATCTACAACTTGCCTGGATGTTTCATAAACTTTCTATCATATAATAACACTAAGTCACCTTGCTAAAACTGTTTATTTTTTATATGGTGATCATGCCATGCTTTCTGGTGATCCTTCTCCACCTCTTGGTGAAAGCCAGTGATAAATCAATCCTCTTCTAGATCCACCAATTGTGCTAGACATTCGTCTAATGCTACAACATCATCCATGCTCGTAACAGCCGCAATTCGTAGACTTGGAAAAATGTACTCCATAGGCATAATTGCTTCCTTCCCATGTACCAGCTTAAAAGGTGTCTGACCAGTCAACCTTTTACATGTGGTGCGATAGGACCACAACACTGCTAGGATTTTCAGATCCCATTCGTCGCGGTTTGCATTGCATACCCTCATCAATGCATGCTCCAACACCTTGTTAAACGCCTCCACTGTTCCATTCTCCTGTGGGTGATAGGGTGTACTCTTATTATGTTGTATCTGCAACTCCTCTGTCAATGCGTTGATAGTGCGATTAAGAAAGTGGTTGCCTTGATCACTCAGCAATAGCTTAGGGCATCCAAAACGAGTGATAATGTGATCAAACAAAAATCAAGAAGCCGTTGCGGCAGAGTAATCAACTACGGGTGCTTCCTCAGCCCATCGTGTCAAGTACTCTATCGTCATGACAATATACCGCGCACCTATGTGTTTCCCTAGTGGATGGATCGGTCCTACGAAATCCACAGCCCATTTTTTGAACAGTTGCAATGTCACTTGAGGTAGCAGAGGCATCTCGTCGCGTCTGGATGGCTTGCCAATTCGCTAACAAACATCACAAAACTGCACATAGTCTATTACATCATTATGTAATGTGGGCCACCAAAGGCCTACACGCAGTACTTTCCGAGCAGTCTCCTGACTGCCATAATGTCCTCCCGCTATTCCTCCATGTGCTTCAACCAATATCTGCGCTTGCTCATGGGGCAAGACACATCTGTGCAATATCTCATCAGCGCCCAATTTATACAACTCTCCCGCGATTAGCTGAAATTTAGTAGCCTTGATAACCAATTGCTTCTTCTGAGTAGTGGTAAAGTCAGCGGGCGCGGTGTCGGTCACCAGAAACTAAAGGATGTCGTCAAAATATTGATTAGCGGTGGTAACGTGAAATAGTTGGGCATCTGGCAACCCGTCGTCGATATTAGTCAGTTCCTCCCCTGTGTCAATCTGTGACAAATGATCTGGTCCAGCATTCAACTACCCTAGTTTCACAATGACTTCGAAATCAAAGTCCTGGAACAAAAGTAGGCAACGACAGATCTTCCCCCCCAACACAGGCTTATTGACCAAGTATTTCAATGCAGAATCATCAGTGAACATTTTAAAGTGGCCACCGAATAAATAGTGCCTGAATTTCTGCAGTGTGTAAACCATGGCCAGACCTTCTCATTCTGTGGTAGTGTAATTGTGTTCTGCAGAGGATAGCTTCTGACTGGAAAAAGCAATGGGATGATCAAGGTCACCTTCTCAGGGTTGAGCCAACACAACACCTAGTACAACCGATGAAGCATCAACATGGACATGGAATTCCTTACTCCAATCTGGAAAGACCAAGATTGGGGCCGACGCCATCTTCGCTTTGAGAGTTTCGAAGCTATCCTGACATTCTGGGTTCCACTGGAATGCCACGTCCTTTTTCAACAACTTTTCCATAGGGGCCGTAATCGCAGCATACCCCTTGATAAAATTGCGATAATATCTCGTATGACCCAAGGTCACGCACAACTGCTTAATGATGGTCGGCGGTTGCAACCCCAAAATGAGCGTAATTTTGTCTGAATCAACCAACAATCCCTGCTTGCACACGATATGACCCAGCAATATCCCAAACGGTGCACAGAAAATATATTTCTTCAAGTTCAGCGATATCTAGTGCTGTCGGCATTGCTCAAGCATTAACCGCAGATTGGCTAGATGATCACAAATCAATCCATAAATGGTACAATCATCCATATATACCTGCAAAAAATTCTAGATAAAATCTTTGAATCTGGAAACCACGACCTAGGAGAATATCACAGGTGCATTCTTCAAACCAAACAGCATTACCGTGTACTGAAAGCAACCCCATTCAGTAACGAAAGTTGTCTTATGGTAATATTCCTTGGCAATGTGAATATGATGGTAGACAAAGAATTCATTAGTGAAAGAGTACATCTCTTGGCCACCCACTCCTTCAAGTACTTCATCAGTAAACAGGGTCAGGAAAGGGTCATGCAAGTAGGCATTGTTCAACTTTCACAAGTCGACGCAAATGCACACTTCAACTGTCTTCTTGTCTTGCACCACCAAAGGACTCATCCATTCGGACTCCTCCACAGGTTCGATAATACTAGCATCCAACATGCTATCAAGTTCCACTTTGGCCTTTTCTTTATGTCGCGTATTCAGCCGATAAGGTTGCTGTCGGACTAGCTTAGCATCTGGTTTCAATGGATTCTTCATCTCTCTTAAATCACCTAGGATTCCCTTCATTTCGAAAAAATTCATGGGAAACACATCTTGAAACTCATGAAGTAACTCAATAACCTTACTCATCATCTCATCGTCCCAATAATCCCCAACATTAGCAAACTTGGGAGTAACCTCAGTGTCGATATTCATTTTGCGAAGCTACAATGGTTGACTGAACGGATTACTTGGCACAACAGGTGGGACCACATCACGACTTCCTTCAGATTCGGGAATGTTAACATTCTGGGGATCATCATCATCCTCTGGGCCACCACTGATGTTGAAACACTCCATGAGAGACTGCATCTAACATTGTGTGTATGGGTCTACAGGGCAGGCCGCCGAAACAACTTGAAATACCATGTCGCGGATGAGCTGCAGGGCATTATGGACATCAGGGTTGGCATCCACAAAAGTGAACATATGAGTGAAATAGATCGTCAACTCCCCCCATATTGTAACTTCTCGGTGCAACTCGGCTGCAGTGTACCGCGAGCGCGGTATCTCATCCAAAGTATGGACAAAATCATGGACCCACTCATCTCTAGGTCGCGCCACCCACAATCGTTGGCATTCCATCACATGATTGTTGGGATCAGTCCGGCCATCATACTTGCTAGTGTGATAAACCTCAGTATCTCTGAACCGAACCATCATCAACCTTCGACAATGTGACCAACCTTTAATGAATTACTTATGTGTCACCCACCATCGTGCTGGAGCAACCTTGAATGCTTCGTCTAAGGCCAACAATCGCTGTGGTTTTGGGACGTGGTCTTCAAACTCTGCTAAAAAGGTGTTTAGGCGAGGAAACCCATCGTAGATAGGCAATGTGATCATTTTTGTCACAACACGACATAAGGATTGCATAACTAAACCACATTTTCGGACTGATACTTCATGCATTCGATTCTGCCAATGTTCCAATGCATCATCAGAGTCAAAAGATGCAGAGCTCTCGCTGCGCCACTCCAACTCACCGTAGGTGGTAGGATGAGTATAATCTTCAGAAATATTAAATGCATGATCCCATCTAGTAGGATCATCCTTTGATACGTTCCACATAGTGGCGTCCTTCAACTGGATCTAACGGGGCTATAACTCTAAAATCGCGATTTTCAAAAGTCATCATGCACTCCTTGAAGTTTATTACAGCTCCACTATCATTAGCCCATATGATTCCCAAGAGCTCCAAATAAGAGCTTCCTCCCTCAACCACTTCAATAACATCAAAGTCAGCATAAGTCTTCATGCCATCAATATCAATCGTGAGCCGCGAAACTCACCCAATGGGTGTTACCTTCGCATGGTTAGCCAACCGGAGCTGTACAGGAGACCAACTCAATGGGGGACTCCCCATCTTCTGCCACGCCTGCTTTGTTAAGATGTTAACATCCAAACCAAGGTCAAGAATCACAGATTCAACATCATAGTCACCAATCTGAATATTCATTCACACTTCCTTGCCAGTCTTCCGTCGCTATAGGGATTTTACTACCGACTCCTGCCGTCCTTTCGAAAATCGCTACAACCATCCTTCAATATCAACTAGGGAAACCGGGTCTTCTGCCAATGATAAACAATTTTCAAGGAACTTTTGCAATGTCCCCGATGGTAGTGGTTGATCAGCGTCTGATGTATTATCAAAGACAGGTGGCATATCGCAAACAACAGCCTTACTACAGTCTTTCTCCAAAGTGTGATGTGCTTCCAAGAATGTCTCTCGCTCTGTATCAATGTCAAAAGGTACCGTCTTTTGACTAGCCAACATAATCAGTGGTCACAAACCATCTTCCCCAGTCGTCTTGCCTCCATGAGTGACAACAGGCACCGAAGCATCTTGTGGTCGCGGTTCTGCAGAAATGGTCGCAATATTTGCACCCTACGTCTGGTTCTGTTGCATATTCCCCGGTTGATTGACATTTTGATTGGCGTTTGGTAGTGGTCACGGGGGCTGGTTCTATACTAGTTGTTGTACCGAGTTCTGTACTAGTTGTTGTGGTTGAGCCTGATTCTGTAGCTACAGAGCGTTCCCAGTTTGCCATCATGCAATCAACTATGGACAATTCTTAACTGTATGATCATTACAAAAACAAAACATACACTGATTCTGTAGCAGTGGGCAGTCGTGCTAATAATTCCACAATACCACACAGTGGTAACATTGAACAGGTCCACGACCACCTTGGCCTCCTCCTCGATGATCGATTCCGCCACCGCGTCCACCCTTGTAGCCTCTTCGGTAGCCGCCCTACTGCTGGTATTGTTGCTGCATTGGTGCTAGTGGAATCCCTTGCCCTTGTGCTGCATACTGCGGTTGCTGTACATATTGTGGCTGTGGGGTCATATGCATCAGGGTGTATTGCGACATGAACTACTGCGGTTGTTGTTGCTATGATGCAAACTACATCTAAGGCTGCGGTAGCGGCTAGGCTACCTGCAGTTGCAGTTGTAGTTGTTGCACTGTGCGCTGATCGTCCTTGACGTAGAATGCATCACACATCCTATCCTGTAGCAACCCATATGCACGGCAATCCTTGTCATCATGACCCACCAGCTTGCAGAATGTGCAGTAAAGACTTCGCGGGGTTATGACCATTTTCTGCATATATGGGCAATTATCATGACTATGCCCAAACACGTGACAAATGCGACACCACGACATACTACCACCATTTAATGGGTTTGGCGCACCTGACACCAAATAATTACGGAAATGTGGGCAATTATCCTTTCTATGCCCTTCTACTCGGCATCGCATACACCATACTTCATCACGCTATTCCTTGTTCTTCTTCAAATCTTGCAACTGTATAGTCAGGTTAGCAAGCTGTTTCTGTATCTACGACATCCCAGCTGCATTATCTCGAATCGGTGACGCCTCCAAACACATTGCAATCTCTAGAGCTTCACTAGGCGTCGATACGTTTTGCTACATCAGCGGCAGCGGAATGTGGGGTAACAGTGCTGCAATGAACCATTCTTAATGTTGGATAGTGCTCATATCGAAACTAACCTTTGCCATTAGTGTCTTGAATCGCTGGTTGAAATCCCATACCATCTCATTGGGATACTACTTAATTTCCTTCAATTTAGTAATATATTGAGCCTCCGACTTAGGTCATTTAAATTCAGCAATCAGCCCATCCCAAATCTCATCGAGTGACTTCTCTGGGGCCCCCATAGGGACTAGAATAAACTTCATGAACCAATCTAATGCATGACCTCGCAGAGTCGTGGCTAACTATCCTTTCTTAGAATTTGCATAAGTGATCTGTTTCATGGTCCAGACCGCTTCACACAAAAACCAATACTATTCTGGGTTGTTTGTCGCACTTCCATGGAACAATGGTAACTTAGCATCATCGCCCGCCATCTTGGGCTTCCTTCCTCCTGTCACTGTGCTACTACCAATTAACTTCCGTGGTATTGACGAACTCGGCGGTGTCGAAGTAGTATTTCTTGCTGGTTGAGAGTCAATGAGTGGAGGTGTGGGTACGTTTGTGCTGGGGTTTGGTCCTACCTCTATCTTGGGCGTATCCTAGTCATCCCTATCAGGACTGTAAGGTCTCTTCATCCCGTGTGGTCTTCCTTTGCGGTTTTGTGGTTCGATCGCAGCAGGACCTTCTCCCGTCCTTTGCCTCTTCTCTTATCAAAACCTTGCTCCTCCTCTTGTAAGACCACTTTCTTCCTCGGCTTCGCTCATAGTCTCCTCATGGTTTGCACCCATCTACCCCTTTACCATTCCATGTACAATTCCCCAACAGCCGAGGTACCCACAGCCTCCGCCCACTAGGCTATCTACTGATCAAGGTGCATCTTTAAAATACCCTTTTCGCAGATTAGCATCTTAATCGACAGTTGGAGCGATAGCAGAAACCTTCCCCTCGGTCCTCGGAAGAAGTATCTTTCAGCTTCACTATATGATTTCTTTGTGTCGATTGCAAATTCAGTGATATATCCTTCGAAGATGCTATCAAGTCAAACTTTGACAGCCTGCGATGACTTATTATCGACTTCCTACAGCTCCTGAATCAATTCCGGGGTCCAAACCGTCAGTTCACCACCCTGGAAGTTCCTCTTCTGGACGGTTAGCTTTGACAACCATTCATACAGAATGACCGAGAATTCACAGAACAACCATTCATGTTGGACCATCATGAATATATCTTCCTAGCCAGTGATCTACTGTCAGTTGCGTGTTTCAGCATTCTTCTTCAGTAAACTCCTGCAACTTCTGATCAAACCATTTCTGTATCTCTGACTTCGTCGGGTGCCACAACATGACCTCCTTCTACTCTGCACACGGTCTCGGCAGCGGAACCATTTGTTGACCAACGAGACCTCAGTTGACAGGGGTTCACCTCACTGTCGACACATACTGCAGTCTTCCTGGGCACCGGCCTAGGTATATTTGAGCCCACCCAACAACACCCATAGAGCAGATGAGGTCTCACCTGAGGCATCCAGGTTGAGCAGACGGAACCATGTTTCTACCGAGGGAGGAGGACAGTTGTGGTTGCACTAGCTAACTCTATTGCAGTACTTAAACAGAAACTTTAAACACTCGGGAAGGAGTTATAACATATTACTTCATCGCAGCATTTATCATCACATTCAGCATAGAACACATTGCTTAATCACAGCATTTATCATTATAGCAATAGTAAACAGACATTGCATCAACCAACATTCATACACTGCAGCATTGTACAAAGAACATACCAAAACCTCATCATTATATTACTATCGCGATCATATACCAGAAGCAAAACACAGATCTCATACACAATTCTTCTATTCCCTCGCTTCTTCTTATCATCTCTCCACTATCCCTAACACTTACAACCCTCATGTATTTATAGTCTTCTGCCATTACAATATTTTTCCACTTACAACTGACTTCCTAACCGACACTATGGACAATTGACCCAATATCTAACTGACTTGGTCCAAATGACCCAAAAACCCACATACCGTAGTACAACTGACTCATTGTTACATAATATATGGTCCAAGTGACCCAAAAACCCACCAACTACGGTCTTCTTTAGCACAATATACTCCTTTTGTGCCCTCCTCTGGTGTGTCGCAGCATCGGCGGTACTGCGACATTTCCCCGTCAAACCGCCTGCCAATAGAATTAACACCATTATCTAACAAAATGCATTGCTGAAATCTTACCTTTATGCATTGTTTCTCATGTGTTTTTGCTCATATATTCATGATTACATTAAGTACCTTAGCCATCCAAATATATATCAAAAGTTTGCATATTTATCAAAAATTTTCCTTTCATGGGTGTTTTGAAGAGGCTTTTATTACCATAAATTACACTATAAAATAACCTTGAAATCACTATCCACAATTTTGGCCTCCAAGGTGATTTCATTGAAATCATGGCACCATTTGTGAATAATTTGTTGAAAGAAAAACTACAACCTTTGTTTGAAAGTGACTTGTCTCTCTTATTCATTTGCACATGTTTTAAGTAAAAATTTCCATCTCAAGGGTTCATTATTGAACTTTTTTTAATAGCAATGGGTGAGAAAGGTAAAAATGAGTTAACCCTTCAACTACAAGTAGAGGAGGCAACAATTGCATACTGAAAATTTCTTTATCTCTTGTTGTTCATGCATGAATACATGGTTTTTGGCATAACTAGTTCTCGTTTTCTTGTTTCTCATCATTTAAAATTCCAAAGCTTCCGTAGAGCACGTTCCAAGTTTATCTTCTTATACAACGCGTTTTCCATATATTGGTTGTGTATATTTGCATTCGAGCAATTACCTTCATACTTTCATTTCAAGATATTTATTATCAATTTAAACCTTAGAATTATTTTACTATGAATATCTTTCTCCTTTTATCTTGTGAAGGGGGAAGAAAATCCATTGTAAATATAGTATGTGAAGTCATAGAAGGAATTAATTCTATTAAACTACCATACATTAACCTTAATGCTGAAGGATGGAGACAGAGATAAACACAAAGATTATGCAAAATGAGCTATGGCTCTTCAATCTTTATTCATAGACGGAAGATCAACTCATGCCTTACAAACCAAAACTGAATGTGTATTTAAAACACTTATGGAAACCCTAAAAATTCTAACCTAGCTTTTACATGTTGTTGCATGTTTTATTAACTGAACTTCTAAATAGTAACTAAAGTAAAAGATAAATCTAAAGCTAAGCTAACATAAGTAATTACTATTTCTAACAATCCCTCTTATTTACTATTGCTGACTACTGCAGCTTTGACAATGCCTAAATTATCTCTATGGGTTTCAAAAATTTCTTTTTCCAATGGCTTTGTGAATATGTCAGCCAATTGGTCATTTGATTTATAGTGCTCAACATGAACTTCACCATTGTTCACAAGTTATCTTATGAAGTTATATCTAGTATCAATGTGCTTGCTTTTCTAGTGAAAAACATGGTTCTTTGATAGAGCGATTGTTGAATTGTTGTCACAATAGATTATGGTTGGTCCTTATTGTTTCTATTGAAGACCTTCTAAAACTCTATGTAACCAGACTGCTTGACATGTTGCTGATGTTGCTACTACATACTCTGCTTATGCTGATGAAAGTGTCACAATGGGATGCTTCTTGGATGCCCCTGAAATCACTCCTGATCCAAGATGAAAAACATGACCGAAAGTGCTCTTCCTATTGTCCACACTTCTTGCAAAATCACTATCAGTGAAACCTGTCAAAACATCATACTGAGTGCTTGAGTATAAAATTCCATAGCTTGAAGACCCTGCAACATATCATAAGATCCTTTTGTCAACTTGCCAATGCGAGTCTTTGGGAGACTCCATGAACCTGGAAATCAAGCTGACAACAAACATAATATTTGGTCTCGTAGCTGTGAGATACATGATACTTCCAACAAGTCTCTTAAACAATGTTGGCTCTACTTTGGGACTATCGTCTTCTTTGCTCAACTTTGTACCTGTTGTCACTGGTGTAGGTGGCAGTTTTCAATTAAGCATTCTGAATCTCTTAATAACTTCATTAGCATATTTACTTTGAGAAATAAATATACCTTTTTTTTATTGTTCTACTTCTAAGCCAAGAAAGAACTTCATTAATCTGAGGTCTATCATCTCGAACTCTTTCTTCATAGCTTCCTTGAACTCATCTACTGATAGGTCCCCTGTAAAAATCATATCATCAACATATAAAAAAACTATCAAACTTGGGCTCATATATAAGGATTAAAAAGTTTGGTTTCCATAACAATTTAAACCTTGGCTCAAATATGTGCAGCCAACATTGGCTTATAGAAACAAATTTTTAGCCAAATATAAAAACCCTTCTTCCTTTTGCTCTAAACACCTTTAGAATCCCTCCTCTTTGAACTTGGGGACAGTTTATGCATTATTCAACCCAACAAATCTTTGTAATCACTTGATCCCCAATGAAACTTTTAAATTTATACAGTGGTAATGCAAAATTCAGCAAGAATAAAATAGTGAAACCTTCAACCTGCTATGACCTGAAAACATTTTCTACAATCATACTGCCATTCTAAACTAAAACTTTAATCTAGAGGCTGAAATTCATACTAAAATTGAAATGTTGCAAGTATGCTACAGCTGAAAAATGAAAATGCTTGAAGCCAAACCCAAAACTGAACTATACATGTTGAAAACTGCTGAAAAGATGCTCAATTGTGAGCTTATTCAAACTGCCTACCTACTCTAATATGCCAAACTCCCTGCTCCATTAAGTAACATAGAAATGCCAGTGAAGCCAATCCAGAAGATGCTCGAACAATCTGACTCCTTCACTGTGTTTGAAATAAGTTAATGACAGAGAATATGACAGCATAGGAAAACGATGATTCTTTTTATTTTCAAAGTGAAAATATCTCTGCAAATTCAAATTGAAAAACCCTTCCGTATATTCACTTATAGGGTCATAAAATTCATGGAGGTTTGGTTGCCTCCCACATCATTTTATAACCTGGTCATCATACATGGATTCTTCGTATGTGTCCTTAACTGGCACATCTTATTTTGGGTTGTAAAACTCATCTCCATACACAAACATTTCCCTATATTGACATCTAGAGGCAGCTGAAAAGACTTTTCAAAAGACAGGTGAAAGTCTTGGGACTGAATTTGATTCTCTAGGTCCTCAAGATATCCATTGCGTTTTTCAGCAAACCCTCATAAGAAACTGGCCTTATCTTTGGAAGAACATTTATGTTGTAATCCTGAGGTTCACATAGTTATTATAGATACATTACGTAATATAAGAAAGCATACACAATGATATAGATACAAGAGACGAGACAGATAGAGAGAATAGTCTTTGTATTAACCAGCAAGAGTAGTACACAATGATAGAATCAATCTCTACTAGTCTATCGGCTCACCAACCTAGATATATATACGTCCAGATACAGTTACATAACCGTCTGTCGGTTTATCCAACTGACCCGACCCATACTAGTTGACACGACTTGTCGACATATGTTGCAGAATGGTTGGGCGGAGGACCTAGTCAACAGGCCGACCTAGGCTCCTCCAACATCTCCCCCACCTCAAAATGTTTCTTCGTCCCGAAGAAATGGAGAGATAAAAATTACAAAAAATGAATTAGATAAACAGTTATGTCAAGAAATGCTAGAATCCATAACATCAGGGATCTGGAGACAAGCTTCAATGATAACTTCAACAGAGATAGAGAAGTGGTACAGGAACTCTTCCCAAGTGCGTAGCAGATTCTTGATGTCGACAGTCAGAGTTGTTAGTTTCGACAGATTTTCCATCTTGTCATGAGTGGATGTAGCCTGTAAATGGATCATGTCGGGACCAAATGTGTTAATTGTATTGTCGGCAAAAGCAAGTAAATGATTGAATCGGGGATGAATTTCTTCAAGTTTGTTGAGGCCTCCTCGGGCCTGTGACATCCACTGAATTTCCTATTTTTCTAACTTTTCCAATTGCTTGTTCTCCATGATGATCTGGTTGTCAAGGACTTCAATAAAGGCTTCATTTGCAGTCAAGCGCTGGTGCTGAAGCTTGCTTAGCAATGCTCTTGTTTTCTAAATATTTTTGTAGACATCACCATAGTAGACATACCAATTGTTGAGAACTGTGGCAAGTTTTTCTTCCTGATGAGTGTACTAATATGGATCAAGATTTCTGATATGGTGGTTGGTCATGTGACCGAAAATTTCTAGGCTGGGTAATGGCAAAGGTGAACTTCCTGTTTGAATGTTGTCAAAAGGAGCTAAGTGAACCGGAACAGTAGATGGAGAGGAAAAAATGGGTTGTTGGATGACCATCTCGCGCCAGTTAGGACAAAATATCAAAATGTTTGCAATGAATGTATTCAAGGCGGAGTCTTCTGTGACAGGGGGAACAGGTAATGCTAAAAGACTTCTTTCTTCTTCTACTGTAGTTGGGGAATGGGGGGGGACTGGATGGTTAGATCAACATCAGGTACGACTGAAATTTTGGGTCTCTTAACAATGATTTGCGAGGATGGATACTTGTCTTTTTGTAAGAACTTTCTGAATTGTTCTTTGACTGGCAGTTTATTCTTTGTTGCATCTTCGAGGATTTGGGTAGCGTTGTCATATAGCTCGATCTCATCTGTTATTGACGGTTCTTGAATTATTACTTGTATTTTCCCTTTCCCTTTTGTCGATATTACTCGGTTTTGTTGGGTTGTGATGATTTTAGCTACTCCCTTCTGGATATTATCGTCGGTCAGAAGATGTTCTGGATTGTTGGATTCTGTATCACTGTTCGACTGCTCTCCAGCTTCTATGTTCAAAGTCTGGGTAAGTGCTAACATTTTGGTGCTAGGTGTCGGCTCAGGCTGATAGCTGAAAGTGTTCATGTACAACCGACTTTCATATGCTTCTTCTTGTTCCATGTCGGATAGAGGTTCGACATATTTGGTGTTGGTTTTCATGGCTTATGCCGAAATGGGTAGTACTTGATTAGATTGATGGCTTAATTCCGAGAATATTTCGCTTAATGAAGGGTAGTAGTCGAGTCATTTTGCTGGACCTGCTACTCCTTCCTTGTACCATACTGCTGTGTCGTCTAAGGATAGTTGGATGTGGGCTGTCATGGGTAGGCTTCGACGAACGTTCTGTGGTACCCTCCATCTTGTTGCAATTTCTTTAAGGTCAGTAAACCATGCTTCGAGCCAAAGCTTGACTGTTGTTGGTCCATATTAGTTTGTTCCAGGTGCAAAACAGTGGAAGTTTTCCATAAGGATGAGTTGGAATTCAGCAAAATCTTTGTTTCCTTTTGGTCGAAAATGGGTCATGGAAATCCAAATGAGTACAGATGGGTATTGGATGCTAGCTCCCTCGTCCTAGCACTTCTTGCATGAATATTTGAGAATTTCGGCCAAATAATTTGCCCAGTTGTATACATTGTCGTTTATAGCCATATTTTTAACAGCTTCTAGCATTTCGGGCTTCAGGTTTGAACCTATACCTGTCCATGAAAGCGCATGTGATACAATCTTGGTGGCAGTTTTGTAATTGCCAAAGACAATCTGAGTCACGACTATACATCGTGAATTCTTTCCAGCAGGAGAATCAACAAACTCGTCAATCAAGTCTGCACCTGAACTTGTTGGTACATCTCCTTTATGTGAAAGACTGGTAATTTTGTGGATGATTTCACCATTGATTTCGACCGAAACATCAAGGTAAATCTTTTCGTTGTGGTATCTGCTAACGATGAACTGTGCAATGACTTCCTTCAATCCTCCAAAATTATCCAATAAGGGTTCCCTCAGGTAGTGCAGGATTGTAGCTATCTGCAACCATTTTGCTTCCTCTCTCGAGTGATTATTTGATTCCTTTCCCCAATATTCAACACTTCTCCATGCTTTCCTCCAAGTGGGTTCCACTGCATTTGCATTCTGAATCAACTGGAGTCTAGTTTCTAGTGGTGTTTATTCCTTCTCCAATTCTCTAACTGATGTTGCGGTAGCTCTACTAGCGGTTAAAGTTTTACAGGGAGCCATGGCAGATTCAGGGTGCGAGGTTGTGAGACTAGTTTCAGCGGAGTCAGGGAATTCTGTTTCTTGGAGTTCAAGTTCTTGGCAGAAGAGTAACCAAGAATCCTCGAGCTCCGTATTTATGGCGGAATTACTCGGCACAGGCGAACGAGACGTAGAGGCCTGTATTAATGGTTGATGTGATGGGGTTATTAAATTAGGATGGTCGGATATCCGCACTTCATCAGGTGCATTACTTTTGGTGGTGCGATTATCTTTAGCCTTTATTGCTTTGTCATCATGGTGCTGCGACATCTCGTTCGTTGTGCTATGTCGATGGGCTTCTCTATTTATGTTTGGTCGGTCCGAGCTCTGATATTTCTGCCGTGTCGGATTTTCTTCTTTAAACCAACGATGTTCTTGTCGGTATCTATAATATCGACGGTTATGCACCTGACTTCTTTCTCCGTTGTTTCCTTGCTTCCTCTGCCATTCTCTCGTCATTTCTGCTTTTTGCCACGATCTGCTATATTTGGTTGATTGGTTTATAGTATTCTTGTTCAGTTATTTCTAACCATTTTTTTTTTCAAATTCATGTTCATGATTTATACTTTTTTAGTCGGGCGTCATTTACGACTTTCTTGAAAATATCTCCTTGTAATGTTTTTAGTTCGATGGAGCCATTAGGATTTAACTTTTCGATGATGTAGGGTCCCATCCATTATGTATGCAACTTTTTTGGTTTCCATTTTACTCTGCTATTATATAGGAGTGCTAAATCTCCAACTGACAAATTCTTTTGTTTGATATTTCTATCATGCCATACTTTCTGTTGTTGTTTTTGCACTCTCTGATGTTCTAATGCCAACTATCGAGTTTCATCTAGCTTCAATAGCTGTAATAGCCATTCGTGTCGAGTATCTTCGATGTCGATATGTAGAACTGTTGCAATGGTCGGTACTTGTCGTAAAAAATGTAACGAGATGATAGCCTCTTGCCCATAGACAAGTAACAATGGTGTATGTCCTGTCGTTTTCTTATATGTTGTTCTATATGCCCAAAGGACAGCAGGTATTTTATCGTCCCAGTCATCCTTCTCTATATTGTAGATTTTTGTCAGTCCTTTTGTAAGTGTTTTATTGAACGATTCTACTACGTCGTTCGACTAAGGGTGATATGATGTGCTTATTCTATGATCAAATGCAAACTCCTTAGTCAATGCTTTAATGGTTTTACATACAAAGTGTGTACCTTGGTCACTTATCAATGTTATGCAGCATCCAAAGCGTGTTATGATGTTTTCATAAATGCATTTAGCAGCAACTTCACTTGAACATGTTTTGACTGGTTCTGCTTCTGCCCACTTGGTAACATATTCGACAGCAGTAATAATGTACCGAGCACCTGTTCGTCTTCCTACTACTAGAAATGGTCCAATAAAATAAATAGCCCATATTTCAAATGTTCGGCTAGGGTTAATTGGGAACAATGGAATTTCTATTGTTGGTAGTGGTCGGCCCATGTGCTAACATTTATCACACTTAGATACAAACTCTCGACAGTTTTTATGAATTGTTTCCCACCAGAGTCATGCCTGCAAGATTTTTCTGGCTATTATATCTGCATGATAGTATCCTCCCGCTGGTCCAGCATGGGCTTTTGTGATTATATCCTATCGTTCATGCTCGAGTGAACATCGACGTAATATATCTTCCAGGCCAAGTTTATAGAGGAAACCGTTGATCAAGGTGTAGGGGGTTGCTCTCATTGCTAATATTTTCCTCTTTTTCTCATTCATTCCCTCAGGAGCTTGCCCATTTTTCAGAAACTGTGCAATTTCCATAAGTTCTAAAGGTACTGCTTCAATGTGAAACAAGTGTGCATCCGGTAAGTCTTCTTCAATTCCTGTCGGTTCTTCTCCTATGTCGATTCTCGACAGGTGGTCTGGTCTGACATTAACTTTTCCAGGTCAGATGATTACTTCGAATTCAAATTCCTGAAACAGTAATAGCCAATGACATAATCTCCCATGATGCAATGGCTTATTAACTAAGTATTTTAAAGCTTGGTGATCTGTATAAAATACAAATGGATTAGCCAATAAATAATGGTGGTATTTCTGAAGGGAAAATACCATACCTAATGCTTCTCTTTCAGTGGTAGAATAATTTCTTTCAGCTTTATTCAACTTCTGACTGCTGAATGCATTAGGATAATCCATGTTATCATCTCCGGGTTGTGTTAGAATGGCTCCTACTGCTATTCCGGATGCAGCAATATGTACATGAAATTTCTTTGACCAATCTGGAAATCGAAGAATTGGTGCTTCGACCATTTTTCTTTTCAGTGTGTTAAATGAAATGTCTCATTCCTCCATCCATTTATAATCTCGATCCTCTTTTAGCAATTCTTCCAGAGGATAAGTCATATCGGAATAGTGTCTGATAAATTTTCTGTAATATCCGGTATGACCTAATAGGATTCGTACTTGTTTCAGATTTATTTGAGGCTTTAGGTTGAGAATGATTTTGATATTCGCGTAGTCAACCTTGATACCTTCTTTTCACACGACATGGCCAAGTAATATGCCGATAGGTGTTGCGAATATGCACTTTTTAATGTCCAGCGATAGTTGTACCTGTCAGCATCTTTCCAACATTAGTCTGAGCCATTTGCAGTGATCTTTCAGCATTATATAAATTGTCCAATCATAAAAGTATACAGCCATGGTTTTGTAAATATATTCTTGGAATGCTTTGACGACATTTCTTAAGAAGATCACAGGTGCGTTCTTCAAACCGAAAGGCATAACTTTATATGCGACTGACCCGAATTCGCACACGAATGCTGTCTTTTTCTGGTCTTCTTTTGCTATAGGTACTTGGTTGTACCCCGAGAATCCATCTGTGAAAGAATAGCACTCGTGCCTTGCAACTTCATTGATGATTTCATCTGCAAAGGGTGTAGGGAAGGGATCTGTTAGAGTTACCTTGTTCAGCTCTCGAAAGTCAACACAAATTCTTAGTTGAGTCGGATCTTGTTTCTTTGGATGAATTTCCATTGGGCTTTCCCATTTCGACTGGTCAATATGATATATTATTCCTGTAGCAAGCATGTTATCGATCTCCTTTTTGACAATATCCTTATATTTGTGAACAAGTTTGTAGGGTCTTTTCTTCCTAGGTCTGGCGTCAGGTTTAATGTCAATTTTCATCTCACCCATTTCCTTTACAAGCCCTTTCAAATCTTTATAGTCTCAAGCAAAAATGTCTTGGAATTCTTTGAGAATACTGGAGATTTCTGCTGTCTACTCCTCATTCCAGTAATCGCCAATTTTTTCCATTTTTGGTTGATTGTACTTTGAAATATCTACTTCCTTTATTTTAATCTTTGCGTCCATCCATTTTGGTGCATGGCTGTTACTTATCTGTCTTTCGCCTTCTTTGAATTGTGTGAAAGTTGGTGGGAAGTCTTTTTTCTGATAATCTTTCAGGTTCATCTTTTTCTATTATCTCTGTACTTAAGATTGGTCTTACGGGCTTCGACACACTAGGATGATCCTTTCTCCATTGAAAACTTTTCCCTACCGACATCTCTATTTCTAGGCTCATTTTTGTCGAGTGTTATTTTTCTGTCGTCTTTATATTGTAGAAATTGTTAGGTGGGTGCACATTCTCTTGTTTGTTTCTGAGTGTTAGAGTTTATATTGGCTGCAAAAAACATTTGATGCTTTTGCTTGCTTCGACCAATCTCTCATCCTGCAGAGAAAACTGGAAATCCTTAATAAAATTTTCTTTTAGATCTTTCCAAAGGAAATTTTCTCCTCTTGCTTCTTCCATCTTGTACCACTTGTTAGGTATATTGTCGAGTGTTTTGGGAAAGAGGTGAGGCCATTTTCTTTCATCTTTATAGCCTAATTTTCTCCATTCTTTTTCACAACAGTCGATGTGAGCTTCGGGGTTTTGTCCTTGTGTGAACAAGGGAATGTTGGCCTGAGTTGTCAAGTTTCTTTCTCCAAACCTTTCTATGAAAGATGTTGATACAGTATTCCAACTTTGAAGTTTCGACTGATGAGTGTCCCACCATCTCGCAGCTTGACCAGTAAATGTCTCTACCAAACTTTGTAGATGGCCTTGCTCTCCGACATGTTTTGATACCTGTTCGACATGTACATCAGGTAGATCACGTTCTTTATATCTTAATGTCGAGCTACCATATTGTATGTTTTTATCTTGAACAAGTGTTGGATATGCTCGCGTTTTTCGTTCAAAAATATTTGGCATGTAAGATACAGAGAAACACTTCTTTATTTGTTTCCTCGAGATGGCTTCCACATTCCAGCATTCTTTTGCATGCAGATCATAGTTCTCTATTTGCCAGTCATAGATTTCTGCATTGGAATTGTATCCGAGTGAGATAAGATCTCCGAGATGAAGTTCTCCTTGGTAATTTGGCTCAATGGGATGTTCATTATTATCTATTCGGTAAAGCTGTCGAATATCATTTTCAACTTCTGTAGGTTCTAAACAAGGTTCTCCCTGTGATGGAAAGATTGGCACGATAACCTTCTGGCCATTACCTTTCAACTTGATGCGGCTTTTGTCCAAAGAAATTGAAGCCTTCATCTTCCATCCCCACGGTCGACTGACCAAAGTAGGGAAGGAGCTTGCATCATCGTTTGGTACGATGATTTCAAAATCTACTGATGTTGTGATACCTTTAATGGAAGTTTCGACTCCTTTCCATACTCCAATCGGCTCAAATAATCCTTGATCTGCGAGTTTTAAGTAGATGACTGATTCCTGTAGTTGAGGTCAACCGAGTTGGTCCCAAGTATCACGAGTCATGATATTCACTTGAGATCCAAAATCAAGTACAACTTGTCGTACATGATATCCATTTATGTTGAGGTCGACTAACGGGTCGGCGTCATTTTTCTCTTTTTGTTTTAGTCGGCAAATGTTTTTAGTTTGTCTTTGCTTGACGTGTTTTAATTTATGTAGCAAATCAATCATTTTTCGTACATCTTCTTCATGTGAAATTAATTTGAGCAATTCATTAAGAGTTTCTTCATGTGTTGCTAAATCATGAAATATGTCAGACGCATCTTTGTACACAGATTTTTGTTTTATAGGATTTGGATAATCCTCCTTATCGACAATTCTAGTTATCTGAGGTTTATCTTGACCAATATGATTTCCTTGCCTTGTTACAATTCGCAAGTTTTTTGTTCGAAGCACATCATTTTTTTGAACACAAGATAAAACATGAACATTTTTTTTATTATTTATTTTCTCAATCATGGTAGGGAAATCCTCTAAATAGTGATCGCCTACCCCACACTTTGTACAAAATTTGAGATCAGTTCTTTCCTTATATGGGCATTATGCGTGTCGATGATTCTCCCTAAAGCATGTAAAACATGCACCAGGTCGACCATATCGAAAGCCTAAACCTCCACTACCACGACCGCGACTCTGATATCCACCACGTCTATTGTAGCCATTATATCGCCAACCGTTCCATTGATCATTATACCTTGGGTATCTGTCATTCCTGTTTTGATTGTACTGGTTATTTATTCCATCATTTCTCCCGAATCTATTGTTTGCTGGATTTTTTTCTTGGTTTTGCTCGATGGAATTTGCTTGGTACACTGCATGATAATTTTGCTGATTTTTCAGGTTCAGATGACATTCTTCGATTGAATGTGTATTTACTTCACAAATTTGACACCATCTTGCCTTCTTATTTTTCAGATTGTATGGACAATCATTTGTGGTATGTAAATCATATTCTTTGCATAAATCATAGAAACATCTGGATTGGATGAGTTTTACATCTTGTCGTCGATCATCATTTCGACAAGAATCTTTGGTATGTCCTGAGGTTCGACAAGTTGTACACCATAGCTCTGGTCCTTTTAAGGTCATATTTCTGATAGCTTGCTCCATACTTTCAAGTCGTTTGTCGACATGTCTATACATGTGTTATAGGTTAAACTTGCACCTCTCCGTCCGTGATCACCTTGAGCTGTTGATCACACAAAAGGACAACTTGGATGGAGGAGCACGTTGACCTTAGATGATACTTTGACTTACTCCATTTCCTAATTTTACTGGAAAAAACCCTAAACATATCATTCTGAGATATGAGCGCTACTCTACCTAGAGAGACTAGTGCCCATACGCTACTCTAGTGTACAATAGTAGCGCCCAAAGCCTTATGGGTGCTACTCCTTCTCAGCATAGTAGCGCTCACCATTTAAAATCGAATGAGCGCTAGTTGATAAGCACTAAAGTAGTGCTCTATATGCTACTTCACTGGACAAGAGTCGCGTACATCTTAAAAGATGATTAAAAAATAAATTAATTTCTCGAGGAGGATTAGTTGCTGGTAGTTTCCCAACTCCCCCAACTTCCTCCATAACCATACATCGACCTAAACTACTTCTCTAATCTTATAAATACAAAGAAGACTAAAGAGAAAGGTTAGATGGATTAATAGAGAAACTTTGAGACATAGAGATCTAAAGAAGAAGATTGCATTTGGAGGAGTTGATGCTGAAGATATCCAAGCCAGAGAATAGCCAGAACCCAGAATCAAGTTGCAGGAGCCTGCTACATGATCAGGTATACTTGTACATCATTTTACTTTTGACAAATAAAGGTTGAAGTGTCTTTCTTGTTCCAACTTAAATGTGTTATGAAATGGCATCTTAATGTGGATCTATTTTGGTCAATTTTGAATGTTAAACATTGTTTTTGTTTCTTTCAAGCTTTATATATTGCCCAAAATGCTTTGACAAAGGTATTGTTATTGCAGGTTTACTGAAAGGAAGGTGGATTTGAAGGTTGAGCACAAGATCAAGTCAAGGCTAGGATCAAACTTCGATTGAAAGGTGTGTTCTCAAGATCCATAACTTATTTCTTTTCATAAATATCTTTGTGATATCATCAATACACTTACCTGTCACCCCAACCAAGTTGATAGCATTAGTTTCCTTGCTATAGTGTAGATTTTCCCGCCAAAAACATGGATATTAGAGGGTATTGATCATCCATTTCGATTTCTAGTGCTACTCTTAGCACATTTACATATGTATTAACATTTTGTCGACGGACATGTATTTTGATTTTTTTGATCAGACCAGCAATAAACCATTTGATTAATAGTTTTTCTTCGATTTCAGAGTCTAATTTGCTCAGGAGGTCTTTAAACCTCTTGTCGTACTCCTTGATAGTTTCTATCGGCTTTTGGACTGTTGTCTTCAGTCGTTTTGCCACCAGGTATGTCGCATCTTCAATCATAAAGAAGGCCAAAAAGCTTTGTTTAATTTGTGCTTTTGTTGCAGTTGGTGATTTTCCTATGTACCCCATGTACCATGATAGTGCTCTTTTTCTTAATGAACCAACAAATTGAGCAATTTGTCTGTCTTCATTGGTAATTTGATTAGATGTCCAGATTGCTTCACACACAAACCAGTGTCTTCTTGGGTCTTCGTCTCCTTCGTAGAATGGAAGGTGTGTGGTAGTGTGTGCCATGTCTGCTATTGTATTATTCTGAAAATTTGATGGAGGTGTGGGTGGGTTATTTCCACAATCAATACTTGGTGCTTCGTTAGTATGAATTAGCTATCTTTCTGGACTTGGTTCTCTGTCTTCAGAATCAATGACTGTATCTCCTTCGATGTCACTAGATCTTCCTTCGTCAATTAATTCTGTCGAAATCCAGTTAAAGTTTTGCTCAAATGGGATTTCGCTAAATCTAGGACTTTTCGACGTCCTTGTCGAATCACTAAAATTTGGTATTGGCAGGGGGGGCACTTCTTCATGTTCTGCATACACTAGATGAAAACTTCTATTTGAAAATTCGGGTTGAAAATATATCCAATTCCCTTCTTCCAGTTG
The DNA here is from genome assembly GCA_027924585.1 of Larix kaempferi. Taxonomy (NCBI): domain Eukaryota; kingdom Viridiplantae; phylum Streptophyta; class Pinopsida; order Pinales; family Pinaceae; genus Larix; species Larix kaempferi. Next base: position 16,131,124 of record BSBM01000541.1, read on the forward strand.
ATGAATCAATAGTCTATTGATATCATCGTCTTGTGTTCTTCGATGACTCCAAACTCCCGACTGGCCAACATGGAGACCAAGGTTTTCTTCGACAATTTCTTCCACCCGAACGCTTTCTGTTAAACGGAATGGAGACGGAGGTGCTACTGTTTCTAGTATTTGGACTTGGAGAGCTCTACCAGGCTCTATCCACAAGTCTTCATCCATCGGCGACAGTTCTTCTTCGACATCCCGATCATCGGGCTTGACTTGATTCTAGCAGATTCCCTTCTTCATCAGTCGCAACATTTGATCCTCGCTTCCTCCGGAGCACAATTGCCTGCTCCCGCAGCTCTTCACGTTGCTATCTCCTTTTTTCTATTTCGATTTTTTGAATATCTAGGGTACTTTTGTGACTTAAAATTCTGTCTTTGTCGGATTTTTTTCCACTGCTGGTCATGTCATTTGTCATATGTCGAGTTTCATCAAATTAGGTACATTAGAGCATGCTTCATCACCCCCCCATTGCCGTCCCGACGGTTTCTAGACTATTGGGGAAGTGTAGGCCATCACTTGTTCAAGAAAAATTCCCATTCGCGCTCCTTTACAAATTTTTCCCACTTACATTCTTTCTCCTCCCAATTAGAGTTTGGAAGGGGTGAGGTCTGCAACGGTCTTGTTTCGACAATATGTGCGACACCTTTGTCGATCAAAAATTTTAAAAATAATGTTGGCAGAGAACATAGAAATTGATCGACTAATTTGGTGAATAACTTTCTTCTTATTTCATCCACCGATACTCGATTTTCGATTGCCTGTTCTTCCCAGAAATCTTCTGCAATGTTTTTGCACGATTCTGATAGATTTGTACGACCTCCATTGATTAGCTTCGATACTAATTTCCGCTCTGCTTCATCGACTGGTCTGTTCATCCAGAAGTTTCTTCAAGGCGGTCGGCACAGATTCTACAAATCGCTCATGGGTCTCAGAGAAGAATTGATCTCTTGCTTGGCTAATCCTTAGCTTGTTATGTCGCGCATAATTCTGTAGGTAATTCACAATTTTCTTCTCCCACCAGTCTCTAATCTCCTGTTTTGAAATCATGGGTCATGTTGCTAGTAATTTTTCATGTATCAACCAGCAACGGAACCAAATGTTGTAATCCCGAGGTTCACATAGTTATTATAGATACATTACGTAACATAAGCAAGCATACAAAATGATACGGATACAAGAGACGAGACAGATAAAGAGAATAGTCTTTGTATTAACCAGCAAGAGCAGTACACAATTATAGAATCAATCTCTACTAGTCTATCAGCTCACCAGCCTATATATATATACGTGCAGATACAGTTACATAACCAACCCGACCCATACTAGTCGACGCGACTTATCGACATATGCTACAGAATGGTCGGGTGGAGGGCCTAGTCGACAGGCCGACCTAGGCTCCTCCTAGAATTTACATGACTTCAAGTATATGGATAAAATTTTTGAGAAAGCTTCTTCGATTTGATCATCATCAAACATATCAAAATACTCTTTAAAACCCTCAATAGAAGCAAGATTTGCCACATATCATATCATTTTGATTTGATGAAGAAACTAAATCAACACTTCAAACTTTAAAGCTTTCTAATAGTGGAGTTGCCATGAAACCTTCGACATCTTAACTTTGACATGGAGTCGCCAATCCTCCCAATGGAATCACCTTCATACTGAAATCTTGATGAGTGGAGTTGCCAGGTGAATGGTACACAACCTTCTCGATGTCTAACTGTTGTTCACCATCAATAATCACATCTGAAACTTAGTCGTTCTGCCTAGGGACAATGAGACTCTCGTTCCCCGGCAGCAGCGCCAATTTGTTAACACCCAAAATGACCCTCAAGGTTGTGGTAGAAGGAACTTTGGGGTAACCACAAACCACTTGCTATTTTATTACTAACCCAATACAATCAGAGAGGGATCTCTCTTAAATTTGTACAAGACTGAAAATAATCCGAAGATCTCAGCAATGAAAAAACACACAGAGGTCAGATTCTGGTAGGACAATTGGTTTTTAAAATTTTTGTAAGACAATCATGAGAGAATCCATTGGGAAAGCGAGTCAAAACATAACACATAAATCAAATAACAGTGTTGTTGCATGGAATATCAAAACAGAGGCAAGATAGCCACTCATTTACATTCAAAGGCTGTTGTCTGGTGATAAAGGAGGAAGAAATGAACAGTCCATTAGCATGGGCATCTAACGAGGACGAATCCAATTCTAACTTTAATAGAAATATTTGGTGGATATCTGAAAATGATAGCCATAGCTTATGCTTAAGAATTTTGCACTATCACACACTAATTTCAAATATGAAAAGAAAACATAATGGAAGTAAATCTATAGGATGCACATGCACATGAGAAGAGGAAATACACACTGTAAAAGTAAATGACACATGAATCTATGCCACAAACCAGCTTCAATCACCTTGATTCTATTGAGGGTTACATCCCAAAAATAGAGCTCAGCTCTCCCAGGCCTCAGCCCACTGATTTTCCAACCCTTTGCTCTTCTTATTTCACATGGATATATAGGAGAGGTTTGCTCATCCTTCAAGCTCGAATTCATCTAACCTATCATCTAGAAACATAATTTCATTATAGGAATGAGGACACATGGCCAACAGATTCCCTGCTTTGACAGGGTTTGTTACAACCGAGCTCTCCATTCTGGATGCAGACTGTTGAAAACTGAGGTTCGAATCCCTAGTTGTATATCTCAAATGGTGACAGCTGTGTAAATTCTGAAAGAATTTTTTGTAATTGGGCATGTTCTTGACAAAACTCATGTCTCCATTTTCTCTGATTCCCCTCCATCTCATTGGGATATGCTTCAGAAGTTGATGACTTAGGCAGTAAACAGAAATTCTGGAAATTTACCCTATAAATATCTCTTCAATTCTCCCAACCATGATACCCGTGTAAACATTGAGAGAGGTTATTGTATATTGGCCCATGCTCGAGAAAAACCTCTCTGGCTTTCCCAAAATTCATCCCGGTTTGGCAGAGACAACTCACGAAAAAAGAAGACTAAAAAGGTATTTTCACTAAAAACAAGCATGCGTATTCATACAACATTCCGTCAGACTTTGGAAGTTGGTTTTCTTATTTAACTTGACTTGAATGTTGATATGGAAGGTGTATGAATTTTGGTATGTAAAGCTCTTGGTGGTGGGCTCCAACTTAGCCCAAAAATGGTGGTAACACTCTCTATATGTAATTCTCTGAACTACTTGGTTTTATTTTTGCTGCTTCAAAAACTTGTTGCGATGCAGTTAACTACACCTGCATGCTCACCTAAATTTCATCCTGTTTCTGTGCCACTTTCTCCAATGCTTCCTCTGCTTCTTCCTTGACTTTTTTTCCAATCTTTTCCAATTCATCTCTCGTCAATGAATGGAAATCATGTTCTTTTGTCACTTTCTTCTTCTTATTTTTCTTGGAAAAGATGGCCTCAGTATGATCCTTCCTATTTTCTCCCACAACTAGTGCAATCTCTTGTGCCATGCCACTGTAATATCCCGAATTTTGGACTGACTTTTCTGATGATATATTGGGCCACGGCCCCAACACATATGATTTTATTCTGAGTATTGCGCATGAGCCCTAACACATGTGATTTATCCTTTTATATTGACATATTGGGCATGGACCCTGACTGACTTCTTTATTGGTTATATGATTGGGAGGGAAGGCCCTAATGTTGTGTTTATGTTCTTTAGCATATGATGTGGCTACAAGCCCTAGTATATTGAGATGATATTTTGTCACTTATGGTGCAAAGCCATGATTTTTGCATGTTTGACTTATATGGTGTGTTGAGCGTGGACTCAGAAACACACAAGAGACCTACATATTGGGCATAAGCCCCGATGTACCTAGAATATTTTTTATGTACTGGGAGTAAGCCTTGATGTACATTGAGTGTTGGGAATAAGCCCTGGAGCACTCCAAGCTTGATAAATGAATACGGATTCGAGGCCACTTAAATATTCTAGATGTGCCTCACAACCACATTCTAGCACTAGTTTTGAGAGGGGGCTCTGGAATTGCACTAGCGTAACGCCCATGTGAGAGTGTTGAGCTAAAAGGCTCTAAAGAGCACTCAGGTTACTAGATCTCAGGTGTTGAGTCAAAAGACTCTGAATAGCACTTATATCTTGCATCATAATTATTTGAATTGACTAAATGAATCTTCTTCTATCTATCATCAAGTACTATGGGAACTACCATGTTAAATGAGGGAATCTGACATGCAAAGAGAGAGACTAGAGGTGCCTATCTAAGCTTACCAAGACCGTCCAAAGAATTGGACGTTGTCCTAAAAAGTTAAAAGAAGTATCTGGGGAGGATACATAATTAAATAAAAGGTAATTACCACCACTTAAAGCATGGAAGGACTAATAGTATTCTTCTATTAATAACATGCATAAAGAACTCAAGGCTAATATTATTATTAAGAGTTTTTATAATAATGTTGTTATTATTTATTTAGGTAATATATTTATTATATATATATATATTATGCATTATTTAATATTTTAATGATGTATTAATAGTTAAACTGAAATATAATTATTGTTAGTATAATTATTATGAGGAGCTTAAATCAAAAATCACTTATAGTTAAAAGAATTGGAAAAGTCCTAGTTCAAAAAGAACTAGATATGTATTAAATAAATATCTTTAAAAAAAATAATTATTTAATTTAAAGAAACTAATTATTTCAACTGTCCTAATTCAAGAATCCCCTACATAAAGAGGGTAGATCCCAAGTTTGAGGATCATCTTTTTCATTATCATTTTATTATGGTGATCAAAGAAAATTTTATGCTCCAAGAACTGAAGCAGTCCACATAAGTTTCCAGATCTGAACCAACAGTAAACCTAGGACCTCCATCTCTTTTGCATGTTGGAATCTAGCTTGGGGGGATCCATACAGAACTAGGAATGGTTTTAGGATCATGGTTGGGAGGAACATGGTAGTCCCAAAGTTATCCAGTTAAGGAATCATTCTAATAGGTCATCTAAGCACAACAGTTTTTCCCCTAATTATTCTTTGAGTGTGCAAGTTACTACAGGAGAGGAGCAAGCCACAAGACAACCAGGTATGAAATATTAAACCAACTATTTCCAGTTATGTTGGCAGCTAGGCATTTAATTAGGCTTGCTATTAAAGTATTGTTTTCCCTAAATATTTACAGCATTACTTCTCTTTTGGAGCAGGGGCCTTCAAGGCATATGCTCCTGGGTTAAATTTCATTTTTCTAAAAGGTAGAACTGCATGCCCATAAATTTTATTAAACTCAGAAAATTATAGCTTAGAAACTAGCAGAATGTCTAGCAGGTCTAGTCAAACTAGTTTGTGTTATACATCCATGCAAACCTTAAAACCTAGAGTCCTTGCCTTATCAATTTTAAACATCAAAATGTTTATTTTTTTCTTCTGGCAGCATTATTTATGTAGAATGATGCTAGTACCATATTCATGTATTTCAATTCTGTTAGTTCTTTTAAAATAATCTAGGAAGATAAACGTAATCATGTTAGAGATCTATGCTTTTAAACAGAATTTACTTCCCATAATTTTTCCTTAGAAATCGTATCAATTACTTTTCTCATTAGTAAACGCAGATTATGGTTTTCCAATCTTTTCAAAACATCAACGACACCCTTAGCTACGTTTTCAAACAACAATCAAACCACATCAACAAAAATGTAACAACATATCAAGGATTTCGATTTCAAAACATAGACTCAGACATAGCATTTTTTACATCCTGTGTGATATTAATCTCTATCCCAAACCCTAACGGGCCTGCTATTATTTCATGGATCGAATCCCACAATGACCAGGCATTTCGTATCATTTAACTACATTTCATTTAGCATATCAAAGCACAGGCCTAGAGATCAAAACTCATTAACGTTTTCATAAAAACCCTGCCCAGCATTCAAAACGCCAACAACATAGAAACAACGTGCAGAACCTTTTCCCTTCAAGCAGTCAAAACAATCAGTAGCTAGGGTTGCATATGCATTTAAAATGCACTCTACAGAACCAATTCCACATTCAACAAAAAAATATGACATCACTCAGCTTTAGTACACAGACAATCTTTCAAATACAAGTGCAGGACATGGGATTGAATCCCTCTAACATTTCCTTCATTTAAACCCTTTCTGTCTGTTGCAAACACTAGGAATGCAGCAGTGAGAAACAGAATTTTAAACGGCTCAGACTTATAGATAAACCAGCATAAGGGTTACGATTTATCCTATCAACATAATCTTTATTGAATAGCTAAACCACACGAAGTTACCAAAACTACGAGGGGCATTTAAATACGTAATCAAGGATCTTCGAAACAAAGGAAACGATAGCCAAACATAGAGGACAGATACATTTCAAACCATATAAACTCCATAAATAAAAATGCAAAGGCTTAGTATTTACACATTTCGTTAAATACATATCCAAAAATGCAGGTCATTGTATGAATTTCCAAAACCCCGAATTAATACATGTGGCAGTATCTCCTTCTACACAAGCATAGAAACGCCTTCAGCACCAGGGACATAAACACCACATTATAGTCAAAACTCCACAGGGTTAACCCCAGACATTACATTAAAATCACACATTAACTGGTACAGCCAAGGGCGACCCTCTTACGATTTCCCAAAACATTACAGTGAGCCATTAGGCAAACACGAATCCCAAATAGAAAAACATTACACCATCTAGAATTACGAGAGGGAGGGCAAGGGTTTGGGAAACCTGAACTTACCCTCTTCCAAATCCTCCAAACACCAAGGTAGCTGGAAACTTGGTAGCTCCCCACGCATAGATAAACCTATCCAACCTGCCATGAAGACATCACATCGAGGTTAATGACTGAGATAGATACTAGTTAAAATCATTATGGAAAGAGCTCGAATTTGAGACATGGGAATTTTACCTATAGCTTTCGTTTCCCCTTCTGCACCTTCAAGCAAGCAACCAGCAAGTGCTATGACCACGAGCGAAGCTCGGGTCAGAGCATAGACCCTCAGACTAAACAACCAATTTCCATAACCAAATGAACCACGAAAATGAACCTTCGTTGGTGTAGAACCCAAGGGAAGACCCTCTACATAGCTATCAGCGTTGGCCATGTGACTTCGTAGAAATGCATTTAATTCCACCACCAGCCCCAAATATTTCGACATAAACCCTGATCTCTATAGTAGGAGAGTCATTTGTGATCAACATGTATTATAAATACAACAAGTTTTGCAAAAACCACAAATATAACATAGCTCAACATGTATTTCAAGTACCAACAAGTAATCCAATGTACCAACTATTAAATCATTACACTCTTAAGCTTAAGGACTTTAGGAATTTGAAGTAGACACTCTAGGTAGATGTCGTCATAGTCTTACTTGCAAAACAAATTTAAAACAAAATGCATTAGCAAAACTCGCTAAGTAAGTCGGAAGTCCTTACAATTTCACCCTACCTCTCGGCAGCTCCGCCGGGGGTATTCTCCCCTTGAAACAACCATGTTCCCTTTTGATCCTCACACTTTCTTCACCAAAGGTCCATCCCGCCTGAAGATAACATTTAGACATTTATAATTATGCACTTGAGTTATTGGACAGTAAGTAAGTGGTGCTTTTATAATTATTCTAGCATGTGCACACTTGGGGGCAGAACTATATTAACCTACTCTAAACATTTCCTCCGTAGATCCAAAAGATTGTTAGTTAGTAAGACTATGATTACTTAGGAAAACTTAAATTCTTGGTTACCGTAAAACAAGTATTGATGCATATCTTATTTCATTCAGTGTTGAATTTAATTTACAAGTCATCACCTTTAAAAATAGCTTTTACTATGTTAGCATAAAATTTTAAATTTTTACTATTTTTAGGGATATTACAGCCACCTACACTATTCCTTTGTTCTTCTTCCTCTTCTCTCTATTCTTCTTGATATTAGAACTACACTTCTCCTGACTCATTGTCCTTATCTTCTTCTTGCTCATTATCCTACTCTTCTTCTAGGACTCGGACTCTATGCTACATCCCAATTGTCTACAATATAGCTAGCATCTTGGTCCATCTTGGCTTTAAAGCTCACAATTCCTTTGTATACTTCAATGGTTTGTGGTTTCATGCATGGTGTTTTCTTAATGATATCCCAGATAGTTTTTTTATAGAAAAAGAATGTGACATTGTTATCAGTCTTCCTCCTTTTCTTCTTGGCATGCCACAAATTAACATATCTAAATTCTAGACATGGCTTATGCACAACGTCCATAAACTATGAACCATTTAGCTCCCTCCATGTAACCAATGCACATAAAATCAAAAGTCAAGAATAATAGAATGGTGCACCTTTTTTCTTCTGCATCTATGCAATCCTCCAAGAATTCGTTCACTATAAAGGTGTCCCAATTTAGTTGTGCTCCTGTGATGCACTTCTCTGCTGCTATTATAATCATTGTTGCTACCTTGTCCTTGCAACTTTTTCTAAACAACTTGCAAGAAAAGACTTCTATCACAAACTTAAATGTGTCATCATTGATGCTCTCCATATTTAGTCCACGTTATGGTGTGTGTCATATTTATGATTCATATTCTTGGCTAGTTCTTTGTCCTACTTATTATTTTTGAACAATAGTGTTGGGTCCTCCCTTAGTGTATGTAGCCATGTTATCTACACAAAAATATTGTTGTCGATGGACACTAGCTTGTCCAACTGCATGAATCCTCCATGCACAAAGGTCAACAACAGTTGTACAAAGGTATTGATATCTAAAATGCATTCATGAATATATATAATGATAAATTATTAAACTAAAATTGTATATTCTAATTATGTAATCATTTCTAATATGAACTTATCAAGTTATACTTATTCAATCTGTACATAGAATCAATTCTAAAACAATAATTGAAAATATCACACGAGAGAACTAATATTCATGGAATACACAATTAGAACTTATAAGTCGAAAGTCTTCTCCAAACACCTACAATATAACAATGTTTCTCCCATTCATATGCACTTTATCATGCCTTCTATTTCATTATGTTTGAAGAAACTTTGTTTATGCAGAAAAGGACAAGGACAAATCTCTCTAGTCCAAATTCTATGGATCTAGAACAAAACATAACAAGAATGTAAACCTTTCCCTAGATTTATCAAATCACTTGAATATGAAGAATCTGCACTTCTTTTTGAAGGTTGTCCCCGCTAACTTGAAGCTTTCACAATCCTACTTATTAACAAAGAGACACTCTAAAAAAGATTCAAAGAAGACAAGAAACAAGTAGAAACTACAAGATAATCTGATAAGTCTAAGAAAATGACCAAGGGGAAATGCTATAAATGAGATTAAACATCATTTATGGGAAAGGAAAACATTAATGTACTAATATCAAAAAGGAAAGAATTACAACCATATAGAGCCTTGGTGTTGAAGATCCCTTCCAACATGGCCTTTCCTCAATATGTAAACTATCAAAGATCAGATCTCTAGACTAATTCCTCCAGCATTGGGATGCTCTCCTTCTAACCCCCCTTACCCATTAGGGTGGGATTGCATTTATAGGCCAAAATATTGGAGAAGGATGGAGTAGGATCCCACAAATCTTGGAGGTGAGTGAGATCCACCCTAGATGTAAGGGATAAACCTCCATGAGGGTCTCTTTCTAAAGACTTCTTGAAAATTCTCTGTTTTACCTTCGTACATGCAGTGACGCACCCTATACACAAGCAAAGTGCAACATTGGCGCACCCTATAGTGATGAAAAATGCGTCAATGGGGGGGTGATTCATCCTTCTAGAATGCAACATCTATCACTCAGTCAAAAGGGGGTTTTTAAAGGGGAAAAACCTAAGGGCACATATTCCAAAGAGATTATGGCCAAGCACTATAGGGATTGAGGCACAAAAAAGGTGTACATGGTTCGTGATCATGTCGAGGACGAAAATTCCATGTAACACATTAACATGTGCCACCCCTGAGGTAGGGATATCAGTCCATAAGGGGTGAACTTCTACTTCTTTCCCTTTAATATATAGCCACAATTCTCACCCAAGGGAACTTATCCTCTACCCAAGTTGTGTAGATAACCACCATCCACAGTAATCAAAACTCATTAATCACTCTCCACCCATTAATCATTCCCCATCAACCTACACATTTCCAAGGAAGGCACCCCTTCTAAACGCTATATTCCCTTAGGTTGTCCCCTTCCCCTTCAAGCACTCCATAATAGGATGACCAAAATGTCTCGGTGACAAGGCTCCAAGGATGTCACACTAAAGGAGAGTCTCTCTAATCTCAAGCTCCCATTTATCAAGGTAGCTAGGTTGTTGTTTGTCAAGGTGGGATTAAGTGTATCTTTTGGAAAAATTATTCTCTACCCAAGTTGTGTAGATAACCACCATCCACACTAATAAAAACCTATTAATCATTCCCCACCTGTTAATCATTCCCCATCAACCTACACAATTCCAAGGAACGTAACCGTTCTAAACACCATATTCTCTCAAGTTGTCCCTTTCCCCTTCTAGGGCTCCAACACAGGCCTACCAAAAGGTCTTGGTGACAAGGATCCAAGGATGTCACACTAGAGCCCATGTTATCTAATCTCAAGCTCGAGTTTATTAGGGTATCTTCGTTGTTGTTTGTCAAAGTGGGCTTAAGTGTAGCTTTTAGAAAACTTATCCTCTACCCAAGTTATGTAGATAACCACCATCCACACTTATCAAAACTCGTTAATCATTCCCCACCCTTTAATCATTCCCCATCATCCTACACAATGCCACAGAAGATACCTCTTCTAAAAACCATAGTCCCTTGAGTTATCCCCTTCCCCTTCTAGCACTCTAGCATAGGATGAGCAAAATGTATCGGTAAAAAGGCTCCAAGGATGTCACACTAGAGGCCACATTTTATAATCTTGGGCTCTAGTTTATTAGGGTATCTAGGTTGTTGTTTTCCAAGGTGGGCTTAAGTGTATCTTTTGGAAAACTAATTTCCTTTTGTTTATCAACTGGAGTTACCATGCAATAGGTTCTCTTCCTCTCTATATGTTGGAATGAATGAGTGAAATGATTTTCTAACTTTATATGTTTGTGGATTTTCTTGACACAAGGCTTCCGCAAAAGAGGTTACTTTTCCCTCCTTATATTCAATTAAGACAATGAACCCATGATTGATTAAAAATATCCTTATAATTATGGTTAAGGGACTTTGGGTTAAAAAGGTTAACGAAGGCTAAGGTATAGTTAATTCACACTTCATTAACCCACTTTTGGATTGATTTGCAAGAATTAAAAATAAAACGTGCATATTTACAATGTGTTCAGTCATCCTAGACCATTCATATTTGGATTCTATCATTTACATAATTACATCATGTTTACATCTTAGTGTAAAAAATAGGGTGTTACCATCCTCAATGCATATCAACACTATGTACATGTACAAAAATATTACAACATTTTTTTTTAAATAGTTGTAGGTGTGTCTCTTGCATCGCATCCTCCAATTCAAATGTTACTTCTTTAGGTCCATAATGCATCAATTGGACCTTTACCTTCCGTATGTATTTTTTCCTAAGCAACATAATCTTTTTGTCAACAATGTACATTGGCTACATTGGAATATCTCCTTCTGGTGCCACTTGAATCACAACCCAATTGATAATATGGTTAGGCTCATATATATACCTTTTTAGAAATGAGATATGAAATACATTATGCACCTTTATGAAAGCAAGAAAAGAAATATAATATGAAACAATTCCTATCCTAGCTAATATTTTGAATGGCCCATAATATCTAACCACTAGCTTAGGACGAATTCTAACTTTTAATGAAATCTTCTTCGGACTGTATTTTAGATACACATGATAACCAAATTTGAATCATTTTTATACTCTTCCTTTGTCTACATAACTTTTGTATTTGTCTCATTCCATCTTCAAATTTTGCATGAACTTTACAATCCACTCTTCCATTTCATTAATATTTCTAACCCAATTACTAATATGTTTGGTGGATTGTCCTAATTGACTGGAGTATTGCACTTTCTTCCATATAAGGATTCTAACATACTCATATTCAAAGAAGCATGATACCCATTGATGTACGTAAACTCTGCCAAGTGCAAGTAATCTTCCCATGTAGATGGTTGATCCATCACATAGATCCTCATCATATCCTCGATAACTTGATGAACTCTCTCCTTTTTCTCGTTAGTATGGTGATGATATGTGGTACTCAAATTCATATTTGTTTCAAAATACTCTGAATAATTCCTTACAAAAGTTTGAAGTAAAATTTGGATCTCCTATTAATACAATGGCCTTTGATATCCCATGTATCCTATAAATTTTCTTCATATAAATCCCTGCTATTTTAGTTTCCTTATGCGTTAAATTGGTCGGAATGAAGTGGGAAGCCTTCATTAACTTATCCATTGATCACAACCATTATGGACTCATGTTGCTACATTGTCCTAGGAAATTTAGTGATAAAACAAGTGCTCACGTCATACCATTTTCATTATGGTATTGGTCGTGGATGTAGAAAACTTGTTGGGTGTCTACACTCCACTTTTACCCTCTAACATTCCATGCTCCTTACTATATACTCATGACAATATTTCTTCATTCTTTGACAAAAGTATTCACTTCTCACTACTACAATTTCCTTTTGATATCCAAGACGTCCTACATATGCAAACTTATGCATCTCATTAATTATCAATTTCCTTGAGTCAAATCAATTAGGTAGGTAAAATTTATTTTTATGAGCAAGAATTCCATCATCTTCTAGTTGTATCCTTCATATTTATGCTATATATTTTCCTACTACAATGCTTCTTTCACCTGTAGATAATGTTAATTTGAGATAGCAGCCTCAAGAATTATGGTCCTTAGATCCAATTTACAGATGCTAACGTTTGTATCTTGCATTGCATGTAATCTGTAGTTGAGTGCATATGTAACCTTGTTCTCTTTACATTTTATATATTTGATATAAAATAAAAATTCACAAATTTATTCCAACAATTTTATTTCTTTGACGTTCAAAGTCTTCTTTACAAACAAGTATTTCAACCCACTATGATATGTCCTTAATTCAAGATTCTTACCAATGAGACAATGTCTCCACATTTGTTATGGCATCCACTATAGCAGCCAAATCTAAATCATGTATGACATAAATTTTTCTCATGTTCCTTCATCTTTCTAGATTCACAACATACCAAGTGTATTTTTTGCATAAGTCCACCACCAAATACCACAAAATATTTATTTCGATCAACAATTTTAAGAATTGGTGACTAGTGAGCAATCCCTTTAGTTGCTGGAAACTTTCTTCACACCATGGTGTCCATTCAAATTTGACCTCTTTCTTCCATAATGATGTAATTATATGTGCCACTTTTGAAAATCCTTCTATGAATCTTTTATAATATCGAGCTATGTAACTCCATGATAGGTTCAACCTTCTTTGGGCCCATTTCTATCTATTCCTTAGATATGATATGTCCTAAGTAGTGAATATTCTTATTGTAAAATGAATATTTACTCAACATAAAATATATTTGTTTCTCTCTTAACACCTATAGTACTAATCTCAAATGTTCCTGATGCTCTTCCACTAATCTTGAATAAATAAGAATGTCATCAAAGAATACAATGACAAATCTATCCAAATACAGTGTAAATATGTCATTCATTAAGCACATAAAAGGAGTTGGTGCATTTCTTAATACAAATGGAAGTACTACAAAATTGAAATGACCATATTGAGTACCTAAATATAGTTTGTTGATATCTTCATCCGTTATTCTCACCCAATGATAACTTGATCTAAAATATTTCTTGGACTAAATTATTGCTCCTTTCAACTCATCAAACAAGTTATCAGTTCTCGGTAGAGGATAGTTTTTGTTCATAGTGTTAAAATTCAATATGCTAAGACAGAAAATAGCAGCATTACATTCCATTTCACAATAATAGCATATACAGGATCATTGAAGAAACGACAAGCATAGCATAAACACAAGAGACACAGATTTATCCTGGGAAACCCTCATGGGGTAGAAAACCTAGTAAAGCTTCCTCAATATAGATGACCAGCAATATACAAAGATGCAAACCAAAGACATGATCTCCTTCTCCACCGTAGCAGACCTCTCCTCCAAAAGTGCGCCTCCCTTGAATGAGTGAGTGTGTCAAATGAGGAACACACCTCCTCTATTTATACACTTCACTGATATGTATTTTACACAAGTACACGTAGGCTCGTATTTAACCAATGGGTTAAATACCCCACTACAACTAACTGGGCCGACCCCTCTAGGGTGGTCTAATAACCCTTTGACCCACATAACACATAAAGGGCCGACCTCCACTAGGGAAGTCTAATAACCCGAGTTACCACATTCTGACAGAGGTATAAACATCTCCGGATATACAATAAGATCTTTACGGAGGAATGAAACATCTCTGGAATAATAAAGTACAATTATAATATTCTTTGAAGTTACAATATCTCAACACTCCCCCTTAACAAGAAGGATATTATAACAGCATCTGCACGAGCAAGGAGTCATCAACATCATACACGATACATCTATAAATCATTGGAAGCTTTCTCAACATCATCAGTAACTCAACCAGTTACTGGAACATCTTCAATACTGGAACATCAACATCATCAGAGTTGATAGTACTCAATCATCAGCATCGTCAACACACGATCAATAGCATCGTCATCATACGATCATTAGCATCACGATCAACATCATCATCACACGATCAACAGCATCATGATCAACATCATCATCACACGATCAACAGCATCATCATCACACGATTATCAACATCGTCATCAGCATCACGATCAACATCATCATCACACGATCATCAGCATCGTCATCGCACGATCATCAGCATCGTCATCGCATGATCATCAGCATCATCATCACACGATCATCAGCATCGTCATCGCACGATCATCAGCATCGTCATCACACGATCATCAGCAACGTCATCACACGATCATCGGCATCGTCATCACACGATCATCGTCATCGTCAAGGAATGATGTAAACCAGTCATGTACCTTTTGAACCGAAGTCCAGGGACGATCCAGTCCTATCATTATCGAAGACATACGTCTACGGCTCTTCTTTCGGACTGAGGTCCAGGAATGATTCAATCCCTTCTTTCTCGAAGACATACGTCTACGGCTCTTCTTTCGGACTGAAGTCCAGGAATGATCCAATCCCTTCATTATCGAAGACATACGTCTACGGATCTTCTTTCGGACTGAAGTCCAGGAATGATCCCAATCCCTTCATTATCGGAGACATACGTCTACGGCTCTTCTTTCGGACTGAAGTCCAGGAATGATCCCAATCCCTTCATTATCGGAGACATACGTCTACGGCTCTTCTTTCGGACTGAAGTCCAGGAATGATCCCAATCCCTTCATTATCGGAGACATACGTCTACGGCTCTTCTTTCGGACTGAAGTCCAGGAATGATCCCAATCCCTTTATTATCGGAGACATACGTCTACGGCTCTTCTTTCGGACTGAAGTCCAGGAATGATCCCAATCCCTTCATTCTCGAAGACCTCACGTCTACGGCTCTCTTTAGGACTGAAAGTCCAGGGATGATCTCAATCCCCTCAACTGTCCACTAAGGACTTCATTCTCGGAGACCTCACATCTACGGCTCTCTTTAGGACTGAAAGTCCAGGGATGATCTCAATCCCCTCAACTGTCCACTAAGGACTTCATTCTCGGAGACCTCACGTCTACGGCTCTCTTTAGGACTGAAAGTCCAGGGATGATCTCAATCCCCTCAACTGTCCACTAAGGACTTCATTCTCGGAGACCTCACGTCTACGGCTCTCTTTAGGACTGAAAGTCCAGGGATGATCCAATCCCCTCAACTGTCCACTAAGGACTTCATTCTCGGAGACCTCACGTCTACGGTTCTCTTTAGGACTGAAAGTCCAGGGATGATCCAATCCCCTCAACTGTCCACTAAGGACTTCATTCTCGGAGACCTCACGTCTACGGTTCTCTTTAGGACTGAAAGTCCAGGGATGATCCAATCCCCTCACATGTTCATCAAAAACATGCATCCTCATCATCATAACATGTATCATCACAACATGTATCATCAATATTAAAAACATGTATAACCACAACATGTATCATCAACATCAAAACATGTATAATCAAAACATGTATCATCAACATCAAAACATGTATAACCACAACATGTATCATCAACATCAAAACATGTATAACCACAACATGTATCATCATCATCAAAACATGTATAACCATAACATGTATCATCAACATCAAAAACATGTATAACCACAACATGTATCATCATCATCAAGGCATGTATAACCACAACATGTATAACCACAACATGTATAACCATCATCAAAACATGTATAACCACAATATGTATAATCATCATCAAAGCATGTATGCATCTATCATCAAAAAATATCTAGCATGTATACATCTATCATCAAGAGCATGTATACATCAAAATAAAGAATATAAGAGTCCTAAATCTAAATAATTCTAGGTGAGTAAGTGCAAAGAAAAATAAGTAACCTCATCATTGATGAGATAGGCTTGTCTGTCTCATACTGTGCTACTCCCCCTTTCGAGGAGGGTTCTTCTGAACTACACCAAGCTTGTCTCGGAAGTGTTCAAACTTTACTCGAGACAGAGGCTTGGTCAGGATATCAGCAATTTGATCCTCAGTGCTTATATACTCTAGCTTGATAGCTCCTTTCTGCACCATATCTCGAATATAAAAGTAACGGATCTCTATGTGTTTTGACTTATCATGAAACACAGGATTTTCAGTCATCTTGATGCAGCTTTGATTATCACACATAATCACAGTGGGTTCCATTTCTAAGTCAAACACTTCAGACAAAAGTTTTCGAAGCCATACTGCTTCACAGCTAGCAGAACAGGCAGCTATGTATTCAGCTTCAGCAGTACTGAGGGCCACACTTGATTGTTTCTTGTTGAACCATGAGATCATGGCAGATACAAGACCATAATATCCACCAGAGGTACTTTTTCTGTCTGAGATACTTCCTGCCCAATCAGAATCTGAGTAACCATGTAAACGGAGTTCATGACCTTCAAGATAATATGGACCAAAATCTATTGTACCTTTTAGGCTCCTCACTACATGCTTTGTAGTTAGTAAGTGAACCTTTCTAGATTCTA
Source organism: Larix kaempferi (assembly GCA_027924585.1). Lineage (NCBI taxonomy): Eukaryota > Viridiplantae > Streptophyta > Pinopsida > Pinales > Pinaceae > Larix > Larix kaempferi. Next base: position 16,148,463 of record BSBM01000541.1, read on the forward strand.
CTAGATACTGACTTAGGGTAATTGCAGCAAGGCATATATCTAACCTAGTATTCGTTTAGACACAGCAATGACTCAATAATTTGTCTATAAAGGGTTAGGTACACTAAATACGATGAGTCATTAACTAATAACTTCAAGTTGGAGTCCATGGGAGTGGCCATGGATTTATACTCCAACATATCAAATCTTTTTAGAAACTTCACAGCATACTTACCTTGATTTAAAAGATTCCTTTTGGATGTTGCCATACTTCTAGACCTAAGAAGTAGTGCATTAATCCGAGATCTTTCATTTCCATTTCTGCAGCCATTTTCATGACCTGTTTCTCATTCCTTGTTAGAAAGAGATCATCGTCATGCAATAATGGTATGTTAGGTTCATCATCCACAACCTTAAGGTAAAGGTTAGGGACAACTTTACTTCTGGTAAATCCCAAGCTTTGTCATGAAGTTGTCAATTGTCCATTATTCACACTCAGCATTGAGTGATCTTCTGCATATCTATCTGTGCCATCTCTCGTAAAAAGGGGTCTACTAATATGAGCCTCAAAAACATTTGAACTCTGTGGTGAGTTCCTTCTTGCATTCCACATCACCCATGATGATCATTAAGCTCATCAATTGACTACCGATCCTGGGAACCCATGCAGAACCTGATTACATTATTAAGGGAATGGTCTTATCTAGTCCCTTGGAGCAAAACATCTTGTTAAGGTTCTCTTTCCTCTTTCTAAGAGAATCTTCTAGCCATGAGCCTTCTATATTTTGTTTGATTTGTAAATCTTTTTGTTGAACATCCATCACTTGTTCGGTGTTCATCATTCTTCATGATATTTCCTACAAAACAAGTTAAGTACATGATTAGTAATACTTCATAATCATGTAATCATGTTAACCTATTATGCATACATATATCATTTACATAGTTATGCAACTATTTTGACCAATACTTTGGTACAACACTTTCCCATATCTTGTATGCATACAGTGGCTATCTAGATGCCTTCCATCTCTACCAGAACATACTATCGAGAGTGTGCACAACTCTCAGCATGTCAGCAAAGAGGTTTCATTCTAGACAAGCAACAATGGAATGTTTGTCCAACTTGCCAATCATATGCATATTGGTAGTATACTGTTCAATGTTCTATGAATATTTACACTTAGCATGATATATTATAGGAATACAAATATGCATACAACCTATTACAGGCAATAGTATTTCAAATAACAACTCAAATACTTATCTTTTATGTTTGTGTGGTTGCCTCCCGCTTGATCTTCTGTATGTCTTTTGAACTTCTATTCATTATGTACCACTGTGCATGTTCAAGTGTCATCCTCATGATCTCATACACAAACATACACCCATTAGTATGTTCTAAATGTTATCAAAACATTATAGTTCTAAATAATATTGAGAATGTATAGTCATGATTAAAGTTAATAAACATTAGTATTCAAGATTTCAGGGAAGTCTTCTTTTACTCATGCATATCATCAATCAAGATAAAAGATATAATATGCATAATCCCTTGATTACTAACTTTATGAATAAGCATAACCAATCATTCCAAGTATACTTATATAGGGGATCCTAACACAAGGTAAGATTCATGGGAAACATACCTGGATTAGTATACCTACTTGTTTATGTACAACATACCTAAACAATCTCTTCAATGATTTAGAGATCCTGAGCTAGAACCTGCATGTCTCATAGGTTAAGCATAATATAACAAAGTCATACATACCTCGTAAGTAGAACAAAGATTGTGGATGAGTCTTTGTCTTCATGTTTTCATGGTCATGGAACCTGATTTGTCTTTTGTGATGTACCTGTATCTTATTAGCGGACAACATCAACCTCACACAACATCATAATGCATTAGTACAATCATAAGTGTCAACACCCTAACCAATGAATATCTTCTATCATGCATTCATAATTTTGTTAAGGTGATACAACAAATCTAAAAATCAAGATTGTACAAACATACCATAAACTTAATCATGAACAAATATCAAAACATACCTCGATGAGTCATACCTGTCGAGATCGCTTGTAATCTCCTTATGTAAAGCTTTAGCCTCATCTCCCTCTAAAATAGGAACTCCTTCACTTATGCAGGTGACCAATCCATCTTCTTCTAGGATTAACCCTATCCACTTGATTTGCAAGAACTGGAGCTGGAGCTGGATATGGGTTTGTCAGAGAAACCCCAAAAATTCAAACTTTGAATTTCAAACTTCCGAAAGGATAGAAATATGCGCCTTGATGAGCTGATCAAACTGATATATTTAGAATTTGAAAACTGCAAAGTTTCACTCCTCAATTTTGCCTTTGAAACTTTCGGATTCACTGGACGTGACCCTGAACTGGGGTTTGATAAATCCCACTCTTCTTCCCAATCAAAATGTTTGATCCAAATCTCTAAGCTTCTATTTTTCTGAGGAGCTTCCAGTCATGGTCACAGATTTCAAAAATTCCCATTTTTACAGAAGCCCTAATTTTCCACTTTTCTGATCAAGGTCTCGAACTAGGGTCTAATCAAACCCGGCCTTCTGCCCAACCAAAAATTCTGATCTTGGTCTCTAAATTTCTATTTTGATGAGTATCATCCAGCCGTGGTCTCCGATTACAAAAATTCCAACTTTCTCTAAAGCCCTAAATTCCGGAAGCCATGAATAAAGGTACCAAAAATAATTCTGTTTTGACAGAAATATGTACCTGATTGTTTCTGGTGTAACTCCGAAATTTTTGATCCAAAGGGTCTGAAAAGGTTTCCTGAGATAGCCTGACCTGTTATCTTTCCATCCTGACAGGTCTGACCTCAATTGGATTCTCTGAGAGAGAGTTATGCCAAATGTCGCAACGTCACCTGTTTTGGGATAAAACAGAAGAGCGAACTTGTACGGCGTGCCACGTGTCACTGTTTCAACTTCGGCCTCTGAAAAAAATTTCTGAGATATCTCGGCCTGTTACCTTTCCATCCTGACAGGTATGACCTCAATTGGACTCTCTGAGAGAGAGTTATGCCAAATGTCGCAACGTCACCTTTTTGGGGATAAAACAGGAGAGCGAACGTGTACGGCGTGCCACGTGTCACTGGTTCAACTTAGGCCTCTGAAAAAGTTTTCTGAGATAGTACAGTCTGTGTACTACCTGTCACTTTTCACGAAATTTCATTTGGAGCTTCCTAGCCCAAGTTATGAACTTTTTCCCAAGGTCACCTGATTTTGACTCAGATCTGGAAGAGGCAGAAACCCTCTATTGTACAGATCATAAATCACAAAGTACAACGAATTAGAGGTTTTCCTTTGGACACAAGGTACCTGGAGATTTTAGCTTCGTCCTGTAACAATTTCAGATCCGAAAACTTCGCCAAAACGGATTTATAGCGAAAGTGCTACGATGACTGGTTTTTTCTATGTAAAACCCTAACCTTCAAATTGTCGTAAGTAAAGCAAGTGTCTTTAGTGCCATACCTTGTCTTCCTTCAGGTTAGCTCTGATACCATGTTAAAATTCAATATGCTAAGACATAAAATAGCAGCATTACATTCCATTTCACAATAATAGCATATACAGGATCACTGAAGAAACGACAAGCATAGCATAAACACAAGAGACACAGATTTATCCTGGGAAACCCTCATGGGGTAGAAAACCTAGTAAAGATTCCTCAATATAGATGACCAGCAATATACAAAGATGCAAACCAAAGACATGATCTCCTTCTCCACCGTAGCAGACCTCTCCTCCAAAAGTGCGCCTCCCTTGAATGAGTGAGTGTGTCAAATGAGGAACACACCTCCTCTATTTATACACTTCACTGATATGTATTTTACACAAGTACACGTAGGCTCGTATTTAACCAATGGGTTAAATACCCCACTACAACTAACTGGGCCGACCCCTCTAGGGTGGTCTAATAACCCTTTGACCCACATAACACATAAAGGGCCGACCTCCACTAGGGAAGTCTAATAACCCGAGTTACCACATTCTGACAGAGGTATAAACATCTCCGGATATACAATAAGATCTTTACGGAGGAATGAAACATCTCCGGAATAATAAAGTACAATTATAATATTCTTTGAAGTTACAATATCTCAACACATAGTGACTTTGTTTAACTATCTAAAGTCAATACACATCCTTAATGTTCTATCCTTCTTCTTTACAAAGTGTACTAGTGCCGCCCAAGGAGACACACTTGGTCATATGTATCATTTCTTCCACAACTCCTCTAGTTGCATCTATAATTCCTTCAACTCAAGTGTACTCATTATGTATGGTATTTTGGAAATTTGAGTAGCTCTAGGTACCAAGTCAATAGAGAAATCAATGCCCCTTTTAGGTGGAAAACTTGATATTTCCTGAAACACATCGATGAATTCCTGTAATATTGGAAAATATTCCAATATGGGGTATTTATTCTTTTTTGGTTCTTCCATATGAGCTGCATACAACTGACATCCTTTAATGAAACACCTTTTTATATACAGAGCTAAAACCTGCCTTATGGAAATAGGCCTTGGAATTCCTTTCACTATATTTTTCTCTTTCTTCATCGTGACAAGTGAGAGTTTTGTTGTAGATTTATCTAAAATAACATGGTGTGCATACAACTAGTCCATCCTAATAAGCACATCATAGGAACCAAGATGAATTATATTCAAATCTGCAGACGTATGGGGTCCATTCATATCTAAGAGGCATCCCATTACTATCTCAGTGATTTTTGTTTTGGTTCCAGTAGCCAACTAAACCAAGCATGATTTATCGCTCTTAATTTTCTTTAACTGAAATATTTTAACCATGTTAGGAGATATATAAATATGACTTTCCCCTGAATCAATTAAAATGACAATAGGTTGATTGGAAACCTTACCTTCAACCTCAATGATATTGGATATTTTTTTTTTTCCTGGAAAAAAAAGCAGTAATTTTATTTCATCTTTCGAGTACAAAATTACATTGTGATCTTCATCACTCTTTAAGAGTGTAAATGTTGTTAAGCAGAACCAATAACAGACTTGAGTATACAGTTTCAAGCTCTCTGATGAGAGTTCCATAACCCACCATCTAAAAAACCCCGTTACGGGGCAGCCATAATAGGCTCATAACCAATAGGCCCGAAGAAAAAAAGAAAAGAAAGAAAACTATAAAAAAAACTACAGAAACGTAGTAACAAACGAAATCCCCAGGGCGAATGAAGATGGACCAGAGCCACCGGCTTCTGAATAAGCCACAATCAACGCAAATATGAGAGAAAAAACGACCCTGTCACCGGAATCAGAACCGCACCGTTGAGCAGCGCATAGGCAAAATAGCCCCCACCGTTACTGCATGAGAGAGGCCATACTTCGATGCCTTCGCCGCCAGCAGTGGAATAGGGCCTGGAAGACCCCCTTCTGCCGTCACAAGAGCTGGACACCGTTGCAAAACCCCACATCTCAGAATACCGGTGCCGCCGCCACAGTGAAGAGCCTGTCGTTAGCGATGAGCCATGGCCGCTCCACCCTGTTGGATGCCCTGCAACTCAGAGTGCCGCCGCCGCCGCCACTGTGCACAAACCAATGGGTCGCCGCGCTAAGGCACTACCCCACTCCATGCACCAGAGATCCGTCAACGCTGGGTGTGGGCGGCCATGGAAAAAACCATGGCCGCCAAGATCGTTTCGATGGTTTCCTTCAAACCCTAGTTGCAGAGCTTCTAGGTCTACCGTTATCGGTTGCACAACATTATGTTATAGTGGTCAATGATATTGGATATATTGTCGTTTTGCCTATCTATTATCCAAAGCTACTTAGATTCTAGGGATGTATATTACCCAAAGCTACTTAGATTCCACTTCCACTTACAATTCGTATTAACTAATGTGTTACAAAATCAAGATTACATGGATATATATAGATCAAAAAATAGTCGGTCATTTAATTCAAATTGACCCTTCGCTGCATCTAAATCAAAATTAACTCTTCAGGAGGAAATACTCGGTTCTGTTGCAATTTTGAAGAGTTGAAGCATAGGTTGTAAATGCCTCTTCAAAAGTCGATGTAATATGATGCCTCTTTCTAATTTTGATAAGTTGAAACAAACCCAACGAATATCCCTTCAGAATTTGATGGTTGAGTCTATGTGGATGTGGTGACTCTTCGATATTTCAATAGCTAATTAACTAAGGCGGCAATATAATTAATTTCCAACAGTAAATAATATATCTCCAGATTTGTTAAAATGGTTCTATCTTGGGAAAGCATAAACTTTTTCAAGTGAAATAATAAGTGCTTCTAATTGAAATAGACATTGATGATGCAATGGAACATCCGGATTAGCCCAAAAATGCATAGAAATAACAAAATCAAAAAATATTTTCATGCATGCAGCCACACAAAGTCAAAATCTTAGTCAACAATTAGAGTGGATCTTCGTAAGCTCTTTGATACCATGTTCAATTGAAACATGGTATTTCCACATAGATTGAACACCTTAAGCAACCACACTCGAGAACATTTACATATCATCATAATGATTTTTTACATAGTTAAAACTCTTAGCGAATGATGCATCCATGTCACTAGCCAAATAACTACTTGGGGCAATATATTAATGTAAAAGAAAAAAAATATTTACATGAGTTTCTCACAATCAATCATGAAGTCAATGACTCTTCATGCTCTCTAAATATAGTTCTTAGACCAATCAAATGCTAAAATATTGATTAATGGTAGGTAAGATGAACCTTCATTATAAAAATACACACTTTGCATTATTTTTATTAAAAATATTTTTATAAACAATTCTTTCCCATGCCAAGTTCTTTTAAGAAGCCAACTTGTTTCTTAATTAAAACATTGTTGTGAGGCCCATTGTTATAACTATTTTGATTGATTGATCACGTTAATTTAATGCAAATCCATGGCCCATGAGACTCCTAAGGTCCATTGTTATAACTTATTTGATTGAATGATCACCTTAATTTAATCTAAACCAAACATGTATGACACCTCTTATTTGTTGGACAAATGACCCTCCAATAATTTGACCCTTGAAAACAACAACACTTTGACCCTTTAGGAGGACAACAACCAGGACAAGAAGTACAAGAGACCTCCAATAATTTGACAACAACCACTACAAGAAGTACAAGGGACCCTCCAATAATTTGACACTTTAGGAGAACAACGGAACCTCGAGTGATATCCTCATTTCACCCCGGAATCCTCGAGTGAGATCCTCATTTCACCCCGTTATTTGAACGTGTGACCATTTTGATTTGATTTATTGCTATAAATATGTGTTCATATCAACTCTATTCTTCGTGAATTAGTTTTTAACATTTTATTAACCAAAAATTCTGATTGTAGATGTACGACGAATCCGTCCAATCAATTGTTTTTCTTCGATCATACTATGGGCGATGTGGTCAAGGTCATGCATGGTATGGGAGCCACTACCTTGTCCATGGGCCATGTAAGATCACGTAGTGCGTAGGTAAGATCACGTAGTTCCCTTTAGATCTGAGAGGAGATCTGATCACGTTAATGATTTTAAGTTGCAGGTAGCGCATTCAACTGCTTTCAATGAAGCTCAGAAGTCAGGCGCATTGATTTTGGTGAGCATTCTATTTATAATTTAGTTGTAAGCTCGGCGGTTGCGGAGGAAGGTGCTGTTTCTGTTAAGGTAAGTTATGACGGCGAGTTATGTCATCTTATAAAGTTAACCGATGTTCTAATTGTTCTGCAATTCCTTGATTTTTATGACAGATTGCTAAAGTATGTTGTGTGAACATTTTGAAATTCTATGCTCACCTGTCCTAAAGGAAGATGGTCGATCCAAGGGCACAGTTGGAGGAGTGTCTCACCGTCCATTGATGGAATTTCTCACCTTGTGTGGTGCAACGGCACAGTTCTTGGAGCCTTTTGCCTTGTAGGCGATGTTAGCATCATGAGTTTGTTTTTAGAGCTCTACAGTTCCAAGAACAGAAGGTCTAGAACAGTACAGTGACAATCATACTGGAGTACTCCTCGAGTTTTGAGTCTTGTAAATTTTTTAAAATATGTGTGAAAAGTTATTAAATATGTGAAAAAGATAAGTGTACGATATGAATTGGTTTCAAGAGATTACATTTTATGTTATAATTGAATGAGTATTTGTATTAATTTTTTTAATTTTTTTTATCTGATATGAATTTCCATTTGATGTTCTAATGGAATGAGTATTTGTATTAATCTTTTCAATAGTTTTTAGTAAAACTTAGCAGCGTATGTATGTTTTTATTTCTGGTTGGCCTTTTCAAATGTCATAATTACTACTTCTAGATTGTAAGAATTTGTTCAAAATTCTGTTAGTGCTGTCATTATCGATTAATGGATGTGCGTTGAACATTTTTAATGTTCTTTTCAAATGCCAAAATTATTATTTTCCAATTTTGAGCATGTGTTTGAGTTTCTTGGGTTCCATAAATTGTAATTAAAACAATTTCAACAATTATTTGATTGTCATTCCAATAATTGCGTATTTGTAGTTTCAGAAACTTTTGATTCAAATTACAATTTCAAGTTAAGGAAATTGCAATTTTGAAAAGAAAAAAAATGTACTAGGGGAATCGGGAACTAGATTTGAACTGGTACTTGTGTGACACGGCTCGTCCAGGGATCCAATCTCTCTACCACTATACCCCTAGGCGCATCCATAAGGCCCGAACCATGGCGCACAGGTAAGATTGGGGGGATTCAAACATGTAACCTTCCATTAACAACTTCTCATCTTTACCACTTGAGTTGCCCCCCACGGGAACAATTTTGAAAATTAATATTCATAAATGCAACAATAAATTTGTGGTTTCAGAAACTACAAATTGACAATTTTAACAATTAGATGATTGAGTAGAAATTCAAATTCTTTTAATGAACAGTGAAATTTCAATAGTTCAATATTAGGTTTATTGCAATTTCAACAATCAAGAATTTCAATTTCAACAATTAAAAAATGTTAAAATTGTTTTATTTTCAAGAAATTGCAATTTCAACTTTAGGGAAATGCAAGTATTTTGATAATTACAAATTTGAGAATTTAAACAAGTAATTGATTGAGAAGAGATTCAAAAATTTTAAAAGAAAAGTGCGATTTCAACAATTGATTTATTACAATTCTAAGAATCGAAAAATTATAGAAGTTGCAATTTTAATATGAAAAATTGTAATCTGACCATTCAGAAATCGCAACAACAAAATTTCAATTTTGACAATACAAATTAGCAATTTGAATAAGTAAGTGATTGAGAATTGATGTTGTTTTAACGAAAATTAAAATTTCGACAAATGGTTGATTGCAATTTCAACGATCAAGAATTGCAATTTCAACTATTGAAGAACTATTAAAATTGCAATTTGAACGATTGAAGAATTATTAAAATTACAATTTCAACTATAGGATAATGCAATTTCCGCATTTTGATAATTACAAGTTTGAGAATTTCACAAGTATAATTGAGGGTAATCCACATTTTGTAAAAGAAAAGTGCAATTTCAACATACTATGATTTCAATGATCATAAATTTCAATGAACTAAGAATTTGAAAATTAAAGATATTGCAATTTTTTATGAGAAATTCTAATTTGGCCATCCAAAAATTGCAATTTCAACAATTTTCATAATTACATATTGCAATTTGGACAATTACAAATTCAACAATGAAAGATTAAAGAGAAATTGCAATTTTGGCATTTACAAACTCACAAGTTTTTTATTTTTTTCATGGAAACGAGTAGGTAAATATTTTAAGTGGGAGTTGTGGCTAGAATCCAAGACAACCAAAGTTTACAAAAACCCTATACCTTGCTAGTATCTAGTAAGTACTGTCTATTAAAAAAAAATAGTGGCAATGGGTCTACCATACCGTCTTGCATTCTTAAAAAAGGGGCATAATTATTCACTATTATTCGTCTTTCTCCCCAAGCAAAGGATCTTTGAAAGGTCCCTTCTATTTTCCTTTACTTAGACTTATATTTTCAACCACTGCCTCAATTTCCTGCTTCTACAACTTCTAGAAGCCTCTTGGCTCTTATCTGATCTAGCTCATCAGGTAGACTTGGCATTCAGTCCTTCATTTGAAATATCCTTGGTACGTTGTTCCTTCTGGTATATCCACCTACCTCCATTACTCTTTCATTTACTACTCAACTACCTCTGCAACGTTGTTTGAATTTCCATTCTTTAATTCCTTCCTTTGGTCGTGACTTCAACTCTTTCCTTCGCCCGGTGCGATACATATCAGTCGTTGTATGTTGTCCCAAATTCTTATTTTCCTCTTTGTCTTCTTTGTTCGACCATTCCTCGTCAGTGCCTTCAACCTGTCAACCAATATTCGGTCTTTCTTTTCCCTTTGGGTCGATGTTAATCCCAACTTCTTCTTTGTCTTCCGGTCGGTCTACCTTCGACTACCTCTCATTCTCCATCGACTTGATATCGAAATTGCAACCAAAGAATTATGACAGTGCAATTTTACCATACATAAATTGTAATTTCAACAATTATTTGATTGCAATTTCTATATCTACAAAATTGCAACTTAACATCCAAAAGTTGCAATTTCAACAATTAATGGAAACAATTAATATTCATAAATGCGACAATAAACTTGTAACAAATTCACAATTTTAAATTGAAGAGAAATTCATATTCTTTATAATAGTTGGTTGATTGCGATTTCATTTATCAAGAATTGCAATTTCAATAGTTAAAAAATTATTAAAAATGTTTCTTTTTAAGAAATTGCAATTTCAACTTTAGGAAAATGCGGTGATGGAATTTTGATCATTACAAATTTGAGAATTTCAACAAGTATATGATTGAGAAGGGATTCACAATTTTTAAAAGAAAAGTGCAACTTCAACAAGTATATGACTAAGAAGAGATTCACAATTTTTAAAAGAAAAGCTCAATTTCGACAATTGATTTGCAAGAATTCCAAGAATGAAAAATTATAGAAGTTGCAATTTTTTATGAGAAATTGTAATCTATCCATCTAGAAATTGCAATTTCAACAATTAATTGCAATAATAAAATTTCAATTTTGACAATACAAATTAGCAATTGCGGAGAAATTGATGTTGTTTTAATGAAAAGTAAAATTTCATCAATTGGTTTATTATAATTTATTGCAATTTAGGCAATCAAGACATACAATTTCAACAATTGAAGAATTATAAAAATTGCAAATTCAATTGTAGGAAAATGCAATTTACACATTTTGATAATTACAAATTTGAAATGTTCAACAATTGAGAGAAATTCACAATGTTTAAGGGAAAATGCAATTTAGACAATTAATTGACTACAATTTCAACCATCAAAATTTACATGTTCAATATTCAAACTTAAGCTAAACCCAATTGCCCAATAATGCTATTATGGATACATATAGCAATGTAAAACTATTTAAATCATTACATAGCACACGTGAATTGTAAAAAGATTTATTTTATGAATAACAATAATTTATAAAATAAGTTACATTGCATAATCTCCTGTTAAACTATTGAGATAATAATGTTAGTATTAGCATTTTATTTTTGGAAAATACCTCAATCCTTTTTATCAATGAACACTATGAGTAGTTTTAGCATGAAAATTTATATTTAAATGTTAACTTTTGTAAATATTTTACACCACATTAATTACAAATTAATTAAGAATGTTGGAATCAATCCTTAGATTATGAAATCATTACATCTTATTGTAAACATTGCTTTAAAGGAGGTCATCCAATGAATTTTCTTAAATGATCCAAAGGCACACTCTTCTATTCTCAAAAATAAAACTTAAATACCTTTTTAAGAAAGATTTGATTTTGAAAAACTTAATATCCTTTTTTAAGAAGGATTTGAAATCATATATCTTTTTGGTAAACCTAGATAAGATCCAACATAACTTCAACCTATTATTTCCAAAATTCTAATTGATAGATTGGGGGAGACGGAACTAGTGCAGGAGCAGTAGGTCTTTGATGGTGATGGAGGGAGCTTGGAGGACCTTGGCGAGGCTCTCGTTTGCAGTTTGATGGTTTTGCGCCCCTTCTGAGCCCTCATTTGATTGTGTACATGTCTTTTTCTAGCACAAACTATGTTTATTAGGGTTAACTTGCTCTCTGTTGTCACTTGATGGTCAAACAATGGTCCTGGACTCAGTTTTCCTCTTTGGAGACAAACCCAGTGCCAACCAGGTAAAAAACGTGGGAACCCCTGATTTTAAATCCATTGTTTGACTATCATGGTACGTAGAGGGCGGGTCTTTCTGGATAGTTTTTGTTTTTGGCTGGTGGGTTCACGTGCTCCCTTGTTTTGTGGTGATTTGACCTTCTGATAGGTACAGTGTGGGATGCTGACAACCATATCCCTCCCCCGTCAAATGGGACGGATTCCATGGAGGCATCTGGCCTGTTTTTATCCCGTGGAGGGTTTACCCCTGGAAAGGTCAGAACAAACCCTCACTGTATAGTGGACTTCGAACCCTAGCCGGATGTTACGGTCTCACGGGGGCGCCGTGTGTCCTTGATGGTGTCTAGACCCAGTGATGGCGATGGGAAAAGTCTTTTTGATATGGTATCGTCCATGGGTAAAGCTAGACAGAACATTAAAAATGGGTTCAAGAATGCCTATTCCAGTCTCGGCTAACTTTTGAGAAGGAAAAAAAGGGCAGAGCGCTCTGTGTTCTTGGTAAGGATATTACTTTTGAGATGGTGTCTGTGTTGAGCAAAAGGGCCTTAATAGGCAAATTTGAGTATTTGAAACTTGCTCGCCCTGACTTGATAGCGTGGATACGACATAAATGGAAGTCACACATTGATAGTATGCTGAGGGTCTTAATGCTAGTGAATGGCTAGATGGTCTTCCTCTTTTTGTCAGAGGAAGACAGGAGGACTATTGAAAGAAAATACTTGGTCTTGGGATCTGGTTCTTTGGTTCTCGCTTGATGGCACGCCTCCTTTGACCCCAGAAAAGAGAGGTTAGATCGACAAAATTTATGGGTTATTTTGCTGGATTTCTCGTTACAGTATTGGAATTTCAAAGGTTTCGTTGAGTTCGCCAATTCCATTGGGTGACTCATTTTTATTTAAGAAGAAATGTTAGTGGGGTCAGAGCGAAACTCGCCTAGGTTGCTGTTAGAACTGGATTATGATGAGGGTTTACCTGGTGAACTATAGATTGTTTGGGAAGGAGGCTCTTTTGTTCAAAGATTGGATTATTGGCATATCCCTTTTCGACATCACCGGTGTAGAGAAGTTGGTCACTCCATGGCTTTTTGTCCGTCTGGTGCATCTGGCGGGTTAACTAACAGGAGTTATTTTTGTCCTTCTACTTAGGAGGGGTCAGGTGGCTTCTTACCCAAATTCTGTTGGACTACACTACGTCCATGGAGTGTGTAGGTATGTTTTCTAAAACCATTCCTACTTTGCTAAAATTTCTACCTGCTGCTGATATTTTATCGTCCTTGAACCTTACCTGTGAAACCTTTTTACCACCTGTCACATTTTCTAGGACTTTTCTAGTTTCAAACCCTACCCCTACTCATGTTTCCTCATTTTCATCGAACATAGGCCCCTGTGTGGGGGATGTTTCTGTTGGCCCACTTCGGTGTCCTGTTATTGCTACGTTTGTATCCCCTCCAGTACACAAGTCCTTGGTTCAGCATGAGTCACCGGTTTTAAATACCCTAGGTATTCAATTATCCCCCTCTTCTCTTTTGGATATTGAACCTGGCCCACACGACTTTCCTTCTAGGGTTAGACTCCCTCTATTGTAACCTACCTAGTACTTGAAACATTTTATGTTTGTGGAAAAACATTACTTTAACTTTTATTGTAAAGTTTTGTATTAAATGACAAAGGATGGTCAAGGATGACTATAAATGAATAATATTATTATTTAATAAATTAAAATAGGAGACAATCACCCAAAGAGATTGTTGAAGAGTGTTCATTGACCCACTAGGAGGAATGGAATCTTGTGTAGAAGTCAATGGACAAGTGGCAGCATCTGAACTCGTTTACTAGTTGTTGTTATGGGACAACTACCCTAAAAATGTGGTCATGTTCCCCAAGGATGGTGGAACTAAGCTGATGGCTCATTGAATGCAAACTGACCACTAAAGACCTACGCAATATTTATATAGCCATCGAATTTGAGCAGGAGCTCACATATTGTCTGACAAGAGAAATTTTCCTTGTGGTGTTATAACTTAGCCCACAAGAGATTCAATGAGGGGATGCTAAGTGATGAGTTGCAGAGTAAGCCTGTCTTATTCCTACTAAGTGCAGAGATAGAACTATGTATGCAAGTCTTCATGATTTTTGAAGTACATATGAGTGGTTTGTATGAAAGTCTTCTTGATTGCTGAAGTACAACAGGAGTGTCTTGCTTCTACATGGTTCTTCGTCCTCGTGGTTTAGTGAACAGGCTCGGGGGTCCAAAAGCAAGTGATATTGGTTTCTTTCTGGAGAAGGTTGGGAGGAACGGTCCTCTTTGGGTGTTTTTCCACCCTATCAAGTTATCAGGTTCTACTTGTTTCTGATTTATTTTATTTTAAACTGTTAATCTTACTTTGAAAACTGTATGAATATGTTATCATACTTTTCAATGTATCTTAGATATCAGTTAGCTGTTCTAAATGATTGATTTTTTGAACTAATAATTTATTACTATAAGTTGAATGAATGAATAGATGATATAGATTGATGAATAAAATTCTTCCTATATTTCTCCTTTCACCCTAGGGTCATGTACTCTAGTACAGGAAGGGTTTAATTAACATAGATTAGAAATGAATGCCATGCTGTGATTAGAATAATGATCTTCTATCTCTCTCTACCAAGTATAGATATTTTCATAATGATGCAAAACTGTAACAACTATCATAACTTAGTATTCCTAGAGACTACCTCTGTTTTACAGTCAAGATAATAGATATCAGTATAAACCAAGTAAAAAATGAATAGAAGAAAGTATCATAAATACTGTTCTCTTTAGTACATATATACATATACTTGTTTATTGTACTAAATAGTAGAGTTCATATAGGGTTTTACACAGTAATATAAACAGAAATCCTAGATTATACATTCATTGCATATCTTATCAATAGAGGCATTATTTTTACTATCAAACAATACATGAATCAATTAGAGAAAACAATAAGAACATTTATTTTTATAGACAGGATATAATATGCATGAACTAGAGAGAATTGCAGTATCGAATTTATACAGAAGTTCAAATATATCCACAGAGTAATTACACTATCATTATATACTATTTCCAAACAAACATCAACATAATGTACAGAATAAAATACTCCTCATTAACACAGTATAGTTACTCACGCATTTCATAGAATAATAATAAGGCATCTTTAAAAACAAAGTATTATGCTAATAAAATATATTTATAGAGTTATTATAAAAGTAGGATGATCAGGAATCATATCAAACTCTTATCGATTTAATAAGTTTAAACATCTTTTAAATATCCTTATATATCATTCATATAAAACAAGTATTGTACAAAAACACTAATTTGAAATAGAGTTCTGGAAATGTTTTCACATAAAACAAGTAATTCAGCTGTCAAAATGTATTTTGAAATCATTGATGCTTGATAACCCTATCGACACACTTGATACATTTAGTAAGTCAAGTTTCAAGGTCAAAACCTGTATATAACTTATAACAATATTAACTATGTTGTGTAAACTATTCAAGTATCGAATAGTTGATCAAAAACTACAAATATTCCTGTAACTAATTATATTATCAATTAAATTAAGGGTCAAAACCCTGTAATCGTCATTCGAGACTAATAATATATTGTCGTAGTACAAACTTACATATTCTTGCAACACAAATAGTATAAATAACCACCAACCAAGTTAATGCAATCTCGGGTTCGAGACCCATAAAGGGCTCACCCAGAGTTCATCGAATTATTATGAACCAGTTGTATACAACCTTAGGCTTTGCAAACTAAAATTTAAACATAGATATTCCCAGCATTTCTTTATATCGAAATACAAACAACAAAATCCAAACCAATCTCTAAAACCATAGAAAATATCTGGAGTATACAGAATGCAGTCACTTGCTACATCATTCCCATTATACTCACGCAGAAGGTTAAGGTTCGAGTCCCAAGTTAGAGAGCTCTCCTAGATGCAGGATAAGCATTATAAAAACAATAATTATAAATACGAGACCGGGATTAGGGTTTAACCCCGTATCCATTATAGAGTAGAGGAAATAGTTTAAAAACAAAATATTATATATTACGAAGAAAGGGCTTGGTGCAAACTCATTTTATATTAACCAAAACACAAACAGTAAAGCGGTCATGAAAGCCGTGAACCATACATTGTTAACAATCAAAACAAAATGTCAAGACCAAAGACCATTCTTTCCTTGAAATAAATAAATACAGTGAGCATTGCTCAGGGTTCCTACATGATACCCATAAAACAAAACAAATAGGAGTTATGAACTTCCTTTACAATTCAGTGGTCGAAACCATGGCATTGGCCCTAAGCCAAAAGACAGTTACGGTAGCATACCATTACAATGATCACTACACTAGCTCTTGCCGTAGCCAAAATAAAAAGAAAATTGTCGTTGTAATGAAACAGTGTTGACAGAGGTCACATTTGAGGATATGCCCGAAGCTTACCACTCGAGTTTCCTTTCCCGTGCTCCAAAACTAACATCAAAACCCAAGCCAAGACTAGAGAACATGTAGAACCCTTCCAAACAAGTATGCGAGCGGTTAAACATTATCTGGGCAGAGTATTAAGCATTTTTAGTCAATTATAAACAACACCGATAAGCTTGAAGTTGCAGAACCTCATGAACTGTAAACATTTGCAAAAGAAACTGAAATGGAGGAGCTTACCAGATTCAAACTCATGCCAAGAAGAGAACCAAGTAACTGCACAACAATGAATGTTCTGAAAACATCATAAAGTCACCAAAACCAGCACTTACGGCATGGAACAAATTCTACGAGTGGTGTTGTGGTTGCACAACAACCATGGCGACCGAGAGGGCACAACCCTCTACACCAACGCTGAGGGAAACAACTAGTGCAAATACCAAACCCCAAGCGTAGAGATAGGGTTTCCATCTTATCAAACAACATTAACTCCGTTTTCGCATTGGTTCATTAATGTATGCACTGTCACCCACCAACCTTCAATATAAAACCCACTTTGCTATAGTTTTGACATCGTAATTTGGAGAGATTTTTAATGTAGCGCCAAATGGTGTTCAAAACCCACTATTATATAGTTCGGACCACATTTAAATAATACCATAAGAGAATGCCTAATAACCATGAAGTTCATAGTAAGAATTTAATCAACCAATACATGTATCAACCTTAGAACAAGAGATATCACCATTATGTTTAAACATAGAAGAATCCATCTCTATAGTCAAGTTTGGACTAAGTAATAATGAAAAATCAAACCATTTTGAAGTAAAGAAGTAGGTTATCACCATAGAAATCTCGATCACAAAATTAACATCCACTCTACAGATGCACATCATCACTTGTAACCTGGACACAGTGGCAGCATGCTTTAGCATAAAGCTAAGTAAGCTTCGGGGTACTCCAAGGAACCCCCCGTCAACAAAGGAAATTATGTTCATTAATAACAACATAAATATAAATAAAAGTTCACATAACGACACAAGGGATATAATAAATCTTAAAAGTCGCCATAAGCATTTAAATCATCTTTTAATGACAGTCATAGAGAGGGTGATGTTCTTAGGCCAAGGCATTTAATTATTCAAGAGATCGTAATTAAGTAGCACCATTATAGGAATCTAGTTAAACATTTATACAAAGGAGATTAATATTCTAGAATTATACTTTCCACATAATAAATATTAGTATTTATACTACATAGAAAAATTTGAAATTTTTATGAATTTTGGGGATGCTACATCTACCTACTTTTTTTGGTGAGGATTTGGGCTCTCCAGATGTCATCCCTATCTCATCGATTATGAATAATAATGTGACTATTGGGAAGGCTAGAAAACCTAAGTGAGGGAAAGGGAATGCCCCAGTTAATCCCTTTGTCTATAGTAACCCCAGGGTGACTTCGTTATTCGAGAAAGGCCTTCATAGAAGTTCTACTTCTTATCCTCCCTCCTGTTCGGCCCTTAGAGATCCAACGACCCTTGAGTGTGTTCCTCCATGATTACTTCTTCCTTTAATGTAAGAGGGATTTGCAGTGGCCCGAAATGAACTGCATTGAAACATTTTTTGGACAAGTTTAAACCTGCAGTATAATCTTACCCTACATAAATTGCAATTTCAACAATTAAGTGATTGAAATTCAAAAGTAAATGATTCACAAGAAATTTACATTTTTTAACTAAAATGACAATTTCAACAATTGATTGATTGCAAACTTGATTGAAATTTTGACACTTCCAAAGTCAACAATAAAAATCATTGAGTATCAATTGCAATTTTGGAGACTACAAATTCACAATTTCAACTACAAATTCACAATTTCAACAAGCATAATAAATAATAAATTCACATTTTTTATGAAAATTGCAATTTCATCAACCAAAATTTGCAAATTTAACAATTAAAGAATTATAAAAATTGCAATTTTAGCATTTAGAGATTACAATTTCAACAATTAATTGATTGCAATTCATCAATAGTTGGAGAATTATAAAAATTGGACCTTTTAATGAGAAATTGGAACTAGCATCCAAAATTGTAATTTTGACAATTTTAGCAATTAATTGATTGCATTTTCAATAATTGCATATTTGTAATTTCATGAACTTTCAATTCAAATTACAATTTTAAGTTAAGGAAATTGCTACTTTTGAAATTAGTATTCATAAATGTAAAAATAAATTTGTATTTTCAACAACTACAGATTAGCAACTTCAACAAGTAGATGATTGAGGATAAATTCACATTATTTTAACTTAAAATGAAATTTCAATAGTTAATAGATTAAAATTTTAGCGATCAAAAACTACAATTTCAACAATTAAAAAATTATTAAAAATGATTTTTTTTTTTTTAAGAAATTGCAATTTCAACTTTAGGAAGATGTAATTTTGGCATTTTGAAAATTACAAATTTGAGGATTTCAATAACATGATAGAGAAAGAAATTAAAATATTAAGAATTTGCAATTTCTTAATTTCAACAAAACAAGAATTACAATTTCAATGGTTGAACAATTATTAAAATTGCAATTTCAACTATACCATAATGCAATTTAGGGATTTTGACAATTACAAATTTGAGATTTCAATATCTAGTTGAGGAGAGTTCACATTTTGTAAAAAAAAAAGTGCAATTTCAACAACTCATTGACTACAATTTCAACAACTCATTGAGTAAATTTCAACTCCAAGAATTGAAAAATTAAAGATATTGCATTTTTTTATGAGAAATTGTAATCTAGCCATCCAAAAATTGCAAATTCAACAATTAGTTGAACTGCACTTTTCATAATTAATTCAACAATAAACATATTGAAGAGAGATTGCACTTTTGAAAAATACATATTCACAATTTTAACAAGTAAGATTGAGGGAAATTCACATTTTTTAAGATAATGCAATTTCAACAATTAATTGACTGCAATTTCAACTATCAAAATCAATGTCTCTCTATTTCTCTCTCTCTGACCCCAAGTGCCCCACTCCTCACCTATACCCCCCTTCTCTCTAATCACCCTATCCTTCGGGAATTCATAATTATTTCAAGAAACTCACCAAGTGTCTCTTGTGGGATTGAAACTTTGAATATTGGAGTCGCCAGGGAAAATTTCACAACCTTTATGTATCTGATCTTTTGTTTTCCCTCAGAGATCTAATTTGATTCCTTGTAATTCTTTTTCTAGGGTAAAGAAGTTATCTGTTCCCTAGTATGGTCTCCAGATGTTATCAATCAAGATTCTTTCAGGTTGCGGCAGAAGGGATCACTGAGGTAACTATTTCAACTACACTCTTATGGATGGAAACTAGCATTTCCAAAAACAGAGAGGGCTCTCTC
Source organism: Larix kaempferi (assembly GCA_027924585.1). NCBI lineage: Eukaryota > Viridiplantae > Streptophyta > Pinopsida > Pinales > Pinaceae > Larix > Larix kaempferi. The sequence continues at coordinate 16,168,565 of BSBM01000541.1, forward strand.
TCACACAACTCTTTCAATACACAGAATGCCACTTGAATTGGTTGGTTGTGGATTAATAATGGTGGCTAGACCTTCAGATAAGGGTTTAAGGTTTTTCAATTGGTTGGGTTGAGGATAGGGGTGATAACACACTTAAACACCAATACATGTCTCTCTCTAAAACCCTAACCTCTAATATCTCTCTCCATCTTTGTAAACCCCTAACCTCTAATTTCTCTCTTTCTCACTCTCTCCCTAAACCCCATGGTATATCAATTTTTTGGGATTTTTTGGTGTATGAAGGTTCCCCATGTTGATTTTTCGTGTGGAAATTAATGATGTGGAAATGGTAAGTAGGCTATGATGTATGGATGAGTTTTTTTTATTAACAATAATATTCTGTAGTTGGATACCAGGGTTTCGAGCATGTTATGATACATTGATATTGATTTGAGACTATTAATCAAAAGAGGATATCATTGTTGTTGACATTATTTAAATATGAACTAAGTTTATGAGTTCAATTAAGGGGGTGAACTTAGGTGATTTTGTTGGGAGTTGTATAAGATCCCTTAAAAAATGATTATGTGCAAAAAAAAATGACAAAAAAAGAAAAAAATAATAATTATTAAAAAAAACAAAATCTACAAAACTACAATTAAGGGACATTCAACATAAAAGAATGACACAAGTTGCCACTAAAGAACAACTAGACACACTTTCTTACACACAATTACATAAAAAAATTGACCCAACTTGCCACTACACTATAACTTCTCTTTAAATTGAAAAGAAATTACATTTTATATATATTAATAATATTCACCAAAGTTGAATAGAATTTTTTAATTTATTCTTTAAAAACACAAACTCAAATTCTTGATTTATAGATCTTTAACCCATTCACAAAATTACAATAAAAATTATTTTTTCTTTGCCTTACAAACTCAAAAAAATAATAAGTATAAATAATATGAATGACATTTAAAAAAATACACTTGAAAAAATATAAAAAAACATAGCCAAATGATATCAATATTTATAAGTTTGATGATGTTTTATGATAAGTTGTACACATATATGAATATATCTAATAAATTTACAGCTATAGCTATTTATATAAGTGTTTTCCACATTTTAAATACATTATTGCTATTTTTTATTAAATTTAATAATTTGTATTATAATTATTAAAGATAAAAATTAATTGGATGTGGTTTGAATATATATAAGAAAAATTGTTATGCTCATTCACTTAAGATTACATCTCATTTTCAATCTTTTTTATTTAGGTACCAACCTAGAAATGAGGTTATAAATCCACGACATGAGAGTAACTCAATAGTTAGGAGCTTGGAATAGTTTGATGGAGGACTTGGAGTTTTATCTCTTAAGATTTGATAGCTCGGTAATATAGAAGCATTGGTAGGTCAAAAAAGTAGATCACAAATCTCAAATTATGAATCCATAAACATATTGAGAGTTAACATGAATGGATGCATTTGAGTTTACCTATGTATTGTTGTTGATTTATTAGGTTTTGTTTGAATTATTCAAAATAAGAATTTGCACTTAAATACTTGCTTTAGTTAATATTAATGAAAAGTATTGTTATTGTTGACATTATTTAAATAAAAACTAAGTTTATGAGTTCCATTAATGGATGTTATATTTGCCATAATTCATATGTTAATTTCATTTTTTCACTCTAAAATACACCTAGTTTAAATCCTTAATTTTTCCATTGATCCAATTTGAAAACTTTAAACAAATAAATTTATTTGTACTAATTTTTATTTTTTTATAATATTATTAAATCATTTTTTAACAATTTTGAAGTAAATTTTTTGAATTATAAAATATATAAATATTTTGGATTATTCAAATGCATAAATATTTTGGATTATTAAAATGCATAAATATTTTGGATTATTAAAATGTATAAAAATATTCTTATTCTATATAAACAAAAAAAATTTATACACGAAATTTAATGTCTAGCTAAACCACAACCTTAAAATTATGATATTATCATTATTAATCACTTAATATATTTTATTATCATTATATCAATAAATTTTGTGATTATATAAAATATAAAAATCATTTCAATATTAAAAATACTAAATAAAATTATAATTTGTGTATTCTTATAATCATAAATATTCTTTACAAAAATATTTTATACATAAATATTCAAAAATATAGATAATCAAATTTTCATTTTATATTTTTAACCATTTTAAAAATAAAATAATCAACAATATATTACCTTTCATAAATTAAAACAAAAGTATCCCATTTGAATTGTGAATACCCAAATCACATTCGAACCCAAACTTAATGAATCTATGTAACCATTATTATCTTAAACAAATATATTTAACAATATATGTTTAAGGATTTAAAATAGATATGATAAATGCTTCTCTTTCAATCATAGAATTATCTAATTTTTATTTTTCGAACATGAAAATGCATGTTTTAAAAGATTTGATATTCCCATGTAGCCTTTTTAATCCTCCTTGAAGATCGAACTATGATTATCATAAATATTTTAAAACTCTTGAAAATCTACATTGTTTACACACTTTCCATTCTTATCACCATATTAGGCATGATCCCATTTATTTCGTGGATATAGCTCATGCCCACCTGCATATGATTTTCTTTTAGCGGGCATGCTGAATTGGGAGTGCGAATGTATTCTACGACTCTAGCCAATGTCGTTGGTAGATATAACGGCATTGCAGTTGGCGTGCTAGCTCAGAAATTTCAAATTCTTTTGGGCAGCATAATCCACTGTTATTATCGATTTTTTTTGTTGCCATGGCTATCGACTGAAATTCTACTCATATCTCATTCAATGAAATGGAATGCAAGAGAATTATGGTAGGAGTTGCCATTGGCTCTCCCATTTTCTTGTTTGGATTTAGCATCTTCATCATCGATGAGGTCGGTGTGGGTGACAAAAATATTCCACAACCAATGCTTTTTACACACTATGTCCATCATTTCTTCGATCGGCACATTCTTCGTCTCCGAAGGAGAAACATCACAAATCGGCCCAACCAAAGCCTCCATGATTCCATCCCCATGGCTTGATCTTAGCTGTAAAATAGTTCACTGTATTTGCGAATAGAATGCCTATTCTGATGTTCAATCCCATCCTTGAGTGGGCGGGCAGATTTACTAGAAGGGTTGGTAAAGCACGTGGATATTGTAGGCGCCGACAGAGTCCTTTTCCCGCCCGTGAAGTTGACAATAACAGCAGCAAGAAGAGAAGTACGGATAATGACAAACTTTTACCTTGCCTTGATAATAAAAATTACAAGCGCCCACGGACTCTTACCTGCACAGACCTTGTAATTCCCGCGGATAAGACAAACAGCATCGCGATTAAGATGAGGAGATCTTTATCATTAAGATCAGCAGAAGAATAATCGCAGTAGGAACAGAAGACCATTAAGTAGAGAAAATGAAAAGTTTACTGAATCGACTCATGGCTGGCTCAGACTACTGAATCGACTCAAAGATCGTGTCCGTACAAGTGCCTGTGCGCGTGCCCGTGCCCGTGCCGAGGAGGCAGACACATCTGGTGCCGCTGAACAATTTCCGAGCATAAATATTTCAGAAGAGCATGTCAACGATAACTGCGTAGTTTGCCAGGAATCATTTGAAATTGGCGAGGAGGGATGTGAAATGCCATGCAGTCATATGTTCCACAAGAAGTGCATATTGGAATGGATTAGCAGTAACCCTACTTGTCCAGTCTGCCGACACAAAATCACATCTCCTCGTTCATCATCCTCTGCATATAATAATTCTCACTCTGCAGTCTCTCCTTACCTACCTCGTTCTAACGGATTTTCTGCCTACCAATCTTATTCTAAGGAATTTGCCGACTCTCCATCCCGCAGGTCGCCAGCTACTTGATCTTAATTACCATCAACATTGCTGCCCGGCATTTTCAATAGTTGTTTGTTTATGATCAGTGTTCTCAGTGTCACGAATTTGTTTTATGATCGGTGTTCGCAGTTTTCTTAGCTCTTACGAATATATCTAGAAAACGATTTTTTTTATTTGTTTTGGAAGCTTTGAAATAATTCGAATAATAACGTATATCTAGTACATGTTCTGAACATTAGCTACAATTTACATAGATCTTTTATATTTCCAAATTGTATATTGAGAAAATTGACATCCCGTTCTATGTGATACTCGATATTGTGAGATATGTAAGCTAGCAAGCCATATTAATAATTAATATGGCTTATATGCGTCGATCCGCATGGCCACACATTTAAATTTGCTTGATATACGTTGATTGGCATATAAGCTGATTTGCATGGCCACACATTTAAATGTGCTTGATATACGTCGATCGCCATATAAGCCATATTAATTATTAATATGGCTTGCTAGCCTGCTAGTTAGGTTTGGTGAATTATTATTATTATAATAATAATTAAAAATAATATAATGGCCACACAATTAATAATATTAATTAAATAATAATAAATATAATAATTAAATATAACAATTAACCATGGTTGACTATGGTTGACCATGCTTGCATTTGGTTGACCATGGTTAAGTATGGTTGACCATGGTTGAGAATAGTTGAATATCGTTGAATTTCGATGTTCATGGTTTACTATGGTTGAACACCCTTGACCATGGTTGACCATAGTTTACTTAGGTTGACCTTAGATGACTTTGGTTAACCATGTTTGATTATAGCCAACCGTGGTTGACTTTGCTTCACCATGGTTGGTTTTGGTTGACTATGGTTGTCTATGGTTTACCATGGTTGACTTTGGTTCGCCATCATTGACCATGGGTAACTTTGGTCAACCATGGTTTTACTTTAATCAATCATGGTTGACTGTGGTTGACCATGGGTTACTATGGGTGGCTATGGTTGATCATGGTTAACTATAATTGACTATGGTTAACAATGGTCAACCATTGGTTTACTATGATTGAGAATGGTTAACCATGGTTGTCCATAGTTGACTATGTTTGACAATGGTTGGAAATGGTTGACTTTGGTTGACTATGGTTGATCATGGTTGACTTTCAACAACCATGGTTGACATTAGTTTACAATGTTTGACTTCAATTTACCATGGTTGACTATGGTTAACTATAGTTGAATTTTGTTGACCATGGTTGACTTTGGATGGCCATGGTTAACCATGGCTAAATTTTTGTAGCCATGGTTGGGTATGGTTGACTTTGGTTGACCATGATTCATCATGGCAGATTCTAATTGACTATGGATGAATTGGGCTGATCGTAGTTTCATTTTGATGACTATGCCTAACAATGGTTGACTTTGGATGTCCATGGTTGACCATGGTTAACCATGGTTGAAGTCGGTTGACCAGCATTCACTATGACTTACCATGGTTGACCATAGTTTACCCTAGTTGTCTTTCGTTGATTATGGACGAATATGTTTGACCATAGTTGACCATAGTTAACTTTGGTTGACCATTTTTTAACATGGTACACCATGGTTGACTTTGATTGAACATGGGTGAACATGGTTGACCATGGATTTGCCATGACTACTGGTGGTTGACCATGGTTGACCATGGGTTTACCATGGCTAATGGTGGTTGACCATGGTTGAATATGGTTGACTTTGGTTGACCATGGTTGACTCTGCTTGACCATGGTTGAATTTAGTTGACTATGGTTAGTGACAGTTGATTATGGTTGAAAATGGTCGACGATGCTTGACCATGGTTGATTATCGTTCACCCATGTTGAATTTAGTTTACTATGGTTGAACAAGCTTGACTTTGGTTGTCCAAGGTTTAACATGGTTGACTTTTGATTACTATAGATTAATATGTTAACCATGGTTGACCACAATTGAATATGGTTGACTTTGTTTAACCATAGTTGGTCATGGCTAACCATGGTTAACTTTGGTTGACCATGGCTGACCATGGTTAACATTGGTTGACCACACTTGACTTTCGTTAACCATGGTAGACTTTGGTTTACTATGGTTGACTTTTGTTAGCCATGGTTGACTTTTTGGTTTACTTTTGCTGAACCATGGTTGACATTAGCTGACCATGGTTGACATTGGTTGGATTTTGGTTGTTCATGGTTGCATTTGGTTTACTTTAGTTCAGTTTTGGTTGACAATGGTTGGCCATGATTAACCATGGTTGAACATGCTTGACTTTTGGTTGATCGTGGTTGACTTTAGTTGACCATGGAAAATCATGGTTGACTTTTGGTTGATTGTGTTTGAATTACGGTTGACTTTTGGTTGACTTTGGTTGACTGTAGTTGACCATGGTTGAATTTAGTTGACTCTGATTTTCTTTGGTTGACCATGGTTGACATTTTGATCAACCATAGTTGACTTCTAGTTGACCATGGTTGACTTCAATCCAAGACTAACTGGAATCCAGCATTGACCTCAATCCAAGACTAACTGGAATCCAGCATTGACCTCAATCCACGGTTGACATCAATCAATAGTTGACTGAACAATACAAGGTTCACTTGATCTCAATCCATAATAGTTCCTCTACTATTATGATGACCAATAAAATTTCCAATGGTTAAGTTGCATTATGGTATATTATTAATGTTATTAATATTAGTAACAATATTATTAATGTTGTGAAGTATATTATTAATAATATTGATATTGTTTATGTTAATACTGATATTAATATTTCTTTAAGAATAATGTTAATATTATTATTTTAATTAAAAATTAAATAATAATAATATAAAAATTATGTTTCAAAATTATATCATTATGACATATTATTAATGTTAATATTAACTATATATTGTTAATATTATTAACTATGTTACTAATATTATAAACTATGTTATTAATATTAGTAACTATATTATCAATGAAATTTGCGAGTATGTTCTTCATCATTCATATTGATTGTTATGAAAATTTTAAAAGTTTATATTTTAAAATTTTAATTTTTTTTATAATTTATTTGAAATTTATTTCATTTTTATGATTTATAATTATGATTGTTATGAAATTTATTTTTGATTAAAATATAAAATATTTTAAAATCCATTTAATTGTAGTACATATTGATACACTTTATAGTTATTATTATTAATTAATGAAACCTCTTTACTCTCAGAATTTATTTATTTTCATTATATAGAACATGAAAATAGTTGTAACCTTTTAATGTTGTATAAGATTTCAATATATATTAATATTCTAAGAAAAAAGAATACTCATTTAAAATGAGCTTGTTTACATACTTCCAGGTCAACATTATAATATTTTCTTTATTGTTTCAATGATATTTCTGAAGAAACAAAAACCAGTGAAGAAGAAAAAACGAGGTATCGAGGATTTTAGGCTCCTTCCTTTGAGTTTGTTTCCAGTGAAGAAGAAAAAACGAGGTATCGAGGATTTTAGGCTCCTTCCTTTGAGTTTGTTTCTATTTGTTGGATTAATCTTATGAAAATTTAATAAACATCGATTTTGATAAAATAAAAGTATTTATAAAAATTCAAAATTTAATAATAAATAACTAAATTTATCTCATATTTTAAATTATATTTCAGTTTTAAATATTAATAAAAACCTGTAATAAACTTACCTTATAATAAATTTAATAATCCACTTATAAAATTTAATATATTATTTAAGAGAATTGATTTTAAGTAAATAGTGTAATAATCATTTAGTCTACTAAGCTCATTTAACAAATTTCAAAATATATTGTAAATTAACATTATATTAAATTTATAATAGCAAATATGTTTTGTCTTAAACATTAAAAAGAAAACAAATATTTCATAAAATCCAGTGTGTTTTTTTGTTGTTTAAACTTATATCAGGATAATCTAGCACTTTAGCACTTTAAACTTGAGAGGATTCTCACAATTCTCTTGGTGTTCATTGTCAATCATCTATAACAAGTGCACTTATGTTAAATAAATCTTGGTGTTCATTGTCAATCATCTATAACAAGTGCACTTATGTTAAATAAATGCAGTTATGTTAAATAGCATATCTTGGACACCATTAATTAGACTTAGCTCCTTTGTTGTATAACTCCTCGAAATGCCTGAAGGTTATCGTTTTATATTTTAACTTTGTACCTATTTTTTTTCATATAGCAAAGCTTGCTCTCCCATACATAAAGAGGTAATCCTTAAACCCGTGTACTCCATGCTTCCTAAATTAGTGCCAAAGCTTGTTGATTAATTTGGATCCACACCATCTGTAATATTTAAAACTTAAAACTGAAGTGAAAAGACCAGAATACTCGGAGGCATAAAAACCATGCCTTTCATCATAGGTAAAAGCTGTCGCTGCATTAATAAATCTCAAAACAATTTGCATGAATTCTACCTCATAACGAAATACAACATGAAGAAAGTGGCTGCTACGAGTCTTCTGAATGCCTCTAAATGCCTAGTCCGGAAAAACATGAATTTGTATCGAAATAACCACCAGATATGGCAATGGAAATTACATAAATCATTGATAAATCCTTTGTATAAACAAATTTTAAGACATATAGATCTAATTAATTAAACTACTGGAACCAATATCAATATCAAAATGTAAAAAGCGTGATACATTAGCTTGCCAAAAAAACATTCCAGAAAAGTTTCCATTATTGCAATTTCAATTACCTTTATCATTTATTCATTTCAAGGACCTCTATTATTATACCTGCTGACAAGCAGGTTATATTGTTATCAATTAACAGTCAAACTAGTCTGACTTTATATTAATTCACAAATTTATAAACAGATTTCTAAAGTTTAACTTTGGAACTTAAAAATTAATATTTTTTGAAAATTTGCAATTATATTATAAAATTATTTATTTAAGTTTCTATTATTTGATAATATTGAAATGACAATATTTATCTGGGTTTTTGTATTTTTTTCTAATTATAAAATTAAATAAAACTAAAAATACTTTTAAAATGCCATCTGTACTAAATTAATTGTCAAGGTACATCATGTTTATTAATTATCAATTACATCAGATTTATTAATATAGATATAAAAATTAAAAATTAATGAAAAATGCCATGCGGCAAACTCATTTCAATGTTTGTCAATGTCAGTACGTCAATAACATTTACTAAGGAAGGAGGGATAGTATTAGTAACATAATAGAACGAATAGGCTTACAAATATAAAAACGAATAGTTCTGAACTAGGTATTGGTTGAAAAGGAAAGTTCGGTCACGGGGTAGGTGCCTTTACTAATTTCTTTATTTATTTAACTGTTAAAATCTACGGTTAATAAATTGATGAAGGTACTTCTCTGAAAGCCTTACTTGTGTTTTTATGAGTACACCACTATAGGGGTTTATGGCTTTCAGAGTTTTCTAAAATGGTATTTTTTTAACATATATGTTTGTTAGTTTAAAAGGTAATTAAGAATAAAATAATTTTAGGTTTTCTATTTTCCTATAAATAAGTATTAATTTAATTATGCTAAGTATATTGTTTCATTTTTAGTTTTATTTCTTTTTATTTTAGTAATGTTATTTTTCTTTAAGTTAGCAATAAATTAAAAAAATTATTGGTTTAAAATTTTTTTTATTATTTTAATTAAAAATTACTTTTATTTCTTATATATATTTTTGATTAATTCTAATTATAATGGTATTTATAAAATTTTGAGTATATGGAAGGAGCATTATAATTATAATTTGAAGCCACATTACATTAATCTTTTTTACTTTTCATAACAATTAGTTATTTATTATTTAAAAGATTTTAGATTTGATTTGTCCAACTTTCATTAATTCTAATGTAACTTAACTAAATAAATCATTATTTTAGGGTATAATAAAAATCAAGTTTTCATTACTTGTGTAAAGTTTAGTAAAAGATCAGTTATTTTGTGATTTTTAATTGAAACATTTGCATATTTGTGAGTGTAATAAAATATTAGCTAAATGCAATGTGGTAAAGTATTTAATTAATGTTTATTTAAATTAATTTGACTTGTTATCATGTGTTAAATTCCATTTTTCTTAGACCACTCACTTAAAATAACTCTAACCACTAATCTATTAATTTTTTTATCATTAAATTACTAACCCACATACCTTCTAACCATCATCTACTAACTCACAAACCCACTAATCATTGGCCAACGAACCCACTATATATAGTGGAATATCATTATCTATGTGTGATGTTACTAACCCACAAATATCTAAGTGGCTAACCTATATATCATTTAATCATTTTGCAACCGTCTCTTTATAATACAAAATAATCTATATTAATAAACAACTTTAAGAGTTTATTAATATTTTTTAAGACTTTTCTTAGGAAAAAGGTACTAATTTCACTTGTTTATATTCATTTTAAGTTTATGCATTTTTTTAAAGAACTATTATTTATATTTATATAAAATTATTGCAAATTTTTATAAGACTTTGAATTATTGAAAAAAATATTATTTAACGCATGAAAATAAATATTTATTCGTTTTTTGAAATGTCATAAAATAATTTATTTGTTAGTTGGCATTCAGAATAAATGAACTCATTCCAATTATTTAAGAAAAATCAAGCTAATCCTTTAATTACAAATCTTCCTTTCAAGAAAAAACTAAATATCAAAATCCGTTTTAAGTATTTAATAGGAAAACGCAAATATAAGTATCCTGCACCGGTTTGTATTGTTGGTAGTTGAGCAAAAGAAACACGATGGAAGTAGGGTTTGAACATTGGAAATATTCACAACCTGGGAGAGCTTCGACACCGAACGTTGGCAGCTCTCTCTATGAAACATGGACCTCTCATGTCTCCCCGCCTCGGCTCCGCCCTCACCTTAGTCGTCTCCTCTCCAGAGATTGCCAGGGAGTTTCTTAAGATCCACGATTTGCTTTTTGCAAACAAAGGTCTGTCGAACATCGCCGTATGCCATATGATATCAATACTGTAAAAACTTTGTATATTCCTCTACATAAAAATTGCTAATTCAAAGGCTCTGTCACTGGTGAATTGGAAGAGCGGTGTTATTATCAGAAGCTTGGAAAATCAAGCAATCAATGACACACTGTTTTTAAAAATTACAAAAATCGATACATAATACCCCAAGAGAGCATGGATGATATACTTTAAATTAACTTGTGATAATGAACTATTTGAGTTTCAATCCGACTCTTGCACTTGAACACATATTTATCCTACCCAGTACCATGATTTATTTGCGAGCCGGTGGTTACGGTAGGGGAACGCTCTTTAGAACGACTGTTTCAACAGTGAGGCCCATTCCAAATCCAAACAGAACTCTCACATCCAATCCCTCTCCAGTCGTCGAGCATCCTTTTTCTCGAGATGATTTCCTCATCTCGTCCAATATGAAGTGCATGCACACGCTCGACATGTTTCTGTATTCGCTCAGTTTCTTGGGATCCAAATTCAGCTTGGCCTCCACCCGATCCAAATTCAGCTTGGCCTGAGTTTCTTGGGATCCAAATTCAGCTTGACCTCCACCTGATCAATAATGGTGGGACCTCCAGAATGGGCGATCCAAAATAATCAAAAAGTGAAATGACCAAGGGAAAAACTGAAACACCCAGAAAGGGAGAAATATAACCTTGACGGAGTGACAGTGGAGCGTTACATTTATACAAGTTTTTTCAATAACCGATACTATGAAATATGACAAGTAGACACAACTCAGGCTGAAACTGAAACATCGAGGAAGTGGAGAAAACATGTGATGAGAGTGGAGCGTTACAACCTCGGATTAAAAAGGCCGCCATGCATGAGCCAAGCGAAGCCTAATAACCCCAATTTTTTTAATAACAGGAGAAGCGTGAGCGCCTTGACACTCGGAATAACCATAATTTTTTTTAAAAATTATTCATTGGAAAATCCCAGGACAGATTGTTCCAGTCATTTAGTTAGTCCTTGTCAATAACTTTTCTATGGCTTTTGGATAGTTTTGCTGTTTTTCGTTTACTGGTGACATCGAATGATATGTTTTGGTGTTTTTCATTTACTGGTGACATCAAATGATATGTTTCAGTTTACTTATACACTTCGTTATAAGCGGCAGGGCACATTTGGGACCTTAGCCATCCAAATATCTATCAAAAGTTTGCGTACATAGCGGACCCTAGCCATCCAAATATTTATCTAGTACATGTTCATGAACATTAACTACAATTTACTTCCATACCTTATTGAATGTGACTGTATGAATTCCATACCTTCCTTAACATCTAGGTTGTTCCTTTGGGAACATGAAATTTAATTTTTTCATTGAAGAATAGAGCAAGCTACAAGCTGCTCTTCGATATATAGCGTGTTTGTCATTTGGGGTTACTATGTTCCTTGGCATATTGGTTTTTTATGTTTGCATACCATGAAATTTTTTTTAAGTAAAGAACAGAATATCTTGCAAGTTTTTCTTCTTATACAACAAGTTTTCCATATATTGGTTGTGTATTTTTGCATACCAACAACTACCTTCATATTTTCATTTGAAGATGTTTATTATCAATTTAAACCTTAGAATTATTTTAATATGAGGATCTTTCTCTTATTATCTTCTGAAGGGGGAGGAAACTCCATTGTAAAATCTCGTGTGTGAAGTCATAGAAGGAATTAATTCCATTAAACTACCAAACATTAACCTTACTGCGCGCAGAAGTAGTTTACACATTCATAGGAAACGATGATATATTTAAAGGAATAACAGAAATAGAGTATACATGTGCGCAATAAAGAGAACATTCATCACATCAAACACATAAGAGAATTGCTCCAATAGAGGTTCACTTTGAAATATTATATTCATCTAAATACACTTACATAACATGTGCATTGCGCATGAGATCTATGTTACAAACCCAAAGATACCCTATCATTACATATCATAAGAGAAACCACAATTCAACTACTCAAGAGTTGTTGAGGAATGACCAAAAAGAAAGTAATTAAAAACTCTTAAACCAAGGATCCCTTACATATATTCATACATTACAAAATGGGCTCATCCCATTACAATGTGGACACAAGTTCACAACTACTTCTAATTGAATTCCACCTTTTGTGCGCATTGGTCCTTAGGCTCACTAACTTGTAGTCCGTCTCTTTGTGCGTAGTTCACATAAATGGTCCAAAAGTCTACTCCAACAGGCCCCCAACACTCACATGTTGCTCATCCCAAGAAAATTAAGTCTGCAGCTATGCTTTCTTTGACCAATATCCTTTGCTTCAAGTAGATGCCAACTACTACATAACACCTTTTAAACCAAAGTCCCAATTATTTGCAACTAGAATTGTGATTATTGATTTGAGTAGAGTTCCAATCATCGCCCATAAATACTCATTAGGTTTCTCTCTATATTGATACTCCTTTTGGTCGTGTCACGACTCTCTATTCCATGGCTAACTAAGCTCTTGACTTATGGAAACTCTTCTTTCTGTAACGTTAGCCTTGTTTCCTCACTCTCATGTGCCCCGAACTTACACTTTAGGTATTCATCTCTGCAACATATACTCAACAACCTAACTACTCTAGTTTTCGGTCTTCTTCTAATTTTATAATTAATTACTAAGTAACTCCATCCTCTTCATCATTGTGTGCCTTTGCATGTTCTAACTCTACATATTTGATCTTGATTTTCTATCATATTATAGTCTTTGTCGTTGTTTTTCCAAATGATAGCTCTATCTTGGGTCACTTCAACCCTTTTGGTGCATTTCCTTCATAGTCTCTACCATATTTTGAAGTGTTTCCCTTGCAGTCGCATCGTATTCCTTTACTTTGGATTCTTGTTCTACGATGCCTTCTACTATCTATGTTGTGAGGATTGCCTATTGTTTTTCCTCAGTGAATTGTATTGTCATCTTAACACCTTCTTGCACTGCACCAAGTTCCTCTATCAATCTAGACGCTTTCTCTTGTAGTGGCTCTAACTTTTGCACAATGTCCTATTGTTGGGATCTTGGGTAACTAATCTCCATCAGCTGCTTCATATGCTCCAATAGTGCGACCATATGCTTTATTGTTGGAACAATGTTCATTATGTGCATTAGTTTCTGTTCCTTTGTAAGTGCATCCTCCAATCTCTGTTCTATGTCCTTGAAATCAACATCCTCAATGAGCCGAGTCCAAATTTGAGTACTTTCATCATACATTTGAGCACACTTTTCTTCTAGAGTTTTGATGTTTGTTGCTATTGTGTTGGTTGTTTGCTCCCTTTTTTGTTTCTCATCTAGAGGATTACTTGGCACCATTCTTTCTTCCAAGTCCATAATATTTGCATGGAATCATTGAATGGATTCACTTATCTTCATCACCTTCTCTTTGACTAGAATATCGACCTCTATTTGTCCCTTTGGTATAATATTCTATATTCTCTCCATTTCCTACTATAACTTTTCACTCTTATATGCATCCTCCTCTTTATCCTGTTGTATCTTATTGTTGTCTTCTTATATTTCTTCCTTAGTTGTAGTCTCTTTGGTACACTCTATTGATGTCACAACTTCATGCAATTAGATTTTTCGTGCCATGCCCATCTACAATGTATGAAACACATATCCTGTCTATGCGATAAGACTAACTCAATTGAACTTACTGCCAGTGCACACTCTAGGATTTCCAATATAAGGAAATCCAAAGCTACCGGTGCTATCTTCAAACTTGTGTGTTTCATTGATGTTGTGGATGGTTGAGAGACCGTCTACCTTGGCCTTGTACTCTCTATATGTTATTCTCTGATCTACTTGGTGTTATTTTTGTTGCTTCAAAAACTTGATGCAGTGCAACTAACTGCACTTTCATGATCACCTAAATTTCATCCTGTTTCTGTGCCACTTTATACAATGCTTCCTCTGCTTCTTCCTTGACTTGTCTTCCAATCTTGTCCAAGTCATCTTTCACCAATGAATGCGAATCATGTTCTTTTTTCACTTTCTTCTTCTTCTTTTGCTTGGAAAAGATGGCATTGATATGCTCCTTCTTCTTTTCTCCCACAACTAGTGCAATATGTTGCGCCATGCCACCTGCACTATCATGACAGATGGATTTTTAGTGAAAATTTTCCTTAGGACGTAGGATGATACCTTTGGTGGTGCCATTACTCTACAACTTCTCTCTTCACTCAGCTATGCAAGTCTATTTCTTCTACTTTTGGCTTTCCTCCTCTCATATCAACTTTAATTTATTTAGTAATTATTCCCTTGCCCCATCACCTTACCTTTGGTTTTATACCCCTCTCTTAGTTTTCTTCTCTATCTTTGTGACCAATTTTGCATTCAATGCTAGCCTAGATCCTTGTATCATAGCCTATATCTGGTCTAGATTTAATCAACATTTTCTAGTATGTCCAAATGTCATCAATGATCTTCTGTATTTATTATGATGCATATATACCGTTTCACCATTATGTCTGCTTTTAATGCTCTTATCTGTCGACTTTCCTCCTAGCATTATTTTGTGCGCTCGGTCTTCTTTCTTGTGCTCCTCCTCGCTGTCTATCATTTCTGCGACAATTTCCTTTTATCTGGGATTTCCTTCTTTCCTTTGCGACAATTTTTTTAAATACTTACTCTAGATACTATGTAGAAGGATGGATGTCCTTAGAAAGTTTCAACTGAATCACAATGAAAAATCCATCTGGGGGTTCCCTGTTCAGTTTCTCCAACTGAATGGCCTCGGCCTATGTTACCAATTTTATTATGTAAGGACCAAACCAATGCATTCTGAACTTACGTGGGTGCTTCAGAATTTGTTTTGTTGTACATCAAAACTATATCTCCAGTATTGAGTTGCTTTTTCTTGATGTGTCTGTCATGCTGGGACTTTTCACACGCTTTCTAAACCTGCTTATAAAATCCTATGATGAACTAGTATTCCTCTAATTCCATTAGTTTTAACAATCTTCTTTCTACCCTGCCACAATTTGTGAGCGCAACAACATCTAGACTCAACACAATGAACTCCATAGGCATTACTTCCCTTTTCCCATATACTAGCCTGAATGGTGTATGTCCTATCAACTTCTTGCATGTCATCCTATATGCCCACAATACTACAGGGAATCCTCAAGTCCCATTAATCTCAATTCACATTACATATATTTTTTAGTGCATTTTCCAGTATCTTGTTAAATGCTTCAATAGTTCCATTCACTTGAGGATGACAGGGGTTCTCTTTTGGTGATAGATCTATAATTCTTATATTAAAGAAACAATTTTCATATTCAAGAAATGGGTCCTCTGATCACTCATCATAATTCTTGGACATACAAACCTTGTAACGACATTTTCGAATAGGAACCACACCATTGTATGTGACTTGCAATCCTTGATAGATTCTACTTCAATCCACATGGTCAAATAATATGTCACGATGATTATGTATCTTTCTCTTGACCTCTTCACAAGTATATTAGTTGGCCCAAAAAAATTGAATCCCATTTTTCAAATACCTGTAGTGTTACTTGTGGCATCAGTGGAATCACATCTCTTTTAGATGGCTTCCAAAATCCCTAGCAGATGTTGTAGGTATGAAAAAATTCCTTATAGCATCATTATGCAGAGTAGGACACATCAATGTTGCATGAAAAATATTCTAAGTTGTCGCTTTCCGAGTGGAGCATCCTCCCGCAAATCCTTCATGGGAATCTTTCAATATCATAGTCCTCTCATAATCTAATACACATCATCACATGATCTGATCTACATCCAATTGATACAAAGTCCCTGCTATCAGTTGGTAGTCCACTGCATTGACTACTAACTGCTTCTTCTGTGAAAATGTGTTCTCGATTGGAGCTACTCCAGTACTCAAGAATTGCACAACCTTATATAAGTAGTCATCAACCATTTGAATTGCAAACAGGTGCACATCTGGTAGGCTATATTCTATATTCCCTGCATATTTCCTTGAGGTTATTCATGACATATGATCTGGTCCTGAATTCAACTTGCTTGGTTTCATGATGACTTAAAAATCAGTGTTAACACATAAATATCGCATGCATGTGACATTTTTGCAATTCACATAGTAAGGTGTCATCGACATATAACATGCATCCCACCAAAGACATCCTCATCAGATCCAAGAAGACATATGAGTCCAAAAATGCCATTGAAGAATAGTGAAAGGATATGACTGTGTGATCTTATCTCTTTTTAGGTTCTCTACTATGCATATTATCAGTTCTATGCAAGAATGACTCCTGTGTGGATTTCCCTTCGATATCCACATGAATGTAAAAAAAACGGTATCTCTACCACCAACTATGCGTTAAAGACTCATAAAATCCCATCACCAACACAAATTCAAACTTGTATTCTCAACATTATGGATTTACATTCAATATCCCCCATTTTGTACCTTGAAGCTAGTTCATGAGGTGATGGGGTTCACACTTGGATTCTAGATGTTTCTTGGCCTCCTATTGGCCTATAAAATGAATCCATGGGAATGTTTCCTAGAGGAGCAACTAAGACCAAGGTTATGCTAAAGAAATTTTATTGGAGCTTCCTCATATACCATCTCTTTCATATTTGTTGGAATTCTCCAAGATCCCTTGCCTCCTTCCTTCAAGGGGAAAGTGCTTCTTTCCATTGGTTCTTTGATCTATATAGAATTTAGTGTGGAAAAAATAGCACTCCATAAGGGATATTGTTGGCTTCTCTTTGAATTCTTCACCTTGTAGGTGACAATACATGTATTTGCTTGACCATTGGGAAATCTAAAGTGGTTCATGCATTGGTTCTTTGTTGTGGTTTGCACCCTCTTGTTCCCTTTTATCATTTTAAGCTATTTTTATTTTTATTTTGTTCTATTTCACTAACAAAGCCTTGCAGGATCTACTTTGGGGTTATCACATTTGCTCTATGTTTCTAAATGCTAGGTCTAGTCAACAACCTCGAGGGATTTCAGCCAAAGAGGGAGAGGCTACACACCTTTGTGCATAATTTCCCACAAAAATTGTATTCCTAAAATAATTGGAACCATCTGCATATATTCCCCCCCAACATTGGCTTGTTGACTAAGTATTGCAACGTAGAGTGATCTATATACATCTTGAAATACGATCCCAACAAATAATTCCTAAACTTATGTAGTGCATACAACATTACCAAGACTTCACACTCTATCATGGTTTAGTTTTGTTCACTACTTGACAATTTACTAATAGAAAATGCAATAGCATTATCAAGATATCCTTCCCCCGGCTCAGCTAGGAATGCACCTAATTCCATAGATGATGCATCCACAAGAACATGGAATTCCTTCTTCTAATCTAGAAATACCAGAATTGGCGTAGTGACTAGTTTATACTTCAAGACATGCAAGCTCTACTAACACTATTTTCTCAATTGAAACTTGAAATCGTTTTTATACAACTTTTCTAGTGGGGTTGTGATATGTACATATCCCTTCATAAAATTCCTATAGTATCCTATATGCCCCATTGTAGCACACAACCATCGCACTGAAGTAGGTGGTGGTAAATAAACAATAGCTGCAGTCTTTGTTGGATCCACCAACAATCCTTTCCTACAAACTACATGACCCAGTAAAATACCAAATGGTGCACAAAATATGCACTACTTAAAATTCAAGGAGATTTAGAACTATCTTCGTCTATAAAACATCAAACGCATAAATTTGATGTGGTTCTTTAATAGATTGAATACTATCGAAACATCGAGATATCCTTCTAAAAATCTATCAATGAACTCCTTCAATGCTACGACAACCACACAAAAAAATATTGCTGGCACATTCTTCAAATCAAAAGGAATCACGATATACTGGTAGCATCCATACTCCATCGCAAAGGTTGTCTTGTTCGTATATTCGTTGGAAATATTTATGTGGTGGTATCCTCAGAATACATAAATGAATTTATAGACTTCGTGTCCTCCTACATTCTCTAGCAATTCATATGTGAGTGGAGTAGGGAACGAATCATCGAGACTGGAATCATTTAACTCATGTAGATCCACAAAAATTATTATTCCTCCTATTTTATTTTCTTGGACCACCATCATATTGATCCGTTTTTATTTTTCAACATGTTCTATAATTCCAGCTTCCAACATCCTGTCTATCTTAGCATTTACTTTCTCCTTGTGTAATGAGTTCAGGCAATATGTTATCTAATTCACTAGTTTATCATCAGGATTCAAAGGTTTCTTTATTTCTCCTAACTCACTAGTAATCCCCTTCATCTTTGAAAATTCAATGGGAAACAAATCCTGATATTTGGACAGCAAAATATTTTCTATAGTTTCTTCATCATAATAATCACCAATGTTTCCAAACATTCGGTTATATTCGGTACAAATATTGACCTTCTACGTCTTCAATGGATTTTCATAATTAGCAGATCCAAACTCTGGCCCTTCTACTGCATGCTCTCCCTTGGTCTCTAGTATTAACAAATTTCTTGTGTCTTCATCCTCCTAGTCTTCTTCAACAACTTTATAGCACTCCAAAATCTCCTCAACACTTGCAGATGATTTATGTGCACTACATATAGGTATGGTTCCTATCGAATATTTTGGTGAAAAAATATTGTCCTTGATAGTTTGTAACATTGCATTCACCCTAGGATCCTCATCCTTAAAACTAAATGTTACCTTGAAATTGTGCATCATATCCCTTGAATCTGATATGCCTCTACGCATTTCCAGCTCTATATACAATTTCTTTAGAATTGTCTCCAGTGTGTGTACAAATAAGTGTTTCCACTACTTCTTTGGCACTGCACTCCACATCATGATGCCCCCTCTCCACAATATGTCCTGACAGACAACACAAGCCCATATACTTTTGCATGGTATACTCAATCTTGAACCTGACTTGTAACAATTTGTTGCAATGCTACACATCTAATGACAACAATCTGTTTTTATCTGGTATCTGTACTTCAAATTCTTTTACAAAATAATCTACCTCAATAAGTCCATCATACCTTCGGGGATCACATGCCTCGGTTCCAATCCATATCACCGCATGGGTGATATGCGCATATATCCTAGTAGATACTTCATGCATCCTTTGTTGCAAGTTCTTCACAGGCTTCTTTTAAATATGACACGCAAGAGCTAATATGATGATAGTTGATTACACCATTTGCATTAGGATTGACATAATCATCAATCTACATGGTAACATTGTATAAGTTCTCTAGTTCTCAATTTTTTACTAGTTCCACATACCTTCTTCCTTCTATAGGATCCAAGGCATAGTAACCACTAAGTTTTCTCCTTGAAAAATCATCTTCCTCTTTTTCAAATCAATCATAGCTTGATTGGAAAATTCCCAATTGATGCCAAGGAGAGGTGGATATGGCTTACTATAATCAACTATCTCAATAAATTCAAAGTTTGTTGTGTTGCGCACTCCATGAATATCAATTGGCACTTATGTTAACGTTCTTATAGGAACACTTTTGTGTTGATTTTCTTGTCTCAACTTAATAGGGGACCAAAATAACTTGGGGTTACCCATCAATTCCCATGTTTGCTTCAAGAGAACATTCACATCAGATCCTAGATCTAAAATGATGGAGTCCATGTCATAGTCTTCAATCTGCGCATTAAACCATAATTCCCTATCCTTCCTCCTCTTCTGATGTATCTGATTGATTGCTTGTTGTATGACATGGATGTCTTTATATTTCGCAAACTAATTTATTGGTATATACAACATATTTAATGCAGTCTTGTACTTTATCAATTCCAAATAGCTATTTAATAAACTTCTTAACGTACCTATCTTCTCCATTATCCTTTCTGGAATTGTATAATCATAGACAAGAGGCATGTTATAGAAAGGTAGTCTATAATACATAGGTCACAATGTCGATGCTCCACATCATATTGCTATTAACTCCTTCCTTTCTTGGTGGTACGCATGATTATTTTTTATAGGAACAAATGCTAGGTTGGGTTTTGCATCTTCTCTGACCCATTGTTTATTCTGAATTATTGCATATGTCATATCGGCTCTTATTCTATCTCATCCATGCGTAACTACCTCTCTCTTGGATTGGATGTCATGCTATTTTGCTGCAATCATCTGCACATTCAGGTTCTGTTTTTGGTTCTAATTCTGGATCTGGTTTCGGTTCTGGTTCTGGTTCCTTTTACCCTACCATTTTGCGACTAGTAGTGGGAAATATTCCATTGCCTGGTCCAACTATCTACAATATGTGCATTTCGTACATGATTTTTGACAATCCGGTGCGAAATGTCCCTATTGGCCATAGTTTAGTAGATAATGGGTCCTCTACCTCTACCAAATCCTCCACTTCCATGACCTCTAAACCCTCCTCGACCTCTTTGATTATAGTCCCTTGGAATTTTATTTCGTTGTGTTTTTCCTTCTAGTCTATCTCGCCCTTGGATTCTGTATGCGTCTAAAGTGATCTCTCTCATGAGGTCTAGTGTGTGACATTCCTCTTCATAATGTCCCATAGAGTTACGAAATTCCAAAAAAAACTTATGGGAGTTCTCACATACCCTTGTAGCAAGGGAAAAATAGTTGGAGGATTATTCCCTCTACATATCTCACATCATACCCCTCCTCTTGTGGGAAATGGATTTATAGCTCCCATGGTCAAATACTCTATATATGCCGTGACACTCATTCTTATGATGGACTTCCTTTCTCCATGTTGTACACCATATTTCTTCTCATTTTTCCTTCCCTTTAGCAATCACTTGAAATTGAATCACCCAAGCTACTATATACGACTGAACTTGAGCCATCCTTTAATTGTTCTCTCTTATAGAGGATTCTTCTAACTTCATGGAAATCTCCACCGCATTTAACTACAACGTAATTTTCTACGGTGTCAATGGTAGTGTATGTGTGGTAATAGTCTTGCAGTGAACCTCTCCTTATGTTATTCGTCTAGGATCTCAAATGTCATCCTATCCATCAGTTCTTTGAATCTTTGATCAAAGTCCCAAACTGATTCATTCTACAACTTCATAATCTCTTTCAACAGTGTAATACACTATGACTCAAACTTTGGTTTCTTGAATTCTTTTGGTAAGGGTTGCTTTATAATATCAACCTTTCTGGGTTCCCTTTAAATCCTTCACCTCCTATGTGACACTACATGCATTTTCTTGACCATTGGGAAATATAAAGTGGTCGATGCATGTTAATTTTTTAGCATTAATTCAATATACTCTAGGATCTTTACTGAGAGAATAACATGTACAGCATATCAAGTATAACAATGCATATCAATCATATCAAGCATGCCAATCATAACAAGATGCAAACATAAGAGACAATAGACACACAGGGTTTCCATGGGGAAAACCAAGAAGGTGAAAAACCCCACAACTTCCTCAGAGATAGATAGAGCAATAATACAACCCAAGTACACAGAGATAGTCTTCTCCTAGCAGCTGATCCTCCTCCTCACATGTGCGCCACTTTCCAAGTGATGGAAGAGTGAGTAATGAGATGATCAAATAGAGATCTCTCGATCTCTATTTATACTTGTCCTGACCTGCCTAATAAACCAATGGGGCCGACTTGTCTAACTCAGTCTAATAACCCATGGTTACAATAATCCGAGCCGACACCTTACTAGGTGGTCTAATAACCCATCAACAAGTTACCACACTTGCGACACTTGTCAATACAAATGAAGAAACTTCTGTATAGAGGAATAATACATCTCTATACGAGTACAATAAATATATAGATGAAATACATTCTGAACATACATATACATCAACACTCCCTCTTAAATAGGAAGGTATTTCTCGACATAGATCTTCTAGCACAAGTCTTCTTCTCTGGATCATCGTCATCGAATCATTGTCATTGTCAGTGCTGCTACTATCTCAATCAATCTCTCAATCTACTCGTCATAGGAAGTTCTACAAAGCCAGTCCTTTTTCATACTGGATGTAGTCCGACCACTTGCAAGTCTTCATCATCACTGGCCATACTGTGGAATTCTCAGGACTTATTACGTGCGTCACAAAACCTTGCAAGAGAATCCAGGCTATTACGAGCACACGACTCTACCTGTCAGATCTCCCAGGGATGTATTTTATGTCACTCCCACTACAAGACCTTTAAAGAGTGTCTTGACTTAACAAGAACTCTAAAGAGCATCCGAGTCATTTTACGTGACTAGCACAACCTGTCCATATCTCTAGGACGGATTACATGTGGTCATGGAAAAAACTTGAAAGAGCATCCCAGGACTGATTATGAGCACACAGCTCAACCTATCGGATCTCCCATGGCTATATTATATGCCATAGGACAAAACCTTGAAAGAGCATCTACTAGATATCCCAGGGCAAGATTACATGCCATAGGCAAGACCTCGAAAAACTATCTGCAAAACTCCCATACACATACAACTACATTATCCATCTGATCATATAATGTATCTACCTGATATATATCAACATACATGATCTACCTGATCATACAATGTATACACCTGATACACATACAACTACATGATCCATCTGATCATATAATATATCTACCTGATATATATCAACATACATGATCTACCTGATCATACAATGTATCCACTTGATACATCTACAGATACATACACATGATCCAACCGATCATACAAAGCATCCAACATGATGCATACATACATACATGATCTAACTAATCATATCCAGCATCCAACATGATGCATATACATATAAATGATCCAACTAATCATATCCATCATCCAACATGATGCATATACATATAAATGATCCAACTGATCATAACAAGCATCCAACATGATGCATATACAGAACAATAACTGGAGCATCGTCCTGATGCTCATCATCCAGCGCTTACATCCATAACCATGGAAGGATCCTCCTTTCACCATGCTTGGAATGGCTCCAACAAATTTCTCCATCACTTCTTCCTCGAAGTGTCATCAATATAAAGAACACCAAGCCTCTCTCTGAAGTACTCAAACTTCACTCTGGCTAGTGGTTTCGTCAGCACATCTGCAACCTGCTCATCCGTCGCAACATACATGAGCTTCACGGCTTCTCTCTACACCATATCCCTGATATAGTGATATTTGATCTCAATGTGCTTCGACCTATCATGAAACACCGGGTTCTCAGATAGCTTCACACAACTCTGGTTGTCACAAAAGATACCAATAGCATCCAACGAGAGATCAAATAAGTCAGACAATAGCTTCCTCAGCCATACTGCCTCACAACTAGCCGAACAAGCTGCAACATACTCTACTTCGGCTGTACTCAGTGCTACATAGGACTACTTCCTGCTAAACCAAGAGATCACACCTGATCCCATACTGAAGCAACACCCAGAAGTGCTCTTCCTATCTGCAGCACTGCCTGCCCAATCTAAATCAACATAACCCTATAGGTTAAACTTTTTATTCGCATCATACTTGAGCCCATAATCAATCGTACCCTTCAGGTACCTCAGAATATTCTTTACAGCAACCAGATGAACACCTTTGGGCTCCATTAAGAACTGGCTCAATATGTTCACCGCAAAGCAAATATCTAGTCTCGTGTTTGTCAGATACATCAAGGACCCAATCATCTGACGATACACCATGACATCAACCGGATCAGATGAAGCATCACAGAGAAGCTTCAAGTTCGATGCCAAAGGTGTGGCCATGGCCTTGCAGTCCATCATCCTGAACCTCTTCAAGACCTCCACTGCATACTTCCCTTATCCAAGGAAGATTCCATCTGCACTCTGCCACACCTCCATTCCTAGAAAATAGTGCATCATCCCCAAGTGCTTCATCTCGAACTCGGCTGCAAGCTTCCTCTTCATGTCAGCAATCAATCTATCATCACCTGTGAAAAAAAGGTCATCGACATACAGGAGTAGTATCACTGGATTTCCTTCCTCAACCTTGTAGTAGAGGTTGGAATCCGCTTTACTCTTGGTAAAGCCCAAACTCGATAAAAAGCTATCTATCCTCCCATACCAAGTCCTAGGAGCTTGCTTCAAGCCATACAAGGCTTTCTTCAACCTACACACATATGACATCTTGTCATGTGCCTCAAAACCAAGTGGCTGCTCCACATACACTTCCTCTTCGACTACACCATTCAAGAAAGTTGTCTTAACATCCATCTAGTGTATCTTCCATTTCATCACTATAGCTAGAACAAGTATTGATATAATGGAAGTGTATCTGGCTATAGGAGCAAAATTTTCTTCATAGTCTATTCCCTCCTTCTGAGAGAAGCCACGAGCTACAAATCTCGCTTTGTATTTATCTATGCTACCATCTGCAGCATGATTGATTTTGTAGATCCATTTGGAAGTCACAACAGACTTCCCTTCAGGTCTTGGGACCACATCCCAAACATCATTCTTCATGATCGATTGATATTCCTCCACCATGGCATCCTTCCATTCTTTCTTTTCTGCTTCCTCTTCATAACTGGAAGGTTCTTTGTTCATAATATCACAGAGTAAAGAAACATAGCTGGTAAGTGATCTAGTTCTTTTCTTTGCTCTGTGTTCTTCTTCTGGAATGCCATATCTTTCTGCATCTTGAATGAGCTCTCTAGCCCATGCAGGTTTCCTCTTGTGAGAGTTCTTCTCACGGGGTGGATCTATAGGTTCTTGCGGATCTTCAATTTCACGATCTGCATCTGGAATTGCTTCAGTCATAGTAGTGTCTTGAAATCTGGTTTCCTTTGGTTCTTCGTGATCTTCAACAGGTGTCTTCCTTAATTTGATGAAGGCTGAGTTTTCATCAAATGTTACATCCTTGCTGACATCAATCTTCTTGAACCCTGGAAAGTATATTCTATAAGCCTTCGAGCTTTCATTATAACCCACAAAGATACCCTTCTTTCCTGAAGGATCTAGCTTAGTCCTCTTTTCCTTTGGGACATGTGTGTATACAGGACAACCAAATATTCTGAGATGGATGACTTTAGGTTTCTTACCAGAGAAGACTTCTTCTGGTGTCTTGTTGTCCAATATCTTGTGAGGTGTTCTGTTCTACACATATACAGTTGTCCTAGCTGCTTCTGCCTATAGATGCATAGGCAGATCCTGTTCATGCAGCATTTCCTATGCTGCTTCCATGATTGTTCTATTCTTTCTTTCTACAACTCCATTCTGTTGTGGATTGTAAGGAGCAGTCAACTCCCTCTTAATCCATGAATCACTACATAGCTTCTTGAAGTCACCTGAAGTGAATTCTCTGCCATTATTGGATCTGAAAGTCTTGATCTTCTTATTAGTTTGATTTTCCATCAAGGCTTTGAATTCCTTGAACTTATCAAACACTTCATCCTTGTTTTTCAAGAAGTAAACCCAAGTCTTCCTAGAGAAATCATCAATGAAAGAGACATAGTATACATACCCACTCAGAGAACTTTATGACATTGGACTGCATACATCAGAGTGGATAATTTCCAAGATTCCTTTAGCTTTTCTTTCACTGCTTGGAAATTCCTTCTTAATGTTCTTTCCTTTTTCACATCCTTTGCAAATAACTTCATGCTTTGTCTTGATTTCAGGAAGACCTTCTACAACTTTACTTGCAATTGGTAGTGCTCTGTAGTGCACATGTGCAAGTCTTCTATGCCAAAGTTCACTTGGCTCCATGGATTCATGTACCATTGCATGTTCAGGTTGTCCCTTCAATTTGTACAATCCTCCCTCTTGCTCTCCAATCACCACTTCATCATCTATAGTTTTACCTTTTGGCCACATTAGGACTTAGTGTTGGAGCATAGGCCGCAGCTATGGTAAAGCTGCCAATTTTGGGGAAAAAGCACTAAGTTTGAAGGAAAAGTGCTAATTTTGAGGAAAAGCACCATTTTTGGCAGAAGTGAACAGTGCGCGGTACGGCGCCAGATGGACGAGCTCACCGCAGAGTGCGGGCCGGAAATTGTGGAGCTCGTGTGCACGTCAAGGGAAAGAGTAAACAAGGTGGCCGAGTAGAAAGCTCAACCACCACAGTAAATGAAGGAAGCGACAGAATAGAGGGCTCAGCTACCCTCATTAAGGCAAAGTACAGGAGTTATGGTTGCTCGAACCAAGGAAGAGCAACGGGACGAATCATTGAAGGCAAAGGACAAGGAGCAAAGAACGATGACGCGATGCCCATACCCGCGATCTGCGCCGAAAATCACGGAGCCTGCAGGAAGCTGCGACGCGACTGCAAGAAGCATCTAAAGTACACCTAGCCGTGTTAGTGGTTAGGGTTTTTGGGGATCATTGTTGGGGAAAGGCCCACAATTTTGTAAAGGTGCGACCCTCAGGGCCACCTATATATATGTATAATTGTAAAGGGAAAAAGGTTAGAGATGGGTTGGATAGAAGGTTAGGGAGTAAGAGAATTGGATAGCTGTAGAGCTAGTTTACAGACAGTCTAAGTTGATGTCTGAGTCATTGTAATCTCTGTAGAAGAAGAGAATAGATCTAAGAGAAGGGCTCCTAGCTGTGTGCGTGGAGTTTCCCAGAAATATCTAAGGCTGCAGCTGTGTGCGCAGCGGAACTGTGTAATCCCCATCTCAAGATAATATAAGATACAATTCTCGTGGACGTGATTTCCCCATGGAGGTGAACCACATAATTCTTTTTGTTATGGTGATGTTTTGTGTGAATGCATGTTTATGTTTTACTATCTATGTTTACATGAATGTTTCGCTATCTTTGTGAATGAGTATGTAAAGTAAGTCATTGAAGCTCCCTTAGAAGTTATACTCATGCACTGTCGAAGGAGTTTGTAAGAGCACTATCGCCGTAGCGCTTAAGGAGTGTGTTACTGCGTTGTGGCACGAGGGCAGAGACGATACTTAGTGTATCGGACGTAGCGAGTAAATGCCTCGTGCGCAGGTGCGGCGATACCGTGCAGCTAGGCTGGGAAGAGTGAGTCCCAGTGCAGTGGTGCTATGAGGCCTGTAGAAGAGTAAGATGGTTTGTTCCGGAGTTACCTGCAGGGAGAGAAGAAAGAAGACTGTGGACTCCACATCACCCCGGTTAAGGAAACCTAATTCCTTAGCCCCCCATAGCCACTTTGTGTGAGACCTCGGGCTGCTGCGTAGCCCGTTGCCAAAAGGGCCAGTGCGCCAAGGGGTGTTTGTTGCTGCGCCTCCTGAAAACCCGGGTCTATCCAGAAAGCAGCCAACACTTAGCCATCTACAAATGTAACCCTCATGCCTTTTGCATCCAATGTAGATATGGAGAGTAAGTTCTTCTTGAGCCCATGTACATATAAAACATCTTTCATCTTTAAAGACTTCCCAGATTCTAGGTTGTAGGAGGCGCCACTTCCTTTGATAGGATATTGGTAGTCATCCCCAAGTTTCACCTTATGGGGTGACTCATGTTCATATAGATTAGCAAAGGATTCTTTAAACCCAGTCATGTGTTTTGAAGCCCCATTGTCAATAAGCCAATCATTACAACCATGAGAGATAGTACCTGTGAGAGCAGAGATTAGAACATATCCATCTTCACTTGATGAGTCATCATCATCACTTTCTGCTCTATCCTTCTTCTTGGGAGGCTCATCATCCTCAACTGCATGAGTATGATATCTCTTCTTGTTTCCTTTCTTCTTCTTGTTGAAGTTGTTGTTGTTGTTGTCCCTTTTGTTATTGGGACAATCTGTAGCAAAGTGTCCCTTCTCATTACACGTGAAGCATCTCATATCTTTCCTATTCTTTTGATGGGTGTGAGGGAATTTCTTATAATGAGAGTGCTCCTTCTTAGGCTTGCTTATTTTGGTGTGAGCTGTGAGAACTTGATCTTCACTTCCCATCTTTTCTTCTCTGGTTACAAGCCTAGCCTCTTCTTGTGAACATTCCTCCCATAGTATACTGAAGGAGATGAATTTTCTTCTTGCACAAATTCCTTGGATAAAGGAATCCCATGACCTAGGTAGGCCATTCAAAGTGGTCATAACAATTTCACCATTCTCCACCACTTCATCCACAACTTCAAGTTGTTCTTTGATCTGAGAGACCTTTGAGAAATAAGATTGAATGGTCTCTCCATTCAATAGCTTGACCCCTTTCAATTGATTTTGGAGAATCATCTTCCGATTTATGTTCTTCCCTTCAAATAGCTTGGTCAGGGAGTCAAACATCTCCTTGGGTGTCTTTAGAGATGACACATGTGCGATGAGGTGGTCCTTGATAGAATTAGCAATGATCCTCTTTGCCTTGACCAAGTTCTTTTTGTGAAGGACTTTAGCCTCCTCTCCCTCTGGGACATGGACCTTCACTTATATAAGTATCCAATTCATTTTCTTCCAGGATTAACCAATCCTATACTTCCATGCTCGGAAGTTATTAGACCCTTCAAGCTTGTCCTCAAGCTTGGTGTGGTGAGACATATTAAAGAGTACTTCAAATAGAAATAGAAAAGATTTAGGTCTGACCACTTGATTTGTTGAAAACTGGATCTGGTACCGGATTAGGGTTTGTCAGAGAAACCCTGAAAATTCAAAATGTGAATTTCAAATTTTTGAAAGGACAGAAAGATGCGCCTTGATGAGCTAATCAACCTGGTATACTCAGAATTTTGAAAATTGCAAAGTTTCACCCTTCAGAAATGCTTTTCAAACTTCTGGATTCACTAAGGAGGACCCTGAATTAGGGTTTGAGTTCCCTGTAGTTTTACCCAACCAAAAATCTAGATCCAAAGCTCTAAAATTCGATTTTTCCAAGGAGATTCCATCTATGGTCTCAGAATTCAGAAATTCCTATTTTTGTGGAAACCCTAATTTTTACGGCCAAACATGAAAGTGCTTGAATTCTGATTGGACATAAAGATTCTCCTTGATGAGTAGAGTCAATCTACCTTTCTACTTTTCCAAAATATGTGGGCAGAAACCCAATAAACAAGAAACCCTAATTTCCGCCACTGCACAATGTCTTCTTCTCAGGTTAGCTCTGATACCATGTTAATTTTTGAGCATTAGTTCAATATACTGTAGGAACTTTACTGAGATAATAACATGTACAACATATCAAGTATAACAATGCATCAATCATATCAAGCATGTCAATCATAACAAGATGCAAACATAAGAGACAATAGACACACAGGGTTTCCGTGGGGAAAACCAAGAAGGTGAAAAACCCCACAACTTCCTCAAAGATAGATAGAGCAATAATACAACCCAAGTACACAGAGATAGTCTTCTCCTAGCAGCTGATCCTCCTCCTCACGTGTGCGCCACTTTCCGAGTGATGGAAGAGTGAGTAATGAGATGATCAAATAGAGATCTCCCGATCTCTATTTATACTTGTCCTGACCTGCCTAATAAACCAGCGGGGATGACTTGTCTAACTCTGTCTAATAACCCATGGTTACAATAATCCAGGCCAACCCCTTACTAGGTGGTCTAATAACCCATCAGCAAGTTACCACACTTGCAACACTTGTCAATACAAATGATGACACTTTTGTATAGAGGAATAATACATCTCTATAGGAGTACAATAAATATATTGATGAAATGAATTCCAAAGTTACATATACATCAACAATACATTGGTTCTTTGTTGTCGTTTTCACCCTCATGTTCCCTTTTATCATTTTTGTTTTATTTTGTTCTATTTCACTAACAAAGCTTTGCAGGATCTACTTTGGGGTTATGACATTTGTTTTATCTTTCTAGATATTAGGCCTAGTCAACAAACTCGGGGGATTTCACCCAAAGTGGGAGAGGTTGCACACCTTTGTGCATAATTTCCCACAACAATCATATTCCTGAAATAACTGCAACCATCTACATATATTCCACCCCAAATGTTAGGATCTCGTGTCAACCCTTCTCTTTACTTTCATAGTATATTGTTGTTGGATGCATATGCTTTGTAAGTCGTCCCATAGTATTATATGTTCCATGGTATTGATCCATAGTTTGTATTATCCCATTGTATTATATGTTTCATGGTATTGATCCATAGTATTAAACGCATATGCTTTGTAAGTTGTCCCGTAGTATTATATGTTCCATGGTATTGATCCATAGTATTGGACGAATAGACTTAGTATATAAGTACGTGTTGAGGCTAATGAAGGCATCCATGAGTTATTTGTATTGGGCTTTCTCAAAGGAGGTTTCCCCCTCGAAGTGGCTCACGATCAATAAATATCTTCCGTGTTCTTCTATTTCTGATATATCGTACATTTTCATCATTTAATTGTTCGAGGTTCCTCACATCTAGTATAAGAGCACTTTCTTGGGCTCGCTGGGTGGAATTTCTGCCAATTTATTTTTTTCATAGTTGCTTTTGGGCGCTATGATTATTGTAGTAGTATTTTCTTTGCATTTGTATGTGTTATTATCAATTGTAGGTTTGGATCCAAGAATAATCCCTATTTGCTTAACTGTGGGAAGTACTTGGGCATCGGCCTAAAACTCATTATGAGGAGTACCACATCAACCCCGAAGTAGCTGGCCCATTGAGAGGACCTTCCAGCTTAAAGGGAAATGGCCCCTACCTAATTGAAAATTTTCCACTTGTGAGGTAAACCAAGAGTTTTTCGTTTCTAGAAATGAGGTTATCAGTTTTACCTGAGTCGTGGAGTGAGGGGTTCTACCCTAATACTCAAGCCGTTAGACAACATTGGTGGCCGAGTGAATCCCCTGAACCTTTAGGAAGTCGAGTATACCTTAGGTCCATATCTATTTCCACTAGATAAATAGAAGATTACATCTGTCTAGATACGTTGCAAATCAATTCTGAGCCATTGCAGATCCATTCCGAAAATAAATAAATAAATAAATATATATGTGTGTGTGTGTGTGTTTTCACCATATCTTCTTCTATTTAACTATGTTTCCCTTGAAAATTCACTGACACCCCTGCAATCCCATTCTTCCCTTTTCATTCCTGAGGACCCTATCCAAAATTCCACTTCTCGAAGACATAAATCCCACATCTGTCTATTTTTAGGGTTTTCAATATATTCTTCAATTTTCACCTAATCACCTTCAACTTTTGTCACAGTGTTCATTTCCTATTTATGCTTCTTTGCCCCTCTTTGAAAAATTTTCTCATTCTTTCACCCCGCTTCTAAAACTCCCATTTTCTGCTTTCCTGTCCATTAGAAAGTGTCCAAAACCTAGTCAAACCCCAATTAACCATCAAAGATTTTCTCAAATCAAAATTTTCCTTTAATAAAGAAGTTTTTGTTTTTGTTTTTCTACTCATTACCATAATAAAAAAAAATCCTGGTTATGGTTGTCACCCGTGGAAGAGCAAAAAACATGGCGGAAGAACTTGCAGCCCTCAAGACCAAAATTCAAGATCTGGATGAAAAATTTCTCAACCTCCATATTCAGCCTTCAGCCATGAACAATAGACGATGGCCAAAGTCTTCTACAGACACTAGGTTCTCTTCTTCCATCACTTTTCGTGGTCCAAAGCTTGATTCTCCTCACTTCAATGGTGATGATCCAACTGGATGGATATACCGGGAAGAACAATATTTCAGTATGCATAATACTTTTGATGTCAACAAAGTTCCACTTGCATCATTTCATTTGGAACATGAATCCCTTCAATGGTTCCATTGGTACATCAAGGCTCATGTAGAGCCATGTTGGCTTCAAATACTAAGCTAGAGGTTTTCAATATAGACCCAGGTTCTTTGCGGTTTCTCTTTACCAACAAAATCCCTTCGCACTAGCCCTTTCGGCAACAACCTGCGAGTAGGTTGAGGTATCACTCGAGGTGTAGATATGGGGTTACTATGGAATCAGGTTTCCACAGTAGGTGATGCGTTGTTTAAACTGACTTACTGCGCAGCGTGCCACAGAACGTGAGCTGTGGGCCCGGGAATGCGCGGCGATAGACTATGCCGTGGTCCACACTTCCACACCTTTCTACTTTGTGACTTATCGATTGCAGACGGTGTAGTTCAAGCCAATACAGATAATGGGTTAGTGCAACTGAGTTATGCACTACCTTATCAGAGCTTACTAGTGTGCTATTTCTACTTATCACTTAGCCACTTATTCATTGCCTTATAATGTTCAATGCTAAACAAGTGATGTAGATAAGGTCCAACTACCGCACATTCTCTCTACTGTGCCTCAGAGGGATATTCAAGCAGACTTCTAACACATAGACAACTAACTGAATTATTACTGCTTTCAGAGGCTAAACGCCGAACATTCACCACTCATCCATTCATGTAAAACTTAACATACTATTTCCATACTTCTCCTTATGGAAAATACATATAAAAGCCTTAACATAACAACATTAAATGAGAATCCAGACATCCATTCACAGAAAACAAACAGATATACGCACAGACAATCATATCACACTACACAGGATTTAACGTGGTTCACCCCCCAGTTGGAGGCTACGTCCACAAGAACGGTTGTTGTATTGATCTTTTGGGAAGGGCACAACAATTCTTAATCTGCTCACTCAACTCCAGACTCTCTTCTCTCTCAGGTAGGCCTCTGCGCACTCAGCTATAGAGCCTTTACAATAGTTTTCAATCTCTAGGTTCTAACAATGCTTTACAAAATGAAGAGAAAGAGTTAACCCGTTCCCATACAAAAATGCATTATTTATAGATCATGCTCGTAGATCATGTCTTTACAATCTGAAGGAAAAACCCTTAGGTTTACAAAAACTATCACGGTTTCCCCAAAACCGGGTTGCTGTCTTCTGGTAGCGAATATTCCATCGTGGTGGTCTTCCACACCTGCTTCACATCATTATCGGCCTTCCTATTGTGCACATGCCAACAGGTCGCTTTCACTGAGCCGTTCTTCCCCTAACGGCCTCATGCGACAGGTTCAGGTAGTGGTATCTTTCGCGTGTGCCACGAGTCGCTTTCTTCCTGATTTGCTCCTGCCCATCACTTTGGCACTCCTGGAGCATCTTTTCCAAAAATAGACCGCTGACGGTCTAACCGGAATACGTGCCCATCCCCCGTCCAACACTCTACTTTGCTGGCTCCATGTGGACTCAACACTTCGCAGCATTTCCTCCTTGTAGTACTGAACTTCGTAGCTCTTCCGGCGCTACACTACGCGCAACTTTGTATCAACCCAAAACTTACACAAAACAGTGCCTTAGATGAACTGCTCTCAGCTCCGTAGCTCAAAATCCTTATTGCTCAAAATTTCCTTACTTGGGCCAATCCCAACAGGCCCCTAACACTTACATGTGGCTCGTCCCTGAGCCACCTTTAGCTTTGACTTCTCCAATTTGCTCCGCGACCTGGGGAGCTAGCTTGCCGCAAACTGATTGTATGTGCCAATCAGCTTTTCTACTGTATCCTTCGTGTCCTGCTCAACTTGCCTAACTGTATCGAGCATTTTTGCCGTTATCTCCTCGTCGATATGACCTTCCACCTACTCCTGGTTCTCGTGCAGGTCCTTTAGTTTGTCTTCGATCTCCTGCAAGATCGTGCTAGTGTCCTCTAGTAAAGGCTGCGATTTGTCGCCCATTTCAGTCTCTTTCTCCCATAAAGCTTGTACTTCCTTCTTGAGGATGTTTATCTCTTTATACTTTGGAAGCTTATCTCTTGGCAGTAGGGTCTTCACCTCTACATCCAATTGTTCCAATGTTGCTTGTTTGTCCTTTACTGCATTCTTGACTTGCAGCAATCCTGGGTCTTCTTCGAGGGCAGTGAATGCCTTTGATGCTGCCACCAACAAACTTTGGCATTTAGCCACTTCAATCACAATACTCTGTGCTGTGGCCTTCACTGCTTCCTCCCTTAGCTACTGCTCGGTTGGTGGGGTCTGCGGATTGATCTATTCCTTCAAGGTAGAGAGTTGCACTTCATGGATGACCTCCATATCTTCCTTGTCTGTCTTCAGGGTGGTAACCAATTGGCCCATCTTGATCACTGTATCTGCAGGCTCTAACTAGACTTCAAAATCATCTATGTCATCCGCGACTATAGTAATTGTGGCTTCCAGTCATAGCCCACGGTCTTTCTCATCTTCTAGCTGCATAACTTGTCGTGAGCTAGTTTATTCCAGCTGCTTATTCACTATTTGCAATTCAACTTGTGCCTTCAGCGCATCGGCTGTCCGATCATGCATTTCGTCAACGATTTGCAGATGCAAATTATGTCGGGATGGTAGGGGCATCTTTGCAAGATCCAGTTCTACCCGCTCAACATCCTTTATGTCCAACATTACTTGGTCTGTCCTGGGTAGGCATACAACGCGGGACTTCACTAGGACGGTCATAGTGAACTGCGGTGCTTGCTGTTGCGAGGTTCCTCCTGACTTGCCCTCAGACTCCAAGTCCTGCGGAAAAGGTAACCTCTTCTTGACGTCATCCATCTTGTCTACGAGCCCTTGTAGTGAGAGCAAACTCTTTTGGATGCTATCATTTATTACCTTGTCCTTTTTATCCTTTTCTGTCATCATGTCACCAAACTGCTCTGTGACCCTTTCAGCGATCATGTCAAAATCATCCTCATTGAGAACAATGTACGACTGGATTTTGGTTGATTTCTGCTTCTTCCGTTCTTTCGGCTATGCCGGGATTTCTGGTTCCTTTCTTTTCCCTTTGTCCTTTTCTTCAGTGATCGGGAATGGCTGCGGAATAGGTTCATCTTTGCCGGAGTCAGTCAAGACATCCACAACCTCAACACGAAACTCGGCGGGCCATTCCTTCATACTGTTATCAATGTCCTCTTCGTACATGTGGTAGTTTCCCGCATACCACTCAGGTTTCTTCATCTGTGCTTTGGGTGAAATGAATATACAACAGATGTCAACATGAAAGTCCACAATGCAAATGTACTTAGTAGTTACCTGCTTTGTGATGTGCAGCGTGAGTGTGATTGCCTCGTGCAGCTGGTTATAATACTGGTAGAAGACTTCATCTATTGTGTGTTGCCACTGTGTGTTCAAATTGGCCCAAAGGTTGGCATACCGGACTCCTCTGGGGTCATTACTGTCAGAAATCATGCCCACATAGTCCTTTGGTTCTTTCCATCCCATGAAGGCGATCATGACAATCAACCAAGTGAAATGGAAGTTACCTCCATTTAGCTGCGTATCATTGAGTTCTTCCAGGAACTCTTTCAGAAGGTACTGGCACTAGTTGAACTCGGTTCTGTCAACGACTGTGGCACCAAGTAATACTGCACCTATAGGTACTTCCAGAGGCCTGGCTGTTCTGAGAATTTTTCGAGCCAGCAACTACGTGACAAATCTTATTGCTCTGTCTTCTATATCATATGTCGGAAAGCCCCTTTTTCCTTTTACCACTGGTTGGATTTTCTTCATCTTTGCTACGGCTTCTTTGTCCTTACTTTTTCCTTGGAAAAATTGTTTGGGGTCCTTGCCTCACTTACTCAATCCCGTCATGGGGTGGATTAAATCGATGTTTAGGTCAACATTGCGATCAAGCCACAAATATCCTTGTTGGATTCGCGCCATCAAAGTGAGAACCACCACATTTACTTCCGGTGAACAATCAAAGTGGGGTGATCTCAGCAAATTGAGCAATCCTTCTTGGACTACTCCTGTCAACTAGCTTTCCGCGACCAAGTGAAGTTCGCCCTTGGCCTCCTTCTTCCAGCACATGTACTGGTCGGGCTGGAATTGTGGGAACTTGGGTTCATTGGGCTCGTCCTTATGCATCCCAAGAAGATCATAATCCTCCCACCTTGCAGTATGGGATCTTACCTAGCAAGTTTTTGGCTACTTCCACATGTTTTGATATTGGTGACAGGGGAATCTTGTATCTGGTGTGCTTCGTGAGCTTAAAGAATGGGGCGTCCAATGCCCATGGTGATATGTATTCAGGCGTGAGTTTCAAAGGTATTTCTTTGTCAGCTAGCAGTGGGCATGGTACTGTTGAACTCGGCCTCGGGTTCTTTGTTCGTGTCCTGAGTGTATCTTTTCCCTTATCCTGCATGGCTGGAGTGTGTCTTGGTGACCTTCTAGATGCTTGACCTGGTTCGAATACAACCTTCTTGTCAGGGGTTCTCATTAACCCTTCGATCCCTCCGTATTGAAAGACTTTGATCGCTTTTGGGAGTGTAAACTCTTCCTCAATGAAAGACCTCTTAGACATTCACTAGCTTAGCTACACAAGGTTTCAGATAGCTTACTGGGAAGGATTCATATAGCAATGAGTGTAAGAAAGTTCTAAGTGTTCAGTAATGCCCGCGAGTCTTGATAAGGCATTACTTATAGGTACCGCTCATCCCTTCCACGCCCATTCATGACTATGTAAGCACTAAATGTGGTATCCATTGGCCAAATCCAACGGATCCCTTGGTCCTTTCCTTCGTCAGCTCATTCAAAACGGCTATCTTTGTGTTAAATGCCCAAGCGGTTGCTAGTAATGGTTATATAACGACTATTTTTTTCTCACTGACATTATAACGGTTATTTTTCTGAGTGTTGTGTCGAGCTACACGACAATTTGTGCTTCCTCCTGCGTGGTTACTTCGCAGTGGCCAATTTCTTATTGTGAACTTATCCTTTTCCCTCGGCCATTTTTATTATGGCAGTTAACAGTGTGGATGTCTCAACTGCATGGCTCCCTTTTTCTTGTTCTCTTCTTCACTCTTTTTTTTTCCTGTGCAGCTTCAACAATGCTGCGTAGTACATACATTGTCTTCCTTATAGTACAGGTAAATCCTCATTCATATTTCCAGTGTCAAATTTCAACTATGTTGTTGGTAAAACATCCCCCCCTTAGATTTTTTGAAAAAATATTGGGGCCCCTCCTCTATTTTTGAAAAAGGAAAATCTTCCCAAGGTTATCCGGACATCATAAATCTTTCCTTAGCTTTTCCCTAAAAGGAATCTCAACTTGCCTTAAAATTTTCGAGTTATGTTTTTTTTCCTAAGTAAAACTCAGGATTTCGAGCCGCAACAGCGGAAGCTTTGAGCTAATCTTTCCGCCACGGTGGAAGAGTTAGTTCAAGCCTTCCGAAACTGCGAAAATAAAAGGCTAAGTCAAACCCACAGTGAAAAAGTTACCTTAAAGTCTCCAAAAGGGAGAAACTTCTGATCAAGCGGGCCCGCGGCGGAACGAATTAATCAAGTCTCTCTGCAATGGCGGAAGCTTTCATCTAACTCTTCCACAAGCATCGAAAACGCAGCAACAAGTCTTTTGCAGAAAGACTTGTCTATCTTTCCAGCATCGGTAGGTAGGATGGCATATTTTTGGAAGAACTTGGCTAACTTTCCCGTGAAGGTGGACGAGCTCACGTAAGTCTTCCGTAGCACACTGCTCCTCCGCGGAAGCATTCGGACAATTCTCCCGCAACGGCGGGAAAAACTCAACTTTTCTTTCCACAGGAGGCGGAAGCCTTAACCCAACCTTTTCAATTTTGGCGGTCGTATTTATTGAAAAGGGGTTGATTTGACCCATCCGTACATGCCTTAAATCCAGTTTTGATGACTTACAACCACCATACTAATGGTTCGCACGTACCATTTCGATATATATTGGGGGTGAACCCCGTTAACGTTCCATTTTCTTTCGTCACATAGAGCTTTTTCCCATCCCATTTGAAGACACAAAGCACGTCCGCTAGAGTTGGAGCAAGATTCACAGACTTTGCAACAAATTTTGGCAATCTATTGCCCTTTCCAGGTTAGTACTCTCATGGACCCTGTTATGTTATGAGCTTCCTGATTAAAGGGACATGATCCAGCATGTTTTTTCATTCTCTTTACTCATTACCACCCAACTCAGAATATTTCAACGCCCTAAGCATAGACGTAAAAGTCCCCAGAGCATCAAGATTCCCACAGCTTGATTGTTAGAAAGTGTCGCCTCTGCTCGGCATAAAACACCACCTGTTAGACCAACCTTACCCATTTTTGCACCGAGTTATGAGCATTTCACAGCTATAGAATTTATGCTTTTTCGCACTTTCAGGCCGGTCTATGTTTTGTCTCTTAGGCATTAAAGGTACCCAGACCAACCCATGTCTATTTGTCATCATGGTCCCTAATTACAATAACAACCGCAGAGATAACTAAATTAATGTTTTCACAAGATTATAAACTGGTATGAGAAAGAAATAATTGGTTGACATTGAGATATTATCAAAGAGACACTAGTTTGGGTTGTTAACATCATGTTGTACATGCTTATCCATGCTTAATTGTTGAACAAGATTTTTGAAATGGCTAAAGGTGGCAAGAGAAAATCGAAGGCAGTCGACAAAAGCACAAGAATAGAAACAACGTTCCAGGATACCAAGTGCACCACAGGCATGCCTCCAGAAGTAAACTGGGGAGATGTCTACCGCATGATAAGAGATTAGTACTTCCCTGAAGCTCTTCTTGAGGAGTAATGTTTATACTAGAACATCCAAAATTCCTATATATCCAAGGCGCTCACGCGTCCATAACTTTTCCCGTGCTCAGAAATAATCGGATGGGTGTTGCAGCATGAGAACACTAAGACAAGAGTTATAGCAGATAGCACAGGAAAGGATTTCGCCTCGTTTAACCCATCTTATATCTCAACGGCTTACAAGTTACCCAAAGCACAGGAGCGGCTTGATGATGCATGGTTGGAAGGGATCTAGATGGACAACCTAGATATGGCAAGGAGGATTTTAATTTCAGGAAAGCAAATCAGAAGGAAAGATAGTGAGGAGTATGAGGTGCTGAATCTGACTCCCCCTTTCAGACTGATCACTCTCATGTTAAGCATAATTTTTGGAAGACCCAATGGGACAATGTTTATGCTGCAATGGGTCCCTATCATCCACTATGTAGCCTTCAAAGGGACAATCTTCAACTGGGCTAATATCATCTCAAACAGTCTGTCATCAGCTATAACAATGGAACAAGAAGGGTTGGTGGAGGGGAAGGCAGAGTTTTATATGGCTTCTTACCTGATAGATTGTATCGTGGTGAAATGTCCCTTCCCCAAGTTGGGATGCATATGGAACTCGGCAGATGGCTTAGTGTTCATTGCCTACAAAATCTTCTGGGCTCAAATCTACAAGAGGGATTACAAACTCATTTGCGAGGAGTTCATCATGCCCCTATATGAATTGATATTTAATGAAGAACCCAACTGCCTATCTGAAAATGCCATGGAAGCTTTGGAGAAATATGATGATTTCTATTTTTCTCCAGACGGCACCTACATAAGAATGTACGGAGGTTCCAAATCCTTGTATATTCTACCTAGGTACGCTATGGATTATATAGTCCACAAGGAGATGGTAAGGAAGGTGTTCATTGATAGAATGGTTAATACCCTATATAAGGCTAAGAAAGCTACTTTTCCACCCTTACCCTTCTATGTCGGGGCCTACAAGTTCTCAGGAATTGCAACTATGAAATATTTTGTTGCAGAGTTGAGAAGCTTTCATTTTGGAGAAAGGATTTTTAACAGGAATGATCGACAGGGAAAAATTGCACAGCATTGCAAAGAACTCTCCACTCCCTGTGAGTATGCCAACTTTTATGATCAACAGGAGGAAGCATACAGGGGGATCAGCAATATGACCGAGCTGCAGATCTGTCAAATGGGAAAAGGAGGGGCCAGCTCGAGCTTTAATGTTGTGGGGAAAATAGGTCTGCAGCAAGGAAAAGGTACCATGGAGACTGCTGAGGCTTTCTCGAAAGAAGAACAAAGGCTCTTGGAACATGAAAAGAAAATCCAAGAAGATAAACGCATAGAAGAATAGAATTTGAGAATTCAAGTAGCCGAAGCCGAGGCAAAGAGGAAAGAAGAAGAGGGAGGAATTAGATTGGAAAGTAATGAGAAGCAGAAACAAGAGGATACATTAAGAAGGGAGCAGGAGGAAGAAGTACGAAGGAAAGAAGAAGAAGAAAAGAAATCCCAAGAGGATGTTGATCCCAAAAGCCCATACCTGGAAAAATTATATATGGGTTCCCCCATAAGAAATCTCCCCATTGTCCCTTTTACACCCTACAAAGGCAGTACAGTCTCTAAATGGGAAAATTTTGCTTACAACAAGAAAAGGAAAACCATTGTTAAAGAGACAAGTTCCAAATTGAAAAGACCTTTTCAGCTAGAAATCATCACTACACACGAGACCACGGTCATGCGGATCAAAGAAGAGGCTGCTAAAATCCTGGCATCCATCTCCATACCCATGGTTACAGCAACTACAAATAATGTTAACCTACTAGGGGATAAATTGAGTGAAGAAAAGGAGAAGGCACGTCAGTTGCAGGAAGCTTTAGTCAAAGAGTAGAACTATACAAATTTGATGATCGAGAGGAATGATGCTCTCACATCTCAGAAGGAAGAGTTAAATGAAATTATCCAACAACTGGAAGCTGACAGGAGGGCCCTGGCAATACAAGTAAGGATGTTAGAGGAAGAAAAGGGATAGCTTGAAGGAAAAAATCTGAGGCTTGAATCAGAGAAGGTTGACAACATTCAAGAGATTGTTGACCTGAAAGAACACATTGAAAAGTTACAAGTAGGAAACGAATTGTTAGAACAACAATTAAAGCTGGCAAACAACAAAATGGGAGACATTAGCCCCTTCCATGAGAAAGCCTATGAAATGCTAAGAGAGACCTATGGCATACAAGAAATCCTATCAGAGGAAATATACAAGCTAAAATCAATAATGGCCTAGGTTAAGGAAATCAATGTCGAAGCCACTCGGGTGAGGAAGAAGCACACATGCATCAGTGGAGAGATTAAAAAACACATTGAATGGAGGGAAGGGAGGTCAGAGTTCCCGAAAAATCTTCCCCTTAAGTCTTTTGTTGAGTACAGGGCAGATATACGCACCCTAGAATATTCCAAAGATTACGGAGTAAAGTTGGCCACCATAACCTTAGCTACTTATGAGCAGTGAAAGAATTTGTATTCCCAAATACGAGCCACACAAGAAAGCTGTCAGATAGCCATGCCTCAAAATTTAGAAGAATTCCCAGATAAAGCACAACATTTATCCAAGTTAAGTGAGGAACTCAAGGCAGAAAATGAATATGTGCAGAAGCTAGATGTCTTGACTTCAGAAGACTTGCACCAATTTATCAGCGAAGTAGCTATTCATAAGCACCGCCTAGAAGAAAGTCTCAGGGCCACAATGGCAGAAATAACTGTTTTAGCAGAAGAACTCGCCAAGCAAATAGTGTCCCTCAGATTTATGATTCCCCTAGTTGGAATAAATATAGTAAAAGAAACAAATCAATGGGGATATTATATAGCAGAGGCAGATAGGGCATTGGCAGCCAATCAGGTTTCTATATCAAAAAGTGGCCCAGTTGTTGCAGTAGTGATGGAAGAAGCCCCAACAGTCCCAGAATCGCCTAAGTCACCCAAAGTGCCAGCTCAAGGATAGCTTACAGTCACCAACATGTCTCTTGGGTTGATAGTTTATGCATATACCTTTGTAATATTAAAATGACTTGTGCTCCTGGTTTTTGTAAAGTTATTTAAGATAATTCTCTTTTTGTAATGTCAAAACTACAAGACAAATTAGAGGAATAGAAACGGTTAGGGTATAGATGGCGACTCTTGGCACATTTTGTAAAGCTATATAAAGTTGATTAGAGGAAGGTAGAAGGTACTTTTGGCAGGTGAAAGGTTTTATGTCCTGTAAATGAACTATTTCTACTACATGAATAAGAAAAATTGTTTTGGCCTATGGAATCCGGCACAACACTTTGCTTGGAGTCTTGTTGGATAATTGCTGAACTATTTCTGCGTTTTCATACATTTCCTGTGAGATCTTTCCTAGCTGTTATGAATTAATTA
This sequence comes from Larix kaempferi, assembly GCA_027924585.1. Classification (NCBI taxonomy): domain Eukaryota; kingdom Viridiplantae; phylum Streptophyta; class Pinopsida; order Pinales; family Pinaceae; genus Larix; species Larix kaempferi. Next base: position 16,211,257 of record BSBM01000541.1, read on the forward strand.
TTTTCTATGAATGGTTTCACTTTCTCTGCAAAATTTCCATGTTAAATGGGTGATTGAATGATTGTATTTATCTGGGCTATCTTGGATAATCTTTATTTCTGCTGTAAATGCTCCTTCCAATTTAATAGCTATCTGTGAAATTATTTGGTGTGTTTTCAGTTTATTACCCATTATTTAAATCTGCTCCTTATAAGGATAGGATAATTTAGATTTAAATTAGATTAGCATAGATTTGTTTACCACATTGTTAACACCCAAAAAGTGCTCACTAGCTCATTCCCTTATTCACATGACTCATTTGTCCACTTTTCCACCATTTGAGCCTCTAAAGCCATCAAAAGGTCACCAAAAAGACCATAATACACCTTTTTCCCCTCAAAATATATATTTTTTCTCAAAAAACACAAAAAACCCTCAAAAAGGGTCTAGAATTCCCAAAAAATATTAAAAGGGAATAAAAATATTTAAAATATTCAAAAAAGGAAAAAGAGGGAAAAAGGTACCTAAACCATGTTGGTCAATACCATTGGTTTCCTCAAAACCATAATGGTATTCCCCATCACCAAAAACTATAAAAAGGTGATAGGGGCTCCTCACTTTCCATCCATCATCCATCCTATCCTCATGCTGTCAAAATCTCTCTTGAGTTCTTTGACCATTTTAGCAATCTTGGAGAAGAGACCATTGGAGCCTGGAGCATCTCAACCTTGGAGCTGCTCAACACCAAACATCCTCACCATTTGAGGTATTATAATACAAAAGTCATTCTTTATTTCGTTTCTTGTTCTTTCTGTTAATCATTTTAAATTTATTTTTATATGCACATGTTAATGTTAGATTTAGATTTATAATTGTTTTTTTTTTTATTCAAAGAATGCTATTACAAGTTAATAGGTGCATCTTTGCACATGCTTGTTTGAAAAACCAAGCAACAGTTTTTTGGCAACTCCGCTGGCTTTCGAGCTTTAAATTTTTTCTTTAGATCTTAGTTTTTTACTTGTTTTTACCATCCCAATTAGTAGATCTGCCATACTAAATAGCATACCCTTTGCTGCCCTAGCTATTGGACCTTTCTGTAGCCATTAACAGACCGAAATTTCTCTTTTCGGTTTCTTTTTTGGCGACTAGTTTTTCCATTTTCGCATCACGACTTTTTTCCCGACAGTCGTGCGACTCATCGTGACCTTGCGGCCTTTTTCCACGCTGCACGCTGTGGCTTCGCGGCCTTTTTCCACGCTACACATTGCAACTTTGCCCAATTTCCGCGCTGCCCATCACAGCTTCGCGACCTTTTTCCGCACTGCCCATCACGGCTTCACGGCCGTTTTCCCTAAAACCCGCGATGCTATTATTTTTCACTTGGCCCAATTTTTAGAAAAAATTTTACTGCATTTTTTACCCATTTCGCCTATTTTCTAGCATTATTTTTTTTGCATTATTATAGCAATAGTGAATCATTTTCTATTACATATGCTCCATTAAAATCTTTTAAAAAAAATTCCGTAAGTGAGAAAAGTTTTTAGCACTTTGTTTAGATCATCGATTTCATTTCTTAGCAAATTCCGAACCATCTTTCAGATTTGCTCAATAGTTTTGCCCAAGCAAGCACTTAGAAATCCATTTATTTCTTACAATATTTGCTTTCCTTCAAAAAGTTATTCCGAAAATCCATAGTTTTTGAATTACTTTTGTTAAAGCATTTACATTTTCAGAAAAAGCCTTTATTTTTTGCAAATTGGAATCGTCTTGTTTTTCATTTGTAATCAATCGCCCAAGCGAGGCAAATTCATTTTCAATTAAATAATCACACTTGCATCCAATCTACCACATTTTTAATTAACTGACCCTTAAAATCTACCTAAACTCAACCAACACTTTAAGTCCACTTGGCGAACACTTGAAGAATCTTGTAGTTAGGTAGGATTGGGGGGATAGGTGTTTCCAATAAAACCCCTCAATTATTTACATCTGAGACATAGTGGTTGTCTTTTAGGGTCCCAAAAATACCTTATTATTTGTTGACATGGTTATACACCAATTTATCGGGAAGGCCTCTCCCTTAGGAGGGTTGAAGTAGCAAGACTGGTTCCGGAAGCCTGAGTGGAATACCGCTATCCATTCAGTAACTGAAGGATACCTTTCGAAGTTCTTCGTGTACACCCGTATGGGAGTACAACGGCGATAGAACCAAACTGCAGATTCACCCAACCGAACATGTCATGAATGAGGTATCCTAGTTGCCATTTTTTATGATTGACTACCTGGTGTCCCTCCCGGTAGGGGGATATCTAGCGTTTGATTCCACTACCCATATTGTCTGACTTGGATTTCATCACCTTGTAGAGGATATGTTTAGTTGATTCATAATACCACTTTTCGTTAGGCGTTTGCATGCTCTACTACCCCCCTTGGTCTAGTAAGCACCACTTTTTTCTAGGAACTGATTGATTTTTGGTATTCTGACCACTTTTCTTGATTCCTCCACTTATTATAGCACAGTTGTTATAACAAGTGCTTTTGAGGTTGGTTGTTGGCCTGAGAGCCATTATTTTTCACACTGCCCTCCTGCAAACATTGTTGCACTAGGGTTTTGAGTTTTTATCTCACCAACATCCATTGGTATTTCTAGACATATCTCACCATTGAGAACTTAAGACAATCCCGCCGTTTTCAGGGTCAACCCCCTCAGTTCGGTACACTTGACTCTACACGTCATAGACGTAGAGATTTTTCCCTTGAATCCACACGTCATCGACATAGAACCCAGTCATCTGATTCTGATGTGCCTCATTTCACATCTGATTCTGAGGCTGAATCCGAACAACCTACAGAGACATCACCAACCAACCCCATGGATGGATCACAATATGACCCCCTTTTCACCAATGCTATTGGAGCTACATCAACAAACCCCACTACTACTGTGACAACCACGGTAGACACAACCCATTTAGGTATGCCAAACATGGGGGCCACACCCCCTCTAGGCATGCCCAACATAGGTCCAACGCCTATTTTAGGTATGCCCAACATGGGCATCACCCCCCCCTCATCACCACTACCTAGATCCCAGTGATTACTGGAACCATTCCTAACCCATCTACAACCCATGTTGCACTTGGGAACGTAGGCACCTCCCATACCACATTAGCCGGAGGTAACATCCCTTTCACACCTAGCATACCCTTAGGGGGCACTGGACCACTAAATAATGCTACCATTAATAGCTATGCCCCAGTGACCATGCCACACCCATCTGCTAGTCTACCATACATGGATAGTCTAAACCTACCAAACCTGGCAAGGTTAACCAACGACCCTATTAGACACAACCCTACATGGCCACCCATGCCCACAAAGCTTCCCTCAGATATCCCAAAATTTGAAGGAAAAGATGGTGAGGATCCCCAAAACCACATCATGTCGTTTCACATATGGTGTTCCTCTAACTCCATAGTAGATGATTCCATTAGACTGACACTTTTACAATGAACCTTCACTGGCTCTGCAGCCAAGTGGTACATTGAGTAGCCACATGGGACCCACAACACATTTACATCCCTCGCCTCAACATTCCTCCAGTTCTTTCAACTACCTGTACGCTATGATGCAGAAGTAGAAATAATTTTGTCTTGTAGACAGAACACCGCTACACACATCACTGATCATATCCATGAGTGGTGCAAGTGCCGTAGCCTTTGCAAGATAAAACTTGACAATCGAATCCTTTTGGACTGGTTCCTCAAATCACCCCTCCCCCTCATAGCCAAAGATGTAGCTTCTGAATGACCCCAGTCAGAAGAAGAAGCTATCTTAAAAGATCAATAGTTCGACCTCATATATGTCTAGTCAGGATATCTATACACTATTTTACCTGACGCCCTGCGTAGTGATCCATCCCGCCATGACACGCTGGGGGCATCCCATGCCGTCGAGGGTATTATCGGACAAGTCACGGCGCAAAACAAACCTTTTACCATGACAAGTACAAACAACACCCCAGACCTTTCTAGGGCTTCATCTAATTCTGGAGCTACAACTTCATATGCTCCAATAACACACACCCACCACATTCATGGACCTTCGTTTCCACCACAATGTTATGGGAAAACACCATCATCTTATGCGCCAACTCCATATTATAACCAACATGCACACCAGACTCCAATCCAGACACAAGCCCAAGTGGCTTATTATCCTCAACAGGTAGCACCTCTTGCTCCAACACTTCCAGTAGCTCAAAGTTACTCACAATCGCAACAAACACCAGGGCCACCTCATAACCCTCCTGTTTACTACCCACCGCAGCCTACTCTAGAACCTGCACGACCTCAAAACCCACCTACTGCCCAAGGGCATGTTTATGCACAACAAAACTAACCTCCAAACCAGAATAATCAGCGTAACCAAGGAGGTCAACAAAACCGTGGAAGAGGACGTAACCGCGGAAATAACCAGCAACATAACCAAGGTGCACCACCACCTAATCCTCCAAATAATAATAACACTATTACCCCCAACCAAAACCCTGATCGCCCACCGAAACAGGATAAAAATAATAACTTGAGAACAAACCATCCGTGTTCCATATGTGGAGTCTACGGCCATTACACACATAATTGTCCCCATTTAGATCGTGCGTGTCAACTCTGGACTGACGATGCCCAACGCTAAGGACATGTTGCACAGCCAGCACCTCCTCATCAGCAAGAACCCATGATATTGCAAAATCCCTTACCAAACCAAGGCACGGTAAACACTCGTTCGAATGATCCCCCTCAAGGATCCGCTACACCATAGCAACAAATTACCTATGCAGCTGCCGATTACCAGCATGCTGAGTCCAACACTCACCATTTGCTTATGATGTCATCTAATGATGTCAATCTTCAAACCCATCGAAATCAATATGGATCCGCCCCTAAGGCCACAGCTACCGACCCATCGTCGAGTACTCTCCCAACTGATCAACCACTTCACATACCCACTATTCCCATGGACGAGGGCCCCAAAGCACCTCGTTTCCCTTTGAGATGAATTAACAATAACCTGAATGCTTGTGCAGCTTCCAACTATAACATTGTAGAGGATTTAGCTCAGTCCCCCGCTGCTATGTCCACTCTCGAAATATTAAAAAATTATCCTGCACAGAGAAAGCTGTTTTTATCCGCCATTGGTGCCATAGATCCTAACGACTCTAACATGATGGCTTTCGACTTAGAACAAGCTGAACCTCGCATGCCTGCATCTCTAGCTTTTCAAGTTTCTGTTTCCATTCGTAACCTCATCGTTCATTAATTCATAATTGATGAAGGCGCCTCTACCTGCGTCATGTTGACTTTTGTATGGCAGAAACTTGGATCCCCAACACTACAACCGTCAACTACTGCATTGTGAGCTTACGATGTCCATGTAGATCAACCTTAAGGTTTGTTAGTGAACGTACCCATACAGCTTGGGGAAAAACTGGTTCTCATAGATATAGAGGTCATTAACGCCCAACATGATTACAATCTCCTTATAGGACATCTAAAATGAAAGCTGTCGCTTCTTCAATTTTCCACATCATGATGTTCCCCCATGAAGGAAGGGTAGTCAAAATAGACCAGATTACATACTATGATCCCAATGCCCCTATAGCACCAGAGAATTTTCTTCCCATGATTGAACAACCCATTCTTAGTGCACCAACATCTTTCGTCTCATCAGTTGGACACGAGATATATTCGGATACTCCCATGACCACCTCATTCTCGTCAATCCCACCTCCTCTTCAGGAAACTGCAGTATCTGATTTGTGCACCTTATCGCACAATGAACAACAATGTCCTCAACAACCCCATCCACTGCCACAAGCACCCTCTGTGCCTAGCCATATCAGAATGACACCGATTCACACTATCCCCTTCTTGTTTCCATTTTCAGGAGTTGTTAGCACGCCAGTAATGGCTACACTCAACCTTCCAGGTTTAATGTTAGGATTGCCTGTATGGTACTTACCTGCCCCAACTCCCCCACAAACTCCTACCATTGTCCTACAACCGGTACAACCTATGAATATGTCAAACCATCCACCACCTAGCATACCAAACCACCAAACTCGCCCACCACCTGGTGGCCCGAACCCCCAAAACCGGTCAGTTCCAACAGCGGGCACTATATCGACATCTAGTTATGTCCCCCCTCAATCCTGCAACACTGGGGGCATAGGTCCACAAACTTAGAACACTACACCCACAACGCGCACCCCCCAGTGACTCCAAAATTATCCAAGAACCCCCCAACCCGTGTACTCCCTAAGTGCTACTTGTGCGACGATATCGGCCATGCCACCCATCTATGTCCACAACTACGAGCACTTCAAGAACATATGAATATGTTGGACGACTACATCAACGTTCCTGTTATCAAATTAGAATTACCATCTCAACCTCGTGATAAATCATTGCGCACAAACCACCCTTTTGCAATATGCGGAATCTACGACCATTATTCACATCACTGCCCCGATCTCCCAAATTATAGAGCAGCACTATACGAGATGAATAATGCCAACTTTGAGACATCCCCACCACTTGTTGAAGAAATATTCCCTCCAGAATCTTCCCATTCAGAAGAAATCAATACTGTATATATGATTTCAACTACTTATAAACCCGAGCCAGTTAATTTATGGTCCCACTACTTTTGTACTGATGAGGAAATTCTAGAAACACTCACTGCACCGGACTACCCTTTGGATGATATGCAGCATCGATCATACTTCCTCCCTATGGCATCTATGTCCACTGTGGCAGACCAACTATCTTTTGAATCTAAGGACTTCTTACCAACTAAGGTCGATTGGTTGAAAGATCCAATACCAGCTCCAGAAGCCTTTGAAGAAGGAAACATGGCTAACATTTCACCCATTATAAAAATTGACATCTCCACCACCCCCGAAAAACCTGAGCTTATCTCCTTGGGTGCATCTTGCACTGAGAAAGAAACCCAAGCTTACAAGAAACTCTTCCAAGAATTTCGAGATGTCTTCGCCTGGTCTTACATCGAGATGCCTAGTCTTGATTCTACCATCGTAGAACATCACATAGACACTTGGACCAACATATCACCGGTTCTCCAGAAACAACGTCGCATTCACCCATCCAAGCTTGCAGCCGTCAAAGCAGAAATCGAGAAGCTTCGAGTAGCAGGTTTCATATACCCGATTGCATATACCACCTGGGTTTCAAATCCAGTACCAGTTAATAAGAAAGTCAGCACCATCCGCATCTGTACTGACTTCAGCGACCTCAACCTAGCTTGTCCAAAAGACAACTTTCCCACACCATTTATTGACCAACTAATTGATGAGTGTGCGGGGCTTCAGGTACTCTCTTTTATGGAAGGTTTCTTTGGATATAACCAAATCAAGATCCATAAAGAATATCAATACAAAACTGCTTTTACCACCCCATGGGGCACCTTCGCTTATCGCGTCATGCCTTTCGGTCTCAAGAATGCGGGAGTCACTTTCCAACGATCAAAAATCCCGGAGAGTTATGGCCGTACCTGCATGGGGATCCAGAGGAGCATTAAATGTAGTCGGACCATTCCATGATTTTCCCAAAAACCTAGAAAAGGTTTTGCCTAAGTATGACCCTAGTAAAGGAATTTCTGCTGAAGACCACCTTAAAAGTTTTTATCTAGCTCTAAATATTTTAAATATGGAACATGAGGACGTGGTTTGTCCTTTATTTCCTTATAATTTCGAGCCCAAAGTATCTTCCTGGTACTTTAGTTTGCAAGCCGGTTTGATAACAAGTTGGGAAGATTTTGAGAAATGTTTTCTTAAAAAATATGGCAATCAGAAAACTATAGCTACTCTCATGAAAAAATTATTGTCTATGAGAATGGAAAAGAATGAGAAATTTCAAGAGTTTAACCAAAGATTCACAACGTTGTTAAATAATTTTAGTGATGCAACAAATCCCGCTGAGGAATGCTTAGTAGAATATTATACAATAGCTTTTAAATCCCCGCTTGCAATGTTAGTCAAGAGAACAAAAAAACCTACCCTTACAGAAAATTTTGAAGAAGCCAAGAAGGTAGAAGAAGACAATGACAGCATCGCGAAAGATGCTTTAGATATAGAGGGTAAACCGACAACTATTAAGAAACCTTTTTTGTTAACCAGGGATAAGGAAGAACCTGCACCAGATTTAGAAAATGTCATAAAAATGATGCAAAAACTCTCCAATAAGATTGTGGATCTAGAAAAGGATAAAGCAACAAATTCTTCGAGACCTCCTTTCAAACATTTCTATAAAAAGAAAGAAGATAATGGACAGCCAACCGCACCAGTAAATAATTCTACTGTACTAAATCTAAATGAAATAGGGATGGACCACTTCTGCACTTTTCACCAAGAACAACACTTAGAAAAAAGCTGTGCACAATGGATCAACTCGATGAGATTAGTAATGAACCAAATGTTAGATGCACAAATGCTCGAGAAAATAAGCCCCCAACAGGAACAAATTCTTGACAGTGAAGAACCATCCCCTGACACTACGATGATCCTTTGGGATTGGACCCCTTCCCAAGAGCTGTCTTGTGAAGAGTTCACAGATGAGGTACAAGCAGCATCTGTTAACATCACTACCAGGAGTAAAGGCCCAGTGATTGAACCAGCAATAGAATCACCTAAAGCAAGGTCTAACCAAATACCGAGGCAGCACATAACTGTCATTCCTCCCCAACCCGAGACTAGCCTAGTGATTTCTCCTACAGTAACTAAAGAACCAAACTCAGAAATAATTAAACAACCGCCAGCTTCTTTAAGCAAAACAGAAAATCAATCGAAGACTTTGAAGGGATGTGACATGAACTATGATATAATCGAGGATATTAAAAAAACGAAAGCAAATGTTTCCATTTTTTGTATGTGTAGCTTACCGCAACAGAGGAAGAAACTGATGGAAGCCTTAGATCCACAAGCAAGTGTATCAGTAGAAAACAACGACGAGAACCCAGAAATTAATGAAGCAAGTATTGGCGGAAAATCGAAATCTCAAACTCTTCCTTTTCTCTTAACTTTTGAGATTTTTAATCACAATGTGCATAATTGTTTGGTAGACTCAGGTGCTAGTTCAAATGTCATGCCATTGTCAATTTGCAAAAAGATCAATGGACAGTTGATCCCATCCCCATCTCAAATCATTCAATTAGATAGGACTGCTGTCAAGGTTATTGGTGAACTAAAGGATGTACTTATTAGGTTGTCATCCGATCCTAGAGTATGTCAATTCATTGATATAACGGTGGTCGATATCCCTGAGGCATATGGTCTAATTTTGAGTAGGGACTGGTCTGCGAAACTCAATGGATATTTTGCAACAAATTGGTCTCATCTGTGGTTTCCCCATCAAAATCGCCAGAATCAGATCAAGATATTAAGGGAGCTGCAAATGAAACAAAATTTTACTCAGTTAGAAGGAAAAAATGAAGCTGTGGCTTTTTCCTCTTCAGTTTTAGGAAATTACTTCTTGGAAATTGAACCTAGGAACTACAAATCAGAAGAAGTTAGCCATATTTCAGACAAACAGCCCGATCTCCTTTAGTTTTCATGGGCTAATGATATTGATTGTAATATAGTAGACTTAGTCACTAATTTAGACAGAAATCAAACTAACCTAGTTAAAGAAGAGAATATCTTTTGGACTCTCTATTTTGACGGCTCCAAAACTTAGGAAGGTTCTGGAGCTAGTTGCATTGTAATTGATCTTGATAGAAACAAACATTTTTTATCATGTAGGTTAGAATTTGAATGTACTAATAACACTGCAGAATACGAAGCTCTCATCCAAGGTTTAAAGAAAGCCATTGGTCTTAATGTTAGATTTATGAAAGTCTTTGGTGATTCTGAAATTGTTGTTAGGAAAATAAGAAATACAATTCATTGCCTTTCACAGCATTTAAAAGGTTATCAAGCAGAAATTTGGAATATAATTTCATGTTTTGATGCTTTTAACATTAATTTTGTCCCAAGATTGCAAAACGTTGCAGCTGATCTGTTAGCTAATTCTGCTTCCAGATTAGTACCCACTAATAATAGATGTTCTATTGAATTAATTTTCAGGCCTTCTGTTTCGGACAACATCACAAATTTCAGACTATTTGATGGTGATGATCAGATTATTAGTTTCTTAACCAATGAAGATGCCTTTTAGGAAGCCATCATAGAGGAAGAAGAGCATGACTCAAATCTACAAGATAAAGACACAGTGAAAGGGAACTTCATGCCCAAGGGAGTAAGAACTCTATAGGTGCTTTTCAATTTACAAAGCAAATTCAGAAAACCTGTGAATGCCAAAACCCACAGCTCAGCCATGCAATACGAATTAATAAACTCGGGAACAGAAGCTGAACCAAAGTATGTCAATCTTGGATAATGTTGTTCGCCGGAAGAAAGAAGTAGATTCATTAAACTTTTCCAGCAATGTAAAGACGCGTTCGATTAGACCTATGACGATCTGAAGACATATGACACCCGCATCATTCAACACGTAATACCTATGAAGGAAGGTGTCAAACCTTTTCAACAAAAACTAAGGAGGATGCACCCGACACTTGAGCCTCTAATACAAAAGGAGTTAAAAAAATTGTTGGAGGCCAAGATTATTTTTAAAGTACGACATTCTGAGTGGGTGGCTAATCTAGTCCCCATGCAGAAGAAATCAGGAGAAATCAGGCTGTGTGTAGATTTCTAGAACTTAAACAGAGCTTTTGATAAATACAACTATCCGGTGCCCCCAATGGAACAGATATTGCAGATGGTATCAAGATCAGAACTCTTTTCCCTATTAGATGGTTTTTCTGGTTACAACCAAGTGCTAGTAGCAGAGGAAGACCGACTCAAAACCACTTTTCGCACAAAGTGGAGAACCTTCGCATACCGAAGAATGCCTTTTGGATTAATTAATGCAGGATCTACTTTTCAGCGAGCCATGGACATTGCTTTCCAAGGACTGGGCGGTTAATGTTTAGTAGTATACTTGGATGATGTGACAGTCTTTTCAAAGAAGAGAGAAGACCACATTTCTCACCTAAATCAAATCTTTGATTGCTGTAGGAAGTACGACATCTCTCTAAATCCTAACAAAAGCATTTTTGCTGTTCTTGAGGGAAAGATTCTCGGTCATATCATTTCCAAGGAAGGAATCTCAATAGATCAAGAAAAATTTCAGGTTTTCAATAAGATTCCCATGCCCCATAGCAAGAAATCTATGCAATCATTCATGGGCACCATAAATTTTGTCCAAAGGTTCGTGCCAGACTTCGCCCAGATCGTTAAACCTTTGCAACAAATGGTTAAACAGAATGTACAGTTTAAGTGGACAGACCTGGAGAAGGTTGCATTCAAAGAAATCAAAGCTGCTATAGCCAAGGCACCTTCTTTAAGAAGTCCATATTTTGATAAAGATTTTATAATGTACACATTCGCTTCTGATGACTCTCTCGCAATTGTGATTACTCAAAAGACGGAATTAGGAGATGAATACCAAATTTCTTTTATGAGCACTGGTCTGCAAGGCGCTGAACTGAACTATCCCGTGGTAGATAAACAAGCATATGCGGTTTTCAAAGCAGTAAAGCAATTCAGGCCGTATATTCTGAAAAATAGGACTAAAGTCATAGTCCCTCATCTCGCTGTCAGGTCTCTTTTCGTCCAAAAGGAATTGGGATAAATAAGGGGAAATTGAGTCACTACTCTCCAAGAGTACGACTTAGAATTCAAGCCAGCTAGCATCATTAAAGGTCAAGGCCTCTGCAAGCTACTCACTCAAAGCCAAACTGACGAAGAGCTAGATTGGAGGAATGAAGCCGAGCTGAATGTGATAGAAATATGTCCAATTTTTACGGCCACAGAGTCTTGGTACAGAGACTTAGTACATTAATTACAGTCAGTTTACTTACCAGAACATTGGAGTTCGAAGCAAAGGAGAGCCCTTCGTCTTAAATCAGTGGCTTATCAGATCATTGAAGGAGTACTCTTCAGGAAGAAATATGATGGCATTTATCTCAGGTGTTTAGAAAAGGAAGATGCGGTTAACGTGGTCAAAGAACTACATGACGGACCTGCTGGGGGACATTATTCTGGGGACACTACAGCCCACAAAATCCTCAGAGCAGGTTATTATTGTCCTACTCTCTTCAGGGATGCCCATGCCTATGTCAGAAATTGCGATGTATGCCAAAGAAGCACTAGAAAGCTACCTAAAGTAGCAGGTCCCTTACAGTCAGTCGTCATTACTGAACCATTTGAGCAATGGGGTATAGATATAATTGGAGAAATAAACCCTAACTCTTTGCTGCAGCATCGATACATTCTGACCGCTACATATTATTTCACAAGATGGGATGAAGCCATTCCCCTACGGAAAGCTAACGAGGATACGATCATCAACGTTTTGGAAGAGAACATCATAACCAGGTTTGGGGTTCCAATTTATCTAGTTTTTGATAATGCACCTTATTTTTCGTCAATAAAGATTAATGAATTCACATATGAAAGAGGAATTAAGTTACATTACTCAGCCAATTACTACCCTCAGGGAAACAGTTTAGCTGAATCGACCAATAAAAACCTCATCCGAATCCTGAAAAAGACCATCATCAAAAATCAAAGAAGTTGGCACACAGCCCTCCCTCACGCACTATGGGTAGACAGGGTAATGCCTAAAACCACCTTAGGAGCTTCCCCTTTCAACCTAGTCTATGGCAAAGAAGCCATTCTCCCTCTGAATATATTACTTCCATCCTTGAAGTTGGCCCAATCCTCTCGAGGTTCTAGCAGTCAAGCCCTATAGTCCAGGATTGATACCCTGCTGAAACTAGAAGAGTCACGGGAAAAGGCCAAGGAATGGTTTCATCATCATCAAGACGTAGTCAAACGATGGTTTGATAAAAGAAAATCCGGGAAGAGAACTTTCGAAGTAGGAGACGTGGTCCTCAAATGGGACCACCAACACGACGGTAGGGGAATGCACACAAAGTTTTAGCACCTATAGCTTGGCCCTTATCAAATTTATGAAAAACTTGGCCCATCAACCTATAAAGTGAAAGATTTACAAGGAGAGGAACTAAACCTCCCTCTCAATGGCATTGCCCTAAAACAATACTTCGTGTAATTCCTGAAATTTTTTCTTGTACGTAAATAAAACTCTGTTTCTCTGTTTTTTATTTGTCTTTTCTTTTCTTTTGCTTTGATTACCTTTGGTTTGCTAGTCAGTCTGATCTTTTTTTTTTTATTTGTTTTGTTTTCCCTTTTGATTTGGTTCTGTACTTGAAATAAAGCCAAACTCAATTCATGGTGTAGCTGAAGGAGTGAGACTCCAGAAAAATCAGAAGGATGGTCATGAGAAGCCCACTAACAAAGGGAATACATATTTGTAACTTCACCTTCATTGATCGGTTTCCTAGAATGCAGTGATCCTCTTTCCTGTTGGTCAAAATAACCCCTGTCAAATAGCCGAGATAGAGCATTTCCTTTTAACTATCTTAGGGCCCATTCACCCTAACATTAGTAGCTATCTCAAGAAGTTAGCTATGGTAGGACCCATGGAGAGGAAGCAGGTCTCACAAATACATGGCATTTAAAATGATCCCATGCTGCAAGTAAAGTCAAAAGGCATATATCAAAGAGTATGGTTTCCATAAATTCTCGCCTCAATTAAAGCATGGTGGAGAAAATAAAAGAAGCTCAAGGAAGCTGAAGGAAGCTGTCTAACAAACCAGCCCAGCAAGGTTCTTCTCTATCCGTGAATCATGAAATCAAATCTTCTGTTCACACAAAAGGACATTTTGGATTGAAGAACTTACATCGAAACTATGAAAGTAGGAGAAACTTATTTATGGAAGACTCAAAGCGGCTAAAAGTCGGAAATTAAGGAAACATCTAAAATCATGTAAAAGCATGGGAATGAGGAACAAACAAATGTCCCTATGAGATTTTGTCACGATCTTGTGGAGTCCTATACTATTTAACTTTTGAAAGACAGTTTTCTTTAAAAAAAAAAATCCCACAATTCGGCCAATAGAAAGTTTTAAAGAAATCTGAGTCAAAGCTACCTTCCCCTTTTATTGCCATCACGATAAGAGTGATCGATGCATTCTTCAAAATTGAACTGTTGAGACATCTGGTTGTGCATGTAATCAACACTTTGAAAGTTTCCTGACTTCTAGATGAGTTTGTTTCAGAGATCTGTGTTCGCCAGCAAATCACCATTTGTTGTTGGTACAACATCCCCCCCTTAGATTTTTTGAAAAAATATTGGGGCCCCTCCTCTGTTTTTGAAAAAGGAAAATCTGCCCAAGGTTATCTAGACATCATAAATATTTCCTTAGATTTCCCCTAAAAGGAATTTCAACTTGCCTTAAACTTTTTGAGTTATGTTTTTTTTCCTAAGTAAAACTCGGGATTTCGGGCCGCAACGACGGAAGCTTTGAGCTAATCTTTCCGCCACTGCAGAAGAGTTAGTTCAAGCCTTCTGAAACCGTAGAAATAAAAGGCTAAGTCAAACCAGCGGCAGAAAAGTTACCTTAAAGTCTCCGAAAGAGCGAAACTTCTGATCAAGCGAGCCCGTGGCGGAACGAATTCATCAAGTCTCTCCGCAACGGCAGAAGCTTTCATCTAACTCTTCCGCAAGCATCGGAAACACAGCAACAAGTCTTTTGCAGAAAGACTTGTCTATCTCTCCAGCATCGGTAGGTAGGATGGCATATTTTTGAAAGAACTTGGCTAAATTTCCCGTGAAAGAGAATGAGCTCACGTAAGTCTGCCATGGCACACTACTCCTTCGCGAAAGCATTTGGACAATTCTCCCACAACGGCGGGCAAAACTCAACTTTTCTTTCCGCAAGAGGCAGAAGCCTTAACCCAACCTTTCTGATTTTGGCGGTTGTATTTAGTGAAAAGCAGTTGATTTGACCCATCCGTACATGCCTTAAATCCGGTTTTGATGACTTACAACCACCTTACTAATGGTTCACACGTACCATTTGGATATATATTGGGGGTGCACCCCGTTAATGTTCCATTTTCTTTCGTCACTCGGAGATTTTTTCCATCCCATTTGAAGATGCGAAGCACGTCTGCCAGACTTGGAGCAAGATTCGAAGACTTTGCAACAAAAGTTGGCAATTTGTTGCCCCTTCCAGGTTAGTATTCTCACGGACCCTATTATGTTATGAGCTTCCTGATTAAAGGGACATGATCCAACATGTTTTTCGTTCTCTTTACTCATGACCACCCAACTCAGACAATTTCAACGCCCTAAGCATAGACATAAAAGTCCCTGGACCATCAAGACTCCCACAGCTTGATTCTTAGAAAGTGTCGCTTCTACTCGGCGTAAAAAGCCACCTGTTAGACCAACCCTGCCCATTCTCGCACCGAGTTATGAGCATTTCACAGGTATAGAATTTATGCTTTTCCGCGCTTTCAGGCTGGTCTATGTTTTGTCTCTTAGGCATTAAAGGTACCCAGACCAATCCATGTCTATTTGCCGTCATGGTCCCTAATTACAATAAAAACCATAGAGATAACTAAATTAATGTTTTCACAAGATTATAAACTGGTATAAGAAATAAATAATGATCAAACATAAGTTAGGAGTTTTGGTTGACATTGAGATATTATCAAAGAGACTCTAGTTTGGGTTGTTAACATCATGTCATACATGCTTATCCATGTTTAATTGTTGAACAGGATTTTTGAAATGGCTAAAGGTGGCAAGAGAAAATCAAAGGCAGTCGATGAAAGCACAAAAATAGAAACAACGTTCCAGGATACCAAGTGCACCATAGGCGTGCATCCAGAAGTAAACTGGGGAAATGTCTACCGCATGATAAGAGATCAGGACTTCCCTGAAGCTCTTCTTGAGGAGGAATGTTTATACCAGAACATCCGAAATTCCTGCATATCCAAGGCAGCCACACGTCCATAACTTTTCCCGTGCTCAGAATTAATCATATGGGTGTTGCAGCATGCGAACACCGAGACAAGAGTTATAGTAGATAGCACAGGAAAGGATTTCGCCTCGTTTCACCCATCTTATATCTCAACATCTTACAAGTTACCCAAAGCACAGCAGCGGCTTGATGATGCATGGTTGGAAGGGATCTAGATGGACAACCTAGATATGGCAAGGAGGCTCTTAATTTCAGGCAAGCAGATCAGAAGGAAAGATAGTGAGGAGCATAAGGTGCTGAATCTGAGGCCCCCTTTTAGACTGATTGCTCTCTTGTTAAGCATAATTTTTGGAAGACCCGATGGGACAATGTTTATGCTGCAATGGGTCCCTATCATCCACTATGTAGCCTTCAAAGGGACAATCTTCAACTGGGATGATATCATCTCAGACAGTCTATCATCAGCTATAGCAATGGCATAAGAAGGGTTGGTGTAGAGGAAGGCAGAGTGCTATATGGCTTCTTACCTGATAGATTGTATCATGGCAAAATGTCCCTTCCCCAAGTTGGGATGCATATGGAACTTGGTAGATGGCTCAGTGTTCATTGCCTACAAAATCTTCTGGGCTCAAAACTACAAGAGGGATTACAAACTCATTTGCGAGGAGTTCATCATGCCCCTATATGAATTGATATTTAATGAAGAACCCAACTGCCTATCTAAAAACGCCATGGAAGCTTTGGAGAAATATGGTGATTTCTATTTTTCTCCAGACGACACCTACATAAGAATGTATGGAGGTTCCAAAGTTCCGTATATTCTACCTAGGTATGCTACGAATTATACAGTCCACAAGGAGATGGTAAGGCAGGTATTCATTGATGGAATGGGTAATACCTTGTATAAGGCCAAGAAAGCTACTTTTTCACCCTTACCCTTCTATGTCGGGGCCTACAAGTTCTCAGGAATTGCAACTGTGAAAGATTTTGTTGCAGAGTTGAGAAGCTTTCATTTTGGAGAAAGGATTTTTCAGAGGAATGATCGATGGGGAAAAATTGCACATCATTGCAAAGAACTCTCCACTCCCTATGAGTATGCCAACTTTTACGATTAATAGGAGGAATCATATAGGGGGATCAACAATATGACCGAGCTACATATCTGTCAAATGGAAAAAGGAGGGGCCAGCTCGAGCTCTAATGTTGTGGGGAAAATAGGTCCACAACAAGGAAAAGGTACCATGGATACTGCTGAGGCTTTCTCGAAAGAAGAACAAAGGCTCTTGGAACAAGCAAAGAAAATCCAAGAAGATAAATGCATAGAAGAAGAGGATTTGCGAATTCAAGCAGTCGAAGCCGAGGCAAAGAGGCAAGAAGAAGAAGAGAGAATTAGATTGGAAAGTAATGAGAAGCAGGAACAAGATGATACATTAAGAAGGGAGTAGGAGGAAGAAGCACGAAGGAAAGATGAAGAAGAAAAGAAATCCCAAGAAGATGTTGATCCCAAAAGCCCAGACCTGCAAAACTTAGATATGGGTTCCCCCATAAGAGATCTCCCCATTGTCCCTTTTACACCCTACAAAGGCAGTACAGTCTCTAATTGGGAAAATTTTGCTTACAACAAGAAAAGGAAAACCATTGTCAAAGAGACAGGTTCCAAATTGAAAAGACCTTTTCGGCCAGACATGATCACTACACACGAGACCACGGTCATGTGGAACATAGAAGAGGCTGCTAAACTCCTAGCATCCATATCCGTAGCCACAGTTATAGCAACTGCAGACAATGTTAACCTACTCGAAGATAAATTGAGTGAAGAAAAGGAGAAGGAACGTCAGTTGCAGGAAGCTTTAGTCAAAGAGCAGAACTATACAAATTTGATGCTCGAGAGGAATGATGCTCTCACATCTCAGAAGGAAGAGTTAAATGAAATTCTCCAACAACTGGAAGCTGACAGGAGGGCCTTGGAAATACAAGTAAGGATGTTAGAGGAAGAAAAGGGAGAGCTCGAAGGAAAAAATCTATGGGTTGAATCAGAGAAGGTTGACAACATTCAAGAGATCGTCGACCTGAAAGAACACATTGAAAAGTTACAAGGAGGCAACAAATTGTTAGAACAACATTTAAAGCTGGAAAATAGAAAAATGGGAGACATTAGCCCCTTCCACGAGCAAGACTATGAAATACTAAGAGATACCTATGGCGTACAAGAACTCCTATCAGAGGAAATATACAAGCTAAAAGCAATAATGGCCCAGGTTAAGGAAATCAATGTCGAAGCCACTTGGGTCAGGAAGAAGCACACACGCATCAGTGGAGAGATTAAAAAACACATTGAATGGAGTTAAGGGAGGTTAGAGTTCCGGGAAAATATTCCCCTTAAGTTTGTTGTTGAGTATAGGGCAGTTGTATGCATCCTAGAATATTCCAAAGATTGCGGAGTAAAGTTGGCCACCATAACCTTAGCTACTTATGAGAGGTGCAAGAATTTGTATTCCCAAATACGAACCACACAGGAAAGTTGTCAGATAGCCATGCCTCAAAATTTAGAAGAATTCTCGGATAAAGCATAATTTTTATCCAAGCTAAGTGAGGAACTCAAGGTAGAAAATGAATATGTGCATAAGCTAGATGTCTTGACTTCAGAAGACCAGCACCAATTTATCAGCGAAGCAGCTATTCATAAGCATCGCCTATAAGAAAGTCTCAGGGCCACAATGGCAGAAATAACTCTTTTAGCAGAAGAAATCGCCAAGCAAAGAGTGTCCCTCAGATTTATGATTCCCCTAGTTGGAATAAATATAGTAAAAGAAACAAATCAGTGGGGAAATTATATAGCAGAGGTAGATAGGGCATTGGCAACCAATCAGGTTTCTACATCAGAAAGTGTCCCAGTTGTTGTAGTAGTGATGGAATAAGCCCCAGTAGTAGCCACTTGCATATTCTCCCCACTAACAATGGCTTATTGACCAGGTATTTCAAAGCAGAATGGTTAGTGAACATGAGGAAGTGCGCACCAAGCAAGTAGTGCCTGAACTTCTGTAGTGCATATACCATGGCAAGGCCTTCTCTCTCAGTAGTAGTGTAATTCTTTTCTGCTGTTGAGAGCTTCCTGCTTGAAAATGCAATGGGATGGTCAATACCCCCTTCACCTGGCTGAGCTAATACAACTCCCAGCGCGATGCATGATGCATCAACATGTACATGGAATGGTTTCGCCCAGTCTGGGAAAACTAGGATCGGTGTACTAACCATGTTTTCTTTTAATGTAGCAAAACCCTGCTCACACTCTGCGCTCCAGATGAATGGCGCATCTTTCTTTAGCAGCTTCTCCATTGCTGCGGTTATCTGCGCATAACCCTTTATGAACTTCCTGTAATAGTCGGTATGCCCCAATGTAGAGTGCAACATCTTGACTGATTTTGGTGTGAGAAAGTTCACAATGATTTCATGTTGATGTATATGTAACTTCGGAATGTATTTCACATATATGTATATTGTATTCCTATAGAGATGTTATTATTACTCTATACGGAAGTGTCGTCATTTATATTGTAAGTGTCGTAACTTATACTTGATGGGTTATTAGACCACCTTGTTTGGGGTCGGCCCTGTATAATTCATGTGGGTCAAAGGGTTATTAGACCACCCTATTGGGGGTCGGCCCAGTCAGCATTATGTTATGTGGTTAAGTTCGAGCCTACATGAGTTAGGTAAAAAAAGGCAAGTCAAGTCAAGTATAAATAGAGTGCGGGAGGCACTCTATTTGATCACTCACTTCTCACTCATGCACTCAAGGAGGAGTGGCGCACTTATGGAGGAGGAGGATCTACTGCTAGGTTGTGTCTATCTCTTATGGTTGGTTGTATCATTGCTCTATCTATCTCTGAGGAAGTTATTGGGGTTTTTCACCTTTATGGTTTTCCCCAAGTAAATCTTTGTGTTTCGTGTGTGCTTGCATTATTGTCTCCATGATTGATATGCTGTAGATATGCTGTACATGTTGTTCTCTCAGTTAAGATCCTAGATCAGATTGAAATAAATTCTGAAAATTTAACATGGTATCAGAGCTAGCCTGAAAGAAGGCATGATATGGCATGTATGACACTTGTTGCACTTACGATGCTAGGGCTTGATATAGCAAAAACCATTCGTCGTAGAACTTTCGCTATAAATCCGTTTTGGAAAAGGTTTTGGATCTGAAATTGTTACAGGATGAAGCTAAGATCTCCATGTACCTTGTTTCCAAAGGAAAACCTCTAATTCATTGTACTTTGTGATTTATGATCTGTACAATATAGGGTTTCTGCCTCTTCCAGATCTGAGTCATAATCAGGTGACCTTGGGAAAAAGGTCATAACTTGGGCTAGGAAGCTCCAAATGAAATTTCATAAAAAGTGAAAGGTTGTAAATAGATTGTACTATCTCAAAAAACGTTTTCAGAGCCCGAAGTTCAAACAGTGACATGTGGCACGCCGTACAAGGTCGCTCTCCTGTATTATCCCATAAACAGGTCACGTTGTGACACTTGGCATAACTCTCTCTCAGAGAATCCAATTGAGTTCAGACCTATCAGGATGGAAAGATAACAGGCCGAGCTATCTTAGAAAACTTTTTCAGAGGCCGAAGTTCAAACAGTCACACGTGGAACGCCGTACAAGTTCTCTCTCCTGTATTATCCCAAAACAGGTCATGTTGCGACACTTGGAATAACTCTCTCTCAGAGAATCCAATTGAGGTCAGACCTGTCAGGATGGAAAGATAACAGGCCAAGCTATCTCATGAAACTTTTTCAAAGGCCGAAGTTCAAACAGTGACACATGGCACACCGTACAAGTTTTCTCTCCTGTATTATCCCAAAACAGGTCACGTTGCGACACTTGGCATAACTCTCTCTCAGAGAATCCAATTGGGGTCAGACCTGTTGGGATGGAAAGATAACAGGTTAGGCTATCTCAAGAAATTTTTTCAGACCCTGTGGATCAAAAGGTTCGGAGTTACACCAGAAACAATCAGGTACATATTTCTGTCAAAACAAAATTATTTTTGAGTACCTTCATTTATGGCTTCCGGAATTTAGGGCTTTGGAGAAAGTTGGAATTTTTGTAATCGGAGACCACGGCTGGATGCTACTCATCAAAATAGAAATTTAGAGACCAAGATCAGAATTTTTGGTTGGGCAAAAGGCCGGGCTTGATCAAACCCTAGTTTGGGAATTTGATCAGAAAAGTGGAAAATTAGGGCTTCTGTAAAAATGGGAATTTTTGAAATCTGTGACCACGGCTGGAAGCTCCTCAGAAAAATAGAAGCTTAGAGATTTGGATCAAACCTTTTGATTGGTCAAAAGAGTGGGATTCATCAAACCCCAGTTCAAGGTCACGTCCAGTGAATCCGGAAGTTTCAAAGGAAAAATTGAGAAGTGAAACTTTGCAGTTTTCAAAATCTTAATATACCAGCTTGATCAGCTCATTAAGGCACATATTTCTATCCTTTCAGAAGTTTGATATTCAAAGTTTGAATTTTTGGGTTTTCCCTGACAAACCCATATCCAGCTCTAGTTCCAATTCTTGTAAATCAAGTGGATTGGGTTAATCCTAGAAGAAGATGGATTGGTCACCTGCATAAATGAAGAAGGTTCCTGTTTCAGAGGGAGATGAGGCTAAGGCCTTACATAAGAAGATTACAAGCGATCTCGACAGGTATGACTCATTGAGGTATGTTTCGATATTTGTCCATGATTAAGTTTATGGTATGTTTGTCTTCATGTTATTACGGTTAGTACAATCTTGATTTTAGACTTGTCATATCACCTTAATAAAACTATGAATGCACGATAGAAAATATTCATTGATTAGGGTGTTGACACTTATGATTGTACTAATACATTATGGTGTTGTATGAGGTTTATGTTGTCTACTAACATGAAAGGTACACCAAGAAAGACAAATCATGTTCCAGTTCAAGAACATATGATCATGATGACATGAGGATAAAGACTCATCCATTGTCATGGATCTCATAGAAGATCCATTTACGAGGTATGTATAACTTGGTTTTATAATGGCTAACCTATGAGATATACAGGTTACTAGCACAAGTCATTGAAGAAGAACAAGAAGACATCATGTGAGTATGTTAGACATAACTAACTAGCATGCTAATCTAGGTATGTTTTTCCTATATCAAGATAGAATCCTACCTTGGGTTAGGATCTTATACTGTTGTTGATAATGATTATTCATGAAGTCATAGGTTTGAATAATCATGGTCGTATGCATATTATGTTTCTTACCATAATTGATGATATGACTAACCAGAAGAATCATGAAGGTATAGGTTTGAATAATCACAGGTTTTATGCATATTATATCTCTTATCTTAATTGATGATCCAACTAACCCAAAGAGTCATAGGTTTGAGTAATTGTAGGTTTAGACATGTTATGCTTCTTATGACTTGACTAACCATAAGAATCCTACATAAACCTTGAATGCTAATGCTTATTATTTTCTGTTTGAAATGATCATGACTATACATGCTTAAGATTATTGTGTTTTAATAGTATACTAATGAATGTATGATTTTATATGAGTTCACAAGGATAACAAAATCATGATACTAATAAGCATGCATAGGGACCAAGGATGAATGTAAGTTCAAGGACAGGTAATCCAGGAAGCAAAGATCAAGAGGGAGCACACTCCAGTTGTTCCTGCAAGAAAGCAAAGGAACACACTTCAGTAGTTTTCGCAAGGATGCAGATTTTCAGGGGGAGTTGACCATCTTTCCACAACAGAAAGGTGTAGAAGAAGCTACTTCATATTAGGACTCCAGCAGCTCCTGTAAGGAAGCAAAGACTCAGAGGGAGTACACCCAACGAACAAACAAAGATAAGTATTTTAATTTCTTGCATATTTGTTTGTTTAAATAAAATTGTTCAATGATGTATATGCTCATGTTCCTAGACTTAGGATATGTATTGTGCATATTATAATAGTTGCATTGATGAATGGTATACTACTAATATACATGGGTAAGTGGCCTATGGCATTGTACAACATTCCATTACTACTTATCTAGAATGAAACCTCTTTGCTGACATGTTGGGAGTTGTGCACACTCTTAACAATGTTCTGGTAGAGATTGGAAGGCATCTAGAAAGTTATGGGATATGGATAAATGTTGTATTGAAGCAGTGGCTAAGATAATTGCATGACTGTATGACATATTTCTTTATGTGTAAGAATTTGTTCTGAAAATTATGAGATGATTCTAATCATGCAATTTAACCTGTTTTGTAGGAAAGACCGTATATCTTCACCTACAAAAGGACTACAACATTTGTTCCAGCAACAAAGATATATATTGAAGATATTGAAGATATTGAAGTTCCCAGGATCTGGGATGAAGAAATGGAATGCCATGATCCATCGATCATGGAGAATGATGTTTGGGATGTAGTCCCAAGACCTGAAGGGAAGTTTGTTATGACTTCCATATGGATCTATCAGATCAAGCATGTTGCAGATGGCAGCATTGAGAAATATAAAAGTGATGAAATAGAAGATGCACCAGATGGATTTCAAGACAGCATGGTGTAGTCATATATGGGTGCAGAACTTGGTATGGTAGGATAGACAGCTTTCTATCCAGTTTGGGCGTTACCAAGAGTAAAGCAGATTCCAACCTTTTCTACAAGGTTGAGGAAGGCAATCCAGTGATACTACTTTTGTATGCAGATAACCTGTTTGTTACAGGTGAAGATAGATTGATTGTCGACACGCAGTAGGAAGCTTTCTGCCGAGTTCGAGATGAAGAACTTGGGGATGATGCACTATTTGTTTTTGGCATGGAGGTATGGCAGAGTGCAGATGGAATCTTCCTTGGACAAGGGAAGTATGTAGTAGAGATCCTGAAGAGGTTCGGGATGATGGACTGCAAGAATATGGCCACACCTATGGCATCGAATCTGAAGCTTCTATGTGATGCTTCATCTGAGCCGGTTGATGTCTCTTTGTATCGTCAGATGATTGGGTCCTTGATGTACCTGACGAACACGAGACCAGACATTTGCTTTGCTGTGAACACATTGAGCCAGTTCCTGACGGATTCGAGGAGTGTTCACCTGGTTGCTGTAAAGCATGTTCTGAGGTACCTGAAGGGTACAGTGGATTATGGGCTCAAGTATGAAGCGAATCAAAAGTTTAACTTATAGGGGTATGTTGATTCAGATTGGGCTGGCAGTGCTGCAGATAGGAAGAGCACATCTGGGTGTTGCTTCAGTATGGGATCAGGTGTGATCTCTTGGTTTAGCAGGAAGCAGTCCTGCGTAGCACTGAGTACAGTTGAGGCAGAGTATGTTGTAGCCTGTTCAGCTAGTTGTGAGGTAGTATGGCTATGGAAGCTACTGTCTGAGTTATTTGATCTCCCGTTGGAGGCTACTGGTATCTTCTGTGATAACCAGAGTTGTGTAAAGCTGTCCGAGAACCCAGTGTTTCATGATAGGTCGAAACACATAGAGATCAAATATCACTATATTAGGGATATGGTGCAGAGAGGAGCTGTGAAGCTCCTGTATGTTGCGATGGACGAGCAGATTGCAGATGTGTTGACAAAGCCACTAGCCAGGGTGAAGTTCGAGTACTTCAGTGAGAGGCTTGGCATTCTTCAGATCGAGGACACTTCGAGGAAGAAGTGATGGACACGTTTGCTGAAGCCATTCCAAGCATGTTGGAAGGAGGATCCTTCACATGGCTATGGATGTAAGCACTGGATGATGAGCATCAGGATGATGTTCTGGTCTTTTCTTGGATATGATCAGTTGGATCATTCTTATGTATGTATGTACGCATCATGTTGGATGCTGGATATGATCAGTTGGATCATGTGTATGTATTTTGTATATGCATCATGTTGGATGCTTGGACCATGTATCTGTATATGTATCAGGTGGATACATTGTATGATCAAGTGGATCATGTATGGTGATATGTATCATGTATTTGCATTTGTATCAGGTAGATACACTGTATGATCAGGAGGATCATGTATGATGATATGTATCAGGTAGATACTTGGTATGCATCAGGTAGATGCATTGATGATCAGGTGGGTCATGTATGATGACATGCAGCAGGATGTTGCAGTGATGATCAGGATGATCATGGATGATGAGCTTCAGGATGTTGCTCCAGATGACATGCAGCAGGACGTTGCAGTGATGATGATCAGGATGATCATGAGTACATCAGGATGATGTATGGTGAGTATCAGGTTGATACTCTATGGCCGTGGATCAGGTTGTACAGATGAGCATGTCTGGGAGATCCTATAGGTCGGAGTTGTGTACCCGTAACAGCCTGGGATGCTCTTTCGAGACATTGCTCTGGGAGGACACGTAATTTGTGACCTGGGAGATCTTTCAGGTCGGAGTTGTGTACCCGTAACATCCTGGGATGCTCTTGCGAGGTTTTGTCCTATGGCATGTAATTTGGGCCCTGGGAGATTTCAGGTCGGAGTTGTGTACCCATAACATCCTGAGATACTCTTTCGAGGTTTTACCATGACCACATGTAATTTGTGCCCTCGGAGATTTCAGGTCGGAGTTGTGTACCCGTAACATCCTGAGATGCTCTTGCTAGGTTTTGTGGTGACAACATGTAATTTGTGCCCTGGGAGATCCTTCAGGTTGGAGTTTTGTACCTGTAACATCTTGGGATGCTCTTTCGAGGTTTTGTGGTGGGGTCACATGTAATAGCGCCCTGGAAGATCCTACAGGTCGGAGTTGTGTACCCGTAATATCATGGGATGCTCTTTCGAGGTTTTGTGACGCACGTAATAAGTCTTTAGGATTCCACAGTATGGCCACTGATGATGAAGACCTGCAGCTGGTGGGCCTACATCCAGTATGAAAAAGGACTGGCTCTGTAGAACTTCCTATGACAAGTAGATTCAAAGATTGATTGAGATAGCAGCAGCAGTGACGATGATGATGATGATTATCCAGTGACAATGATCCAGAGAAGATGACTTGTGCTAGAAGAATTGTGCTGAGAAATACCTTCCTAGTTAAGAGGGAGTGTTGATGTATATGTAACTTCGGAATGTATTTCACATATATGTATATTGTATTCCTATAGAGATGTTATTATTACTCTATACGGAAGTGTCGTCATTTATATTGTAAGTGTCGTAAATTATACTTGATGGGTTATTAGACCACCTTATTTGGGGTCTGCCTTGTATAAGTCATGTGAGTCAAAGGGTTATTAGACCACCCTATTGGGGGTCGGCCCAGTCAGCATATGTTATGTGGTTAAGTTTGAGCCTACATGAGTTAGGTAAAAAAAGGCAAGTCAAGTCAAGTATAAATAGAGTGCGGGAGGCACTCTATTTGATCACTCACTTCTCACTCATGCACTCAAGGAGGAGTGGCGCACTTATGGAGGAGGAGGATCTGCTGCTAGGTTGTGTCTATCTCTTATGGTTGGTTGTATCATTGCTCTATCTATCTCTGAGGAAGTTATAAGGGTTTTTCACCTTTATGGTTTTCCCCAAGTAAATCTTTGTGTCTCTTGTGTGCTTGCATTATTGTCTCCATGATTGATATGTTGTACATGTTGTTATCTCAGTTAAGATCCTAGATCAGATTGAAGTAAATTCTAAAAATTTAACATTTCAATCTTCACAGGATCAACCATCAAACCCTGCTTACAGACAATGTGTCCAAGTAGAATCCCATAGGGAACACAGAAAACACACTTCTTCAGATTTAAGGAGATCTGATGCTATCTACACTTTTCGAGCATCATTCTCAGATTCTATCAATGGTTCTTTAGTAATTTAAACACAGTCCAGTCATCAAAGTAGGCTTCTAGGAACTTATGCATAAAATCTTTAAAAGCTGCGATGACAACTCTGGAGAAGATGGTAGGCGCATTCTTCAAACTGAAAGGAATGAATGTGTACTGGAACGACCCCCATTCTGTAGAAAAAGTTGTCTTATTCCTATCCGTGGGATTAATCTTGATATGATGATATCTGAATAAACCAATAGTAAAAGAGTAGGCCTCATTCCCTCCAACATTATTGAGCACTTCTTTTGTAAAAGGAGTAGGAAATGGTTCGTGGATGGAAGCATCATTCAGTTTCTTGAGATCCACACAAATCCTGATCTCACCTTTTGTTTTCTTGTCTTCAACGATCATGGGGCTAATCCACTCAGATTCTTTGACAAGCTCAATGATTCTTGCCTCGAGCATCTTATCCAGCTTTGCTCGCACTATTTCTTTGTATCACAGGTTTAATCTGTATGGCCTTTGCTTAACAGGATTGGCGCCTGGCTTAAGAGGTATTTTCATGACTCCTAAGTCTCCCAAAATGCCCTTCATCTCTGTGAATTTAGTCAGGAACAGCTCCTAATATTCATGTAATGTGTTTGCGATCTCTGCAACAGTCTGATCGTCCCAATAGTCTCCAATGGATGCGAACTTTGGCTCTTCGCTTGTGTCAATGTTCACCTTCTGCGTCTTCACTGGTCCACTCATGTCCGGGATTTCCAACGGAGGTCCCTCTACATCGCACGCACCCTCAGATTCTGGTATGTTTATGTTGCATGGATCATCCTCATCCCCTTCATCTTTATCCTCATCCTCTTCAGCTAGGTTATAGCATTCCATGGCGTGTTCTGCGTGTTCCTTCCAATCTGACTACAGTTCCGTAGGAATGTCGTCTGCTCAGAAGAACTCCTCCAAAGTCATATTTTTATGTGGGCAGTCTGCGTGGATATACATTCCTTAATGATCTGCAAGGCCTCATGTGTCAGTGGGCTCTCGTCTTCAAAGCTGAATTCCTTCTGGAATTTCGCAGTCAACATGGCCTAATCAGTGGTTTCCCTGCACAACTCCAGGTCTAGATACCATTTCTTTGGAATATCATCCTCCAACGTATGTACAAACAAATGCACCCATTTTGTATGTGGTCTTTCCGCCCATGCTTGTGAACAGACTTCAATATGTTGCTTAGGATCTGTCTGTCCATTATACTTTTCAAAAGGTAAGGTAACCTTGTCAGCAAACCGAATCTGCATCTTAATTCTGCATTCATCCAAGTGGTCAGCATCTTCTTGTGCACAGCCCACCATCTGGCTAGTGTGTCGCGCAGTGCCATTTCTAATGCTGGTAATCTATGCTCATCTACAATTGCTGCAGTATATTCTTGGATAGAGTAAACATTAGCAAAACCATCATATGTAG
The DNA here is from genome assembly GCA_027924585.1 of Larix kaempferi. Lineage (NCBI taxonomy): Eukaryota > Viridiplantae > Streptophyta > Pinopsida > Pinales > Pinaceae > Larix > Larix kaempferi. Next base: position 16,239,465 of record BSBM01000541.1, read on the forward strand.
GAATAGGGCTTACCTCCTTGCCAATCCAGTGCAGTGACTTTGTAATCTACACGCAACTTCTTGTTGATACTTCATGCATGCAAATTTGCCAATTTTCTAGTCCTGCATCTGAATCAAAGATGCAAGAGATGTCGCATATCTAACTGAGTGTACCATCCACAGTAGGATTAATGTAATCTTCCTAGTTCGCAATCATCTGGTATAGTCAGTCCAAGTCCTGAGCTCTGGATTCCTCCTAAATCGGCTCGCTGCATCTTTCACCATCTGCACGATACAACAACATGATGACCCTAAAATGATTTCCTTCAAAGATCATCTTCTTTGTCTTCAAATTTATGATAGAAAGGTTATTGATATCCCAATCAATTCCCAACAGCATAGGAAAAGGATGACTATCATCCACAATCTCAATAACTTCAAAGTATGCATGACTCTATACGCCATCAATGTCAACCACCACATCAGCTAACTGTCCAAAGGGTATGAATTTCTCCTGATTGGCCATTCTCAATTGGATAGGTGACCATAACAACTTTGGTCGACCCATCTGCTTCCATGTCTACTTAGTTAAGACATTCACTTCAGATCCCAGATCAAGGATGATCAATCCATTTCAAAGTCTCTTATATGCGTAGTAAGCCTCATCTCTCGGTCTATGCTCTTATGTTTCTTGATGCGGTGAATTGCGCTATAAAGGGACTCGATCTCACTCTGCGACTCATACAGGTTTATCAACTTTTGCAATTATGCTATGGCATTTTCACTTTTTAACAAATTCATGCAGCTCTTGAGGAACTGCGCAACATAGGTACCAACATCTGCCCCTGCGCTCATCATGTCATAAGCAGCCGGCATGTCTTTGACATGTGGTATTTCACTACGCAATGGGATCCTCAGTGACCTGGATGCCAACTCTCTGAGGATATCCCGCGCGTCGGTAAAGGCTTCCTTGTTCTTCTGTAAGTCGAGAGCAGGTGCTTTCCCGACAGCTTTCCTTATCCATATTGTCTCAAGAGGAGTCTGTTTTGTGTGAGACTCTCCTAATGTCGAGGCTTTTGCTCCTATATCTCTCCTTGTCTCAGTGCCACTATGCGTGACTATGTTGACACTTAGATCCACCGGTTTGCTCTTTGATGCAATCCACTGAATGTTTGGGGTCGAAACCTTTGTCTTTCTTCGTTTCTGCATTTCTACCTCTAGCACTGAACAGTCTTCAATAACATGCTCGAATGATTTGCAATAGTTGCATGTGGTGCATGGGTTGGCACAATCTCTAGACACGTGACCTGACTGGCCACAATTATAATAGATGACCTGGCTGCGGCCTCTTCCTTGCATCGAGCTGGCATTTCTTTCTCTTCCGTGGTATCCACCACCACGGCCTCTATATCCTCCCTGATCATACTACACATTCTCTTGTTTGGGATGGGTTTCTTCTTATACTCGATACAATCCAGCGCCTCATATTGAGTCCATATCTCATTTTCTTTCATTCATTAGCTCATATGCGCGACAGTTGGATTCATCATATCCAACTAATTTACATAAAGTGCAATATAAATTTTTAGGTGTTTTCACATATTTCTATATGAGAGAACAGTCCTTAGGTCTGTGTCCCATGGTCCTACAAATTTCACACCATGATGCTTGGTTTTGATTTATTGGGTTTGGCGTACCACTGTTAAGATAGTCTCGGAATAATGGACAATGTTCCCGGGTGTGGCCTTCTCCTTTACAACTTGTACACCAAACCTCATGCCTTGGTTCATACCTTTGTTCCTTTCCATTCTTCATGCTTTGCAATTCCAATGTCAAGGTGGTGAGTTGGTTCTGGATCTGAGACATCCCAGAGCTAGTCTCATCGATCGGTGAAGCCTCTAGCTTCATTGTGATCTCTAAGGCCTCTACCTGTGACGGAACCTTCTGCTGCATCAATGGTTGTCTAATGTGGGGCAACAGTGCAACGATGAACCATTCCTTGTGCTGTTGTGGAGCTATAACAAATCTCACTTGGTCCAGTAATTTTTTAAACTTTTGATCAAACTCCCAGACCGTTTCAGTAGGTTTTTGTTTTATTTCTTTCAACTGGGTTATGCACTGCGATTATGATTTTGGTTTCTTAAACTCTACTACAAGCGCATCTTCAATTTATGCTAGGGTTATCGCCTGCACCTGAGAGTACTTCATAAACCAATTTAAGGCTCTGTCTCTGAAGGTGGTAATGATCTGCGCTCTCTTCATAGCATCATCCTGAAATTGTCATACACTCCATATGGCTTCAAAGAGAAACCAATGCTAATCAGGGTCTTCTAGACCCGTTCCTTTGAATATCAGCAGTTTCATGTTAGTATCTATCATTCTCCTATTAGGTGGTGTAGCACCCTGAGGAGCACCCTGAGTAGTGCCCTGAGTAGCGCTAGGTTGGGTAGCACCCGGATTAGTGCTAGGTTGTTGCGAGGGATTTTGTGCAAAAAAAGAAAATGGGTAACTCGGGATAGTGCTAGGGATACCGCTTTGCGGAATGTTCTGCGACTGGGTATTCTGAACTGGGATAGTTCGAGTCAGAGTGGTTTGAGTACTCTGTTGGGTGGGCTACGCAACACTCACAGCGGGCGGGTTCTGAGGGGTAATGGGGCAGATTGTGGCTGATGATGGCACGGTTTGGTTGCTAAGATCACATGGGATTTCAATATCCGCACGGAGTCCAGATCCTCCAAGATTCTTTTCTTTATTAAACTTATATCTCTTTCCACTTCTTAGATAATGGGTTTCTTTGTCAGAATCACTATATATACTATTTACCATGATAGATTTCAAAACATCAGTGCATTCTTAAAACACCTTTCTCAGCTAAAATCATTTTAATGTATAGACTGAGATTGTTTAGGTACTTACCTCTGAACCCTTTGAAAAAGTATGCTTCAGCCTGGCTGTAGGATTTCAATGTGTCTACAGTGAATTCTGTTACAAATCCTTCAAGAATGTGGTCAACCAAGAAGTCGACTGCGCGCGAAAATGGGCTATCGATTGCTTTGAGCTGCACTGTGAGCTCGAGAGTCCACTCTATGGGAATTCCTCCTTGAAAACAGGTTTTCTTCTATGCAAGCCACGAGATCCACTCATGTAGCTTGTTTCCAAATGACGCCTAGAAGATCTCATGAATCTCTTTCCACAAATATCTATTCAACCACTCTATGCCAGATAGACGTGGGTGTCTGTTCTCTTTCTTTGCAAAATATTTTATGGTCTTATCGCACCAGTCCCAGATCTCTTTCTTTTCAGGATTCCAATTCTCTAAACCCTCAAGGAATTGATACTCTTCGTCGCACATCATGACTTCAACTCATACCAGATTCTAGCACGGCAACAAAACCATTTGTTGGCTTAAAATATTGAGCTAGAGGTTTTCAATATAGATCCAGGTTCTTCACGTTTTCTCTTGACCAACGAAACCCCTTCGCACTGGCCCTTTCGGAAATAGCCTACAAGCAGGTTGAGGTCTCACCCGAGGTGTAGCTATGGGGTTACTGTGGAATTAGGTTTCCACAGTAGGTGATGATTTGTTTTAACAGACTTACTATGCAGCATGCCACAGGACGTGTGCTGCAGGCCCGGTACTATGCGGCGATAGACTGTGCTGCGGTCCACACTTCCACACCTTTCTACTGCATGACTTATCGCGACTGCAAATGGTGCAGTTCAAGCCAATACAGATAATGGGTTAGTGCAACTGAGTTATGCACTACCTTATCAGAGCTGACTAGTGTACTGTTTCTACTTATCACTTAGCCACTTATTCATTGCCTTAGAATGTTCAATGTTAAACAAGTGTTGCAGATAAGGTCCAACTACATCACATTCTCTCTACTGCGCATCAGAGGGATATTCAAGCAGACTTCTAACACATAGATGACTAACCGACTTATTACTGCTTTCAAAGCCTAAATGTCGAACATTCACCATTCATCCATTCATGTAAAACTTAACATACTATTTCCATTCTTCTCCTTATGGAAAATACATATAAAAGCCTTAACATAACAACATTAAATGAGAATCCAGACATACATTCACAGAAAAAAAACAGATATACGCACAGACAATCATATCACACTACACAGGATTTAATGTGGTTCACCCCCCGGTTGGAGGCTACGTCCACAAGAACTGTTGTTGTATTGATCTTTTGGGAAGGGCACAACAGTTCTTAGTCTACACACTCAGCTGCAGACTCTCTCCTCTTTCAAGTAGGTCTCTGCGCACTCAGCTGCAGAGCCTTCACAATAGTTTTCAATCTCTAAATTCTAACAATTCTTTAAAAAATGAAGAGTAAGAGTTAACCCGTTCCCATACAAAAATGCCTTATTTATAGATCATGCCCATAGGTCATGTCTTTACAATCTGAAGGAAAATCCCTTAGGTTTACAAAAACTGTCACGGTTTCCCCAAAACTGGACTGCTGGCTTCTGGTAGCGAATATTCCATCGTGGCGGTCTTCCACGCTTGCTTCACATCACTATCGGCCTTCCTATTATGCGCATGCCAACAGGTTGCTTTCACCAAGACGTTCTTCCCCTAACGGCCTTATGTGATAGGTTCAGGTTGTGGTATCTTTCGTGTGTGCCACCAATCGCTTTCTTCCCGATTTGCTCATGCCCATCACTTTGGCACTCCTGGAGCATCTTTTCCAAAAATACGTCACCGACGGTCTAACTGGAATACGTGCCCATCCCCCATCCAACACTTTGCTTTGCTGGCTCCACGTGGACTAGACACTTCGCAGCACTGCCTCCTCATAGTACTGAACTTCGCAGCTCTTCCGACTCTGTAATGCATGCAACTTCGTAGCATCCTAAAACATACACAAAACAATGCCTCAGCTGAACTGCGCTCAGCTCCGCAACTCAAAATCCTTCTTGCTCAAAATTTTCTTACTTGGGCCAAGCCCAACAAGCCAAAATGGGTAGATTTTTTCCAACTCCTTTTGCAATGATTTGTTCCTAGTTATTTTGATGACTTCATAGGAGCACTCACTAAAATTCTCCAAATTGGCACTGTGAGAAAGTATTAGACCGAATTTGAGAAACTAGCCAATCACACAGAAGGATTTTCTGATGAATTGTATAGGAGTTGTTTTGTCAGTGGTATGAAATATGCAATCCGATCTGAGGTTAAAATTTTCTATCCCAACACAATGATGGAATTCCTAGGGTTGTCTAAGTTGGAAAAGGACAATATCGCATCCCACTAGTGCTCCAAATCCACTTTTGTTCCATTCAGAAATATGGTTTCCCAACAACCTCCCATCACGCCAGCTCCTTGAACAACTCCTACCAAGCATTTGTATGAAGTAGAGATGCAAGCACGTAGAGAAAAATGACTTTGTTATAATTGTGATGAGCAATTCACTCGAGGACATAGATGTGTTGAGAAAAATATCTATCTCTTGAATGTGGATTCTCCACCTTCCTCTGAAATTGGTGAAGAAGCTCCATATACAATAGATGATCAGGTCGACATTCAACAACTGCCTGTTGAACCTCCATCTCAGGATGACCACCCAGAGATATCTCTCCATGCTTTAGCCGGAATCACCACCCCACAAACAATGCGAGTCAGGGGTTACTTCAAGAATCTCCCTCTTACAATACTCATTGATTCTGGTAGCACTCATAACTTCATTTACCTTCGGATCACCAAACAGGTTGATTGTTTTGTCCATCCTTGCTCCAACTTTGAAGTCATGATTGCCAATGGGGGCACCTCTCCTTGCAAGGGGAAGTGTCACAATGTGCGTATCTCTATGGGATATTATAACCTATGCTCCAACATGTTTTCCTTGGCCTTAGGAGGATGTGATGTGGTTTTGGGCGATCAATGGTTATGCACACATGGCCCCATCTTATGGGATTTTGTTGAACTTTGGATGCAATTTTCATTCCATGGGAAAAAACACTCATTGAGGGGCTTACAACCAAGGTCTCTCAGCATCCCTAGTTCACATCGTATGTAAAATCTCCTTAAGATGAATTCACATGGTGTCATCGCTCAGCTCCATTCCATTCAGATGCACCCATCAATCCCCACTACTCCTTTGGATCTACAACAATTTTTTGATAGATATGTTGGTGTCTTTGCTGAACCAATGGGATTGCCAACTTCAAAATCCCTTTTCGGTAAGAATTTAGCCGCCTCTACATATGAGAAGGAAATTATGGCTGTTTTTCATGCAGTATAGAAGTGGCGGCCATACCTATTAGGGAATCATTTCTCCATCAAGACTGATCAACAGAGTCTGAAATATTTCCTAGAACAATGGTTCTCCTCCCTAGCAAAATGGAAATGGATTAGAAAACTCATGGATTATGACAATGAGATCACTTACAAGAAGGGTAAGGACAATCTTGTGGCGGATGCTCTTTCTCGCACATTTGATGGCCAAGTTTCAATTTCAACTATTTCTATGCATGTTCCAAATTGGTTGCAATCTGTTCAATAGGGCTATGTCAATGAATCCTCATTATCTCAAATCATCCAACGGTTGGCCAGCAACCCTTCTGATTTACTGCACTACTCTTGGGATTGTGCTTCCATGAGATACAAGGTTCATCTGGTGTTTCCCAGGAGTAATGATCTTCAACAGGATGTCTTCTATAAACTCCATGCTTCTCCATCGTCCGACCCCTCTAAGTTCCTCAAAACGTATCTTATTTTGGCAGGGAATAAAAAGGACAATTCAACAAATGGTGGTTGAATGTGATACCTTCCAACGCAACAAGGGTGAAATGACACTCCTTTCGGGATTTCTCGAACCCTTTCCCATCCCTACATGGATTTGGATAGATATTGCTATCTATTTCATTGAATGGCTCCCCAAATATGGAGGGAAGACAGTGATTTTGGTTGATCGCCTCTCCAAATATAGTCATTTTTGTGCCCTCACCCATCCCTATACTGCCTCCTTAGTCGCACAAATTTTTCTGGACCAAATCTTCCATCTTCATGGAATCCCTTCTTCCATTGTCTCGGATCGCAATGCAGCTTTGACCAGTAATTTTTGGACAGAACTATTTCGCCACAATGGAACCAAACTCAGGGTATCACCCACAAATAGATGGTAAGAGTGGAATTATCAATAAATGTTTGTGTTATAGGTCAAATCTGGAATTCTCCATCTGTGATCACCTTGAGCTGTCGATCACACAAAAGGATAACTTGGATTGAATAACATGATGACCTTGGATGATACCTTGACCTGACTTACCCTTCTGCAAGCTAGAAAAACCCTGAAAAACCTCATGTTTTGAGCTGTGTGCTACTCTAATTCAGCATACTAGCACTCATGCCCTACTCCACAGGCTCAATAGTAGCACACATCTCCTGCTGTGTGCTACTCGACTTCAGTAAACTAGCGCACACCCTAAAAAAAGTTACAAATGTTGGTTGTTAAACACTGAAGTTGCATACTGTGCCCTACTCCACTGTGAAAAACTCGTGCACACCTTAAAATATGATAAAAAATATATTAATTTGACGAATTGGGATTATTTGCAGTTGGTTCTGCAACTTCCCCAACTTCCATTACAACCACCTCTTGATCTAAATTGCCTTCCTTGTCCTATAAATACAAGGAGGATTGAGGAGAGAGGTTAGACATTGTTGTGAATCTCATTCACAAGAAGAGAAATTTGTATGAAGGGTTGTTATGCTGGAATATTTCAAGTGAGAGAAGAGCAGGAGCCCAGAATCCGGTTGCACAAGCATGCTGCATTGATCAGGTATAACTTGTAATCAGTACATGCTTTTGACAATAAAGGTTGAAACATTCCTTCCTGTCCCAAATATAATGCCTAATGGATTGTATATTTATTTGGTTAAATGCTTGATTGTTGTTGATGTTTGAATTGCATTTCAATTTTACCATCTTTATATTAGTCAAGATACTCTGAGGAAGGTATCTTTATGTTGCAGGTCTATTGAAGTGGAAGATCAAGTTGAAGATTGAGCGCAAGATTGAGCAAAGCTAGGATCAAACCTTAGTAATAAGGTATGTCTTCAAGATCTTTGATCTATTTCCATTTATAGATGTTTCTGTAGCATAATCATTGTGTTTACTTATCTCCCCTTAAGTTAATAGTGTCCCCTTCCTCACTATAGGGTGAATTTCCCGAACAACAGACTGGCGACTCCGCTGGGGAGCCGGTTGTTTTTCTGCTCTAGGAAATCCATTTTGTTGTCATTCCAGTATTTTTTTATCCCCTTAATCCTCTAAGGGGCCTTATAGGTCATCCCTACTTGCTGTCTTTTGTCTGACTCAGCCTTTTACACCTATGCAAAGCTTGATTTTTGACCTTTCTTGACATGTGCGCTACTCTACTGTACATACAATAGCGCATCACTGAGATTTTGCGCTAGTTTATCTACTGCACAGGGGCTCACACCTTCGAGAGTGCGCTAGTTTTCCTACTGCACAGTAGAGCACATTCCTGTAGCTCTTTGTTTGATGTAAGGTTTGGTTTTCCACCTATTTTGGTTTGGTTTCTAACTTTGTTATTGGCCTTCTTGACTGGTCTTTCAGGTATGTAATCCGTCTTTGAGTCTCTTTAGCCTCTTTTGAGTCCCTTAGGTCATCTTTTGGTCACTTGATTACTTTTGAAGTGTCTTGTCTGTTTGTGACTCTTTTTGGAGACCGTGCATTGTTCCTTAGTGAACATAGCTGCTTGTCCATACCCTAGTAGTGTGTTGCAGGTATACAAACCTTTGTGTTTAGCATTTGTTGTTTGTTGCAACACTTGTATGCTCTTTGGGTGTCTCATCCTTTGATTTAGGGTTTTGACCCATTTTTTGGAGCCTTTGGGGTGTCTTCCAAATCTTTTTTGAGTGCCGACATTTCTTGACCTCGCTGTCATTTCCAGTATTAAGTGATTTTGAAGTACTTTAGTTTGCTTCACCTTTGAGCCTTTGTGTTAGTAAGGTTGTCTTTAGTTTGCTTGCCTACCTACTACTTGGCTTAGTGTTCTTGTTTAGGGTTTGGTGCTTTGGAGCATTCTTCTAAGTTTGATTTCCGATTATAAGCATCTTTCATCCTTGTTTTCTGTCCACTTTGCTTCAAATTTCAAGAGATTTTTCCTTTGAAAAAACTTGTAGGACAAGTCTTTGTCGGATCATTGATTCGATTGTTGTGAACTTTAGTCATTTTTCCATACTTGCACATCTTTTGTAGGTCTTACTTGCTTCCACTTTCAAGTTCTTTTTCATTCATATATAACAGAGAAAGCAAAATAAGTTTGGTAGCTTAGAGTAGTGAGGCTTATAATCTTTGCAGAGTAGCATAGTTTACTTTGTTTAGAATTTGAAAATAAAACAAAAAGAAAGCTTTGTTTAGGTTTGCTTACTCTTCATTTTGGAAAGAATATAAAATGAAAAATAAACGAGTCTTTTTTGTTGTTGAAAGTTGTTTCATTTCATGCACTTTACTTTCTGTTGCAACCACACCACACAATGCACTACCCCACTGAGTAAAAGGTAACCTTAAAAAGAATCTTAATAAAACCAATTAGAAACGATTTTCTTTCTAGGGATACACGACACCAACTAGTCTAGGCTAGAGTTTCGAGCTTAAAACAACTTAAACTGCTCGAACCTTGTCTCATTACTCAAAAATTGTAGTGCGACTATCATATAGGTAAACCCATCTGTATCAAATATTCCTGGGAAACTCTAGTAAAACCAGAGCTAAGAACGAGGCCATGGAAGATTGGATTTGTTGAGTATATCCCCTCACTTTCCCTTCAACCATAAACCAGGGTCGATTCGTGTATGGGGGTCCATCTGGACTTCGAGCTTTACTACCCTTCCCACTCATTTTGATCAGGCTGACGACTATCCCCGTAGGATATTTCGTACTTATGGTATCCTTAGTATCACACCTATAGGATCATACATAGGTGACAGCAGGGGATTATAGCTGTTGTACCTAGGACAGACGTGGGAGGAAATCCCTTGAAGGTCTTTGGAAGGGCGGTTGGGTGATTCTAGCACTTGCACCCTTAGTCATTGTATTGTGGACCCCGGGTAACTGTTCTTCTTCCTTCGTTGATCTGTTCTGGGCCCTCATCATCCCAGACTCTTCTCCGGAAGGCATCTTGTTTGCCTGGTTTGCATACTTAGGATTTTTTAATGGAATGTTGTTTTCCCCCTATTCTTAGTGGCCACTAGGTTTTTGCTTAGTTTTATTTTTATATATAATCGTGGAAGACCAATAGCTTCGTAGGTCTCGAAGGTTGCAAAACCTTCTCCCACATAGAGTGGAACCACTACCGCCACCCAGATGATAGAGGACAGACTCCAGTGGTCCTTTTGAAACTACTTGTGAAATAGAGGTTCCTGAGGAACCACAACCTGGGACTCCAGACCAGTAAGCTTTTAATACAGTTGAGATTGAGGATCTCACTTCTAGTGAGTTTAATACTCCTTTTAATCCTCCTCTGACTGATTTTAACATTCCGCTTCTGATACCTGTTGGTTTCCAACAACTTGATTATAGTGTATATTTGTTCACACCTAGACATATTATGACTAATCCAGGAGGTGAACAGGGAGTTCCACAGACTCTCACAATAGGTATGAATACAAATACTGTAAATCCTCCTCCCACTGCTACACCGCGTTTGGCACAGCCAACTTCCATTTCGACTCCGTCCTTCAGCTTTAATGCCTGTACCTTAGGCATGCTGAGTTCAACAACTTTGGCATCCGCCTCTACACCCACTTTTGGACCCAGTAGTATAGTGAATCTTGTTCCACCTCCTACATCTCAACAATCATACCATATTCCCAGTACTTGGATTTCCACACCCACTATAGGGCTGAATGCTTCTGCAACCATGCCTGTCATGAATACCATGACTGAACTGTCCAAATTGACTACCACTAGTTTTAATACCTTTGTAGGTTACAATATGAATCAAAGTAATATACCTGCTGGAAACACCCCTTTTTCTTTGTTTTCTGAAGGAGGGGGTAGCATCCTTAATCAACAATATAGCGGGGCTAACACCAATCCACTTTCACTTGGGTGGGGGAATTTCAACAACACTTTCACACAACAACAGATGGCAGGGGGAAACCCCTACCATGAGATGGATGGGGGAAATCCCTACCAAAAGATGGCTGGGGGAAACCCCTACCAACAGTTTACAGGTCAAACTATGGGTGGTTCCCCCTTTATGACCCCAGCTTATAAAATGCCATGTTGTAGACCTCGTTTACCATTTCTGGCAACTCTGAATCTTCCAAACCTTTCCAAGTTGACGAATGATCCGGTGTACCATAACGCTACATGGCCACCAGTTCCTACCAAGTTACCTTCGGACATTCCAAAATTCGAAGGCAAAACCGGTAAAGACCCTAGTGATCATGTCACCACTTTCCATTTATGGTGTTCTTCGATCTCGTTGAATGAAGATTCCATTAGGTTGATACTTTTCCAAAGAACCTTAACTGGCGCTTGTTAAATTTTGAGCATTAATTCACAATACCCTCGGATCTTTACTGAGAGAACAACATGTACAATATATCAATGCATATCAATCATAACAAGCATGTCAATCATCACAAGAAGCAAACGCATGAGAGACAATATACACACAGAGTTTCCGTGGGGAAAAACCTAAGGTGAAAAACCCCACAGCTTCCTCAGATATAGATAGAGCAATAGCTCAACCAATGTACAAGAGATAAACTCATCTTAGCAGCTGATCCTCCTCCTCACAAGTGCACCACTTTTCGAGTGAAGGAAGAATGAGTTTATGAGTGATCCAAATAGAGATCTCCCGATCTCTATTTATACTTCTTCTATTTTCCCAATAACGTTATGGGGGCGACTTGTCTAGTTAGGTACATAAAACACATATTACATAAATCAGGGCCGACCCCACACATGGTGGTCTAATAACCCATCGACAAGTTAACACACTTACGACACTTGTCAATACACATGACAACACTTCCGTATAGAGGAATGACACATCTCTATAGGAGTACAATAATATATAAATGAAATACATGGATGAAATACATTCCGAAGTTACATATACATCAACACTCCCTCTTAACTAGGAAGGTATTTCTCGACACAGATCTGCTAGCACAAATATTCTTCTCTGGATCATCGTCATCGATGCATCATCACTGCTGCTGCTATCTCAACCAATCTCTGAATCTACTCAACTTAGGAAGTTCTACAGAGCTAGTCCTTTTTCATACTGGATGTAGGATCACTACCTGTAGGTCTTCATCATCTGTGCAAACGGTCTGATAGAGGTGGTCTCTCAGGACTAATTTTATGTGTTGATGCAATACCTGACAAGAGCATCCCAGGAACATTTATGTGCCTAAGAACGACCTACAAGATCTGCCAGGACTTATTACATGCATCCCCTTCACAATACCTTTAAAGAGCATGCCAGGAACATTTATGTGCTGCAGCACGACCGGCAAGATCTCTAAAGAGCATCCCAGGACTTATTACGAGCACACAGCTCAACCTATCGGATCTCTAGGACTGATTACATGTGAATAGACAATACCTTTAAAGAGAATCCCAGGAACATTTATGTGCCACAGTACGACTGGCAAGATCTCTAAAGAGCATCCCAGGACTTATTACGAGCACATAGCTCAACCTATCGGATCTCCAAGACTGATTACATGTCTCCATAGTAATACCTCATCCCAGGACTGATTACGAGCACACAGCTCAACCTATCGGATCTCTGAGGACTAATTACATACTACATAGAAATACCTCACCCCAGGACTGATTATGAGCACACATCTCAACCTATCGAATTTCTGAGGACTGATTACATGTTATTTGCACAACCTGCCACATATCATCTTTGACCTCCAACTATCAACCTGATACTCATGATCTAACTAATCATCATCGCACGAAGCATCATCCTGATGCTCATAATCATACTGATCATCATCACTGTACTGTCCTGGTACATATCATCTGGAGCAACATCCTGAAGCTTGTCATCATGATCATCCTGATCATATAATGCATCCACCTGATGCATACCAAGTATCTACCTGATACATATTATCATACATGATCCACCTGATCATACAATGTATCCACCTGATATATATCAACATACATGATCTACCTGATCATACACAGTATCCACTTGATACATATACAGATACATGGTCCAAGCATCCAACATGATGCATATACAAATACATATAAATGATTCAACTGATCATATCCAACATCCAACATGATGCGTACATACATATACATATAAATGATCCAACTGATCATAATCAGCATCCAACATGATGCATACACACATATACATATAAATGATCCAACTGATCATATCCAGCATCATCTTGATGCATATACAGAGCAGTAACTAGAGCATCGTCTTGATGCTCATCATCCAGTGCTTACTTCCACAGCCATGTGAAGGATTCTCCTTCTAACATGCTTGGAATGGCTTCAACAAATGTCTCCATCACTTCTTCCTCGAAGTGCTGTTGATTTGAAGAACACCAAGTCTCTCTCTGAAGTACTCGAACTTCACTCTAGCTAGTGGCTTCATCAATACATCTGCAATATGCTCATCCGTCGCAACATACAGGAGCTTCACTGCTCCTCTCTGCACCATATCCCTGATATAGTGATATTCGATCTCAATGTGTTTCGACCTGTCATGGAACACCGGGTTCTCAAACAACTTCACACAACTCTGGTTATCAAAGAAGATACTAGTAGCCTCCAGCGGGAGATCAAATAACTCAGATAGTAGCTTCCAGAGCCATACTTCCTGACAACTAGCCGAAGAGGCTACAACATACTCTACCTCAGCTGTACTCAGTGCTACATAGGACTGCTTCCTGTAAAACCAAGAGATCACACCTGATCCCATACTGAAGTAGCACCCAGATGTGCTCTTCCCATCTACAACACTGCCTTCCCAATCTGAATTAACATAACCCTACAGTTTAAACTTTTGATTCGCATCATACATGATCCCATAGTCAATTGTACCCTTCAGGTACCTCAGAATATGCTTTACAACAACCAGGTGAACACTCCTCAGATGCGTCAGGAACTGGCTCAATGTGTTCACCGCAAATCAAATATCTGGTCTCGTGCTCGTCAGGCACATCAAGGACCCAATCATCTAATGATACATAGAGACATCAACCGGCTCAGATCAAGCATCACACAAATGCTTCAAGTTCGATGCCATAGGTGTGGCCATGGCCTTTCAATCCATCATCCCAAGCCTCTTCAAGATATCTACTGCATACTTCCCTTGTCCAAGGAAGATCCCATCTGCACTCTGCCACACCTCCATACCTAGGAAATAATGCATCATCCCTAAGTCCTTCATATCGAACTCGGAAGCAAGCTTCCTCTTTGTATCGGCAATCAATCTATCATCTCTTGTTACAAATAGGTCATCTACATATAGGAGTAGTATCACAGGATTTTCTTCCTCAACCTTGTAGTAAAGGTTTGAATCCACTTTACTCTTGGTAAAGCCCAAACTAGATAGGAAACTGTCCATCCTACCATACCAAGTCCTCGGAGCTTGCTTCAAGCCATACAAGGATTTCTTCAATCTGCACACATATGACTCCCTATCATGTGTTTCAAAATCGAGTGGCTGCTCCACATATACTTCCTCTTCAACTACACCATTCAATAAAGTAGTCTTGACATCCATTTGATGTATATTCCATTTCACTGCTGCAGCTAGGGATAGTACTGATCTGATGGAGGTGCACCTGGCTACAGGAGCAAAATTTTCTTCATAATCTATTCCCTCTTTCTGAGAGAAGCCACGAGCTACGAATCTTGCCTTGTATTTCTCTATGCTGCCATCTGCAGCATGCTTGATCTTGTAGATCCATTTGGAAGTCACAACAGACTTCCCTTCAGGTCTTGGGACAACATCCCAAACATCATTCTTCATTATTGATTGGTATTCCTCGACCATGGCATCCTTCCATTAAATCTGTTCCGTTGCTTCTTTGTAATTGGAAGGTGCTTTGTTCATGATATCATAGAGTAAAGCAACATAGCTGGTATGAGATCTAGTTCTCTTCTTTGCTCTGTGTTCTTCTTCTGGAATTCCAAATCTTTCTGCATCTTGAATGAGCTCTCTAGCCCATGCAGGTTTCTTCTTGTGAGAGTTGTTCTCATGTGGTGGATCTACAGTTTGTTGCGGATCTTCAATTTCACGATCAACATCTGGAATTGCTTTAGTCATGGTAGTGTCTTGAAATCTAGTTTCCTTAGGTTCTTCATAAACTTCAACAGGTGTCTTCCTTGAGTTGATGAATGCTGAGTTTTCATCAAATGTTACATCCCTGCTGACATCAATCTTCTTCAACCCTGGAAATTCTATTCTGTAAGCCTTCGAGTTTTCACTGTAGCCCACAAAGATACCCTTCATTCCTAAAGGATCTAGCTTAGTCCTCTTTTCTTTTGGTACATGAGTATATACTAGACAACCAAATACTCTGAGATGGCTGACTTCAAGTTTCTTACCAGAGAAGACCTCTTCTGGTGTCTTGTTGTCCAATATCTTGTGGGGTGTTATGTTCTGCACATATACAACTGTCCTAGCTGCTTCTGCCCATAGATGCATAGGTAGATCCTGTTCATGCAGCATTTCGCTTGCCGCTTCCATGATTGTTCTGCTCTTTCTTTCTGCAACTCCATTTTGTTGTGGATTGTAAGGAGCAGTCAACTCCCTCTTAATGCCTGAATCACTGCAAAGTTTCTTGAAGTCACCTGAAGTGAATTCTCCACCATTGTCGGACCTGAAAGTCTTGATTTTCTTATCAGTTTGATTCTCCATCAACGTTTTGAATTCCTTGAACTTATCAAATACTTCATCTTTGTTCTTCCAGAAGTAAACCCAAGTCTTCCTGGAGAAGTCATCAATGAAAGAGACATAGTAAACATACCCACTCAGAGAACTAGATGACATCAGACCACATATGTCGGAGTGGATGATTTCCAAGATACTTTTTGCCTTTCTTTCACTGCTTGGAAATGCCTTCTTTATGTTCTTTCCTTTTGCACATCCTTTGCAAACGCCTTCATGCTTGGTCTTGATTTCAGGAAGACTTTCTATAGCTTTACTTGCAATTGGTAATGCTCTGTAGTGCATATGTGCAAGTCTTCTATGCCAAAGTTCACTTGGCTCCATGCAATCATGCACCATGGCATGTTCAGGTTGTCCCTTCAATTTATACAATCCTCCCTCTTGCTCTCCAATCACCACTGCATCATCTATGGTCTTTCCCTTTGGCCATAGTAGAACTTGGCCATCCACAAATGCAACCGTCATACCTTTTGCATCCAATCTGGATATGGAAAGTAGGGTTTTCTTGAGTCCAGGTACATAGAGAACTTCTTTCATCTTCAAGGACTTTCTAGAATCTAGGTTGTAGGAGGCTTCACCACTTCCTTTGATAGGGTATTGATAGTCATCCCCAAGTTTCACTTTATGGGGTGATTCATGTTCAAATAGATTTACAAAAGATTCTTTAAACCCAGTCATGTGTTTGGAAGCACCACTGTCAATAAGCCAATCATTACACCATGAGAGATAGTACTTGTGAGAGCAAAGATTAGAACATACTCTTCTTCACTTGATGAGTCATCATCACTTTCTGTTCTAGCTTTCTTCCTCGGAGGTTCATCATCCTCGGCAGCATGAGCATGATACCTTCTTTTGTTGTTCTTCTTCTTCTTGTTGGAGTTGTTGGAATCTTCTTTCCATTTCTTGGGACATTCTGAGGCAAAATGTCCTATCTCATTGCAAATGAAACACCTTAGATATTTATTTTCTTTGTGATATGGATGAGAAGATTTCTTCTTGTGATGGGATGGCCCCCTCTTGAACTTGCCTTTCTTGGTGTGTGTTGTGAGAGCTTGATCTTCATTCCCCATCTTTTCTTCTCATGCCACAATCCTTGCTTCATCTTCAGAACATTCCTCCCATAGTCTACTGAAGGAGATCAATTTCTTTCTTGCACAGACCCCTTGGATAAAGGAGTCCCATGACCTAGGTAGGCCATTCAAAGTGGTCATAACAATTTCACCATTATCCACCATTTCATCTACAACTTCAAGTTGTTCCTTGATCTGAGAAACCTTGGAGAAATGGGATTGAAAGGTCTCTCCATTCAACACCTTGACCCCTTTCAATTGATTCCGTAGAGTCATCTTCTGATTTATGTTCTTCCTTTCGAATAGCTTGGTCAGGGAGTCAAACATCTCCTTGGGTGTCTTTAGGGATGACACATTTGGTATGATATGGTCTTTGATAGAATCAACAATGATTCTCTTTGCTTTGACCAAGTTCTTCTTATGCAATATCTTATCCTATTCATCCTCTGGGATAGGGATGTCTTCTTTTACATATGAGTCCAACTCATTCTCTTCCAGGATTAACCCAATCCTATACTTCCAGGCTCGGAAGTTATCAGCTCCTTCAAGCTTGTCCTCAAGCTTGGTGTGGTGAGACATCTTAAAGAGTACTTCAAATGGAAATAGAAAAGATTTAGGTCTTACCACTTGATTTGCTGAAAGCTAGATCTAGTCCCAGATTAGGGTTTGTCGAAAAAACCCTAAAAATTGAAAGTGTGAATTTCAACTTTCTGAAAGGATAGACAAATGCGCCTTGATGATCTGATCAGCTTGGTGTATTCAGAATTTGATATCTGCAAAGCTTCACCCTTCAGAAATGCCTTTTTGTCTTCTTGGGTTCACTAGTGAGGACCCTGAATTAGGGTTTGAGTTTCCCGGAGATCTACCCAACCATAAATCTCGATCCAAAGCTCTAAACTTTGATTTTTGCAAGGCGCTTCTAGCTATGTCTTCAGATTCCAGAAATTCCTATTTTTGTGGAAACCCTAATGTTTAGGGCCAAATCTGAAAATGCTCAGAATTGAATTATGATTGGACAGATATATTCTCCTTGATGAGTAGAGTCAATCTACTATACTGGTTTTCCAAAATCTGTGGAGAGAAACCCAATAAACAAGAAACCCTTGGTTTCCGTCACTGCACAATGTCTTCTTCTCAGGTTAGCTCTGATACCATGTTAAATTTTGAGCATTAATTCACAATACTCTAGGATCTTTATTGAGAGAACAATATGTACAGTATATCAATGCATATCAATCATAACAAGAATGTCAATCATCACAAGAAGCAAAAGCATGAGAGACAATAGACACACAGAGTTTCTGTGCGGAAAACCCTAAGGTGAAAAACCCCACAACTTCCTCAAAGATAGATAGAGCAATAACTCAACCAAAGTACAAGAGATAGACTCCTCTTAGCAGTTGATCCTGCTCACAAGTGCACCACTTTTCGAGTGAAGGAAGAATGAGTTTCTGAGTGATCCAAATAGAGATCTCCAGATCTCTATTTATACTTGTTCTGTTTCCCCAATAACCTTATGGGGGCGACTTGTGTAGCTAGGTACATCAACCACATATTACATAAATCAGGGCCGACCCCACACATGGTGGTCTAATAACCCATCGGCAAGTTAACACACTTGCGACACTTGTTAATACACATGACGACACTTCCGTATAGAGGAATGACACATCTCTATAGGAGTACAATAATATATAAATGAAATACATGTATGAAATACATTCCGAAGTTACAAATACATCAACAGTGCTGCGGCTAAATGGTACATTGAGTTACCTGCAGCTACGTTTTTTAATTTTCGGGATCTTGCGACTTTTTTTCTGAACCACTTCCAGCTTCCTATTTAGTACAATGCCGGAACAGATCTTTTGTCTACATTTAGAGAAAATAAATCCACTCACTTATCTGATCACATTCAGGAGTGGCGAAGACGGAAGAGGCTCATTAAAGCCAATATACCTCCATAATTTCTTCTCGAGTGGTATCTGAAATCACTCCTTCCATACATTTCTAAGGAAGTAGCTACTTCTGGAGTGTCCTCTGAGGAAGAAGCCATTTTACAGACCAAACAATTAGATCTTGTCTATGCACAGTCTAGGCTACTTTATGAGATTATACCAGACGCACCGAGATCAAACACTGATCTTGGCAGACATAAACCTGGACCACATGCTGACGGCATAGTGGGTTCAATAGATTTTGCAGCTTTTGAAGCATTGACTAAGCAGGTTCATGCCTTATTTGTCAAATAATCGAGTGCAGAAGTAACCTCCGTCACAACCTCTCCTTCTACTTCTGAATCTGTGAACCAGTTTCAAAACAATCAAAAGGGCCCTTGACAACCCAATAACAAAAAGAAGGGCAAGAAAGGAGAGGGGAACCAGCCAACGCCCAAGAACAAAGAGAATGCCGAGGAGGGTAACGAATAAAAGAAGAAGGTTAAGTTCCCTTGTAAGCTTTGCAAGTAGGATCACCTCACTCATCAATGCCCTCTACTCGAAGAATCTCAGAAGCTGCTCCAAGAAAAAAAACCTTCCATACTTAAAGATCCATTTCCTAAGGGGCAGGGTTCAGCTTCTAGCACTGCCAAAGCTGGGGGCACTACTCATGCTTCAGTTGATCAAAATTTCATTAATATGGTTAGCGCGGATGCACTTTTGCAAACGCGAGCAAGAAATTATACCCCGGATGTGCAGAACAAGGATAAAGAGATTCTTGAATCTTCCATTCCTCTCCACATTCCAGTGGATTCGTTGCCCAAGATCCCAAAAGGTGTCTTGAAATGAGCCTCACACAATCCCAACGCTCGGGCTGCTTCCAACTACAATGTGGTTGGAGATCTAGCCCATACCCCTTGTGCTATGTCCACCTTACAAGTTTTGCAAAGTTTTCCGTTACAACGAAACGCACTTCTGGAAGTGATTGGAAGTATGGAATCATCCAACATGACTACATGCTTTGATATGTCTGATATCAAATATCGGTTGTCGTACAACGTTGCCTAATAGTTAGAAGTGGTTCATGGTCCTATGACCATTAGACGGGTTGTAGTAGATGAGGGCGCGTCGACATGCGTGATGTCCATTTCTTGCTGGAACGATTTAGGCTCTCTCGAGTTATCCCCCTCCAACACACTGCTTACTGCCTTCGATGGCAGGACTTTCTGTCCACACGGAGTTCTACCATCGCTTGAAATTACACTTTTCAGTAAGATAGTTGCTGTAGAGATCGAAATTCTAGATGCTCCGCTTGATTACAATATGTTGTTAGGCAAGAGTTGGACATATGCCATGCGAGCCATTGCATCGGCGGTTTTCTGAGTTGTTATGCTCCCCCACGAAGGCAAGATCGTCACAATCGATTAACTTTCATTCTCTTGGCAAAACAACCAAACTTCATCGGATTCCACTATTCCTTTAGTTGATCAATCTGCCCTAGTAAGCGAGAGTTTAGGAGTAGGGTTGTACGAGTCATTAATAGGCACTTTTGACCTTCTCTCTCCTGTTCTTTTCATGCGTTCTGATGTAGGTACTTCTATTGAAACTTTCATGGTTGGTCTTAGGACTGATCCATGGATCCTTCCTACTGTATCAGAAACTTCAATGCCTTTAACCATCGCAGAAGTAGCCTACATAGAAGCACAACACACTGCAACGGAACATATCGTGACTCCGCCAGTCTCTGCCGAGTCGGATATGGACTATGCTCCTGCATGGTCAGTGGATTCTATCCACTCTTTTGACTGTTTAGACATAGTTTTACCTTTTGATGAAGCCATTTTGGAAGCCATGATGAGCTTGGACCATCCATGGGAACATATGCATCACAAGTCTTACCTACTTCCAAATCTAGACAGGATAGAGAGAGGAGAATTCTCTATGAGACTCGGTGGATTTGTTGATTTGTCATCTTTTCCTTCTACTTCAAGAGTTGTTTACGTTGAAGGGAATATGGATAATATATCGAGAACCATCCCGATTAACATTTCCACCAAACCTGAGGTCGTGGAAAACATTTTTATTGGTGCAGATTGCTCTCCAGAAGAGATCGCTCTGTATACCAAGCTTTTTAAAGAATTCTGTGACATTTTTTCCTGGTCTTATGAGGAGATGCCAGGTATTGATCCAGCCATCATTGAGCATGTCATCACAACATACTCTAATGCAAAACCTGTGAGACAAAAGCTTCGTCGTGTGAATCCTCGAAAAGCGTCCGCCATTAAGGCGAAAGTTGAAAAATTGTATAGAGCCGGATTTCTCTACCCGATTGACATGACAGAATGGGTTTCGAACCCCGTTCTGGTTGATAAAAAGCAAGGTACTATCCGAGTTTGTACCGAATTCCGGGACTTGAATAGATATTTTCCGAAAGATAACTATCCCACACCATTTATTGACCATATCATTTATGCATGTGCGGGACATGAGATGTTTTCTTTCATGGATGGATTTTCGGGATATAACTATCCCATGGGGAACCTTTGCTTACTGGAAGATGTCATTTGGCTTAAAGAATGCTGGACATACGTTCCAGCGAGCTATGAATTTCACTTTTCACGATATCAAGCATATAGTTGAACCTTACTTGGATGACCTCCCGGCGCGATCTCAAAAGAGAGGGGATCATCCAGCTCATTTGAGACTTGTGTTTGAACGATGTAGACAATATAAGATTCGACTGAATCCTAACAACTACGTATTCTACGTCGAATCAGGACGTTTATTGGGTTTTATTGTAGCCAGTCATGGTATAACGGTCGACCCGTTAAAAGTTGAGGCGATTGTAAATCTGCCTCCTCCTCGCACTTTGCGACAACTCCAAAGTATGAAAGGCATGTCTAACTTCTTGTGACGCTTTATCATAAGCTATGATAAGATCACAAAAGGTTTTATGAGACTACTTAAACAAGATACCTAATTCGTGTGGGATGAGGCTACTCAAGCATCGTTTGAGGCCTTGAAAAAGGAACTACTTTCAGCCCCCTTGTTAAGCCCGCCTGATTATGCAAAATATTTTCTCTTATATCTAGGGGCGTCTGTTTTCACAATTGGCATAGTACTAGTTCAGGAGGACGACACACTCCAAGAGAATGTCGTTTACTATCTCTCGCGCGCATTGATAGCCCCTGAGATTAAATATTCAGATGTTGAGAAGTTAGCACTAGCTGCGGTGTATGCAATACAGAGGATTCATCACTACATCCTTTTACGAACAACTACTGTGATAGAAGAAGTCAATCCTTTTCAGTATGTTATCACTCGACGCATCATCAGTGGGAAGTACAATAAATGGATTGTAATATTACAAGAGTTCAATTTTGTCTTTCAATCGGCTAAGTTGAAGAAATCACTGGTGTTCGCTGAGTTAATCTCAGAGTTTTCGAGTGACTTAGAGCATATCGAGGAAGAATCATCATTCCCGGATGAACATATCTTCCTTATTTCCTCCTCTGATTCATGGTATGGGGATATTTAGTATATCTCCAGACTTTGAGGTGTCCCACCTCTTTTTCTAGAGAAGAATGAAGCAAACTGAAAAGTCATGCGAAAAACTATCTCATCATCTCTGATACTTTGTATAGACGTGGGGTAGATTCCATCTTACGACGTTGTTTGAATTTAGAAGAAGTAGAATCAGTATTGAATGATGCCCATAGTGGAGCCTGTGGGGGTCATCTTTCTGGGTTGGAAACAACCCAAAAAATACTGCATGTTGGGTATTTTTGGCTCACAATCTTTAAAGATTGTGTGGAAGCTGTGAAACGCTGCCATCCGTGTCAATTTTTCACCAGGAAAATGAGAGCACATCCAGATCATCTTCATCCTGTGATTACAGTAGGTCCCTTCACAAAATGGGGGGTTGATTATATGACTTGCAATCCAGTTTCGGCTGGAGGACATCATTATATCATCGTTGTCGTTGACTACTTCACCAAGTGGGCCGAGGCAATGCCTACTGTCAAGGCAGATGGAGAAACTGCCACTTATTTTGTATTCAATTAGATTATTGCAAGGTTAAGCATACCCAAAGAAATTGTGACTGATCACGGCAGTCATTCTCAGAATAACAAGATGACCGATCTATAAACAATGTTAGGTTTTCGGAACGAACATTTGTCTTCATATTATCCACAAGCGAATGGACAAGTCGAAGCAATTAACAAAACTTTAAAGGTAATTCTGCAAAGAACTGTTAATGCTAGTTGAAATAACTGGCACATCATGCTATACCTTTCTCTTTGGGATTACTAAGCGAATGTAAATACTGCTACTGGGTTCTCTCCCTTCCAGCTTGTGCATGGGATAGAAGCAGTTATTCCGATTGAATGCGAGATTCCTTCATTAAAATTGGTTGTCCAACTACTACCAGATACTTCAGCACTGGAAGAACGTTTGTTGCATTGAGAACATCTAGATGAACAACGCCGCGACACTCTCATATCAAACAAAGTTCATAAGAAACGAGTCAAAGGACAATACGACAAGTCTGTCAGACCTAGGGTGTTCCTTGAAGGAGATCTCATTCTACTGTGGGATAAGGACAAGGAACCTCTAAGACCTGGCAAGTTCAAGTCCATGTGGTTCGGGCCTTACATAATTTCTAAAGTACAAAAGAAGGTTGTTTACAAGCTAGTAGACTACGAGGGTAACAGGCTTCCTGAGCCTAGAAATGGGCTCTACCTGAAGAAGTACGCTTAGGCAGTTGTGCTTTTTCTTGTGACATAGCTGTATATTTTCTAGAGCTATTTTTTGCTTGTGCTTGTTAGTTAACCTTATGTGTGTCTTCATTTCATGTATCAGATGTCTACTGAACATTTCTTAGGATTTTTTGATGGCGCCAGTCCCAACACCCGACAGTTGGCTTCAGCAGCTTGGGTCATTTACTCATTGGCTGGCCAACTGTTTTCTTCAGGGGGGGTTTGTTTGGGTCCTGTTTGTGCCAGAAATTGTTTCCAATGCCAAAGAAACAAGGCAACACAATCTCAAATAAAACTCAGTAAAATAAAATAGGTTTTAGGTTTTTGAAAGGTTTTGTGGTTGTAAAGTTTTGGGAACAATCAGGGAATACATTCGTGAGCAGAATAAAAACTAAATCATAAACAAAAGATAATAAAGATGCATGATATATCCAACAAGATCAAACAAAAATACAATGTTGAGGTTCCTTCATAAAAGACAAGCATCAACAGTAAATACACATAAACCAGCAATGAATATATCTATTAAGCAACTAAATAAGCTGAAGAATGAAGCCAGCACATAAAATTAAAGGGTAAAGGTCATATATATCTCATAATTTCATCAGCAAATGCTTACAAGAGTCATAATACTTAGCTCTGAACAAGTCTGAAGATAATAGCAGTCTCAAGACCTCCTGAAAACTCCCAAAAATCGAACCCCCTCAATGACTTTCTAACCTCTCTAAATACTATTCCTTTACAAAATCAGTTAGGGATCTAACCCTAACTGCCTTCCATCTATTCGATGAGGTAAAGTAAATATACAATCTTTACAAAATTACAAAATGGTAAAAATAGTAAATCACTAACTATATGTGTTTTATTAACTAGTGACAACTAACTAATTGAAAAGCTATCTTATAGATCTTTTGCTGCTTCAGCCAGCAGAGCGATACCATCTGCTGCTTGGTCTTTCTTCTTAGCTTTCTTCTGTTCCTGCTCCATGTCATTTATCTTCTTGATGAGTTCCTTGTTTCTCTGCTGCAAGTCCTGGACTGTCTTCTCTAATTCTGTGCAATGCATGTCAGTAGCTCTTTTTCTCTTTAGTGCTTCTTTTGCATCTGCTATCAACTCCTGAAAATTGTCATTTACATCTTGTAGATCTTCTCTCAACCTTCTGTTAGCCATCATTAATCCATCATTGACCTCTTG
This sequence comes from Larix kaempferi, assembly GCA_027924585.1. NCBI lineage: Eukaryota > Viridiplantae > Streptophyta > Pinopsida > Pinales > Pinaceae > Larix > Larix kaempferi. Next base: position 16,264,349 of record BSBM01000541.1, read on the forward strand.
CTTGTAGTTCATCTGATGTTTGTACTGCTTAATAGTTTTCTGCAAATTCTCTCTGTCAAAGTCAACTAGTTTGTCTATGATAGGATCTTGTTTCTCATCAGGTCTCCAAGGTATATCAAGTTTTTTGAAGATTTCAGCCTCTTCAATTAACAGGTCTGCAGGAGTGTCTTTGATGCTAAGATTTCCTTCACCTGTTTCTTCAACTAAAGGAACTTCTTCTTTTAATTGTGGCTGCATTTTATCTAATTCTGGTTTATCATCCATGGAAACCTCATCTAAAACAGTCACTTCATTTGTATTTAATTTGGGATTTAGCAATTTCTTCATGTTCAGTCTTAGCTTGTTCTTTGACCTAGTTTTAGGTCTCCAAAATGATGCTGCTTCTCCCATCATTTTCAACTCCTTTCCTTGATGCTGGATAGCAGCCAACTCTACTACTTCAAGTTTATTCATTTTCCTGTTAGGTTTTGTTGTTTTGCTGTTTGAAGTAGGGATTTCTTTTTCTATTTCAACCTTGACTTCTGTTTTGGAGATGGGCTGCTCTTCTTCCAATAAATATCCCTCATCATATGAGAGAATCGTGATAGGGCTTCTCTGTTGAGTTTGAATCTCCTCCTTAGGTACAACAACCTCTTTTATATCAATATTTTTCACTTCATGAGAATCTTCTGCAGGTGCCAAATTCTGTTCAGGTTGCTCTTTCTCATCTACAAACAGTGAATACTTGCCTTTAGGGATGGCTGAGAATGGCTTTGGTTCACTATCCTCCTCCACATGCTCTGATGTTTCCTCAACTTTGACCTCTTCCTTATCTTCAAGTTTTGGCTTCTGACCTAATTTTCTCAACAAGACCTTACCCTTGTCTGCTTTCCTCTTAGATTTCTGATTTTCAAAGCTAGACCAAAAGATGAAAAAATCCCAGGTCTTCCCTTCATGCTGCAAAACAGTGCTAATAATCAACTTGATTAACCCATGGTGAAAGATAGACTGAGAAGAATGATCTATCGGCCCTTTCACCTTGTTGGACATCTTCTGCAAGCTTTTCAAAAAGAAGAATGGCAGGTTCATCTTGGACACCCCCACCATATGCTGAAGGAATATGAAATGGTACTTGTATACATAAGCATACCTGCCCTCGCAAGTAACATAGCTCTGCAATATTCTGATTGGCTCAACCCATTCCTTTCTAAAAATTTTAATAAGGATGCCTTTATTCCAATCATGGGTGACATTTGGTAAAAGATATCTTTGTGGATCAAAGTCAAAAGGCAGTTTCTTAAACCATGGTTCACCCTCATCCTTAATCCCTGTAGCTTCTGAAATCAGCTTCACTGTCAACTTGAATTTAAGAGTATCAAAAATCACCATGTCATTTTTAAAACCCTGGGCAAACTTACATGACACCTCTGCATTGTACCCATCTATCTTCTTGAAAAAGTCCATCCAACCAGCTTGTTGAAACAACTCAACACACCCTGGGAGTTTTTCAATCCATCCTACATCAGTAGGTTCAGCTCTGTTTATCTTACCACTCTTGCCCATTCTTCTTCAATCACTGCAAACTGAACAACTTTTTTAGGGTTCTTAAATTCAGTTTATTTTAGCTCTCAGGAATCTTAGTATCAAAATAATCATCTAGTCTCAAGTCTTTAGCTCCTCGCAGCTTCTATATCACTACAACCTTGGCTTTGACAGAGTCACATTTCATTAAGAAACTACTATCTTAAACCCTCACTTCATCTTGTCATCTCAGAGCATCAAAATAGCTATTTCTTTGGCCGAAATTGCATTTAAAAGCACAATTTAACCTTTCCTTTGATCAATTTTGACAGAGTGAGTCCCAGCGAAAAAACCCCAAATTTACTGTTATATTGGTTTTTCAGGAAATACCTATAAATTGCTCAACTGCAATTATTTAAAATCCCGACTTGAGTTGTCAAATGAGTCACCTTGGATGTACAGAAGTCCTTCAATGTTCAATTTAATTGCCAGCAACGAAATCAGGAAGCCCTAATTTCCCGTGCAACCATTAAAAACCCCTCCTTTGTTCAGCAACGACAATGTCTGGTTTTCTAGTGGTTATGGCTACTCCACTAAGTCCTTCGTCTTTGAATGTACCTGTAAATGACCAGCTCATCCCACATTTACCTCAAACCATACTGCTACCTGTCAAAAGGAATTACATCTAGGTTCATGATGAGCACGATTTTCTCATAATGTGTAGCCACTTGGAATCATGATGTTCCCTGCATCAACATGTAACAAATTCTCCAGAACATGTAATTAGTCATTCATCATTCCAAACGTGCCAAGATTTGCTAAAATATCGGAGGAATTTGGAGTCGCGATATTCTTGTAGTGCACCTTTGGTGATTTTGAGCTCCAGCGCTACAAGAATAACTTTGACACTGTTTTGGTGCTTTTTAATAGCTTTTTATCATTTTGCATGGGGTTTTAAAGCTGTCAGGGTAAGGATTATAAATGACTCTACTTAGAATAAGGTTTATGAGCCCATTATTCGATATAGTGACCTTTTAAACCCCTTATAAAAAACAAACCTAAAGTTTAAAATTTGAAAATCTCAAAAGCAAGCCCAAAATCTCATATAAAGACTAAAGAAAATTTCCTAAAGAGGGAAAAATAAAGTTAAAGCAAATAAATAACTTAAAATAAAATGCAAATCAAACAAAATTTGAAGAAACAAATTACTAACTTAACATCTGGCTCCAGCTGCGGGATGAAGACCTCCCTGCGAGGCTTCAAGAACCTGTAGACCAGTGCCTTCTGTTTGTTATCTTATCTATTCTGCAAAATTTTCCATTGGGCTATGGAGTCTTATTGTGATTCACTCACCGGTATGTACAATGATTAGTGAAAATGCTTCTATAAACTGTAAAAATGCATGAGGAATCGCCCATTAACAGGGCTGGACAAGTCCTCACCTTCCAAGGACTGCAAGATAAAAGTATTGTTCTCTAAAACTTTTGATACCAGAAAAGGGCCAAACCAAAGATTGTCAAACTTATCATGCTTACCCTTTTGCTCTTTTCTTGCATCCCATCTTAGAACCATCTCACCTTCTATGAAAGTACTTTCTTTAACATTCCTGTCAAATCTATTTTTAATCTTAGATCTGTACAACTGTGTTTTTTCATCCACCTTCTCTCTACTTTGCTGTAACTCTATCATTTAAAAGATTCTCCTTTGCATATCATTGGGTTCCTCTTGAAAATTCTGGAGGAATTTCATCACTGGAATCCCCAATTGAACAGGGAACACTGCCTCTGTACCAAAAACTAGCTGAAATGGAGAAGTCCCAATTACCTGTTTCACTGTGATCCTATCTGCCCATAATACATACTTCAGCATTGAATCCCAAGACCTTTTGTTATGCTTCAGCAGTTTTTTAATGCTGTGAATGATGTTCTTGTTGGAAGATTCAGCTTGACCATTTCCTTGAGGATAATAGGGAGTTGAGTGCTTCAGAATGATGCCATTTCTTTCACAAAAGGACACCATTGCCTTGGATTTGAATGCCTTTGCATTATCTGTTATTAATATCTGTGGAAAACCAAACCGGCTCAAAATATTTTCTTCAATGAATTCCATGATTACCTTGTCTGTAGCATTTCTAGTGGGAATGGCTTCCACCCATTTTGTGAAAAAATCTGTTGCAGTCAGAATCCAGTGATGCTGTCTTGAAGATGCTGGGTTTATTTCTCCAATAAAGTCCAGACCCCACTGCTGAAAAGGGCCATTGACTGCAATAGGTTTTAAAGGCAAAGACAATAATTTCTGTTTACCTGCAAATTTCTGACAAGGAATGCAGGCTCTTACCTGCTGGTAAACATCCGTGAACAAGGATGGCCAATAATATCTAGCTCGTAAAATTTTGTAAGCTGTTGCTTTCCAATACTTGTGCCCTTCACAGGAACCTTCATGAGACTCTGAAATCACCTCTCCTATTTCAGATTGATCCAAACACCTGAGAAAAATACCCCCTGGGTCCTTCCAGAACAATTGATCCTCAACTAAACAGTATTTAGTAGCTTTGAGTTTTAAAGATCAGGCAGCTTTCTTTTCCAAATGTTCAGGACATTGCAGAAATAACAGAAAATGAACAATGTCTGCATACCAGGCTGATGATGAATAAAAGTCCATGATCTTTTCTTTTTCTAGAAGTGCTTGATCTTCTTTAGGAACTGATTCTTCAGCCATGACATACAGTCCCAGAGCCTGACAATTTGATTCAGCCAACAGCTTGGCTAAACCTTGTCCCTTGACAAGCTTAGTAGGCCTAATCTCTACATCATATTCCATAATCTTTGCAATCCACCTACCTCTCTTTCCTTCACTATCAGGCTGAGTTAACACATCTTTCACAACAGAATTAGGTACAAAAGAAATTATTTTTGAATGCAGGATATAAATTCTGAAAAATTTTGAAGCCTTCACCAGAGCATAAGCTTGCTTTTCCAATATATTGTACTTCAGCTCAGAATCTCCGAGCGTTTTGCTGAAGAAAGCAATAGGCTGTTCCAATCCTTCTTTATTCTTCTGAAGTAAAACAGCTGCAATTGTGTCTTCTGATGCAAATGAAAAAGTAAGTAATTATTTGGTAAAATCAGGACTTACCAATACAGGTGCTTCAGTAAGAGCTACCTTGATTTTCTCAAATGCTACCTTTGCCTCAGCAGTCCACTTTACTTCCTGATCTTTCTTCAACATGGCTGTGATTTGTTTAATGGTTTCAGCAAAGTTGGGAATAAACCACCGCAGAAAATTTATCTTGCCAATAAATGATTGAACATCCTTTTTACTCCTAGGTAAACTAATCTTCAGTATTGCTTTCACTCTTTCAGGATCTATTCTGATGCCATCAACAGACACCAAGTGACCAAGTAATTTACCTTCTTGCACAGCAAAATGTGACTTTTTGGGGTTTAGGGATAGGCCAAATTTTCTGCATTTTAGGAAGGTTTGCCTCAAGTGCTTCAAATGTTCATCATCGGATTTTAAGAATATAGTAATATCATCCAGATAGATAACCACAAACTTATCTTTTTCTCCCACAAATGCAATGTCCATGGCTCTCTGAAAGGTTGCTCCAGCATTCATCAAGCCAAAAGGCATCTTGTCATACATGAATGTCCCCCATGGGGTTGTAAAGGCTGTCTTTTCCTTGTCATCCGGGTGCATGGCAATCTGATTGTACCCTGAGAAACCATCCACCATAGAGATCCTCTGATCTCCAACTACTTGCTACAAAACCTGTTCAATCTTGGGAAGAGGATAATTATCTTTTAATGATGATCTATTCAGATTTCTAAAGTCAATACATAATCTAATTTCCCCATTCTTTTTTCTGACATGAACCAAATTAGCAACCCAGGAAGAGTACCTGAGAGGCACTATTATCTTTTCATCCAACAGTTTCTTTATTTCTTTTTCAATTACAAGGAACAAAGATGGATTGATCCTTCTTAATTTCTGTCGGAAAGGCTTAACATTAGGCTTCAAAGGGACCTTGTGCTGAATAATTGCTCTATCATAAGTTCTTAGATCCTGATAAGACCATGCAAATACATCTACATGTTCTTTCAAAAGCTTGATATATCTATTTTTCTGTTCAGCTGTCAGAGATTTAGAAATTTTTACCATCTTTGGATGTTCTGTTGAACCGATATTGCAATCTACCACATCATCTTCTGAAGATTGAACCACTGGCTTTGAAGGTGTATCATCCTTCGTGAATATTCTTTCTAAAGGCACTAGACCCTTTGGAATGAAGTTGCTTTTCAACTCAATGATTTTATGACCTGCTATCTCTTCTGCAGCAAATTCATTTAACTGTTCGTCTCCCTTATCCTCTTCCTAATCAATTTGAGCATTTGAAAACTCATCTGTAAGCTCAAGAAATTGTTTGATTTCAATGTCATCTTCAAAAACTCTCCAGTGCTTCAAATTATCAGGCTCGCATGGTCTATACCTCACCTCTATGGGATACCTTAACTGAGTGATCTTAGGGATTCTGAAATGTGTGGTAGCCAAAGCTAATGAGTTTGCAGTCTCATTATGATTCCTTGGAATATGAGTGATATTAAATGCTATAAAATAGTTTTCAAGCATATCCCATACCTCATTCCGATATACTTTCAACAAACCCTACTTTACTTGATATTTGTTCTTCACCTGCTGAACAACTAGTTCGGAGTCGCCAAATGCAGCAATCTGCTGAATTCCTAAATCTTTAGCAGCCTTCAATCCCAGTAGCAGAGCTTCATACTCAGCAGTGTTGTTAGTGGTAACAAATTCCAACTTATACATGAGTTTCACTGTTTCACCCCCAGGGGAAATGAGTAAAACTCCAGCTCCAGCACCCTCTTTGCATGAGGATCCATCAAAGTACAACTGCCACAGTGCATATTCTTCCTCTCTGCTGTGTTTTATTTGCTGTCCTTTTTCCACTTGTAACAGACCAGCAGAATTATCCTCCTCACTGAACTGTAATATGCATGAACCAAGGTCTTTATCCACAAAGTACATTGGATGATTGTTGGGATTTTTATCATCTGTTACTATGTAAGCAAGCTGCAGCTCTCTGTAAATTCTTCTATTTTCTCCACCAAAAACAGGAATGGTGGCATAAGAGAGGTCCATCTGTAAGGTTTCTCCAACCTTCTTAGCCCATGACCTAGAAAGAAGCAAGCCAAACTTTGGTGTGATGTCAGCTACCACAACATCCATTATCACACTTTTCATGGGCAACTGAGCAAGGTTGAAAACTATGTCTTTTATTACTCCTAGACACTTCACAGCTCGAGAGTCAAAAGCATATAAATCATGGTAAGGTTTGGTGACAATGAGGCCCAGGGCTTCCATTACAGCTTTTGGCATCAAGTTATGGGAGGCTCCTAAATCTAACAGGCAATTGTGAATCATTTTCTCATGAACAGTCAAGGTTACATAGAAGGGAGGAGAAGCACCAGCCTCATTTTCAGTCTTCTCAGCCAGAGCTGATCCAATGAAGATTCTAGGGTTTTCTTCCTGCAAGTTAACTGTATCCGAAACAAGTTGATTACTGGGTACATTCATCACTTTCAGAACTGTTTCTTTATATGATGGATTCTTTATTAACTCAGTCAAAGGTACAGGAATATTTAACTTCCCTAATTCATTCTCCAAACTAAAATTCTGGACAGCTTTATTTACCTCTTCAACTTCAGCATTCTTCTTTGATTTTTTTGCAGATTGCTTCTTCTCTATGACAGGATCGGTTATTTGTTTAGCAGGAATAGCAGGCACAGGTGCAGCAGGAACAACTGCCTTCCTCTTTGGGACTTGGGACACTTGTTTTGGACCTGATTTGAGATTTATGGTCTTCTTAGGCCCATTTTGATGAACAACAACAGTTGCAGTAGTATTTTCCAAGCCTAAATCACCTTCACTTTGAAACATGTTAGCATCGTAGTATTCTGAATTCAGAAAATCTTCTTCAGTAACAAAACCTTCAGACAGTCCCTCTCCAAAATGATTCACATCGTGATCATTCTCTTGAAAGATCAACTCATCATCAATTTCTTCTTCATCAACCATATTGTTTTGAAAAGGTGGTGGCACCCTTTGGTCCTCATTTTCTCTTCTTTCTCGCTGGATATCATTATTCCTTCGCTCTCTTGGTATAAATCTAGGAGCAAATTGCCTTCTAAACTGATTCTGGTTATTTGGATTTCGTTCAGGTTCTGGAGCAGGTTTGCTAGAATTCTTCTCAAGCTCTAATTTATTCAATTTTGCAGTAAGAATCTTCACCAGCTTAGCCATCTCATTTATCTTGGTTTCAGCAGACTGAGGAGCAGCACTTGCTGAAACAACTTCCTTCTTTCATTTTCTTTCATAAAGCTGCTGGGTTGTTTCTTTCTTAAGTCTGTTTGAAGCCAGCAAATTGGATTCTACCTCCAATGCTGCATCTTGCATATTCAGCAGGGTGATAGGTCTTCTTTCTCTCAACAATAAGGAAAACTCGTGATCAAAGGCATTTGCATAAGTAAGTTTAGATGATGTTTCTATAGGCTTTATTTCTGCAGGAATTCTACTATACATCTTGTTAAACCTTTTTGAAAAGTCTACAATAGTCTCCTCTTTTTTCCTACTGAGAGCTCCGAACTCAGTTATATAGTAGGTGTGGTCCTTTGTGTCTCCCCATTGCCTCATGAAAAGATCATGGATTTCTTCAATTATAGTGATTGAGTTGGCAGGCAACTCTCTAAACCACTTTCTTACATCCCCATCAAGGCTCTGAACAAATACCCTCATCCACACATCTTTAATCTCAATGTTTTGATTGTCAGCATAACTTAGGAAAGCCTCCCAATGTTCCTCAGCAGTGATTTCCCCCTGTCCATTGAACCTAGGCATATATTTCTAGTACTCACCTCCAGGTAATGCATGTAAAGGCTGAGGTAAAACTAATGGTGCATACCTAGCTGCAACCATCCAGTCCATCATATCCATGGGAGGGTTTTGGCCTGCCATTTTTGGACTGACTGGCTTGAAAGATGTAGAAGCTTGGCTAGAACTTTTTTAAAAAGGATTCTTTCCAACTTTCAGCTGAAAGATAGGTATTTTATCAGGAGAAGCAGTCTTAGCTTTCAAAAAGCTTCGAGGGTTAGTAAAAACCTGAAAAGTGCTCTTAGGGATGGTAGGTTTTACCCAAGGTGAGGTTTCAGCAGAATGTAATGAAACACCCAACTGGTCAGGATCACAGGAGGCTGGTAAAGATTGAGACCTTTTGAGTTTTCTTGCTGTTTTTAAAATCTGCTCAGGGTCTGTCACACCCAATTGCAATGGAAAAATCGGTCTGTTCCTGGTTCCAATTCCTTTAGAAGCCACTGTGACAATTTTGGTGAAAATAGCCTTTAAAAAGTGCCGGTTCAAGTCCACCTCTTAAACTAGGAAAACTGATAAGTATCCCAGGGAAGATATGCTTCAGCTTTGTCCCTGGCAACGGCGCCAAAGATGTTTGTGCCAGAAATTGTTTCCAAGGCCAAAGAAACAAGGCAACACAATCTCAAATAAAACTCAGTAAAATAAAAGAGGTTTTAGGTTTTTGAAAGGTTTTGTGGTTGTAAAGTTTTGGGAACAATCAGGGAATACATTCATGAGCAGAATAAAAACTAAATCATAAACAAAAGATAATAAAGATGCATGATATATCCAACAAGATCAAACAAAAATACAATGTTGAGGTTCCTTCATAAAAGACAAGCATCACTAGTAAATACACATAAACCAGCAATGAATATATCTATTAAGCAACTAAATAAGCTGAAGAATGAAGCCAACACGTAAAACTGAAGGGTAAAGGTCATATATATCTCATAATTTCATCAGCAAATGCTTACAAGAGTCATAATACTTAGCTCTGAACAAGTCTGAAGATAATAGCAGTCTCAAGACCTCCTGAAAACTCCCAAAAATCGAACCCCCTCAATGACTTTCTAACCTCTCTAAATAATATTCCTTTACAAAATTAGTTAGGGATCTAACCCTAACTGCCTTCCATCTATTCGATGAGGTAAAGTAAATATACAATCTTTACAAAATTACAAAATGCTAAAAATAGTAAATCACTAACTATATGTGTTTTATTAACTAGTGACAACTAACTAACTGAAAAGCTAACTTATAGATCTTTTGCTGCTTCAGCCAGCAGAGCGATACCATCTACTGCTTGGTCTTTCTTCTTAGCTTCCTTCTGTTCCTGCTCCATGTCATTTATCTTCTTGATGAGTTCCTTGTTTCTCTGTTGTAGGTCCTGGACTGTCTTCTCTAATTCTGTGCAATGCATGTCAGTAGCTCTTTTTCTCTTTAGTGCTTCTTTTGCATCTGCTATCAACTCCTGAAAATTGTCATTTACATCTTGTAGATATTCTCTCAACCTTCTGTTAGCCATCATTAATCCATCATTGACCTCTTGCATGTAGTTCATCTAATGTTTGTACTGCTTAACAGTTTTTTGCAAATTCTCTCTGTCAGAGTCAACTAGTTTGTCTATGATAGGATCTTGTTTCTCATCAGGTCTCCAAGGTGTATCAAGTTTTTTGAAGATTTCAGCCTCTTCAATTAACAGGTCTGCAGGAGTGTCTTTGATGCTAAGATTTCCTTCACCTGTTTCTTCAACTAAAGGAACTTCTTCTTTTAATTGTGGCTGCATTTTATCTAATTCTGGTTTATCATCCATGGAAACCTCATCTAAAACAGTCACTTCATTTGTATTTAATTTGGGATTTAGCAATTTCTTCATGTTCAGTCTTAGCTTGTTCTTTGACCTAGTTTTAGGTCTCCAAAATGATGCTGCTTCTCCCATCATTTTCAACTCCTTTCCTTGATGCTGGATAGCAGCCAACTCTACTACTTCAAGTTTATTCCTTTTCCTGTTGGGTTTTGTTGTTTTGCTGTCTGAAGTAGGGATTTCTTTTTCTATTTCGACCTTGACTTCTGTTTTTGAGATGGGCTTCTCTTCTTCCAATAAATATCCCTCATCATCTGAGAGAATGGTGATAGGGCTTCTCTGTTGAGTTTGAATCTCCTCCTTAGGTACAACAACCTCTTTTATATCAATATTTTTCACTTCATGAGAATCTTCTGCAGGTGCCAAATTCTGTTCAGGTTGCTCTTTCTCATCTACAAACAGTGAATACTTGCCTTTAGGGCTGGCTGAGAATGGATTTGGTTCACTATCCTCCTCCACATGCTATGATGTTTCCTCAACTTTGACCTCTTCCTTATCTTCAAGTTTTGGCTTCTGACCTAATTTTCTCAACAAGACCTTACCCTTGTCTGCTTGCCTCTTAGATTTCTGATTTTCAAAGCTAGACCAAAAGATGAAAAAATCCCAAGTCTTCCCTTCATGCTGCAAAACAGTGCTAATAATCAACTTGATTAGCCCATGGTGAAAGATAGATTGAGAAGAATGATCTATCGGCCCTTTCACCTTGTTGGAGATCTTCTGCAAGCTTTTCAAAAAGAAGAATGGCAGGTTCATCTTCGACACCCCCACCATATGCTGAAGGGATCTAAAATGGTACTTGTATACATAAGCATACCTGCCCTCGCAAGTAACATAGCTCTGCAATATTCTGATTGGCTCAACCCATTCCTTTCTGAAATTTTGAATAAGGATGCCTTTATTCCAATCAGGGGTGACATTTGGTAAAAGATATCTTTGTGGATCAAAGTCAAAAGGCAGTTTCTTAAACCATGGTTCACCCTCATCCTTAATCCCTGTAGCTTCTGAAATCAGCTTCACTGTCAGCTTGAATTTAAGAGTATCAAAAATCACCATGTCATTTTTAAAACCCTGGGCAAACTTACAGGACACCTCTGCATTGTACCCATCTATCTTCTTGAAAAAGTCCATCCAACCAGCTTGTTGAAACAGCTCAACACACCCAGGGAGTTTTTCAATCCATCCTACATCAGTAGGTTCGGCTCTGTTTATCTTACCACTCTTTCCCATTCTTCTTCAATCACTGCAAACTGAACAACTTTTTTAGGGTTCTTAAATTCAGTTTATTTTAGCTCTTAGGAATCTTAGTATCAAAATAATCATCCAGTCTCAAGTCTTTAGCTCCTCGCAGCTTCTATATCACTACAACCTTGGCTTTGATAGAGTCACATTTCATTAAGAAACTGCTATCTTAAACCCTCACTTCAGCTTGTCATCTCAGAGCATCAAAATAGCTATTTCTCTGGCCGAAATTGCATTTAAAAGCACAATTTAACCTTTCCTTTGATCAATTTTGATAGAGTGAGCCCCAGCGAAAAAACCCCAAATTTACTGTTATATTGGTTTTTCAAGAAATACCTATAAATTGCTCAACTGCAATTATTTAAAATCCCGACTTGAGTTGTCAAATGAGTCACCTTGGATGTACAGACATCCTTCAACGTTCAATTTAATTGCCAGCAACGAAATCAGGAAGCCCTAATTTCCCGTGCAACCATAAAAAACCCCTCCTTTGTTCAGCAGCGACAATGTCCGGTTTTCTAGTGGTTAGGGCTACTCCACTAAATCCTTTGTCTTTGAATGTACCTGTAAATGACCAGCTCGTCCCACATTTACCTCAAACCATACTGCTACCTGTCAAAAGGAATTACATCTTGGTTCATGATGAGCACTATTTTCTGACAACGTGTAGCCACTTGGAATCACGATGTTCCCTGCATCAGCACGTAACAAATTCTCCAAAACATGTAATTAGTCATTCATCATTCCAAACGTGCCAATATTTGCTAAAATATTGGAGGAATTTGGAGTCGCGATATTCTTGTAGCGCGCCTTTGGTGATTTTGAGCTCCAGCGCTACAAGAATAACTTTGACACTGTTTTGGTGCTTTTTAACAGCTTTTTATCATTTTGCATGGGGTTTTAAAGCTGTCAGGGTAAGGATTATACATGACTCTACTTAGAATAAGGTTTATGAGCCCATTATTCGATATAGTGACCTTTTAAACCCCTTATCAAAAACAAACCTAAAGTTTAAAATTTGAAAATCTCAAAAGCAAGCCCAAAATCTCATATAAAGACTAAAGAAAATTTCCTAAAGAGGGAAAAATAAAGTTAAAGCAAATAAATAACTTAAAATAAAATGCAAATCAAACAAAATTTGAAGAAACAAATTACTGACTTAACAGGTCCCACTACGAAGAATGTAGCTTAGTACAGTGAGGTTATAGAACTTCTCTGAGATTCTCTTATTCATGGCATTTCACATTTGGAGGTAAGACTTGATTCGCAACTAGTTGTATTTCAGTTAACGAGTGTTTACCAGATTAGATATCATGTTTTGCTACAACAGTTTTTGCGAGTTAGATTATTGGAAAGACAGTTTAATTCCTTTATATATCAACACATTCCAAGAAATTTAAATGCATTAGATGTTTCATTTGCAAATTACGTTTTAGAATGGCATTTGTATTATACATTTCCATAAATAGCACTTCACACATAAAGTTAAACACACACACATGTACATAACCGATACTGTATATATATCCGATACTGTATCAAAAAATATAATATGAATTTTGGATCACAGGTCTATCACAAATCATGTCATAAAGTACAAAACTGGGCTCGGTGGCCTAAAAAATATACATAAAATGTCCATCTCCTATGGAGAAGGAGGGGCCTCATCGGCATCTACTGCCTCTCGATAACATATGACCAACCTAGCTATCTTCCGCAACACCCTAAGCCATGCTGGGGGCACCCCAACTACATCTTCCTGCATATATATAGGTATCCACTCCATGTGGCATGCAGGAACGTCATGAGTCAACTGACTCACTTTCCGTTCTATGGTACCTAGCATAGCATCAGCTGCACCCACATCTGTTGCCCTCATGAAGATAGTAGGATGTCCCTCAGCACGAACAGGTCCAATATCTGCATTTGACACTTGTTTAGTACTTCAAAACTCATTATAAAAATCATATAATTGAAAATTAAAAAAAATTAAATAATTCTCAAAACAAAAACATACCAATATCTCCCTAGGAACCACCTGGAGGAAGTACCAGCTCTGGCTCATGGCGGAAGTCTAATCCAGCATACGAAAACTGCTCGAATCCTGGCACCTGTCTCTCCCACCACCCCCACAAATCATCAGTATGATAGCAAAAGTGACTTTCACCACCACCGTGGCGGAGAAAAATGTCACCCCAACAGCCCAATCTCGGCTCACGAGGATTGGATGGAGGTAGAGGCATGCCCAAGCTAAGAGCAGGTAACCTCTCAAAGAAGAAGTTACATAAATTGATGTCGTATCCAAAGTTCTTCATACTCCCGGACTTACAACTCGTGAGTTGAAGCTTCATATTTGCCAATAAACTAGTGCACCAATTGTACACATGACCTTGCAAGCATCTGACACTGATATGCATGGAATGCCTCGAGGCTAAGTGTTGTTGGGCACTTCCTGACATTCGGTTTAACATACTCACAATAACATTTAGAGGGAGGCTTTCAATGGTAGAAATTAGGATTTGACTTCCTGATTTCTCGACTCCCGCTGCATAGTATGCATTCAAATATTCTTGCACCAACATGGCACCCACATTGCGAGAATATCCTTTCAAATTTACTACATCTCCCCTCCTAAAGAGTCCGATAATGAAGTATATGTCGTCGACAGTAAGGTCCAGGGTTTGTCCGCGGATATCAAATACATTGGCATCTACATCCCAGTATTGAACGATTCTTTGGAGCAATCGATTGAGTGCCCTCATGTTCACGGTTCGGTAAAATTTTAACAAACCACATCTCCGGAGTGCCAATAAACTAGTGCACCAATCGTACACATGACCTTGCAAGCATCTGACACCGATATGCATGGAATTCCTTGAGGCTAAGTGTTGTGTGGCACTTCCTGACATTCGGTTTAACATACTCACAAAAAACTTTACAGGGAGGATTTCAATGGTAGAAATTAGGATTTTACTTCCTGATTTCTCGGCTTCCGCCGCACAGTATGCATTCAAATATTCTTTCACCGACATGGCACCCACATTGCTAGAAGATCCTTTCAAATTTACTGCATCTCCCCTCCTAGAGAGTCCAGTAATGAAGTATATGTCGTCGATAGTAAGGTCCAGGTTTTTTTCTCGGATATCAAATACATTTGCATCTACATCCCAGTATTGAACGAGTCTTTGGAGCAATCGATTGAGTGCCCTCATGTTCATGATTCGGTAAACTTTAACAAACCACATCTTCGGAGTGCATGGAGATTGGTCGGGTCTTGCATTGCCACCCTATCCATCTCCTCATGTTCTCTTTCCCTCCAAACAAGTACCATCCTGCCAGAAAAAGGTCAATTTTTAGAGTCTCGACACTTTTTTCTTCATCTCCAGGGGTGTGCGCTACTCTATTTCCACACAATCACGCATGGGAACTACTGTGCATAAGCAATCGTAGCACATAAATCCAGTATGCGCTACTTTTCCTATTGCAGAGTAGTGCACACGCTTTGAGCATGGCCTTAAATTTGATTTTGAGCTCAAAAATTGACAAATAAACTATGGAAATGCAAGTTAAGATGAAATTAACTTACTTGGTGGAGGCAAAATGTCGATTGGTTGCTTGAGTTGATCACCACAAAGGAATGAAATCCAAGGTTTTGCTCCCAATTTTTTCCCTACAATGCCAAAATGAAATTTGAGTTTTTTAATTTTAAATTACATATATGAGTTTGATTTTAAATTTTTACCCACTTTGGTGAAATCTCTATAGTTTCAAATTCTATCAAATTGTGCTATTTAATCAATGAATAGCTACATATGGTGCTAAGGTAATTCTCAACCAATGGTTCTCAAATTTTCACTAAAATTTTGTAGTATCAATCCTTTAAGACTAAATTTCTTGATGATAGACCTTTTCAACTAGCTCATGGTTAAAATTTCATAT
Organism: Larix kaempferi; assembly: GCA_027924585.1. Classification (NCBI taxonomy): domain Eukaryota; kingdom Viridiplantae; phylum Streptophyta; class Pinopsida; order Pinales; family Pinaceae; genus Larix; species Larix kaempferi. The sequence goes on from BSBM01000541.1 coordinate 16,279,818, forward strand.
CATTTAAGATTTTTTGTCGCGATTACTAACATGTTTGTTGAAGTCCTAGTTTTGGCAGATCATGAGTCATGGTCCTAGAAGCTGTCATTTAAGTCATTTTAAGCTCTTGTTTGGACTATTGAAACCTAAACAAGATTGCCGAGCAAACTTGTCCTCTTCAACCTCGTTAAAGGAACTGAAGGATCATCCACTTACATATAGAATTACCCCTTTTTTGCGCCTTGGTGGATCATTTACGGAAAAGGTATACTCTAGGTATACTCTTGTATACGCTAGAAGAGTTCTTCTTTCATTGTTTTACACTTTTTCGGGGGAGGAGACTAACTTTACGAAAAAGGACATTTTGGAGCCTTCTTTAGGGTTTTTAGGCTCTCTAAACATGAAAACACCAAGCGAGCATTCACCTACTCGGGCTCGATGAAAAAATCCACGAGAGGGTAAAAAGAGGATTGTTTAAGTTTTTCAGACTCTATAAACAGGAAAACACCGAAGAGCATTAACCTACTTGGGCTCGATATTAAAATCCACGAGTAGGTGTATAGAGGATTGTCTAAGTTTTTCAAACTCTATAAACAGGAAAGCACCATCGAGCATTAACCTACTTGGGCTTGATATTAAAATCCACTAGTAGGTGTATGGAGTTATTGTTTAATTTTTTCAGACTCCTTAAAATTGAAAACACCGGCGAGAAAGAATAGATCTCAACTCGATACTAAAATCCAGAGATCAGTAATATAGAGTAATCTTCTATCTCTTCTTCGAACTCTATAAACAATGTAGAAGGTCCTGAGTCTTCCTCCCATGGGCTTGTTAAATTTTTTACATGGTTGGATCTACCGAGCTTTAATTCTTTCTTGGACTCATTAAAATAACAAGAAAGGTATTATTTTATCTAAAAAGAATAAGGGATAAGAAGGATGTATCATATCTTCAGTTTCAAAGGTAGTTCAGTTAGTCCTATCCTTGAACACAACACCTACTTGAGTCTATCATGTCAGTTGGGTTTAGTTTTTTGACCTTAGGGTCAACCTGATCTCCGAGTTGTTTACTCTCCCGGTTGGTTATTCTTCCAACCATATGGAGGGCCTGCTAATGTCTCCTGCGTTACAGGTTTATATCATTTTCCCCATTATGTTGAAAACTGCCTAAGTCACTTTGTGTCATGCTTACTATTTAAGGATATAACCCATGTCGACCATTCTGCAGTTTACCTTGACCTCATGTGTTGGCCATCCTAGTGTAAGTCTTGTTACATATATTACTCCATATCAGCTCATACCAGATGAGTGTCCCTCATGTTGGATGATGGAGAATGCCTCAAGGCCTCCCTTCCAACAGACTTCTTCCCATCGACATCAACTCATTTTTCTTTGGGATTGAAGTTTAGAGTTTCGGTTAGTACCTTGGAGATTGCAGTCACTAGTGGCAATTTTCCTCGCCGTTGAATGATGAGAATATATCAATATCTCTTATTTGACAGGATCCCCAAGTGTTCGACTCCAAGTCCAATTATTCACTCTTTTTGGATCGTACTAGGTACCTTGGGCCCCATCATCATTATTGGTGGAATCCCTCACATTTGTTAATGGTATACCTCAAGGATCGGTAATCAAACGATACCCCCCATGTTCGACTATCAGCTCATCTATTCACATGGTTAGGGTTTGTACCTTGGGTTATTTTGGATGAAGACCTTGGGATGTTGATGACATCACCTCATTATGTTATCACCCAAGTTGCACAAGATTGAGCCTCACTTATTTACGGCTCTCCATGAGACATAGATCCAGTTTGTTGTTATGGCTATGATCTCTCAGTTTGAAATGGATCCACGCTTGTATTTCAAGTGGCCATGCTATATATACATCTCCTAGTTATGTATCAGAGATCATGTTGTATCACACTATACATCTATATGATGTCAAGATTGTAATTGCTCGCTGACCTTGATCTGTGTTTCATGTGCTTCTGTGACTTGGTTCTACAGTTTCTTGCTCCTCCTCTGACTTGGAATTATAATGTATTTCGGCCATCGTTTCCCTCTTTCCTCACACATTATGGGGCATCTGTTATAGGTCAAATCTGCACTTATCCGCCCGTGATCACCTTGAGTTGTCGATCACACAAAAGGAAAACTTGGATTGAAGAGCATGATGACCTTGGATGATACCTTGACCTGACTTACCCTTCTGCAAGATAGCAAAACCCTGAAAAACCTCATGTTTTGAGCTGTGTGCTACTCTACTTCAGCATACTAGTGCTCATTCCCTACTCCACATGCTCAATAGTAGCGCACATCTCCTGCTGTGCATTAGTCCACTTCAGTAAACTAGCGCACACCCTCAAAAACGTTGCAAACGCTAGCTGTTAAACACTGAAGTTGCATACTGTGCGCTACTCCACTGTGAAAAAATCACACACACCTTAAAATATGATCAAAAATATATTAATTTGATGAATTGGGATTAGTTGCAGCTGGTTCTACAACTTCCCCAACTTCCATTACAACCACCTCTCGATTTAAACCGCCTTCCTTGTCCTATAAATACAAGGAGGATTGAGGAGAGAGGTTAGACAATGATGGAATTCCTAGGGTTGTGTAAGTTGGAAAAGGACAATATCGCATCCCACCAGTGCTCCAAATCCACTTTTGTTCCATTCAGAAATATGGTTTCCCAACAACCTCCCATCACGCCAGCTCCTTGAACAACTCCTACCAAGCATTTGTATGAAGTAGAGATGCAGGCACGTAGAGAAAAATGACTTTGTTATAATTGTGATGAGCAATTCACTCGGGGACATAGATGTGTTGAGAAAAAGCTCTATCTCTTGGATGTGGATTCTTCACCTTCCTCTGAAATTGGTGAAGAAGCTCCAGATACAATAGATGATCAGGTCGACATTCAATACCTGCCTATTGAACCTCCGTCTCAGGACAACCACCCAGAGAAATCTCTCCATGCTTTAGCTGGAATCACCACCCCACAAACAATGCGAGTCAGGGGTTACTTCAAGAATCTCCCTCTTACAATACTCATTGATTCTGGTAGCACTCATAACTTCATTTACCTTCGGATCACCCAACAGGTTGATTGTTTTGTCCATCCTTGCTCCAACTTTGAAGTCATGATTGCCAATGGGGGCACCTCTCCTTGCAAGGGGAAGTGTCACAATGTGCGTATCTCTATGGGATATTATAACCTGCGCTCCGACATGTTTTCCTTAGCCTTAGGAGGATGTGATGTGGTTTTGGGCTATCAATGGTTATGCACACATGGCCCCATCTTATGGGATTTTGTTGAACTTCGAATGCAGTTTTCATTCAATGGGAAAAAACACTCATTGTCGGGATTACAACCAGGGTCTCTCAGCATCCCTAGTTCACATCGCATGTAAAATATCCTTAAGACGAATTCACATGGTGTCATCGCTCAACTCCATTCCATTCAGATGCACCCATCAATCTCCACTACTCCTTTGGATCTACAACAATTTTTTGATAGATATGTTGGTGTCTTTGCTGAACCAATGGGATTTCCAACTTCAAAATCCCTTTTCGGTAAGAATTTAGCCGCCTCTACATATGAGAAGGTAATTATGGCTATTTGGCATGCAGTATAGAAGTGGCGGCCATACCTATTAGGGAATCATTTCTCCATCAAGACTGATCAACAGAGTCTGAAATATTTCCTCGAACAATGGTTCTCCTCCCCAGCAAAATAGAAATGGATTACAAAAATCATGGATTATGACAATGAGATCACTTACAAGAAGGGTAAGGACAATCTTGTGGCGGATGCTCTTTCTCACACATTTGATGGCCAAGTTTCTCTTTCAACTATTTCTATGCATGTTCCAAATTGGTTGCAATCTGTTCAACAGGGCTATGTCAATGAATCCTCATTATCTCAAATCATCCAATGGTTGGCCAACAACCCTTCTGATGTACTGCACTACTCTTGGGATTTTGCTTCCATGAGATACAAGGTTCGTCTGGTGTTTCCCCAGAGCAATGATCTTCAACAGGATGTCTTCTATAAACTCCATGCTTCTCCATCATCTGGCCCCTCTAAGTTCCTCAAAACTTATGAGTGAGCACAATGTAACTTATTTTGGCAGGGAATAAAAAGGACAATTCAACAAATGTTGGTTGAATGTGATAGCTTCCAACGCAACAAGGGTGAAATGACACTCCTTTCGGTATTTCTCGAACCCTTGCCCATCCCTACACAGATTTGGACAGATATTTCTATCTATTTCATTGAATGGCTCCCCAAATATGGAGGGAATACAATGATTTTGGTTGATGGACTCTCCAAATAGAGTCATTTTTTTGCTTTCACCCATCCCTATACCGCCTCCTTAGTCGCACAAATTTTCCTGGACCAGATCTTCCATCTTCATGGAATCCCTTCTTCCATTGTCTCGGATCGCAATGCAACTTTGACCAGTCATTTTTGGACAGAACTATTTCGCCACACTGGAACCAAACTCAGGGTATCACCCACAAGCAGATGGTAAGAGTGGAATTATCAATAAATGTTTGTGTTATAGGTCAAATCTGGACTTCTCCGTCTGTGATCACCTTGAGCTGTCGATCACACAAAAGGATAACTTGGATTGAATAACATGATGACCTTGGATGATACCTTGACCTGACTTACCCTTCTAAAAGCTAGCAAAACCATGAAAAACCTCATGTTTTGAGCTGTGTGCTACTCTACTTTAGCATACTAGAACTCATGCCCTACACCATAGGCTCAATATTAGCACACATCTCCTGCTGTGCGCTACTCCACTTCAGTAAACTAGTGCACACCCTAAAAAATGTTACAAATGCTGGTTGTTAAACACTGAAGTTGCATACTGTGCGCGACTCCACTGTGAAAAACTCGTGCACACCTTAAAATATGATAAAAAAATATATTAATTTGATGAATTGGGATTAGTTGCAGTTGGTTCTGCAACTCCCCCAACTTCCATTACAACCACCTCTTGATCTAAACTTCCTTCCTTGTCCTATAAATACAAGGAGGATTGAGGAGAGAGGTTAGACATTGTTGTGAATCTCATTCACAAGAAGAGAATTTTGTATGAAGGGTTGTTATGCTGGAAGATTTCAAGTGAGAGAAGAGCAGGAGCCCAGAATCCGGTTGCACAAGCATGCTGCATTGATCAGGTATAACTTGTAATTAGTACATGCTTTTGACAATAAAGGTTGAAACATTCCTTCCTATCCCAAATATAATGCCTAATGGATTGTGTATTTATTTGGTTAAATACTTGATTGTTCTTTATGTTTGAATTGCATTTCAATTTTATCATCTTTATATCAGTCAAGATACTCTGAGGAAGGTATCTTTATGTTGCAGGTCTATTGAAGTGGAAGATCAAGTTGAAGATTCAGTGCAAGATCGAGCAAAGCTAGGATCAAATGTCAGTAATAAGGTACGTCTTCAAGATCTTTGATCTATTTCCATTTATAGATGTTTATGTAGCATAATCATTATGTTTACCTGTCTCCCCTTAAGTTGATAGTGTCCCTTTCCTCACTATAGGGTGAATTTCCCGAACAACAGACTGGCAACTCCGCTGGGGAGCTGGTTGTTTTTCTGCTCTAGGAAACCCATTTTGTTGTCTTTCCAGTATTTTTTTATCCCCTTAATCCTCTGAGGGGCCTTATAGGTCATCCCTACTTCCTGTCTTTTGTCTGACTCAGCCTTTTACACCTATGCAAAGTTTGACTTTTGACCTTTCCTGACATGTGCGCTACTCTACTGTACATACAATAGCGCATAACTGAGATTTTGCGCTAGTTTATCTACTGCACAGGGGCGTACACCTTCCAGAGTGCGCTAGTTTTCCTACTGCACAATAGAGCACATTCTTGTAGCTCTTTGTTTGATGTAAGGTTTGGTTTTCCACCTATTTTGTTTTGGTTTCTAACTTTTTTATTGGCCTTCTTAACTGGTCTTTCAGGTCTGTAATCCATCTTTGAGTCTCTTTACCCTCTTTTGAGTCCCTTAGGTCATCTTTTGGTCACTTGATTACTTTTGAAGTGTATTGTTTGTTTGTGACTCTTTTTGGAGACCGTGCATTGTTCCTTATTGAACATAGCTGCTTGTCCATACCCTAGTAGTGTGTTGCAGGTATACAAACCTTTGTGTTTAGCATTTGTTGTTTGTTGTGACACTCGTATGCTCTTTGGGTGTCTCATCCTTTAATTTAGGGTTTTGACCCATATTTTGGAGCCTTTGGGGTGTCTTCCAAATCTTTTTTGAGTCCCGACATTTCTTGACCTCGCTGTCATTTCGAGTATTAAGTAAGTTTGAAGTACTTTAGTTTGCTTCACCTTTGAGCCTTTGTGTTAGTAAGGTTGTCTTTAGTTTGCTTGCCTACCTACTACTTGGCTTAGTGTTCTTATTTAGGGTTTGGTGCTTCGGAGCATTTTCCTAAGTTTGATTTCCGATTATAAGCATCTTTCATCCTTGTTTTCTCTCCACTTTGCTTCCAAGTTCAAGAGATTTTTCCTTTGAAAAAAATTGTAGGACAAGTCTTTGTCAGATCATTGATTCGATTGTTGTGAACTTTAGAGTCATTTTTCCATACTTGCACATCTTTTGTAGGTCTTACTTGCTTCCACTTTCAAGTTCTTTTTCGTTCATATATAACAGAGAAAGAAAAATAAGTTTGGTAGCTTAGAGTAGTGAGGCTTATAATCTTTGCAGAGTAGCATAGTTTACATTGTTCAGAATTTGAAAAGAAAACAAAAAGAAAGCTTTGTTTAGGTTTGCTTACTCTTCATTTTGGAAAGAATATAAAATGAAAAATAAAAGAGTCTTTTTTGTTGTTGAAAGCTGTTTCATTTCATGCACTTTACTTTCTGTTGCAACCACACCACACAATGCACTACCCCACTGAGTAAAAGGTAACCTTAAAAAGAATCTTAATAAAATCAATTAGAATGGATTTTCTTTCTAGGGATACACGACACCAACTAGTCTAGGCTAGAGTTTCGAGCTTAAAACACCTTAAACTGCTTGAACCTTGTTTCATTACTCAAAAATTGTAGTGCGACTGTCATATAGGTAAACCCATCTCTATCAAATATTCCTGGGAAACTCTACTAAAACTAGAGCTAAGCACGAGGCCGTGGAAGGTCGGATTTGTTGAGGATATCCCCTCACTTTCACTTCAACCATAAACCAGGGTCGATTCGCGTACGGGGGTCCATCTGGACTTCGAGCTTTGCTACCCTGCCCACGCGTTTTGATTAGGCTGATGACTATCCGCCCAGGATATTTCGTACTTATGGTATCCTTAGTATCACACCTATAGGATCATACATAGGTGACAATAGGGGATTATAACTGTTGTACCTAGGATAGATGTGGGAGGAAATCCCTTGCAGGTCTTTGGGAGGGCGGTTGGGTGATTACAGCACTTGCACCCTTAGTCATTGTATTGTGGACCCCGAGTAACTGTTCTTCTTCCTTCGTTGATCTGTTATGGGCCCTCATCATCCTAGACTCTTCTCCGGAAGGCATCTTGTTTTCCTGGTTTGCATACTTAGGATTTTTTAATGGAATGTTGTTTTCCCCATAGTCTTAGTGGCCACTAGGTTTTTGCTTAGTTTTATTTTTATATATAATCGTGGAAGACCAATAGCTTCGTAGGTCTCGAAGGTTGCAAAACCTTCTCCCACTTAGAGTGGAACCACTACCGCCACCCAGACGATAGAGGACGGACTCCAGTGGTCCTTTTGAAACTACTGGTGAAATAGAGGTTCCTGAGGAACCACAACCTGGGACTCCAGATCAGTAAACTTTTAATACAGTTGAGATTGAGGATCTCACTTCTAGTGATTTTAATACTCCTTTTAATCCTCCTTTGACCGATTTTAACATTCCGCTTCTGATACCTGTTGGTTTCCAACAACCTGATTATAGTGCATATTTGTTCACACCTAGGCATATTATGACTAATCCAGGAGGTGAACAGGGAGTTCCACAGACTCTCACAATAGGTATGAATACAAATACTGTAAATCCTCCTCCCACTACTACACCGAGTTTGGCACAGCCGACTTCCGTTTTGACTCCGTCCTTCAGCTTTAATGTCGGTACCTTAGGCATGCCGAGTTCAATAGCTTTGGCATATGCCTCTACACCCACTTTTGGACCCAGTAGTATAGTGAATCTTGTTCCACCTCCTGCAACTCAACAGTCATACCATATTCCCAGTACTTGGATTTCCATACCCACTATAGGGCTGGATGCTTCTGCAACCATGCCTGTCATGAATACCATGATTGCACTGTCCAAATCGACTACCACTAGTTTTAATACCTTTGCAGGTTACAATATGAATCAAAGTAATATACCTGCTGGAAACACCCCTTTTTCTTTGTTTTCTGAAGAAGGGGGTAACATCCTTAATCAACAATACAGTGGGGCTAACAACTAGCCACAGTGGACGAATATATAGAACACCAATCCACTTTCATTTGGGTGGGGGAATTTCAACAACACTTTTACACAACAACAGATGGAAGGGGGAAACCCCTACCATGAGATGGATGGGGGAAATCCCTACCAACAGATGGTTGGGGGCAACCCCTACCAGCAGTTTACGGGTCAAAATATGGGTGGTTCCCCCTTTATGACCCCAACTTATAAAATGCCATCTTGTAGACCTCATTTACCATTTCTAGCAACTCTGAATTTTCCAAACCTTTCCAAGTTGACGAATGAACCGCTGTACCATAACGCTATATGGCCTCCAGTTCCTACCAAGTTACCTTCGAACATTCTAAAATTCGAAGGCAAAACTAGTGAAGACCCTAGTGATCATGTCACCACTTTCCATTTATGGTGTTCTTCGAGTTCGTTGAAAGAAGATTCCGTTAGGTTGAGACTTTTCCAAAGAACCTTAACCGACGCTTGTTAAATTTTTAGCATTAATTCACAATACTCTAGGATCTTTACTGAGAGAAAAACATGTACAGTATATCAATGCATATCAGTCATAACAAGCATGTCAATCATCACAAGAAGCAAAAGCATGAGAGACAATAGACACACAGAGTTTTCGTGGGGAAAAACCTAAGGTGAAAAACCCCACAACTTCCTCAGATATAGATAGAGCAATAGCTCAACCAAAGTACAAGAGATAGACTCGTCTTAGCAGCTGATCCTCCTCCTCACAAGTGCGCCACTTTCCGAGTGAAGGAAGAATGAGTTTCTGAGTGATCCAAATAGAGATCTCCCGATCTCTATTTATACTTGTTCTATTTTCCCAATAAACTTATGGGGGCGACTTGTCTAGTTAGGTACATAAACCACATATTACCTAAATCAGGGCCGACCCCACACATGGTGGTCTAATAACCCATCGACAAGTTAACACACTTACGACACTTGTCAATACACATGACAACACTTCCGTATAGAGGAATGACACATCTCTATAGGAGTACAATAATATATAAATGAAATACATGGATGAAATACGTTTTGAAGTTACATATACATCAACACTCCCTCTTAACTAGGAAGGTATTTCTCAACACAGATCTGCTAGCACAAGTCTTCTTCTCTGGATCATCGTCATTGATGCATCGTCACTACTGCTACTATCTCAACCAATCTCTGAATCTACTCGTCATAGGAAGTTCTACAGAGCTAGTCCTTTTTCATACTGGATGTAGGCCCACTACCTGTAGGTCTTCATCATCTGTGCAAACGGTCTGATAGAGGTGGTCTCTCAGGACTAATTTTATGTGGTGATGCAATACCTGACAAGAGCATCCCAGGAACATTTATGTGCCTAAGAATGACCTGAAAGATCTCCCAGGACTGATTACATGCATCCCCTTCACAATACCTTTAAAGAGCATCCCAGGAACATTTATGTGCCATAGTATGACCCGCAAGATCTCTAAAGAGCATCCCAGCACTTATTACGAGCACACAGCTCAACCTATCGGATCTTCAGGACTGATTACATGTGAATAGACAATACCTTTAAAGAGAATCCCAACAACATTTATGTGCCACAGCACGACCGTCAAGATCTCTAAAGAGCATCCCAGGACATATTACGAGCACACAGCTCAACCTATCGGATCTCCAGGATTGATTACATGTCTCCGTAGTAATACCTCATCCTAGGACTGATTACGAGCACACAACTCAACCTATCGGATCTCTGAGGACTAATTACATACTACATAGCAATACCTCACCCCAAGACTGATTACAATCACATAGCTCAACCTATCAGATTTCTAAGAACTGATTACATGCTATTTGCACAACCTGCCACATATCATCTTTGACCTCCAACTATCAACCTGATACTCATGATCTAACTAATCATCATCGCACGAAGCATCATCCTGATGCTCATGATCATACTGATCATCATCACTGTACCATCCTGGTACATATCATCTGGAGCAACATCCTGAAGCTCGTCATCATGATCATCTTGATCATACAATGCATCCACCTGATGCATACCAAGTATCTACCTGATACATATCATCATACATGATCCACTTGATCATACAATGTATCCACCTGATACATACATAGATACATGATCCACACAATGTATCCACCTAATATATATCAACATACATGCTCTACCTGATCATACACAGTATCCACCTGATACATATACAGATACATGGTCCAAGCATCCAACATGATGCATATACAAATACATATAAATGATTCACTGATCATATCCAACATCCAACATGATGCGTACATACATATACATATAAATGATCCAACTGATCATATCCAGCATCCAACATGATGCATACACACATATACATATAAACGATGCAACTGATCATATCCAACATCATCTTGATGCATATACAGAGCAGTAACTGGAGCATCGTCTTGATTCTCATCATCCAGTGCTTACATCCATAGCCATGTGAAGGATCCTCCTTCTAACATGCTTGGAATGGCTTCAGCAAATGTCTCCATCACTTCTTCCTCGAAGTGTTGTTGATCTGAAGAACACCAAGCCTCTCTCTAAAGTATTCGAACTTCGCAACATACAGGAGCTTCACTGCTCCTCTCTGCACCATATCCCTGATATAGTGATATTTGATCTCAATGTGTTTCAACCTGTCATGGAACACTGGGTTCTCAAACAGCTTCACACAACTTTGTTTATCACAGAAGATGCCATTACCCTCCAGTGGGAGATCAAATAACTCAGACAGTAGCTTCCAGAGCCATACTTCCTCACAACTAGCTAAACAGGCTGCAAGATACTCTACCTTAGCTGTACTCAGTGCTACGTAGGACTGCTTCCTGCAAAACCAAGATATCACACCTGATCCCATACTGAAGTAGCACCTAGATGTGCTCTTCCTATCTACAGCACTGCCTGCCCAATCTGAATCAACATAACCTTGTAGGTTAAACTTTTGATTCGCATCATACTTGATCCCATAATCAACTGTACCCTTCAGGTACCTCAAAATATTCTTTACAACAACCAGGTGAACACTCCTCGGATGCATCAAGAATTGGCTCAATGTGTTCACCACAAAGAAAATATCTGGTCTCGTGTTCGTTAGGTACATCAAGGACCCAATCATCTGACGATACATAGAGACATCAACCGGATCATATGAAGCATCACACAAAAGATTCAGGTTCGATGCCATAGGTGTGGCCATGGCCTTGCAATCCATCATCCCAAACCTCTTCTGCATCATCCCTAAGTCCTTCATATCGAACTCGGCAACAAGCTTCCTCTTTGTATCAGCAATCAATCTATCATCTCCTGTTACAAATAGGTCATCTACATATAGGAGTAGTATCACAGGATTTCCTTCCTCAACCTTGTAGTAAAGGTTGGAATCCACTTTACTCTTGGTAAAGCCCAAACTAGATAGGAAACTGTCCATCCTACCATACCAAGTCCTAGGAGCTTGCTTCAATTCATAGAAGGATTTCTTCAATCTGCACAGATATGACTCCCTGTCATGTGTTTCAAAATCGAGTGGCTGCTCCACATATACTTCCTCTTCAACTACACCATTCAATAAAGTAGTCTTGACATCCATCTGATGTATCTTCCATTTCATCGCTGCAACCAGGGCTAGTAATGATCTGATGGAGGTGTACCTGGCTACAGGAGCAAAAGTTTCTTCATAATCTATTCCCTCTTTCTGAGAGAAGCCACGAGCTACGAATCTTGCCTTGTATTTCTCTATGCTGCCATCTGCAGAATGCTTGATCTTGTAGATCCATTTGGAAGTCACAACAGACTTCCCTTCAGGTCTTGAAACAACATTCCAAACATCATTCTTCATTATTGATTGGTATTCCTCAACCATGGCATCCTTCCATTCTTTCTATTCCACTGCTTCTTCATAATTGGAAGGTGCTTTGTTCATGATATCACAGAGTAAAGCAACATAGTCGGTATGAGATCTAGTTCTCTTCTTTGATTTGTGTTCTTCTTCTGGAATGCCAAATCTTTCTGCATCTTGAATGAGCTCTCTAGCCCATGCATGTTTCCTCTTGTGAGATTTGTTCTCACGTGGTGGATCTATAGGTTATTGCGGATCTTCAATTTCACGATCAACATCTGGAATTGCTTCAGTCACGGTAGTGTCTTGAAATCTAGTTTCCTTAGGTTCTTCATAAACTTCAACAGGTGTCTTCCTTGAGTTGATGAATGCTGAGTTTTCATCAAATGTTACATCCCTGCTGACATCAATCTTTTTCAACCCTTGAAAGTCTATTATGTAAGCCTTCGAGCTTTCACTGTAACCCACAAAGATACCCTTCATTCCTGAAGGATCTATCTTAGTCCTCTTTTCTTTTGGGACATGAGTATATACTAGACAACCAAATACTCTGAGATGGCTGACTTCAGGTTTCTTACTAGAGAAGACCTCTTCTGGTGTCTTGTTGTCCAATATCTTGTGGGGTGTTCTGTTATACACATATACAACTGTCCTAGCTTCTTTTTCCCATAGATGCATAGGTAGATCCTGGCCATGCAGCATTTCGCTTGCTGCTTCCATGATTGTTCTGCTCTTTCTTTCTGCAACTCCATTCTGTTGTGGATTGTAAGGAGCAGTCAACTCCCTCTTAATCCCTGAATCACTGCAAAGTTTCTTGAAGTCACCTGAACTGAATTCTCCACCATTGTCGGATCTGAAAGTCGTGATTTTCTTATCAGTTTGATTCTCCAACAAGGTTTTGAATTCCTTGAACTTATCAAATACTTCATCTTTATTCTTCAAGAAGTAAACCCAAGTCTTCCTGGAGAATTCATCAATGAAAGAGACATAGTAAACATACCCACTCATAGAACTGGATGACATCATACCACATACGTCGGAGTGGATAATTTCCAAGATACTTTTTTCCCTTCTTTCACTACTTGGAAATGCCTTCTTTATGTTCTTTCCTTTTGCACATCCTTTGCAAACACCTTCATGCTCGGTCTTGATTTCAGGAAGACTTTCTACAGCTTTACTTGCAATTGGTAATGCTCTGTAGTGCATATGTGCAAGTCTTCTATGCCAAAGTTCACTTGGCTCCATGGAATCATGCATCATGGCATGTTCAGGTTGTTCCTTCAATTTATACAATCCTCCCTCTTGCTCTCCAATCACCATTGCATCATCTATGGTCTTTCCCTTTGGCCACAGTAGAACTTGGCCATCCACAAATGCACCTGTCATACCTTTTGCATCCAATGTGGATATGGAGAGTAGGTTTTTCTTCAGTCCAGGTACATAGAGAACTTCTTTCATCTTCAAGGACTTTCTAGAATCTAAGTTGTAGGAGGCTTCACCACTTCCTTTGATAGGGTATTGATAGTAATCCCCAAGTTTCACTTTATGGGGTGATTCATGTTAAAATAGATTTACAAAAGATTCTTTAAACCCAGTCATGTGTTTGGAAGCACCACTGTCAATAAGCTAATCATTACAACCATGAGAGATAGTACTTGTGAGAGCAGATATTAGAACATACTCTTCTTCACTTAATGAGTCATCATCACTTTCTATTCTAGCTTTCTTCCTTGGAGGTTCATCATCCTTGGCAGCATGAGCATGATACCTTCTTTTGTTGTTGTTCTTCTTCTTGTTGGAGTTGTTGGAATCTTCTTTCCTTTTCTTGGGACATTCTGAGGCAAAATGTCCTATCTCATTGCAAATGAAACACCTTAGATCTTTCTTTTCTTTGTGATATGGATGAGAATATTTCTTCTTGTGATGGGATGGCTCCCTCTTGAACTTTCCTTTCTTGGTGTGTGCTGTGAGAGCTTGATCTTCATTCCCCATCTTTTCTTCTCATGCCACAAGCCTTGCTTCATCTTCAAAACATTCCTCCCATAGTCTACTGAAGGAGATCAATTTCTTTCTTGCACAGATCCCTTGGATAAAGGAGTCCCATGACCTAGGTAGGCTATTCAAAGTGGTCATAACAATTTCACCATTCTCCACCATTTCATCTACAACTTCAAGTTGTTCCTTGATCTAAGAGACCTTGGAGAAATAGGATTGAAAGGTCTCTCCATTCGACATCTTGATCCCTTTCAATTGATTCTGTAGAGTCATCTTCCGATTTATGTTCTTCCCTTCAAATAGCTTGGTCATGGAGTTAAACATCTCCTTGGGTGTCTTCAGGGATGACACATGTGGTATGATATGGTCTTTGATAGAATCAGCAATGATTCTCTTTGCTTTAACCAAGTTCTTCTTATGCAATGTCTTAGCCTCTTCATCCTCTGGGATAGGGATGTCTTCTTTTACATATGAGTCCAACTCATTCTCTTCCAGGATTAACCCAATCCTATACTTCCAGTCTCGGAAGTTATCAGCTCCTTCAAGCTTGTCCTCAAGCTTGGTGTGGTGAGACATATTAAAGAGTACTTCAAATGGAAATAGAAAGGATTTAGGTCTTACCACTTGATTTGCTGAAAGCTGGATCTAGTCCCAGATTAGGGTTTGTCGAAAAAACCCTAAAAATTCAAAGTGTGAATTTCAACTTTCTGAAAGGATAGACAGATGCGCCTTGATGATCTGATCATCCTGGTGTATTCAGAATTTGAGATCTGCAAAGCTTCACCCTTCAGAAATGCCTTTTTGTCTTCCTGGGTTCACTAGTGAGGACCCTGAATTAGGGTTTGAGTTTCCTGGAGATCTACCCAGCCATAAATCTCGATCCAAAGCTCTAAACTTTGATTTTTGCAAGGAGCTTCTAGCTATGTCTTCAGATTCCAGAAATCCCTATTTTTGTGGAAACCCTAAATTTTAGGGCCAAATCTAAAAATGCTCAGAATTGAATTCTGATTGGACAGATAGATTCTCCTTGATGAGTAGAGTCAATCTACTATACTGCTTTCCCAAAATCTATGGAGAGAAACCCAATAAACAAGAAACCCTTGGTTTCCGTCACTGCACAATTTCTTCTTCTCAGGTTAGCTCCGATACCATGTTAAATTTTGAGCATTAATTCACAATACTCTAGGATCTTTATTGAGAGAACAACATGTACAGTATATCAATGCATATCAATCAGAACAAGAATGTCAATCATCACAAGAAGCAAAAGCATGAGAGACAATAGACACACAGAGTTTCCTTGGGGAAAACCCTAAGGTGAAAAACCCCACAAGTTCCTCAGAGATAGATATACCAATAGCTCAACCAAAGTACAACCAAAGTACAAGAGATAGACTCCTCTTAGCAGTTGATCCTCCTCACAAGTGCGCCACTTTCCGAGTGAAGGAAGAATGAGTTTCTGAGTGATCCGAATAGAGATCTCCTGATCTCTATTTATACTTGTTTTGTTTTCCCAATAACCTTATGGGGCGACTTGTCTAGCTAGGTACATCAACCACATATTACATAAATCAGGGCCGACCCCACACATGGTGGTCTAATAACCCATCGGCAAGTTAACACACTTGCGACACTTGTCAATACACATGACGACACTTCCGTATAAAGGAATGACACATCTCTATAGGAGTACAATAATATATAAATGAAATACATGGATGAAATAAATTTTGAAGTTACATATACATCAACAGCGCTGCGGCTAAATGGTACATTGAGTTACCTGCAGCTACGTTTTTTAATTTTTGGGATCTTGCGACTGTTTTTCTGAACCACTTCCAGCTTCCTGTTCAGTACGATGCCGGAACAGATCTTTTGTCTACATTTAGACAAAATAAAGCCACTCACTTATCTGATCACATTCAGGAGTGGCGAAGATAGAAGAGGCTCACTAAAGCCAATATACCTCCAGAATTTCTTCTCGAGTGGTATCTGAAATCACTCCTTCCTTACATTTCTAAGGAAGTAGCTACTTCTGGAGTGTCTTCTGAGGAAGAAGCCATTTTACGGACCCAACAGTTAGATCTTGTCTATGCACAGTCTAGGCTACTTTACGAGATTATACCGGACGCACCGCGATCAAACACTGATCTTGGCAGACCTAAACCTGGACCACATGCTGACGACATAGTGGGTTCAGTAGATTCTGTAGCTTTCGAAGCATTGACTAAGTAGGTTCATGCCTTATTCATCAAACAATCAACTGCAGAAGTAACCTTTGTCACAACCTCTCCTTCTACTTCTGAATATGTGAACCAGGTTCAGAACAATCAAAAGGGCCCTCGACAACCTAATAACAAAAAGAAGGGAAAGAAAGGAGAGGGGAACCAGCAAAATCCCAAGAACAAAGAGAATGACGAGGAGGGTAACAAAGAAAAGAAGAAGGTTAAGTTCCCTTGTAATCTTTGCAAGTAGGATCACCTCACTCATCAATGCCCTCTACTCGAAGAAGCCCAGAAGTTGCTCCAAGAAAAGAAACCTGCCGTACATAAAGATCCATTTCCTAAGGGGCAGGGTTCAACTTCTGAACCTCCAAAGCTGGGGGCACTACTCATGCTTCAGTTGATCAAACTTTCATTAATATGGTTAGCATGGATGCACTTTTGCAAATGTGAGCAAGAAATTATACCCTGGATGTGAAGAACAAGGATAAAGAGATTCCTGAATCTTCCATTCCTCTCCACATTCTAGTGGATTCATTGCCCAAGATCTCGAAAAGTGTCTTGAAACAGGCCTCGCACAATCCCAACGCTTGGGTTGCTTCCAACTACAATGTGGTTGGAGATCTAGCCCAGACCCCTTATGCTATGTCCACCTTACAAGTTTTGCAAAGTTGTCCGTTACAATGAAACACACTTCTGGCAGCGATTGGAAGTATGGAATCATCCAACATGACTACATGCTTTGATATGTCTGATATCAAATATCGGTTGTCATACCACGTTGCCCTACAGTTAGAAGTGGTTCATGGTCTTATGACCATTAGACGGGATGTAGTAGATGAGGGCACGTCGATGTGCGTGATGTCCATTTCTTGCTGGAAAGATTTAGGATCTCCTAAGTTATCCCCCTCCAACACACTACTTACTGCCTTCGATGGCAGGACTTTCCGTCCACATGGAGTTCTACCATCGCTTGAAATTACACTTGTCAGTAAGACAGTTGCTCTAGAGATCGAAGTTCTGGATGCTCCGCCTGATTACAATATGTTGTTAGGCAAGAGTTGGACATATGCCATGCGAGCCATTGTATCGGCGGTTTTCCGAGTTGTTATGCTCCCCCATGAAGGCAAGATCGTCACGATCAATCAACTTTCGTTCTCTTGGAAAAACAACCAGACTTCATCAGATTCCACTATTCCTTTAGTTGATCAATCTACCCTAGTAAGCGAGAGTTTAGGAGCAGGGCTGTATGGGTCATTAATAAGCACTTTTGACCTTCTCTCTCCTATTCTTTTCGTGCATTCTGATGTAGGTACTTCTACTGAAACTTTCATGGTTAGTCTTAGGACTGATCCATGGATCCTTCCTACTATATCAAAAACTTCAGTGCCTTTAACCATTGCAGAAGTAGCCTACATAGAAGCACAACACACTGCAATGGAACATATCGTGACTCTGCCAGTCTCTGTTGAGTCGGATATGGACTATGCTCCTGGATGGTTAGTGGATTCTGT
Source organism: Larix kaempferi (assembly GCA_027924585.1). Taxonomy (NCBI): domain Eukaryota; kingdom Viridiplantae; phylum Streptophyta; class Pinopsida; order Pinales; family Pinaceae; genus Larix; species Larix kaempferi. The sequence continues at coordinate 16,297,898 of BSBM01000541.1, forward strand.
CCACTCTTTTGACTGTTTAGACATAGTTTTACCTTCTGATGAAGCCATTTTGGAAGCCATGATGGGCCTGGACCATCCATGGGAACATATGCATCACAAGTCTTACCTACTTCCAAATCTAGACAGGATAGAGAGAGGAGAATTCTCTATGAGACCCGGTGGATTTGTTGATTTGTCATCTTTTCCTTCTACTTCAAGAGTTGTTTATGCTGAAGGGAATATGGATAATATATCAAGAACCATCCCGATTAACATTTCCACCAAACCCGAGGTCGTGGAAAACATTTTTATTGGTGCAGACTGCTCTCCATAAGAGATCGCTCTGTATACCAAGATTTTTAAAGAATTCCACGACATTTTTTCCTGGTCTTATGAGGAGATGCCAGGTATCGATCTAGCCATCATTGAGCATGTCATCACAACATACTCTAATACAAAACCTGTGAGATAGAAGCTCTATCCTGTGAATCCTCGAAAAGCGGCAGCCATTAAGGCGGAAGTTGAAAAATTGTATAGAGCCAGATTTCTCTACCCGATTGACATGACGGAATGGGTTTCAAACCCCGTTCTGGTTGATAAAAATCAAGGTACTATCCGAGTTTGTAACGAATTCCGGGAGTTGAATAAATATTTTCCGAAAGATAACTATCCCACACCATTTATCGACCAGATCATAGATGCATGTACGGGACATGAGATGTTTTCTTTCATGGATGGATTTTCGGGATATAATCAAACCCGAAGATCAACACAAAACATCTTTCATTTTCCCATGGGGAACCTTTGCTTACCGGAAGATGTCGTTTGGCTTAAAGAATGATGGAGATACATTCCAGCGAGCTATGAATTTCACTTTTCATGATATCAAGCACATAGTTGAACCTTACTTAGATGACCTCCCGACGCGATCTCGAAAGAGAGGGGATCATCCTGCTCATTTGAGACTTGTATTTGAACGATGTAGACAATATAAGATTCGACTGAATCCTAACAAGTACGTATTCTGCATCGAATCAGGACATTTATTGGGTTTTATTGTATCCAGTCGTGGTATAATGGTTGACCCGTTAAAAGTTGAGGCGATTGTAAATCTGCCTCCTCCTCGCACCTTGCGACAACTCCAAAGTATGAAAGGCATGTCTAACTTCTTACGACGCTTTATCATAAGTTATGCTAAGATCACAAAAGGTTTTATGAGACTGCTTAAACAAGATACCTACCTCGAGTGGGATGAGGCTACTCAAGCATCGTTTGAGTCCTTGAAAAAGGAACTACTTTCATCCCCCTTGTTAAGCCCGCCTGATTATGCAAAATATTTTCTCTTATATCTAGCGACGTCTGTTTTCACAATTGACATAGTACTAGCTCAGGAGGACGACACGCTCCAAGAGCATGTCGTTTACTATCTCTCGCGCGCATTGATAGCTCCTGAGATGAAATATTCACATGTTGAGAAGTTAGCACTAGCTGCGGTCTATGCGGTACAGAGGCTTCGTCACTACATCCTTTTACGAACAACTACTGTGATAGCAGAAGTCAATCCTTTTCAGTATGTTCTCACTTGATGCATCATCAGTGGGAAGTACAATAAATGGATTGTAATCTTACAAGAGTTCAATTTTGTCTTTCAATCGGCTAAGTTGAAGAAATCACTAGTGTTCGCTGAGTTAATCTCAGAGTTTTCGAGTGACTTAGAGAATATCGAGGAAGAATCATCATTCTCAGATGAACATATCTTCCTTATTGCCTCCTCTGATTCATGGTACGGGGATATTTAATATATCTCCAGACTTTGAGGTGTCCTACAACTTTTTCTAGAGAAGAACTACGCAAACTGAAAAGTCATGCGAAAAACTATCTCATCATCTCTGATACTTTGTATAGACGTGGGATAGATTCCATCTTACGACGTTCTTTGAATTTAGAAGAAGTAGAATCAGTATTGAATGATGCCCACATTGGAGCCTGTGGGGGTCATCTTTCTGGGTTGGCAACAACCCAAAAAATAATGCGTGTCGGGTATTTTTGGCCCACAATCTTTAAAGATTGTGTGGAAGTTGTGAAACGCTGCCATCTGTGTTAGGTTTTCACCAGGAAAATGAGAGCACATCCAGATCATCTTCATCCTGTGATTACAGCAGGTCCCTTCACAAAATGGGGGGTTGATTATATGACTTGCAATCCTGTTTCGGCTGGAGGACATCATTATATCATCGTTGCCATTGACTAATTCACCAAGTGGGCCGAGGCAATGCCTACTTTCAAGGCAGATGGAGAAACTACCACTTATTTTGTATTCAATCAGATTATTGCAAGGTTCGGCATACCCAAAGAAATTGTGATTGATCATGGCAGTCATTCTCAGAATAGCATGATGATCGATTTGTACACAATGTTAGGTTTTCGGAAAGAACATTCACCTTCATATTATCCACAGTCCAATGGACAAGTCGAAGAAGTTAATAAAACTTTAAAGGTAATTCTGCAAAGAACTATTAATGCTAGTCGAAATAACTGGCACATCATGCTATACCCTGCTCTTTGGGATGACTAAGCAAATGTAAAGACTGCTACTAGGTTTTCTCCCTTCCAACTTGTGCATGCGATAGAAGCAGTTGTTCCGATTGAATGCGAGATTCCTTCATTAAAATTGGTTGTCCAACTACTACTAGATACTTCAGCACTAGAAGAACGTTTGTTGCATTTAGAACATCTAGATGAACAACGCCACGACACGTTCACAGCAAACGAAGTTCATAAGAAACGAGTCAAAGGACAATACCACAAGTTTGTCAGACCTAGGGTGTTCCTTGAAGGAGATCTTGTTCTACTTTGGGATAAGGACAAGGAACCTCTAAGACCTGGCAAGTTCAAGTCCATGTGGTTCGGGCCTTACATAATTTCTAAAGTACAAAAGAAGGTTGTTTACGAGCTCGTAGACTACGAGGGTAATAGGCTTCCTGAGCCTAGAAATGGGCTCTACCTGAAGAAGTACGCTTAGGTAGCTGTGCTTTTTCTTGTAACATAGCTGTATATTTTGTAGAGCTATTTTTTGCTTGTGCTTATTAGTTAACCTTATGTGTGTCTTCATTTCATGTATCAGATGTCGACTGAACATTTCTTAGGATTTGTTGATGGCGCCAGTCGCCACACCCGACAGTTGGCTTCAGCAGCTTGGGTCATTTACTCACCGGCTGGCCAACTGTTCTCTTCAGGGGGTGTTTGTTTGGGTCCCACTACAAACAATGTAGCTAAGTACAGTGAGGTTATAGAACTTCTCCGAGATGCTCTTATTCATGGCATTTCACATTCGGAGGTAAGACTTGATTCGCAACTAGTTGTATTTCAGTTAATGAGTGTTTACTAGATTAGAGATCTTGTTTTGCTACGACAGTTTTTGAGAGTTAGATTATTGGAAAGACAGTTTGATTCCATTATATATCAACACATTCCAAGAAATTTAAATGCATTAGCTGTTTCATTTGCAAATTATGTTTTAGAATGGCATTTGTATTATACATTTCCATAAATAGCATTTCACACATAAAGTTAAACACACACACATGTACATAACCGATACTATATATATATCCGATACTGTATCAAAAACTATAATATGAGTTTTGGATCACAGGTCTATCACAAGTCATGTCATAAGGTACAAAACTAGGCTCGGTGGCCTAAAAAATATACATAAAATGTCCATCTCCTATGGAGAAGGAGGGGCCTCATCGGCATCTACTACTTCCAGGTAACATATGACCAACCTAGCTATCTTCCGCAACACCCTAAGCCATGCTGGGGGCACCCCAACTACATCTTCCTGCATATCAATAGGTATCCACTCCATGCGGCATGCAGGAACATCATGAGTCAACTGACTCACTTTCCGCTCTATGGTCCCTAACATAGCATCAGTTGCACCCACATCTGCTGGCCTCACAAAGATAGTAGGATGTCCCTCGGTACGAACAGGTCCTATAGCTATGGCTTTACCCCTAGCTTGTGCAAATGAGCACCTACTAAGGAGAATGGACTCCTTAGTAGCAGTTCAGTAAATGTAAATTATTAAGCTAAAACAGAAATGTAAAAACTACTCTAAACATGTGCATGAAACATAAACAACAATTTGTAAACAATGGTTTTGTATTAATATTACCTTCAATGTGAAGGTTGATGAAGCCCTTGCAATGTCCAAGAGGGTTTCTCCAAGCTCCAATGTGCTCCTTCTCTTTCTCCAATGGTGGAAATGCGCCAAAAGGGGCTCTCAAGGTGAAAGTGGCTCAATGGTGAGCTAGGGTTTCAAGAGAGATTTTGGCAGAGTAAGGGTGCTTATGATTGTGGATGTGGAATAAGGGATCTCCATCACCTATTTATAGTTTTTTGGTGGTGGAGTGTTGACCCATGGTTTTAGGAAACACATGGTTTTGGACAGCTGTATAGGGTTTTTTCCTCCTTTTCCTCATTATTTTATATTTTTTATTCCCTTTTTAAGGGATTTTCTCTATTTTTGGAGGAAAAAGGGGTTTTCTAGCTTTTTTGAGGCTATTTTGATGGTTTTGTGGCCTTTTGGAGGCATTTTAGGCCTTTTGGAGGCTTTTTAATGGGATTTTTTGGGTTTTTAAGGGAAATATGGTAGGAAAATGGACAAATGAGCCATATAATGTGGTAGATGAGGTAGTGAACACTTTTTGGGTGTTAACAGGTCCAATAACTGCATTTGACACTTGTTTAGTACTTCAAAACTCATTATAAAAATCATATAATTGAAAATTTGAAAAAATTAAATAATTCTCAAAACAAAAACATACCAATATCTCCCTAGGAAATATGGTAGGAAAATGGACAAATGAGCCATATAATGTGGTAGATGAGGTAGTGAACACTTTTTGGGTTTTAACAGATTGCCCCCTAATGTGCGAGGGCAGGAGCTCATCGTATGGCCGATGGACATCATAAGTCATGAATGGTTTTCCTGGGGTGTGGAGAGAAGAGAAGAAACAAACTAAAGCCTGGAACAACGATCCTGAACAACTGCAAGAACTAAAAGTACATAACCTCAATAATGGATGAGGAACCATCTGATCATATGGACGAGGTGGGCATTCCCATGCTCGTATCAGGATATAACATAATAATAACAATGGGGTCCAAAAAATGGGGACCTGACATATACATGACCTCAAAAACGGAATGAGGAATAATCTCAATATATGGACGAGGCGGGCATACCCATGCTCGTATTAAGATACATAAACATAACTGTGAGGCCCGAAAAGGGGGACCTGTAAGATACATAACCAATGTGTACATCATAAGAGTCCAGAGGGGACACAAATCTGGGACATACTGCCGGGCTGATCATGTGTGAACTGAAGAACAGGTGCACTGGAACAATCAACAGTGCTACTGAGTGTGGTACCAAAGGGGCTGATGAGCTGCTGGATCAGAGTGACAAGGGGTACACTCACAATGGTACACTGAACTGGAACTGAAACTGGGTACTCAAGGAAGCATGTAACTGGATGGCTTCCGAATACAAACGCCAATGCAGCCCGGACATCCACGGGAACATATAACTGGTTGTTCCGAAGTGACTCACCAATGTGCTAGAGTCGAGGGAAATCCGGGGTCTTCGACTAAAAACTGATGGGATATAACCCTACGCGATTCTCAACGATGCGATCAAGGTGCTAAAGTCGAGCATGTGAGAAACAACCACTCGGAGAGACAATGATGACTCCTCTCAGAATGATCCGTAGGCACTTACCACAGATGGTGATAAGTCCAAGGCGTAGGGACCTCTAGGCCTATCCTCTGGAATAGAGGGGCTGTCGTCAACAGAGGGAGACCTGCGACTATCAAGGCAATGATGTTTCCTTGACAGAAGCGCGAGGTGGATGACCGAAATGTGATAGTACTGATAGCAAGACTGACCAAACTGTGGGGGGACAACTGGGCAAGTGGAGTGGGTGGACTCAAACTTCCTTTGTTCAGAGTATGATAATGGGAATGATCTGGCAGCATATGAAACTAACGGAGGGGAAATGGATCATAGCTGTATTGGATCGGGGAGGGTGACTGGGCTGAGGGAGGCTCAAGCTGGGGTAAAATGGCAGGAGACTGCAGAATACTCTGAGCAAAGTCGACCTGATTGGGGGTGCTGCCGAGATGATCGATCATAGTGCCAGGAGGCATGGGGGAACTTCTTCATGGGTTAGGGAACTAGAAGAAGTGTGTGTAAAATGATACTGTCGTGTGGATTTATCCGAACCCAGGACAGTTCATGCTCGTGGTTGCTTTCAATTTTAAGGAGTCTGAAAGCGATAAGAAGACTCTGAAATGATGGAATGGTACTGTCGTGTGGATTTATCCGAGCCCAGGACAGTTCATGCTCGTGGTTGCTTTCAACTTTAGAGAGTCTGAAAGCAAATAAGAAGACTCCAGGGGGTTGCTTTTTCGTAGATTTAGTCTCCAAGGCCCAAAGAAGCATAAAAGGATGCAATGAGGAACTCTTCTAGCTGGTGTGACTAGAGTATTCCTTTTTCGTAATTAGTCTACCAGGTCCGGAAAAGGGTTAAACTTATACCAGATAGACGCCCTTTCAGGTACTTTAATGAGCATGAAAGGAAGCAAGATTGCTCGGCGATCTTTTCATTCTTTTAGGAGTCAGAAAAGAGCTTAACGAAAACTCCCTAAGTGCCTTTTTCGTATAGGACTTGTCCGGCCCGAAAAAGGGATAAAATTATACCGAACAAAAGGAATGGCCAGGCAAGGAGGAAGTGTTCAATCAAGGAACAGTAATGATGACCAATAACGAGGGTAGGGGGGAACACTGGTGGGCCTCCTTGCGGGGTGAATGAAATGGTGGCAAAATAACAAAATATTTGCAGTATGATAGGAGTGGAGGGCTCATGTAAAAATGTGGAACAATCCGATGGCGGTCGATGTGGCGCGCAAACCGAGGAAGCAAGGTGTCGAGACACAATGTTGAAATTGTACCAGGTGAGAGCGAGAAATGATCTCAAGCATCATCACGAGCTCGGAAAAATGAATCCGGCGATATAAAGAGTGCCAAAAATGGACAACGGCTGATGTGGCACGCAAACCGAGGTGACGGGGGCGTTTTGGAAAAGATACCTAAAAAATATGGGGGTGAGAGTGAGAAATGATCTCAGGCATCGTCACCGGCTCAGAAAAATGAATCCAATGATATAAAATAGGTGAAAAATGGAGAACAGCCGAAGTGGCATGCAAATCGAGGCGACTAGGGGTCGGGACACAATGTTGATATTGGTCCTGGTGAGAGCGAGAAATGATCTCAAGCATCGTCACAGGCACAGAAATATGAATCCGGCAGTGCAAATGGTGGGAAAAAATGGAGGGCATAATACTAGGTGTATCATGATGGCCCGCGGGGGCAGAATACTAGGTGTATAAAATCAAATCAAATCTACAAGTGATATGTGACCTCAAAAATGGTTGAGATCAGAAGTGTGAAAAAGTGAGCAGGGTTAATGACTTGCCCCCATGCTATGTGCATGGGGTTTGTGATTATGGATCACATATGTGTGGGTTTGAACAATGGGTTCATTGACGTGCTGAGATAGATGTGATGGGGAAGGTTCAAAATGATTGATCATGCCCCCTATCCCAGGGTCGAGGGAATCTATTATGCCCCTTGACTCAGAGGTGTCAAGGTGGTGCTCTATGATGGCGGGGTCAAGACCGGGCACTTCGGTATAGGACCAGGAAAAGACATCACGGAATTCTTGGAAGCGTTTTTGGTACTCCTCAATCTCTTGTTCATTGTAGGAGGCTCCGAGGGCAATGCATTCATTGACGCCAGGTGGGTCAGAGATATCTATGTGGATGATGGGTGAGATGTTGGCCATGTTACCCTCCTCGAAGGTGTCAGGAGCAGGAATAGGGTCCTTGAACCAGTCAACCTTGGTGGGGAGGAAGTCTTTGGATTCAACCGTGAATTGGGTGGCTGTGCTAGAGGAGGATTCATCTGGGATGAAGTAGGAACGATGATGCATATCATCCTAGGGATAATCCGGGGTAGTGAGGGCCTCGAGAATCTCCTCATCAGTACGTAAAGTTTGTGTCATCAAATCGGTTGACGAGAGGGTAGTGGTTGAAGAGATCATATAAATGGTATTAACCTCTCCATATGGGGAAGAGACCGGGGGGTAGATCTCCTCAATGGTGGGTGGTGCCGTCTCAAGATCCAGATTGTTCATCTCATAGAGAGCTGCTCTGTAATCCGGGAGATCGGGACAATGATGGGAGTAGTGCCCGTAAACACCGCATATGGCACAGGGGTGGTTGGTACGCAGGGATTTGTCTTTGGGCTTGGGGGTGGGGTTTAGTTCGACAGTTGGGATGTTGGGGTCATCGTCGAGCATCTGCATGTGTTTCTGTAGGGCTGGTAACTGTGGACACTGGTGAGTCGCATGGCCCAACTCATCGCACAGTGAGCATTTAGGAGGAGCGCAAAACACTGGAGGGTTTTTGACTGTCTTGGGAGGTGGTACAGCAGTGTAAGGTTGTGGCCCTCTGCCCCCAGTGGGTTTGGGAGTAGGAGGGGGAATTGTGGAGGACGATGGGGTAGAGACACCGGGGGGTGGCTGAGTGGTAGTAGCCATGGGTTGCACCAGTTGGAGGACGACATCAGGTGTCGGCGGGCGAACGGGAGGCGAAAGATACCATACGGGTAATCCCAAAGTTAACCCAGGGAGGCTAAGGGTAGCCATGACCGGGGCGCTTACTACTCCCGATGGAGGGACTAAGAAGGGGATCGTATGGATAGGTGTAACACCAATGTGGCTAGGTACCAATGGTGGTTTAGGCAACAAGGGTGGTTGGTTATCGTGGGACAAGGTACATAAGTCAGACATGTCCATGGGGGCTGATGGAGGCGGAATAGATTGGAAGGTGGAGGTCATCGGCGCGTCTGAATAAACTCTAAGTCCCGTACAGGAAACAAATGAGGTGGAGGCATGAGAAACAGGTTGTTCAAACATGGGGAGAACGTTTTCGGGTGTCGCGGGAGCACTGGGATCATAGTAGGTGAGCTGGTCAACCTTGACCACGCGTCCCTCGTGGGGGAACATCATGGTGCAAAAAATGGAAGAGGCAACCACCCGCATGGCATACATGTAATTGCGGCCAAGTAAAAGGTTATAATCCAATTGGGCATTGATTACCTCGATGTCGATAAGGATGGTTTTACCACCTAACTGGACGGGGACATTGGGTAGGAGGCCTTGGGGCTGAGCCGAACGACCGTCGTAGGTGCGTAATGCAGTGGTGGACTGCTGGAGAGTAGGGGATCCCAACTTCTGCCACACGAATGTAGACATGACGCATGTGGAGGCACCTTCATCGATGATGCACCGATGGATGACAAGATTCCGAATGGAAACAGAAACTTGGAATGCTAGGGTGGAGGGCAGGCGAGTTTCAGACTGGTCCAAATCAAATGCCATTAAATTCGAATCATTTGGGTCAATCCCCCAATGGCGGTGAGTAAAGTCTTGCGCTGAGAAGCGTAGTTCTTCAAGACTTCTAACGCAGACATGGCTGCGGGAGATTGGGCTAGGTCGTCTACAATGTTGTAGTTTGACGCAGCCCGCGCATTAGGGTTATTGTTGATACGGCGAAGTGGGAAACGAGGTGCCTTGGGAGCGCCGTCTAGTGGAGGTGGAGGTATACGTAACGCTTGATCGGTGGGATGAGCGTTAGTAGGTTTATCAGTGGGAGGTACTTCAGTGCTGGAGCCATACTGGTTCTGACGAGTTTGTAGGTTGACGTCAATGGATGACATCATCAACAAGTGGTGAGTTCCCGAGTCAAACATCGGTTGATCGGGAGCAGCGTACGTGATTTGCTGTTGGGGTTGCGTGTTGGCTTGAGGGGGAGCCAACGGCTGAGTGTTCACAACGCCTTGGTTTGGTAATGGGTTTTGCAGCACCAAAGGTGGCTGCTGAGGTTGAGGGGGGTTAGGTGGCGCTTGAGGAGCTGCATGCCCTTGGCGATAGGCATCATCAACCCAGAGTTGCCTAGCTCGCTCCAAGTGTGGGCAAGCATGCGTGTAGTGGCCATAGACCCCACAAATAGAACAAGGGTGGTTTGTTCGCAAATTGGGGTTTTTAGCCTGCTTGGGTGGGCGATCAGGGTTTTGGTTAGTAGGGGCTGCATTATTGTTGTCGGGGGGATTCGTCGGTTGACCAGCTTGGTCTGCAGGTTGGTTGTTCCCCCGATTACGGCCCTTGCTGTGGTTTTGTTGACCCTGGCTGCATTGGTTGTTTTGGTTTTGCTGCGGGTTTTGTTGGGCGTAAACTTGCCCTTGGGCAGCGGGTGGATTCTGAGGTTGCGCAGGTGCGGGAGCAGGCTGCGGTGGAGGATATGTAGGTGGAGGCTGCGCAGGTGCAGCAACTGCAGGGGGTTGCTGATAGGGCTGCGGAGCAGGTTGTCGGTTTGCCGCAGGGGCTGCCTGTGGCGGATAATAAGCAGGTTGGGCTTGTGAAGGCGCAGGAGCTGGGGCAGCCTGCTGGTGGTAGTAAGGCTGAGGTGCGACCGGGGGGGCATAAGCGGGAGTCGCATGACCGAAGCATTGAGGAGGACATGAGGGTCCATGGTGGTGGTGATGTGTCATGGGAGCATATGAGTTGGTTGCTCCAGACTGTGAGGTAACTCGCAAAAGGTCGGGGCAAGGGGTAGGACGTGCTATAGAAAATGGTTGGGGATACAAAGAAACACGGCCGATGATACCGTCTGTAGCGTGGGATGCCCCCGGTGCATCATGCTGGGAGGACTCGCCACGAGGGGCGTCAGGTATAATGGTATAAAGGTAACCCGACTAGGCGTAAATGAGGTCGAACTGTAGGGCCTTAAGGATGGCCTCTTCTTCAGACTGGGGTCTTTCTGATGCCACATCCTTAGCAATGACAGGGAGAAGGGATTTGAGGAACCAATCTAGGAAGATACGGTCATCTAGTTTAATCTTGCATAAGCTACGGCGTCGACGCAACTCATGGATGTGGTCCGTGATATGGGTAGCCTTGTTTTGTCTGCAGGATAGGAGGATCTCAACGCCTGCGTCATAGCGGACAGGAAACTGGAAGAACTGCAGGAAGGTCGAGGCAAGGGAAGCAAAGGTGGCATGGGTCCCATGTGGTTGCTCGATATACCACTTGGCTGCAGTGCCAGTGAAGGTGCACTGTAAGAGACGGAGGCGAACAAAATCGTCCACTATGGAGTTAGAGGAACACCACAGGTGGAAAGACATGATATGGTTTTGTGGGTCCTCACCTGCCTTGCCCTCGAATTTAGGGATGTCAGAGGGGAGCTTGGTAGGCATATGAGGCCATGTAGGGTCGTGTCGAATAGGATCGTTGGTCAATCTGGCCAAGTCAGGTAGGTTGAGGCTAGCCATGAATGGCAAACTGGAAGAAGGATGTGACACAGTAGTGGGTTGGACCAAGTTGGGGCCAATGCCCCCAAGTGGAGGGACAGGATTTGGGATGGTGCCCCCAAGTGGGGGAACGGAGGTAGTATAGGAGGGGCCTGCACCACCATGGGTAGTGTGAGCCACGGATGTAGTGGGGATAGGGATTCTTGCTGCAGGAATAGGTACCGTGAGGGGAACGGTAGATGGGGGCCCCATGGAGGGCATACCCAAAACAGGTGTAGTAATTGGTGTAGTGGTGGACGTGCCACCAATGGTCCCTATGACAAACAGAGTGGAAGTCGTGCCAGCCATGGGGCTAGTAGGGGCAGTGTAAATAGGGTTCTCAGACTCTTCGTCACAATCGGAGGTAAAGTAAGGAGCGTCAATATCTGGTGACGGAGTCCTATGTCGCTAACGAGTGGAGTCAAGTGACAAGGATCTAGATCTGTGATGAGTGGTATCAACAGATGATGATCTAAATCTATGAAGGGTGGTGTCAAGTGAACCGTGCTGTGGGGGCTCGCCCCTGAGGCGTAGAGAATGTCTCGGGGACTCAATGGTGACAGATGGTGTCAAATCTATGTGGGTTGGGGTGAGTATAGAAACAGCTCAAAAATCCTAATGCAACCGAGTGTGCAGAAGGAGAGCTAAAAAACAAGGCACTCAGGCCAACAACCAACTCAAAACACCCACTGCAACAGCTGTGCTACAATAGGTGGAGTATCAACAAAGATGGTCAGAATACCAACAAGCAGCAAGTTTCCTAAAAATAAAAAATGGTGGACTCACTAGACCAAAGGGAGGTAAAGGAGCATGCAAACACCTAACTAAAAGTATTCTGACTCAACCAGACATATCCTCTGCAAGGTGATGAAATCCAAGTCAGACAATATGAATAGAAAAGCCAAGTGGCTATGATATCCCCCTACCGAGAGGGACACCGGGTAGTCAATCCTAGAAGAATGGAAACTAAGATACCCCGTTCATGACACGTCCAGAAAGGTGAATCTGTCATTTAATCCGTTGACCACAATACCCCTATACAGGGATATCCCACGAACCGCGAAAGGTAGCCCTTCGGTTACTGAATGGAGTGCGGTATTCCACTCAGGCCTCCGGAACCAGTCTCCCGACTTCAACCCTCCTAAGGGAGAGGCCCTCTGATAAACTGGTCATGACCGTGCCAAAAAGTACTAGGGGATTTTGCTTCCCTATTTGGACAACAACTATGTCTCAAGTGAAAGCAACCGAGGGGTGTTATTGGAAGCCTATCCCCCCGATCCTTCCTAACTACAATGATTCTTTTATGTTCCCCAAGTGGGGTTAGAATGTTGGTTCAGTTAGGTACTTTTTAAGGCTCACTTGAATTATGTGACAGAGTGTGTGCTCATGAGGTGATGAACCCAAAATAGAAGTGCCACAAGGGGGGCAACCTCTAACTATCAATAATACTGAAATTGAAACTTTTACTTGCAAAATTTTCTGAATTAAAAATACTGAAATTTTTTAAAAAGATTCTGTAAAGGGAACAGAAATTATGTTGCAGAAAGGTTGTAAGGAAGTGGGGCTGCAGGTAGGACAGAGGGCTGTTCAGATGCAGAAAATATTGCAACAAAAGGGGCTGGGCTCAAATTAGGAAAAAAATGCAGAGATCAGACCGCGGGTCTGTGGCGAATCGGAACAGGCGGACCGCGGGTTTGAGGGAAACAAACGCGGTTAGATCGCGGATTTCGGGGCAACAGATGCAGTCGGGACGCAGGAAACGGGAAAAAAGACGCAGTCGGGTCGCGGCAAAAAGGCTAACAGACGCAATCGGGATGCGGGAAAGAGGATGAAAGCCGCAGTCAGGACACGGGAAAATGGCTGACAGGCGCAGTCAGATCGCAGCAAACAGGCTGATTAGCCGCGGTCGGATCGCAGGTAACAGACTTGAATCCACCGACAGGGCATCGAAAACAGTCTGAGAGCCGCGGTTGGGTCGCAGGTAAAGGCCTGAAAGACGCGGTCGGGATGCAACTGCAAAGGGAAAAAATGCGGTGTGCGGCGGCCAAAAGGGATAGCCGAAAGGAAAAAAAATTTTAAACTGAAACCAGAAATTCAAAATCTAGGGGAGTCGCCAAAACTGTAGCTAGGGTTTTACCCCTAGCTTGTGCAAATGAGCACCTACTAAGGAGAATGGACTCCTTAGTTGCAGTTCAGTAAATGTAAATTATTAAGCTAAAACAGAAATGTAAAAACTACTCTAAACATGTGCATGAAACATAAACAACAATTTGTAAACAATGGTTTTGTATTAATATTACCTTCAATGTGAAGGTTGATGAAGCCCTTGCAATGTCCAAGAGGGTTGCTCCAAGCTCCAATGTGCTCCTTCTCTTTCTCCAATGGTGGAAATGGGCCAAAAGGGGCTCTCAAGGTGAAAGTGGCTCAATGGTGAGCTAGGGTTTCAAGAGAGATTTTGGCAGAGTAAGGGTGCTTATGATTGTGGATGTGGAATAAGGGATCTCCATCACCTATTTATAGTTTTTTGGTGGTGGAGTGTTGACCCATGGTTTTAGGAAACACATGGTTTTGGACAGCTGTATAGGGTTTTTTCCTCCTTTTCCTCATTGTTTTATATTTTTTATTCCCTTTTTAAGGGATTTTCTCTATTTTTGGAGGGAAAAGGGGTTTTCTAGCTTTTTTGAGGCTATTTTGATGGTTTTGTGGCCTTTTGGAGGCATTTTAGGCCTTTTGGAGGCTTTTTAATGGGATTTTTTGGGTTTTTAAGGGAAATATGGTAGGAAAATGGACAAATGAGCAATATAATGTGGTAGATGAGGTAGTGAACACTTTTTGGGTGTTAACAGGTCCAATATCTACATTTGACACTTGTTTAGTACTTCAAAACTCATTATAAAAATCATATAATTGAAAATTTGAAAAAATTAAATAATTCTCAAAACAAAAACATACCAATATCTCCCCAGGAACCACTTGGAGGAAGTACCGGCTCTGGATCATGGCGGAAGTCTAATCTAGCATACGAAAACTACTCGAATCCTGGCACCTGTCTCTCCCACCACCCCCAGAAATCATCAGTATGATAGCAAAAGTGACTTTCACCACCACCCTAGCAGAGACAAATGTCACCCCAACGGCCCAATCTCGGCTCTTGAGGATTGGATGGAGGTAGAGGCATGCCCAAGCTAAGAGCAGGTACCCTCTCAAAGAAGAAGGTACATAAAATGATGCCGTATCCAAAGTTCTTCATACTCGTGGACTTACAACCTGTGAGTTGAAGCTTCATATTTGCCAATAAACTAGTGCACCAATCGTACAAATGACCTTGCAAGCATCTGCCACTAATATGCATGGAATGCCTCGAGGCTAAGTGTTGTGTGGCACTTCTCGACATTCGGTTTAACATACTCACAATAACCTTTAGAGGGAGGCTTTCAATGGTAGAAATTAGGACTTGACTTCCTGATTTCTCGACTCCCACCGCACAGTATGCATTCAAATATTCTTGCACCGACATGGCACCCACGTTGCGAGAAGATCCTTTCAAATTTACTGCATCTCCCCTCCTAGAGAGTTCAGTAATGAAGTATATGTCGTCGACATTAAGGTCCATGGTTTGTCCTCGGATATCAAATACATTGGCATCTACATCCCAGTATTGAACGATTCTTTGGAGCAATCGATTGAGTGCCCTCATGTTCACAGTTCGGTAAAACTTTAACAAACCACATCTCCGAAGTGCCAATAAACTAGTGCACCAATCGTACACATGACCTTGCAAGCATATGACACCGATATGCATGGAATGCCTCGAGGCTAAGTGTTGTGTGGCACTTCCCGACATTCGGTTTAACATACCCACAATAACCTTTAGAGGGAGGCTTTCAATGGTAGAAATTAGGATTTTACTTCTTGATTTCTTGGCTCCCGCCCCACAGTATGCATTCAAATATTCTTGCACCGACATGGCACCCACATTGCGAGAAGATCCTTTCAAATTTACCGCATCTCCCCTCCTAGAGAGTCCAGTAATGAAGTATATGTCGTCGACAATAAGGTCCAGGGTTTTTCCTCGGATATCAAATACATTGGCATCTACATCCTAGTATTCAACGAGTCTTTGGAGCAATCGATTGAGTTCCCTCATGTTCACGATTCGGTAAAACTTTAACAAACCACATCTTCAGAGTGCATGGAGAGTGGTCGGGTCTTGCATTGCCACCCTATCCATCTCCTCATGTTCTCTCTCCCTCCAAACAAGTACCATCCTGCCACAAAAAGGTCAATTTTTAGAGTCTCGACACTTTTTTCTTCATCTTCAGGGGTTTGCGCTACTATATTGCCACACAGTCATGCATGGGTGCTACTGTGCATAAGCAATAGTAGCACATAACTCTAGTATGCGCTACTTTTCCTATTGCAG
Organism: Larix kaempferi; assembly: GCA_027924585.1. Lineage (NCBI taxonomy): Eukaryota > Viridiplantae > Streptophyta > Pinopsida > Pinales > Pinaceae > Larix > Larix kaempferi. The sequence goes on from BSBM01000541.1 coordinate 16,313,782, forward strand.
AGTAGTGCACACGCTTTGAGCATGGCCTTAAATTTGATTTTGAGCTCAAAAATTGACAAATAAACTATGGAAATGCAAGTTAAGATGAAATTAACTTACTTGGTGGAGGCAAAATGTCGATTGGTTGCTTGAGTTGATCACCACAAAGGATTGAAATCCAAGGTTTTGCTCCCAATTTTTTCCCTACAATGCCAAAATGAAATTTGAGTTTTTTAATTTTAAATTACATATATGAGTTTGATTTTAAATTTTTACCCACTTTGGTAAAATCTCTATAGTTTCAAATTCTATCAAATTGTGCTATTTAATCAATGAATAGCTACATATGGTACTAAGGTAATTCTCAACCAATGGTTCTCAAATTTTCACTAAAATTTTGTAGTATCAATCCTTTAAGACTAAATTTCTTGATGATAGACCTTTTCAACTAGCTCATGGTTAAAATTACATATCATTTAATATTTTTTGTCGCGATTAGTAACATGTTTGTTGAAGTCCTAATTTTGGCAGATCATGAGTCATGATCCTAGAAGCTGTCATTTAAGTCATTTTAAGCTCTTGTTTGGACTATTGAAATCTAAACAAGATTGCCGAGCAAACTTGTCCTCTTCAAGCTCGTTAAAGGAACTGAAGGCTCATGCACTTAGGTATAGAATTACCCCTTTTCTGGGTCTTGGTGGATCATTTATGGAAAAGGTATACTCTAGGTATACTCTTGTATATGCTAGAAGAGTTCTTCTTCCATTGTAATACACTTTTTCAGGGGAGGAGACTAACTTTACGAAAAAGGACATTTTGGAGCCTTCTTTAGGGTTTTCAGGTTCTCTAAACATGAAAACACCAAGCGAGCATTCACCTACTCGGGCTCGATGTGAAATCCACGAGAGGGTAAAAAGAGGATTGTTTAAGTTTTTTAGACTCTATAAACAGGAAAACACCGAAGCATTAACCTACTTGGGCTCGATATTAAAATCCACGAGTAGGTGTATAGAGGATTGTTTAAGTTTTTCAAACTCTATAAACAGAAAAGCACCGGCGAGCATTAACCTACTTGGGCTCGATATTAAAATCCATGAGTAGGTGTATGGAGTTATAGTATAATTTTTTCAGACTCCTTAAAATTGAAAACACCGGCAAGCAAGAACAGATCTCAACTCGATACTAAAATCCAGAGATCAGTAATATAGAGTAATATTCTATCTCTTCTTCGAACTCTGTAAACAATGAAGAAGGTCCCGAGTCTTCCTCCCATGGGCTTGTTAAAATTTTTACATGGTTGGATCTACGGATTTTTCATTCTTTCTTGGACTCATTAAAATAACAAGAAAGGTATTCTTTTATCTGAAAAGAATAAGGGATAAAAAGGATGTATCATATCTTCGGTTTCAAAGGCAGTTCAGTTAGTGCTATCCTTGAACAGAACACCTACTTGAGTCTATCATGTCAGTTGGGTTTAGTTTTTTTACCTTAGGGTGAACCTTATCTCCGAGTTGTTTACTCCCCCGGTTGGTTATTCTTCCAACCATATGGAGGGCCTGCTAATGTCTCCTACGTTACAGGTTTATATCATTTTCCCCATTATGTTGAAAATTGCCTAAGTCACTTTGTGTCATGCTTACTATTTAAGGATATAACCCATGTCGACCATTCTACAGTTTACCTTGACCTCATGTGTTGGCCATCCTAGTGTAAGTCTTGTTACATATATTACTCCATATCATCTCATACTAGTTGAGTGTCCCTCATGTTGGATGATGGAGAATGCCTCAAGGCCTCCCTTCCAATGGACTTCTTCCCATCGACATCAACTCATTTTGCTCTGGGATTGAAGTTTAGAGTTTCGGTTAGTACCTTGGAGATTGCAGTCACTAGTGGCAATTTTCCTCACTATTGAATGATGACAATATATCAATATCTCTTATTTGACAGGATCCCCAAGTGTTCAACTCCAAGTCCAATTATTCACACTTTTTGGATCGTACTAGGTACCTTGGGCCCCATCATCATTATTGGTGGAATCCCTCACGTTTGTTAATGGTATACATCAAGGACCGATAATCAAACGATACCCCCCATATTTGACTATCAGCTCATCTATTCACATGGTTAGGGTTTGTACCTTGGGTTATTTTGGATGAAGACCTTGGGATGTTGACGACATCACCTCATTATGTTATCACCCAAGTTGTGCAAGACTGAGCCTCACTTATTTACGGCTCTCCATGAGACATAGATCAAGTTTGTTGTTATTGCTATGATCTCTCACTTTGACATGGATCCACGCTTGTATTTCAAGTGGCCATGCTATATATACATCTCCTAGTTATGTATCGGAGATCATGTTGTATCACACTATACATCTATATGATGTCAAGATTGTAATTGCTCGCTGACCTTGATCTGTGTTTCATGTGCTTCTGTGACTTGGTTCTACAGTTTCTTGCTCCTCCTATGACTTGGAATTATAATGTATTTCGGCCATCATTTCCCTCTGACCTCACACATTAGGGGGCATCTGTTATAGGTCAAATCTTCACTTCTCCGGCCGTGATCACCTTGAGTTGTCGATCACACAAAAGGAAAACTTGGATTGAAGAGCATGATGACCTTGGATGATACCTTGACCTGACTTACCCTTCTGCAAGCTAGCAAAACCCTGAAAAACCTCATGTTTTGAGCTGTGTGCTACTCTACTTCAGCATACTAGTGCTCATTCCCTACTCCACAGGATCAACAGTAGCACACATCTCCTGCTGTACGTTAATCCACTTCAGTAAACTAGCGCACACCCTCAAAAAAGTTGCAAACGCTAGTTGTTAAACACTGAAGTTGCATACTGTGCGCTACTCCACTGTGAAAAACTCGCACACACCTTAAAATATGATAAAAAATATATTAATTTGATGAATTGGGATTAGTTGCAGTTGGTTCTGCAACTTACCCAACTTCCATTACAACCACCTCTCGATTTAAACTGCCTTCGTTGTCCTATAAATACAAGGAGGATTGAGGAGAGCGGTTAGACATTATTGTGACTCTCATTCACAAGAAGAGAAATTTCTATGAAGGGTTGTTATGATGGAAGATTTCAAGTCAAAGAAGAGCAGGAGCCCAGAATCTGGTTGCACAAGCATGCTACATTGATCAGGTATAACTTGTAATCATTACATGCTTTTGATAATAAAGGTTGAAACATTCCTTCCTGTCCCAAATATAATGCCTAATGGATTGTGTATTTATTTTGTTAAATGCTTGATTGTTCTTGGTGTTTGAATTGCATTTCAATTTTATCATCTTTATATCAGTCAAGATACTTTGAAGAAGGTATCTTTATGTTGTAAGTCTATTGAAGTGGAAGATCAAGTTGAAGATTGAGCGCAAGATCGAGCAAAGCTAGGATTAAACGTCAGTAATAAGGTACGTCTTCAAGATATTTGATCTATTTCCATTTATAGATGTTTCTGTAGCATAATCATTGTGTTTACCTGTCTCCCCTTAAGTTGATAGTGTCCCTTTCCTCACTATAGGTTGAATTTCCCGAACAACAGTTTGGAAACTTATCTTCATTGCTTCACCTCTGAACAACAACATCAGTGGGGAAAGTGGCTCCCTCTCGCTGAATGGTGGTACAATAGCTCCTACCACACTGCACATTGCATCTAAAATGACTCCATATGAAGTAGTCTATGGTCAGGCACCACCATTTCTTCTTCCATACACCCCCAGCAGGTAACAAATTCAGGAAGTTGGCATGGCTCTTCAAAACCGCAATCATATTCTTCGCATTTTGCAGGACAATATTTACATGGGAAGAAATCGAATGAAACAACAAGCCGATCAAGACCGTTCTTAGTGCACTTTTCAAGAAGGTGATATGTTTTTTCTTCGTCTACAGCCTTAAAAGCAATCCTCCCTGAAACTCAAAGGGAATCATAAGCTCACTCCAAATTTCTATGGGCCATATAATGTTCTTCAGATGATTGGGACCAGTGCTTATAAATTGGAACTTCCTCCTTCTTCCCACATTCATCCAGTATTTCATGTCTCTTGTATAAAGAAATTTCTTGCCACCAACATCAGATGACAAACTATTTTACCAAAACTAGATAATGAAGGATCCATCCTTTTGAATCCGGAGGCCATCCTCAATAGGCACACTCGTCATCTTCGCTCTTGATCTATCACAGTGGTATTAATTCAATGGCACAGAATGCAACCAGGGGATGCTACATGGGAACCACTCCTTCATACTCAACAACAATTTCCACATCTAAATATTTGAGGACAAATATTTTTATAAGGGGGAGGGGATGTTAGGAACTCATGTCAACCCTTCTCTTTACTTTGTTAGTATATTGTTGTTGGATAGATATGCTTTGTAAGTCGTCCCGTAGTATTATATGTTCCATGGTATTGATCCATAGTATTGGATGCATATTCTTCGTAATTCGTCCTATATTATTATATGTTCCATGGTATTGATCCATAGTATTGGACACATAGAATTATTATATAAGTACGTGTTGAGGCCAATGAAGGCATCCATGAGTTATTTGTATTGATCTTTCTAAAAGGAGGTTTCCCCCTCGAAGTGGCCCGCGATCAATAAATCTCTTTTGTGTTCTTCTATTTATGATATATCATGCATTTTCATCATTTAATTGTTGGAGGTTCCTCACATCAACACTGGCTTGTTGGCTAAGTATCGCAATGTAGAGTGATCAGTCTAGATCTTGAAATAGGATCTGAACAAATAATGCCTAAAATTCTACAGTGCATTCACCATTGCTAAGCCTTCGCACTCTATCATGGTGGAGTTTTGCTCACTACTTGAAATTTTCCTAGTAGCAAATGCAATAGGCTGATCAAGTCATCCTTATCCCTACTGAGCTAGGATTGCACCTAACGCGACATGACTTCGACAACTTCAACACTTCGATAGGTTTTCGATTTCAACACAACTCCGACGAGTCTTGACTTCGACATACTACGAGATATTCCGCACCTTCAAAATACTCGACATGTTCCGCACTTTCGACATGTTCTACAATCTTGCAGTTCGAGACATCGACAAGCAGCATCGACATGCGACCAACGACTGTCGAACTTTGACAAAGTGTCTCTTTATCTTCCAGTCGATTGTAACGGTTGAACAGTTGAAACCATTCTAACTTATTCTTTGTAATTGAACGTAACGGGAAGGCACCCAAGTGTCTTAGAATTCTATATAAGCATGTATAACATTGTAACATACATCAGAATCAGAATTAGAATCACAATCAATCAAGTTTTGATTTATTTTGCAGGTAATAGAAGAATAGTTCACATTCCGACATCTTGTTTGTGCATATTTGTGTTTATCTGTATTGCATAATCCTGCTTTTGTTCATTTTGTTTATTAAGCTTCTGCCATAACAGATCTGAATCATTCATTCGAACTGTTGTCCCCATCGTGCTTCATGGACACGACATCGATCATTGGTATCAGAGCGCATTTAGTTTTTTTCATGCTTAGGTTTTGCATATACACTTCTCTCGAAGTTACCTGACTTATGTCGGTTCAAACTCACTCGCAATCTCATCAATCCAAGTAGACACGATCTCAATAAATGACAGAAGAAACAGACTATAGACATGCAACCAATGACACAGCACAACTTCTTGAGCAAGATTTGGCTCGGCAACGGACTGAAATGTTTGCCTAGTTAAATGAGATTCTCTTGCGATTCACTTCAACATTTGGAGCATCCTCGACGAGAACTCACTCTGATAAAATTAGCCCCTTCAAAGTAAAAATGAATCTGGACATACCGAATCTTGAAGGTAAGATTGATGCAGAATCCATTGACAATTGGGTGCAGCAATTGGAATCCTATTACATTGTAAATAAACTCTCCAAAGTTGAAAAGATCACCATTGCATCCTTAAATGTGTCTACCTCTGTGCACTGCTAGTGGAAGAACCTCTCAAAAAAGATGGAGAAAAGCAGAGACCCCATCGAAACATGGGATAAATTCGTCGAACACATCTGAAAGGAATTTTACTCACCAAAATACCTCGCATAGCAGTATAAGAAGTGGCAACACCTAAGGAAATGGAAATACAAATCGATACAGAGTTACACCGACGAGTTCTACCGACTTATGGCAAGACTTGGCGTCCAAGAAGAAGAGAAATTGCTTGTTCTGAAATATACCAATGGATTGTCCCGGTACATCCAGCAGGAGATGGAATTTATGACTGTCAATACGCTTGCAGATGCTTTCCACTGTGCCAGGAAACTAGAAAACAAGCAGAAAGAAAAAGCATGTTTCATGACAAAGCTGACATCAGGATGACCACTCGAAAAGAAGGCACCAGCCAACATCAACAAGTTAAAATATTCTCAGTCGACACTGCAAAATCCTGACAGTGGTAAGAAGCCTTTTCACAAGAGGGAACGTAGCAAACAACTGCTGACCGGAGAATGGTGCGATTACCACCACTCATCTTGCCATGATACGTCTGAATGCAAAGCCCGGAAGACATTTCTAACGAAAGTATCATCCTCCGACGCATTTGACAAGATGGTGGAAGAATCGAATCCAGATGCGATGACTCTTCTGACCTATACCACTCGAGTAGCCTCGACTATCGTGGACGAGGAGGAATGAGAATGCCTGTTCCATACATGGATATGGGTCCAGAGGAACCCATTGCATCTGATTGTGGACAAGGGGAGTTAGAAGAACTTCATTTCTAAAGAAATTGTGAAGAAACTAGGTCTTGTTACCACTTTGCATCCTTATCCTTACAACATTGGTTAGATGAAGGATGGACAAGAAATACGGATCACTTGACAAGGAAAACTCGCCTTCTTCATAAATCCTTTTGAAGATGAAGTACTCTGCGAGGTGGCACCACTCTCCGTAGCTGACGCCCTGTTTGGTAAACCTTACCTCTGGGATAGACATGGAAGTTATCAGTCACAGCCTCAGAAGGTGATTGTCAGAATCCAAAATTGATGGCTCAACATACCAGAGTGTCAACCTACCCTGACGATTGAACTGATATCTACCAAACAAACAAAGAATCTCATCATTCATGCTCAGAAGTTCACATTAATCATGATCAAGCCGCAACATTCTAAGAATACTGCAGCAACAAGTCGAGTCACCAACCAATGTAGTTCTCAACAGAAGTAGTAAGTCGATCTTATTCTTGATGAGTACCAGAACCTCTTTCAAGCTCCAGATGGAGTACGTCAGCATTGGCAGGTAAAACACTCCATTGAACTTGTTCCTGGTTCTTCTTTCCCTAATGCATTTGTTTACAGAAGATCCATTCTCGAAAATGAAGAGATCCACAGACAAATCCAAGAATTAATCGACAAAGGTCATATTCAACCTAGCTCCTCACCTTGTGAAAGTCCAGTCGTCCTAGTTCCGAAGAAAGACGAGACTTGGTGCATGTGCATCGACTACAGAGCTCTCAAAAAAATATCGATGAAGAATCGGTACCCTCTACCACGGATAGACGAGCTTATCGACTATCTGAAACGTGCTAAATTCTTTACTAAGCTCGACCTTAATTTGGGATACCATCAGACCAATCGAGCCCTCAGATGTGTGGAAAACTGCTTTCAAAACCAACGAAGGATTGTTTGAATGGTTAGTCATGCCTTTCAGCTTAACCAACGCACCTACGACCTTCATGTGACATATGGATAACCTTTTGCGACCTTTCATTGGAAAATGGGTCATTGTTTATCTCGACGACATATTAATTTTCAGTCGATCATGGGAAGAATATGTCGGATATCTTCGACAAGTCCTCGACACTCTCCAACAAAATTGGCTCTATCTGAACATGGACAAATGCTCTTTTGCGATGACCAACATCAAATATTTGGGGTATGTAATTGATTCTATAAGCATTCACGTTAATCCTGACAAAGTACAAATCCTCAAAGATTGGCCCATTCCTAGAAGCATTCAAGAACTAAGAATTTTTTTTGGTTTGGCGAATTTCTATCGACGATTCACACTCGGATTCAATCACAAAGCCTGGCCATTGAATCACTCGACAAAGGGAAATTGGAAAAATATCTTTCAATGGACATAAATACATCAAGCAGTTTTTGAACAGCTCAAACACAGGCTCTGCACTGCACCAGTACTTGTGTTACCTGATTTGTATCAGCCCTTTGATATTGAGACAGATGCATCGGACTATGCCTTGGGAACAGTGATCACTCATTCTGGTCACCCAGTTGCTTTTCATTCCAATACTTTTAATGACACAGTTAGAAGATACTCGACGTACGAAAAAGAACTGTACGCCATTGTCCAAGCTCTCAAGCAATGGAGGCATTACATCCTTGGTAAGGAAATGGTCATTCTCACTGATCATAAACCTCTACAGTTCGCTCCGACACAATCAAAGTTGTAGACAAACTTAAAACTCAAGTGGATTAATTACCTACAACAATTCCAGTTGGTGATTAAGTATCAGAAAGGTAAAGCTAATGCCACCGCAAATTGCCTCAGTCGACTACCCATTACTCTCCTATTGACAGCGATGAGTATGTAGGGATACAACATGACCACTTGGAAACAGTTGTATGAGGATGACATCAACTTTTGAGAAGTCTACTAGTAGTTACAGACTAACAAGTCATCGACTTCAGACTCTGACTACTTCCTGAAATACACCTTTCTATACAAGCTTGGATAGCTTTGTGTATCGACTGGTGAGCAATGACAACAGCTTATTTGGGATGCGCACTACAACAAGACTGCATGACATTTTGGAGTAGTAAAGACACTTGCTATTATATAAAAGTATTTATTCTGGCCTACACTTAAATCTGACGTCAACAAGTACATTCAATCATGTGTGGTTTGTGCCATTGCTAAGCAACCTAATGGACGGCAAGGATTGTACACCCCTTTGCCAGTTCCTAGTCAACCATGGGAATCTATTTCTATGGACTACTTGACAGGTTATCCTACTACCATACATCAACATGACTCCATATTAGTAGTAGTCGACCGATTTTCCAAGATGGCCATTCTCATACCATGTAAGAAGACCACGACAGCGTAGCAGACCGCTCAACTCTTCTTTACACATGTTTGGAAACACTTTGGTTTACCCACAACCATCATTTTCGAACGAGATTCCAGATTCATCAGCATCTTTTTGAAGACCCTCTGGCAATAGTTGGACACACGACTCTCATTTTTTATAGCTTTCCATCCTCAGAATGACGGACAGATGGAAGTTGTAAATCGCTTGGTAGTAAAACTGCTTCACATGTACAATCACCAACATCGACTCACATGGGATGAAAGTCTTCCATATATCCAGCATAACTACAATCGTGCTCAACACAGCTCTACAGGAAAGAGTCCCTTTGAAGTCTGTTACAAATTTCAACCCTTAGTGCCTATCAAATTGATCAGCTCCTCGGTACAACCAAACTCTGACTCCGACCACAACTAGGGAGAAGTTGATAAAGAAGTCAAGTTCAGAGAAAAGATTTGCGACATCCAGAAGAAAGCATAATATATGTTGCACAAAGCAAAAAAGAAAGCTAAGGCCCAACACGACAAGCACTGTATTCCTCATACATTCCAAATTGGGGATAAGGTCTGGTTACATCTTAAGAAGGAGAGCTTCACTTGTCCTTTCAAGAAGCTCAAGCCTTTGCGATATGGTCCATACAATATTCTTCGACAGATTGGTGAAAATGCTTTCCATCTCGACATTCCTACTTTCCTGGGTCTACATCTAGTTTTTAATCATGTGGATCTGCTTCGACCATACCATGCAACTTTGTTGCAACAGAACAACTTCTCCAGAGAAACAGCCAAAGACATCCATCTAGATGTTAAAGATCCTCTTCGTTGTGACACCATTGTGGGACGACGAGTACACCTTACAAGGACGAACACAATTCCCCTATTTCAGGTTGCCAAAGCTGGCCAAATCCCATCTCAAGGAAAGTGGCACTCTGCTACTGAAGTGACCGACAAGTTTCCTCACCTTCACAAGCAAACAATGGGGTCCATTGTTTCTTAAGGAATGAGGTCTAATCCATATCATAGTTGGCATTATTATCGGATGCTAACTTCGATACATCCTTGAAAATTCATCACTGTTGATACAACTTCGACAAGTTTCAATGTGACATGACTTCGACAACTTCAACATTTTGACAGGTTTTTGATTTCGACACAACTCCGACAAGTCTCGACTTCGACATACTGCGACATGTTCCACACCTTTGACATGTTCTACAATTTTTCAATTTGTGACATCGACAAGCAGCATCAACATGCGACCAGCGACTATCGAATTTCGACATAGTGTCTCTCTGTATTCTAGTTGACTATAATGGTTGAACAGTTGAAACTGTTCTAACTTCTTCTTTGTAATTGAACGTAACGAGTAGGAACCCAAGCGTCTCATAATTCTATATAAGCATGTATAACATTGTAACATACATCAGAATCAGAATCAGAATCAATCAGGTTTTGATCTATTTTTCAAATAATAGAAGAACAATTGGCATTCCTGCATATTGTCTGTGCGTATTTGTGTCTATCTATATTGTGAAATCCTGCTTTTGCTCATTCTGTTTATTAAGATCCTTTCGTAACAGAGCCGACTCATTCAGTCGAACTATTTTCCCCCTCATGCTTCCTAGACACGACACGGATCATGCCATATATGATGCATCCACATGAACATGGAATTCTTTCTTCTAATCTAGAAATAGCATAATTGGAGTAGTGACTAGTTTATACCTCAACACATGCAAGCTATGTTGATACTCTTTGCTCAATTGAAACTTGATATCCTTATTATAAGAATTTTCTAGTGGGGTTGTGATCTCTACATACCCCTTCATAAAATTCTTGTAGTATATTGCATGCACTAGTGTAGCACGAAACTGTCGCACTAAAGTAGGTGGTGGTAAATCAACAATAGTTGCAATATTTGCTTGATCCACCAACAATCCTTCCCTACAAACTACATGACCTAGTCAAATAACAAATGGTGCAAAAAATACGCACTTCTTCAAATTCAAATAGATCTATAACTATCTTCATCTACCAAACATCAAGCACATAAATTTGATGTGGTTCTTCAATATATTTAATACTGTCAAATCGTCAATATAGACTTCTAAAAATTTGTCAATGATTTTCTAAAATGCTATGACAACCACTCAATAAAATATTGTTGGCACATTCCTAAAAAAAAAGAATCAAGGTATATTGGTAGCATCCCCACTTCGTTGCAAAGGTTGTCGTGTTCGTATATTTCTTGGAAAACTTTATTTTGTGGTATCCAAAGAATCCATCAATGAATGAATTGGATTCTTTCCCTCCTACATTCTCTAGCACTTCATCTGTGAGTGGAGTAGCGAACAAATCATTGAGACAAGAATCATTTAACTTGTTTAGATCCACAAAAAATATTATTCCTCCTATATTCTTTTCTTGGACAACCATCAGACTAATCCATTTTGATTTTTCAACAGGTTCTATAATTCCATCTTCTAGCATCCTCTCTATCTCAAGATTTAATTTCTCCTTGTACATCGGGTTCAGGTGGTATGGTATCTAATTCACTATTTTAGCATTAGGCTTCAAAGGTATATTTATTTCTCCTAACTCACTAGTAACCCCCTTCATCTCTAAAAAATTAGTGGGAAATATATCTTGATATTTGCATAGTAAATCAACAATATTTTCTACAGTTTCTTCATCCCACTCATCACCAATGTTTACAAAATTGGTATTACCTTCGGTACAAATATTAACCTTCTGCATATTCAATGGCTTTGCATAATTAGAAAATCCAATATCTGGCCCTTCTACTACACGGTCTTACTTGGTCTCTAGTATTCACACATTTCTTGGGTCATCATCCTCCTAGTCTTCTTCAACAACTTTATAGCACTCGAAAAGATCCTGAATAGTCACAGATGATTTATGTCACTGTATATAGGTATGATCCTATCAGATCTTCTAGTGAAAAAATATTGTCTTTGATAGTCTATAACACTGCATCCACCTAAGGGGCCTCATCCTCAAAACTAAATGTTACCTTTAAATTGTGCATCATCTCCTCCCAACCTGACGTGCCTCTATGCATTTCCATCTCTATATACAAGTTCTTTGGAATTGTCTCTAGTGTGTGTACAAATAAGTGCTTCCTCTCCTTCTTTGGCACTGCACTCCACATCGTGATGCTCCCTCTCCACAATATTTTCTAATGGAAAAAAAAAACCCATATACTTTTGGATGATATAATCAGTCCTTAACCTGACTTGTAACAATATGTTGCATTGTTGCCACTAGCTTATCTTGTTTTTGTGTACATCCTACTATCTTGCAGGGGTCATTTTCAGCATGACATCTAATGCTAACAATATTTTGCTCTGGTATCTTTACTTCAAATGCTTTTACAAAATAATTTACCTCAATAAGTCCATCATACCTTGTGGGATCACATACCTTGGTTCTAATCCATCACACTGCATGGGTGATATGTGCACATATCCTTGTAGATACTTTGTGCATCCTTTACTGCAAGTTCTTCAAAGGATTCTTCTAAATATGACATGCAAGAGATGATACGACACCATCTGATTACACCATTGGCACTAGGATTGACATAGTCATAAATTTGCATGGTCACATTGTAGAAGTTCTCCAGTTCTCCATAATGCATGAATTGGACCTTTACCTTCCCTATGGATTTTTTCCTAAGCAACATAATCTTTTTGTCAACGATGTGCATTTTCTACATTGGAATATCTCCTTCTAGTGCCACTTGAATCAAAACCCAATTGAGAATATGGTTAGGCTCATATATATACCTTTTTAGTAATGAGATATGAAATACATTATGCACCTTTATGAAAGCAAGAAAAGAAATATCATATGAAACAATTCCTATCCTAGCTAATATTTCAAATGGTCCATAATATCTAGCTACTAGCTTAGGACAAATTCTAAGTTTTAAAGAAATCTTCTTCGGACTGTATTTTAGATACACATGATAACCAAATTTGAATCATTTTTATACTCTTCCTTTGTCTACATAACTTTTCTATTTGTCTCGTTCCATCTTCAAATTTTGCATGAACTTTACAATCCACTCTTCCATTTGATTAATATTTCTAACCCAATTACTACTATGTTTGGTGGATTTTCCTAATTGACTGGAGTATTGCACTTTCTTCCATACAAGGATTCTAACATACTCATATTCAAAGAAGCATGATACCCATTGATGTATGTAAACGCTTCCAAGTGCAAGTAATCTTCCCATATAGATGGTTGATCCATCACATCCATCCTCATCATATCCTCGATAACTTGATGAACTCTCTCATTTTTCTCGTTACTATGGGGATGATATGTGGTACTCAAATTCATATTTGTTTCAAAATACTCTGAATAAGCCCTTCCAAAAGTTTGAAGTAAAATTTGGATCTTTTATTAATACAATGGCCTTTGATATCCCATGTTGCCCGGAAATTTTCTTCATATAAATCCCTTCTATTTTAGTTTCCTTATGCGTTAAATTGATTGGAATGAAGTGGGAAGCCTTCATTAACTTATCCATTGATCACAACCATGATGGAATCATGTTGCTACATTGTCCTAGGAAATTTAGTGATAAAACAAGTGCTCACCTCATACCATTTTCATTATGGTATTGGTAGTGGATGTAGAAAACTTGTTGGATGTCTACGCTCCACTTTTACCCTCTAACATTCCATGCTCCTTACTATATACTCATGACAATATTTCTTCATTCTTGGACAAAAGTATTCACTTCTCACTAATACGATTTCCTTTTGATATCCAAGGCGTCCTACATATGCAAACTTATGCATCTCATTAATTATCAATTTCCTTGAGTAAAATCAATTAGGTAGGTAAAATTTATTTTTATGTGCAAGAATTGCATCATCTTCCAGTTGTATCCTTCATATTTATGCTATATATTTTCCTACTACAATCCTTCTTTCACTTATAGATAATGTTAATTTGAGATAGCAACCTCAAGAATTATGGTAGATTAGATCCGATTTACAGATGCTAACGTTTGTATCTTGCATTGCATGTAATCTATAGTTGAGGGCATTTGTAACCTTGTTCTCTTTACATTTTATATATTTGATATAAAATAAAAATTCACAAATTTATTCCAACAATTTTATTTCTTTGACATTGAAAGTCTTCTTTACAAACAAGTATTTCAACCCACTATGATATGTCCTTAATTCAAGATTCTTACCGATGAGACAATGTCTTTACATTTTTTATGGCATCCACTATAGCAGCCAAATATACATAATGTATGACATAATTTTTTCTCATGTTCCTTCATCTTCCTAGATTCATAACATACCAAGTGTATTTTTTGCATAAGTCCACCACCAAATACCACAAAATATTTATTTTGATCAAGAATTTTAAGAATTGGTGACTAGTGAGCAATCCCTTTAGTTGTCGGAAACTTTCTTCACACCATGGTGTCCATTCAAATTTGAAATCTTTCTTCCATAATGATGTAATTAGATGTGCCACTTTTGAAAATCCTTCTATGAATATTTTATAATATTGAGCTAGTTCCATAAATGATTGTACCTTTGATAGATTCCTCAGTGTATGTAACTCCATGATAGGTTCAACCTTCTTTGGGCCCATTTCTATCTATTCCTTAGATATGATATGTCCTAAGTAGTGAATATGCTTATTGTAAAATGAATATTTACTCAACATAAAATATATGTGTTTCTCTCTTAACACCTATAGTACTAATCTCAAATGTTCCTCATGCTCCTCCACTAATCTTGAATAAATAAGAATGTCATCGAAGAATACAATGACAAATCTATCCAAATACAATGTAAATATGCCATTCATTAAGCATATAAAAGGAGTTGGTGCATTTCTTAATACAAATGGAAGTACTACAAAATTGAAATGACCATATTGAGTACTTAAATATAGTTTGTTGATATCTTCATCCTTTATTCTCACCCAATGATAACTTGATCTAAAATATTTCTTGGAATAAATTATTGCTCCTTTCAACTCATCAAACAAGTTATCAGTTCTTGGTAGAGGATAGTTTTTGTTCATAGTGACTTTGTTTAACTATCTAAAGTCAATACACATCCTTAATGTTCTATCCTTCTTCTTTACAAAGTGTACTAGTGCTACCCAAGGAGACACACTTGGTCATATGTATCATTTCTTCCACAACTCCTCTAGTCAAGCACCTATAATTCCTTCAACTCAAGTCTACTCGTTATGTATGGTATTTTGGAAATTCGGGTAGCTCTAGGTACCAAGTCAATAGAGAAATCAATGCCTCTTTTAGGTGGAAAACTCGATATTTCCTTAAACACATCGATGAATTCCTGTAATATTGGAAAATATTTCAATATGGGGTCTTTATTCTTTTCTGGCTCTTCCATATGAGCTTCATACAACTGGCATCCTTTAATGAAACACCTTTTGATATATGGAGCTAAAACCTGCCTTATGGAAATAGGCCTTGGAATTCCTTTCACTATCTTTTGCTCTCTTTCTTCATCATGACAAGTGAGAGTTTTGTTGTGGATTTATCTAAAATAACATTGTGTGCATACAACTAGTCCATCCTAATAAGCACATCATAGGAACCAAGATGAATTATATTCAAATCTCCAGAAGTATGGGGTCCATTCATATCTAAGGGGCATCCCATTACTATCTCAGTGATTTTCTTTTCGGTTCGAGTAGGCAACTAAACGAAGCATGATTTATCGCTCTTAATTTTCTTTAACTGAAATATTTTAACCATGTTAGGAGATATATAAATATGAATTTCACCTGACTCAGTTAGAATGACAATAGGTTGATTGGAAACCTTACCTTCAACCTCAATGATATTGGATTGTCTCTTTGCCTATCTATTATCCAAAGCTACTTAGATTCTAGGGATGTATATTATCCAAAGCTACTTAGATTCAACTTCCACTTACAATTCGTATTAACCAATGTGTTACAAAATCAAGATTACATGGATATATATACATCAAAAAATAGTCAGTCATTTAATTCAAATTGACCCTTCGCTGCATCTAAATCAAAATTAACTCTTCAGTAGTAAATACTCGATTCTGTTGCAATTTTGAAGAGTTGAAGCATAGGTTGTAAATGCCTCTTCAAAAACCGATGTAATATGATGCCTCTTTCTCATTTTGATAAGTTGAAACAGACCCAACAAATATCCCTTCAGAATTTGATGGTTGAGTCTGTGTGGATGTGGTGACTCTTCGAGATTTCGGCAGCTAATTAACTAAGGCAGCAATCTAATTACTTTCCAACAGTAAATAGTATATCTCCAGATTTTTTAAAATGGTTCTATCTTGGGCAAGCATAAAAATTTTCAAGTGAAATAATTAGTGTTTCTAATTGAAAGAAACATTGATGATGCAATGGAACATCCGCATTAGCCCATTGTTATAACTATTTTGATTGATTGATCACCTTGATTTAATCCAAATCCATGGCCCATGAGACTCCTAAGGTCCAGTGTTGTAAATTATTTGATAGATTGATCACCTAATTAATTTAATCTAAACCAAACATGTATGACACCTCTTATTTGTTGGACAAATGACCCTCCAATAATTTGACCCTTGTTGGACAAATGACCCTCCAAAAATTCCCGCGGATAAGACAAACAACATTGTGATTAAGATCAGGAGATCTTTTTCATTAAGATCAACAGAAGAAGAATACTCAAAGAATAATTGCAGTAGGAACATAAAACCATTAAGTAGAGAAAATGAAAAGTTTACTGAATCAACTCATCGCTGGCTCAGACTACTGAACCCGTGTCCGTGTCCGTGTAAGTGCCTGTTCCCATGCCCGTGCCCGTGCCGAGGAGGCAGACACAACTAGTGCCGCTGAACAATTTCCAAGCATAACTATTTCAGAAGAGCATGTCAATGATAACTGCGTAGTTTTCCAAGAATCACTTGAAATGGGTGAGAAGGAATGTGAAATTCCATGCAGGCATATGTTCCACAAGAAGTGCATATTGGAATGGATTAGTAGTAACCCTACTTGTCCAGTCTTCTAACACAAAATCAGATCATACGAATCTTATTCTAAGGAATTTTGACTCTCCATCCCGCAGGTCGCCTACTTGATCTTAATTACCATCAACATTGCTGCCCGACATTTTCAATAGTTGTTTGTTTATGATCAGTGTTCTCAGTGTCACAAATTTGTTCTCAGTTTTCTTAGCTCTTACGAATTTGTTGTATATCTAGAAAACCATTTTTTTATTTGTTTTGGAAGCTTTGAAATAACTCGAATAATAAGCACAATGATTGACGTATATCTAGTACATGTTCATGAACATTAACTACAATTTACTTCCATACCTTATTGAATGTGACGGTATGACTTCCATACCTTCCTTAACATAGGTTGTTCCTTTGGGAACATGAAATTTAATTTTTTCATTGAAGAATAGAGCAAGCTACAAGCTACGCTTCGTTATATAGGAAATTTGTCATTTGGGGTTACTATGTTCCTTTTCATATTGGTTTTTATGTTTGCATACCATGAATTTTTTTTTTAGTAAAGAATAGAGGACATTGCAAGTTTTTCTTGTTATACAATGAGTTTTCCATATATTGGTTGTGTATTTTTGCATACCAGCAACTACCTTCATACTTTCATTTGAAGATATTTATTATCAATTTAAACCTTAGAATTATTTTAATACGAGGATCTTTCCCTTATTATCTTCTGAAGGGGGAGGAAACTCCATTGTAAAATCTCGTGTGTGAAGTCATAGAAGGAATTAATTCTATTAAACTACCATACATTAACCTTACTGCGCGCATAAGTAGTTAACACATTCATAGGAAATGATGAGATATTTAAAGGAATAACAGAAATAGAGTATACATGTGTGCAATAAAGAGAACATTCATCACATCAAACACATAAGAGAATTGTTCCAATAGAGGTTCACTTTGAAATATTATTATCATCTGAATACACTTACATAACATGTGCATTGCGCATGAGATCTATGTTACAAACCCAAAAATACCCCATCATTACATATCATAAGAGAAACTATAGTTCAACTACTCAAGAGCTATTGAGGAATGACCAAAAATAAACTAATTAACAACTCTTAAACCAAGGATCCCTTACATGTATTCATACATTACAAAATGGGCTCATCCCATTACAATGTGGACACAAGTTCACAACTACTTCTAATTGAATTCCACCTTTTGTGCGCATTGGTCCTTAGGCTCACTAACTTGAAGTCCGTATCTTTGTGCGTAGTTCCCATAAATGGTCCAAAAGTCTACTCCAACAGGCCCCCAACACTCACATGTTTCTCATCCCAAGCAAATTAAGTTTGCAGCTGTGCTTTCTTCGACCAATATCCTTTGCTTCAGGTAGATGCCAACTACTACATAACACGTTTTAAACCAAAGTCCCAATTCTTTGCAACTAGAATTGTGATTATTGATTTGAGTAGAGTTCCAACCATCGCCCATAAATTCTCATTAGGTTTCTCTCTATACTGATACTCCTTTTGGTGGTGTCATGACTCTCTATTCCATGGCTAACTAAGCTCTTGGATTATGGAAACTCTTCTTTCTGTAACATTAGCCTTGCTTTCTCACTCTCATGTGCCTCGAACTTAGACTTTAGGTATTCATCTCTGCAACATATACTCAACAACCTAACTACTCTAGTTTTCAGTCTTCTTCTAATTTTATAATTAATTAATAAGTAACTCCATCCTCTTCATCATCGTGTGCCTTGGCTGCATGTTCTAACTCTACATATTTGATCTTGATTTTCTATCATATTGTAATCTTTGTCGTTGTTTTTCCAAATGATAGCCACACATGTTCTCTATCTTGGGTCACTTCAACCCTTTTGGTGAATTTCGTTCATAGTCTCTACCATATTCTGAAGTGTTTCCCTTGCAGTTGCATCCTATTCCTTTACTCTGGCTTCTTGTTCTACGATGCCTTCTACTATCTATGTTGTGAGGATTGACTATTGTTTTTCCTCAATGAATTGTATTGTCATCTTAACACCTACTTGCACTGCAACAAGTTCCTTTATCAATCTAGATGCTTTCTCCTATAGTGGCTCTAACTTTTGCACACTGTCCTATTGTTGGGATCTTAGCTAACTAATCTCCATCACCTGCTTCATATGCTCCAATAGTGCGACCATATGATTTATTGTTGGAACAATGTTCATTATGTCCATTAGTTTATGTTCCTTTGTATGTGCATCCTCCAATCTTTGTTCTATGTCCTTGAAATCAACATCCTCAATGAGCTGCGTCCAAATTTGAGTACTTTCATCATACATTTGACCACACTTTTCTTCTAGAGTTTTAATGTTTGTTGCTATTGTGTTTGCTGTTTGCTCCCTTTTTTTTTCTCATCTAGAGGATTACTTGGCACCATTCTTTCTTCCAAGTCCATAATATTTGCATGGAATCATTGAATAGATTCACTTATCTTCATCACCTTCTCTTTGACTAGAATATCGACCTCTATTTGTCCCTCTGGTATAGTATTCTATATTCTCTCCATTTCCTACTATAACTGTTCACTCTTATATGCATCCCCCTCTTTATCCTTTTGTATCTTATTGTTGTCTTCTTATATTGCTTCCTTAGTTTTTGTTGGTTTGGTACACTCTATTGATGTAACAACTTCATGCAACTAGATTTCTCATGCCATGCCCATCTACAATGTATGAAACACATATCCTGTCTATGCGATAAGACTAACTCAATTGAACTTACTGCCAGTGCGCAATCTAGCATTTCCAATATAAGGAAATCCAAAGCTACCGGTGCTATCTTCAAACTTGTGTGTTTCATTGATGTTGTGGATGGTTGAGAGACCGTCTACCTTGGCCTTGTACTCTCTATATGTTATTCTCTGATCTACTTGGTGTTATTTTTGCTGCTTCAAAAACTTGATGCAGTGCAGCTAATTGCACTTGCATGATCACCTAAATTTCATCCTGTTTATGTGCCACTTTATACAATGCTTCCTCCGCTTCTTCCTTGACTTTTTTTCCAATCTTGTCCAAGTCGTATTTCATCAATGAATGGGAATAATGTTCTTTTTTCACTTTCCTCTTCTTCTTTTTCTTGGAAAAGATGGCCTCAATATGCTCCTTCCTTTTTTCTCCCACAACTAGTGAAATCGGTTGCGCCATGCCACCTGCACTATCATGATAGATGGATTATTGGTGCAAATTTTCCTTAGGAGGTAGGATGATACCTTTAGTGGTGCCATTACTCTACAACTTCTCTCTTCACTCAGCTATGCAAGTCTATTTCTTCTACCTTTGGCTTCCCTCCTTGTTGTGCAGGAAAAATACCTTATAGTGGGGAGATGACCCTACCAACTTGGGTTGGGTGACAGGTAAATACATTCATTTTATTGCATTAGTTACTACAAATAGAGAGAGATCGAGATATAGAAAGATGTATATTTTTATCGATGGATGGTCCTAATTTTCACTTGATCCTCCGCTATGATGAACCTTCAACACAAAGTAAACCTTCCTCAGCGTATCTTGACTGCAATAAATATGATGAAATTGGAAACAATTAAACATCAACTAAAATCAGATATTAAACCAAATGAACATTCAATCTAGTAGACATTCAATTTGGGACAGCAAGGGTATTTCCACCTTTTATTGTCAAAGAAATGTATATAAGTACAAATATACCTGATCTATCCAAACACTTCTACAACCGAGTCCTGGGCTCCTGCTCTTCACAATGACTTGGGAATTCCTCCACCGTAATAGTAGTTAAATCCTTCCTTCTAGTTCCCTCTCTCATGAATTATCCTTGTATTTATGGGACAAGGTAGGCAGTTGAATTTGAGAGGTGGTTGAATTGGGAGGTTGGGGAAGTTGCAGAACCAACTTCAACTAATCCTAATTTGTAATCTTAATATATTTTTTTATTTCATCTTAAGGTGTGTGTTATAGGTCAAATCTACACTTCTTCATCCGTGATCACCTTTAGCTGTTGATCACACAAAAGGACAACTTGGATTGAAGAGCTTGATTTCCTTAGATGATGCATTGACTTGACTTACCCCTCAACAGCTGACAAAACCCTGTTTAACCCTACATTTTGACATGTACGCTAGTCTAGAGGCATGATAGTAGTGCACATCTTGGAGTATGCCCTACTCTATAGTGATGATAGTAGCGCACACCTTCTAGTATTCCCTACTCTACTTCAGCAAACTAGCACACACCTTAAAAACAGCTGCAAATGTTGGTTGTAAAGCACTGAAGATGCATATTGAGCACTACCCTACTATGAAAAACTCATGCACATCTTAAAATGTAATAAAAATATATATTAATTTGACGAATTAGGATTAGTTGAAGTTGGTTTGCAACTTCGCCAACCTCTCAATCAAACTATCTCTCGATCTAAACTGCCTACCTTGTCCCATAAATACAAGGAGGATTCATGAGAGGGGTTACACATACTCACAAGAGGAGAAAATATGCATTAAAGGTTGTTATGCTAGAGGAATTCTAAAGTCAGTGTGAAGAGCAGGAGCCCAGAATCCGGTTGCACAAGCACTATGAATGATCAGGTATAATTGTACTGATTATTTTCCTTTGACAATAAAGGTTGAAACATCCTTCTTACCCCAATCAAATGTCTAATGGATTGTATATTTGTTTGTTTAAATGCTTGATTTTTTTTTATGTTTAAATTGTATTTCAATTTCATCATTGTTATATCAGTTAAGATACGCTGAGGAAGGTATCTTTCATATTGCAAGTCCGTCAAGCGGAAGATCAAGTGGAGGATTGAGTGCAAGATCGAGCAAAATCTAGGATCGAACATCGTTAATAAGGTATGTCTTCAAGAACCTTGATCTCTTTCTTTTCATAGAATCCTATGTGATATGATCAATATGTTCACCTGTCACCCCATAAATTGGTAGTGTCCCTTTCCTCACTATAAGGTATAAATCCTGAACAACATACTCGCGACTCCGCTGGGGAATTGGTTGTTTTTCTACTATAGGAAACCTTAGTTTTCTTTCCTTCCAGTATGTTTTGGTCTTTTTGATCCTATGAGAGGCTCTGTAGGTCATCAGTACCTACTTTCTCTTGCTTGACTCATCCCAATTCATCTTTGCAAGGCCTGATTTTGACCTCCTATGACATGTGTGCTAGTCCTCTGTATATACAGTAGCGCATACCTGACGATGAGTGCTACTTTGCCTACTGTACAGTAGAGCACATCTCCCAGTATGCGCTAGTTTTTCCACTTTATAGTAGAGCACATTCCTGTAACTCTCTGTTTGTTGTTGGGTGTTGGCTTCCACTTGTTTGGTTTGATTTCCAGCCTTGTACTTTGTCTTCTTAACTGATCCTTGAGGTTTGTAAGCCTTTGTTGAGTCTTGTTAGCCTCTCCTAAGTCCCTTAGGTCATATTTTGCTTTCTTGAGTACTTTTGAGGTGTCTTACTTGTTTGCGACTCTTTTTTGAAGATCGTGCTTTGTTTGTTGGTGGACATAACTGCTTGTCCATACCCTAGTTGCTTGTTGCAGGTATACAAACCTTTGTGTATAACATTTTTTGTTTGTCGCAACACCAGTATACTCTGAAGGTGTCTTGTCCTTTGATTTAGGTTTTGACCCAGTTTTGGAGTCCTTAGGGTGTTTTCAAAAGCTTTTTGAGTCCTGACACTTCCTGATTTCTTTATCAGTTTCAGTTTCAAGTAACTTGAAGTCTTTTAGTTTGCTTCCATTCGAGTCTTTGTGATTGTAAGGTCATCTTTGGTTCACTTTCCTACCTTTTACTTGGCTAGTGCTTTCTTAGGGTTTTTGGTGTTTTGGGGCAACCTTGGAGGTTTGATTTCCCGTTATAAGCGTCTCTTATCCCAGTTTTCTTTGCACTTTGTTTCCAAGTCCAAAGTTTTTTCCTTTGAAAAATTTTGTAGGACAAGTGTTTATCAAGTCCTCGATTTGATTGTTGTGAGTATTAGAGTTGCTTTTCCTCGCTCACATCTCTTTTTTAGGTCTTACTTGCTTCCATTTTTGAGTTATTTTTCTTGTACATATATTAGAAAAAGAAAAAAATAAGTTTGGTAGTTTAAAGTAGTAAGGCTTATGATCATTTCAGAGTAGCGTAGTTTACTTTGTTTTGAATTTTATAAAAAAAATAAAAAGAGAATTTGTGCTTTAGGTTTGCTTAATCGTCATTTTGGAAAGAGCATAAATGAAAAGAAAAAGAGTCCTTTGCTGCTTTGAAAGTTATTTCTTGTTGCACTTTACTTTTCTCAAACCATTCCACACAATGCACTACCCCATTGAGTAAAAAGTGGCCTTAAAATGAATTTTTAATAAAATTAATTAGAAACATTTTTTTTTTAGGCATACACGACACCAACTAGTCTAGGATAGAGTTTTGAGCTTAAATCACCTTAAACTGCTCGAAGCTTGTTTCATTACTCAAAAATCGTAGTACAACTTTCATATAGGTAAACCCATCTATATCAAATATTTATGGGAAACTCTACTGAAACCAAAGCTAAGCACGAGGTCGTGGAAGATTGAAATTGTTGAGGATATCCCCTCACTTTCCTCTCAACCATAAACCAGGGTTGACTCACATACGGGGGTCCTTTCGGACATCGGGCTTTGCTACCCTTCCCACACGTTTTGACCAAGCTGACGACTATCCCCCTAGGATATTTCGTATTGATGGTAGCCTTAGTGTCGGACCTCTAGGATTCTACACAAGTAAGTGGGCGGTTATTCCCACTTCACCTCGGATAGTAATCCCGGGAAAGCGGTTTGGTGATTCAAGCGCTTGCACCTAGTGGACCTCCTGAGGATGCCACGAAACTGGCCATCGATACTCTATTAGTCTGTTCTGGACCCTAATCATCCCAAACTTACATCCAAGAGTATTTACCATTGTTTTCCTGGTTTGATTACTTAAGACTTTTTTAGTGGTATGCTGTTTTCCCCCTAGTCTTAGTGGTCACTAGGTTTTTACTTAGTTTATTTTTATATAATTGTGGAAGACCAACATCTTCGTAGGTCTTGGAGGTTGCAAAACCTTCCTCCACTCATTGTGGAGCCACCACTGCCACCACGACGATGGAGGACAGACTCCAATGGTTCTTTTGAACTTACTGGTGAAGTAGAGGTTCCTGGTGAACCACAACCCATAAACTCGGATTGACAAGGTCTTGATATTGTTGAGGTTGAGGATATTACCTCTAGTGAGTTCAATACTCCTTTCAACCCTCCTCTTACTGGACCTAGCAATCCACTTTTGGTACCTGTAGGTTTCCAACAACCCGAGTATAGTGCATATCTTTTCACACCTGGTTATATTATGACTAACCCAGGAGACGAGCAGGGAGTTCCAAAGACTCCCACAATCGCTATGAACACAAGGGTTGTTAACCCTTCCTTCAAAAATACAACTACATCGAGTCCGTCGGAGACTGCTTCTGCTTCAAATCCATCCTTCAGTTTCGAAGCCGGTACTTTAGGCATGCCAAGCTCAATAGCTTCGACATCTGCCTTTACCCCTACTTTTGGACCCAATATTGTAGGAAACTTCTCTCAATCTCCTGTGAACCAACAGTCCTATAATATACCTAGTACTTGGATTTCCACACTAACTATGCTAGTCATGAGTACCATGACTGCATCGTCCACTTCGACTACCCCTGGTTTGAACACCTGTACAGGATATAATGTTAATCCAACTAATGTGCCTGCAGGTAATATCCATTTCTCTTTGTTTTCTAGAGGAGGGGGTAACATGTTCAACCAACAATATGGAAGGGCTAACACCCAGCCACAGTGGACAAACACACAGGGTACCAACCCACTTTCGTTTGGGTGGGGGAATTTCAACAACGCTATCACACAACAACAGATGGCTGGGGGCAACCCCTACCATCAAATGGCTGGGGGAAACCCCTACCAGCAAATGGCTGGAGGAAACTCCTACCAACAAATGGCTGGAGGAAACTCCTACCAGAAAATGGCTGGGGGAAATCCCTATCAGGAAATGGCTGGGGGCATCCCCAACTCGCAGTTTATGGGCCAAGCTATGGGAGGTTCCCCTTCATGGATCATACTTATCAAATGTCATCTGCTCAACTACGTTTACCATTTCTGGAAGAGGCTCATTAAAGCCAATATACCTCCAGAATTTCTTTTACAATGGTATCTGAAATCACTCCTTCCTTATATTTCTAAGGAAGTAGCTACTTATGGAGTGTCTACAGAGGAAGAAGCCATCTTACAAACCCAACAACTAGACCTAGTTTACGCACAGTCTAGGATACTTTACGAGATTATACCAGATGCACCACAATCAAACACTGATCTTGGCAGACCTAAACCTGGACCACATGTTGATGGCATAGTGGGTTTAGTTGATTCTGCAGCTTTTGAAGCATTGACCAAGCAGGTTCATGCCTTATCCTTCAAGCAATTGACTACAGAAGTGACTTCCATCACAACCTCTCATTCTACTATTGAATCTATAAACCAGGTTCATACTAATCAAAAGGGCTCTCGGCAGCCCAACAACAAAAAGAAGGGCAATAAAGGAAAGGGGAACCAACAAAATCCCAAGAATAAAGAAAATGACGAGGAGGGTAACAAAGAAAAGAAGAAGGTTAAGTTCCCTTGCAATATTTGCAAGCAGGATCACCTCACTCACCAATTCCTTCTAATCGAAGAAGCCCAAAAGTTGCTTCAAGAAAAGAAACCTGTCATACTTAAAGATCCATTTCCTAAAGGGAAGGGTTCAACTTTTGGCACCTCCAATGCTGGGGGCACTACGCATGCTATAGTTGATCAAACTTTCATTAAAATGGTTAGCTCAGATGCACTTTTGCAAATGCAAGCAAGAAATTATACCTAGGATTTGCATAATAAGGATAAAGATATTCCTGAATCTTCCACTCCCCTCCACATACTAGTGGATTCGCTGCCCAAGATCCTGAAAGGTGTCTTGAAATGGGCTTCTCACAATCCCAATGCACGGGTTGTTTCCAACTACAATGTGGTTGAATATCTAGCCCAGACCCCTTGTGCTATGTCCACCTTAGAAGTTTTGAAAAGTTGTCCATTACAACGAAATGCACTTCTGATAGTGATTGGAAGTATGGAATAATCCAACAGGACTGCGTGTTTTGATATGTCTAATATCAAATACCGGTTGTCATACCATGTTGCTCTTCAGATAGAGGTAGTTCATGGTCCTATGACCATTGGACGGGTTGTCATAGATGAGGGCACGTCAATGTGTGTAATGTCTATTTCTTGTTGGAAAGCCTTGGGTGAACCTGAGTTAGCTCTCTCTAACATGATACTCACTGCCTTTGATGGAAGATCTTTCCGTCCTAGCGGAGTCTTGCCATCATTTGATGTCAAACTTGCAAGCAAGCTAGTATCGGTAGAGGTTGAGGTTCTGGATGCTCCGCTTGATTACAACTTGTTGTTGGGTAGGAGCTGAACATATGCCATGCAAGCAGTCCCGTGAGCTATCTTTTGGGTCATACTGTTCCCCCACGAAGGAAAGATCGTTACAGTCGATCAAATTTCATTTACCTGGAAGAACAACCAGACCTCATTGGATTTTGCTATTCCGTTGATTGATCAATCTGGCCCAGTCAGCAAGAGTTTAGGAGAAGGACTCTAACGGTCATTAATGGGCACTTTTGACCTACCTTCTCCTACCTTATTTGTTGGTTCTGAGGAATGTTTATCGTCAGAGATTTCCACGACCAGTTTAACAACTGATCTTGGGTTTCTCCCAACTGAATCAGAACCTGTTGTGCCTACATCTGTTGCAAAGGTAACGTACTTGGACTCACAACAAACTGCAATAGAACATATCATGACTCCGTTGGTCTCTATTGAGTCAGATATGGACTGTGCTACTACATAGTCACCCGATCCGACCCACTTTCTTGACAGTTTGGATACTACTTTACCTTCTGAGGAAGCAATTATGGAAGCCATGATTAGCCTGGACAGTCCTCGTGAACATGTAGACCCCAGGTCCTTCTTGATTCCTTTTCTAAACTTGATAGAGAGAGGTGAGTTCTATACGATACCTAGTGAGAATGTTGATTTCACCTCCATCTCTTCCATTTCACAAGGTGTTTTTGCTGAAGGGAATAGGTCGAGAACCATTCTAGTCAACATTTCCACTGCACCTGGGGTCACGGAATTTTTTTTTATTGAAACGGGATGTTATCTTGATGAGATCATTCCATATATCAATCTGTTTAATGATTTCTACGACATCTTTTCCAGACCTCATGAAGAGACCCCAGGTATCGACCCTACTTGAAGAAGTCGTCGAGCATTCTTTCACCTTCATTTCAAGCTCGTTAAAAATAGTGAGAAGGCTACGAGCATTCTTCTACCTTCACTTTGAGCTCATTAAAAATAGTAAGGAGGCTACAAGCATTCTTCCATCTCTCCTTTGAGCTTGTTAAAAACAGTAAGGAGGTCACGAGTTTACTTTTTTGGGCTCGTTAAAATTTTATGAAAAATATTTTTATGGAGTTCTCTCTAAGCTCTTGTTAGACTCTTTAAATATGACAAGATTACTGAGTATAGTTGTCCTTTTAGACTCGTTAAAGGATTTGAAGTGACATCTGCTTAAGTATAAATTTAACCCTTTTCTAGACTTTTGTGGATTACTTACGAAAAAGGAATACTCTAGTCATTCGTTCCTAGAAGAGTTCTTCTTCCTTTGTTTTATACTTTTTCGGGGGAGGAGACTAACTTTACGAAAAAGGCCTTTTGGATCCTTCTTTAGGGTTTTCAGGCTCTCGAAACATGAAAACACCAATGAGCACTCACCTACTCGAGGTCGATGTGAAATCCATGAGAGGGTTAATAGAGGATTGTTTAATTTTTTCAGACTCTATAAACGGTAAAAAACCGGCGAGGATTAACCTACTTGGGCTCGATATTAAAATCCATGAGTAGGTGTATGGAGTTATTGTTTAAGTTTTTCAGACTCCATAAAATTGAAAACACCGGTGAGGAGGAATAGATCTCAACTCGATATTAAAATCTAGAGATCAGTACTATCGAGTAATCTTCTATCTCTTCTTCGAACTCTTTTCAAAAAATGAAGAATATCCTGAGTCTTCCTCCCATGGGCTCATTAAAATTTTCACATGGTTGGAATTACTGAGTTTTCATTCTTTCTTGGACTCATTAAAACAACAAGAAGGGTATTCTTTTATCTAAAAAGAGTAAGGGATAAGAAAGATATATCGCATCTTTCATTTTCAAAGGCAGTTCAGTCAGTCCTATCCTTGAACACAGCACCTATTTGAGTCTATCGTTCTAGTTGGGTTTAGTTTTAGACCTTAGGGTGAACATGATCTCCGAGTTGTTTACTCCCCCGGTTGGTTGTTCTTCCAACCATATGGAGGGTCTGCTAATGTCTCCTACATTACAGGCTTACATCATTTCCCCATCATGTTGAAAACTGACTAAGTCACTTTGTGTCATGCTCACTGTTCAAGGATATAGCCTATGTCGACCTTTCTGCAGTTTACCTTGACGTCATGTGTCAGCCATCCTAGTGTCAGTCTTGTTACATGTCTTACTCCACATCAGCTCATACCAGTTGAGTGTTATTCATGTTGGATGATGGAGGATGCCTTAAGGCCTCCCTTCAAACGGACTTCTTCCCATCGACATCAACTCATATTGCTTTGGGAATGAAGTTTAGAGTTTCAGTTAGTACCTTGGGGATTGCAGTCACCAATGACAATTTTCCTCACTGTTGAATCATGAGAATACATCAATGTCTCTTGTTCGACAGGTTCCTCAAGTGTTCAACTTCAAGTTCACTTACTCACACTTGTTGGATCGTACTAGGTACCTTGGGCCCCATTATCATTATCAGTGGAATCCCTTGCGTTTGTTAACGGTATACATCAATGACCGATAATCAAACAATACCCCCCATGTTCGACTTCAGCTCATTTATTCACATGGTTAGGGTTTGTACCTTGGGTTGTTTTGGATGAAGACCTTCGGATTTTAATAGCATTAACTCAATATGTTATCACCCAAGCTGCGCAAGACTAAGCCTCACTCATTTTTGGCTCTCCATGAGACATAGATCTAGTTTGTTGTTATGGCTATGATCTCTCATTTTGACATGGATCCACACTTGTATCTTAGTGGCCATGCTATATATACACCTCCTAGTTATGTATCGGATATCATGTTGTATCACACCACACATCTATATGATATCAAGATTGTAATTGCTCGCTGACCTAGATCGTTGTTTTCAAGTGTTGTTGTGACTTGTTCTGCGTTTTCTTACTCCTCCTTTGACTTGGAATTATAATGTATTTCGGCCATCGCTTCCCTCTGACCTCACACATTAGGGGGCATCTGTTATAGGTCAAATTTGTACTTCTCCATTCGTGATCACCTTTAGCTGTTGATCACATAAAATGACAACTTGGATTGAAGAGCATGATTGCCTTAGATGATGCATTGACTTGACTTACCCCTCAACAGCTGACAAAACCCTGTTTAAACCTACATTTTGCCATGTGTGATACTCTACAGGCATGATAGTAGCGCACATCTTGGAGTATGCCCTACTCTACAGTGATGATAGTAGCGCACACCTTCTAGTATGCCCTACTCTACTTCAGCAAACTAGCGCACACCTTAAAAATAGCTGCAAACGCTGGTTGTAAAACACTGAAGTTGCATATTGAGCACTACTCTACTGTGAAAAACTCGTGCACATCTTAAAATGTAATAAAAAATATATTAATTTGACGAATTGGGATTAGTTGAAGTTGGTTTGCAACTTCCCCAACCTCCAAATCAAACTACCTCTCAATCTAAACTGCCTACCTTGTCCCATAAATACAAGGAGGACTCATTAGAGGGGTTACACATACTCACAAGAGGAGAAACTATGCATTAAGGGTTGTTATGCTGGAGGAATTCTAAAGTCAGTGTGAAGAGCAGGAGCCCAGAATCCGGTTGCACAAGCACTATGAATGATCAGGTATAATTGTACTGATTATTTGTTTTTGACAATAAAGGTTGAAACATCCTTCCTGTCCCAATCAAAATGGATTGTATATTTGTTTGGTTAAATGCTTGATTGCTTTTGATGTTTAAATTGTATTTCAATTTCATCATTGTTATATTAGTCAAGATACGTTGAGGAAGGTATCTTTCATATTGTAGGTCCGTCAAGCAAAATATCAAGTGGAGGATTGAGCGCAAGATCAAGCAAAAGCTAGGATCGAACGTCGTTAATAAGGTATGTCTTCAAGAACCTTGATCTCTTTCTTTTCATAGAATCCTATGTGATATGATCAATATGTTTACCTCTCACCCCAGAAGTTGGTAGTGTCCCTTTTCTCGCTATAACGTAGAAATCCTGAACAACAGACTAGCGACTCCGCTAGGGAATCAGTTGTTTTTTTGCTCTAGGAAACCTTAGTTTTCTTTCCTTCCAGTATGTTTTGGTCTTTTTGATCCTCTGAGAGGCTCTGTAGGTCATCAATACCTGCTTTCTCTTGCTTGACTCATCCCAATCCATCTTTGCAAGGCCTTATTTTGACATCCTCTGACATGTACGCTAGTCCTCTGTATATACAGTAGCGCATACCTGATGATGAGCACTACTTTGCCTACTGTACAGTAGAGCACATCTCCCAGTATGCGCTAGTTTGTACACTACACAGTAGAGCAAATTCCTGTAACTCTCTATTTTCTGTTGGGTGTTGACTTCCACTTGTTTGGTTTGATTACAGCCTTGTACTTTGTCTTCTTAACTGATCCTTCAGGTTTGTAAGCCTTTGTTGAGTCTTGATAGCCTCTCCTAAGTCTCTTAGGTCATCTTTTGCTTGCTTGAGTACTTTTGAGGTGTCTTACTTGTTTGTGACTCTTTTTTGAAGACTGTTCTTTGTATCTTGGTGGACATAACTGCTTGTCCATACCCTAGTTGCTTGTTGCGGGTATACAAACCTTTGTGTATAACATTTTTGTACAACTAGAGTAACACACAGTGTGAAACTTTTGTGTTTTACAACAAGCGTTTGCAACACTTTTAAGGTGCGTGCCGGTTGTCCTTGAGAAAAGCAACATTTAGAACGTTGGTTTACTATGTCAATAGTAGCGCACATGTCATGAAATCAGTAGAAAACATAAGATTTTCAGCTGAAGAGTGTAGTTCTAGCAATAACTCATCCAGGTCAACCTAGGTCTTCCATCCATAGTGTCCTTCTGTGTGATCAACAGAGCAATGTGATCACGGACGGAGAAGTGCAGATTTGACCTATAACAAATGCCCCCTAATGTGTGAGGTTAGAGGGAAAAAATGGCCGAAATACATTATAATTCCAAGTCAGAGGAGGAGCAAGAAACCACAGAACCAAGTCACAAAAGTACCTGAAACAACAATCAAGGTCAGCAAGCAATTAGAATATTGACATCATATAGATGTGTAGCAGGATACAACATGATCTCCAATACATAACTAGGAGATGTATATAGCATGGCCACTGAAATACAAGCATGGATCCATGTCAAAATGAGAGATCATAGCCATAACAACAAATTGGATCTATGTCTCATGAAGAGCCAAAATGAGCATGAGGCTCAGTCTTGCGCAGCTTGGGTGATAACATAAATAGGGTAGTGCTATCAGAATCCCAAGGTCTTCATCCAAACAACCCAAGGTACAAACCCTAACCATGTGAATAAATGTGCTAGAGTCGAACATGGGGGGTATCGTTTGATTACCGGTCATTGATGTATAGCATTAACAAACGCGAGGGCTTCCATCGATAATGATAATGGGGCCCAAGATACCTAGTACGATCAAACAAGTGTGAATAAGTGGACTTGACGTCGAACACTTAAGGAACCTGTCAAATAAGGGACATTGATGTATTCCCATTATTCAACAGCAAGGGAAACTGCCACTGATGACTGCAATCCCCAAGGTACTAACCGAAACTCTGAACTTCATTCCTAGAGCATGATGAGTTGATGTCAATGGGAAGAAGTCCCCTGGAAGGGAAGCCTTAATGCATCCTCCATCATCAAAAGCGAGGAACACTCAAAAGTTTGAGCTGATGTGGAGTAGGATAAGTAACAAGATGAAACAAACTGACACCAGGATGGCCGACACATGAAGTCAAGGTAAACTGCAAAATGGTCGACACAGGTTGTATCCTTGAATAGTGAGCACGACACAAAGTGACTTAGGCAGTTTTTAACATGAAGGGGAAGTGATATAAGCCTGTAATGTAAGATACATTAACATACCCTCCATATTTTTGATGTATATGTCACTTCGAAATGTATTTCACCCATGTATTTCATCTATGTATATTGTACTCCTATAGAGATGTTATTATTCCTCTATATGGAAGTGTCATCATTTGTATTGATAAGTGTCGCAAGTGTCATAACTTGCCGATGGGTTATTAGACCACCATGTGTGGGGTCGACCTTGATTAAGTTAATATTGGGTTATTGTACTAAGCTGGACAAGTCGGCCCCATAAGGTTATTGGGCAATCAGGACAAGTATAAATAGAGATCTCCCGATCTCTATTTGGATCACTTAGAACTCACTCTTCCTTCACTCGGAAAGTGGTGCACATGTGAGGAGGAGGATATATTGATAAGAGGAGTCTATCTCTATGTACTTTGGTTGTGCTATTGCACTATCTATCTCTGAGGAAGTTGTGGGGTTTTTCACCTTAGGGTTTTCCCCACAGAAACTCTATGTGTCTATTGTCTCTCATGCTTTTGTTTCCTGTAATGATTGACATACTTTATATGATTGATATGCATTGATATTAAATACATGTTATTCTCTCAGTAAAGATCATAGAGTATCTTGAATTAATGCTCAAAATTTAACATGGTATCAGAGCTAACCTAAGAAGAAGACATTGTGCAGTGACGAAAACTAGGGTTTCTTGTTTATTGGGTTTCTCTCCACAGATTATCGAAAAGTAATATGATAGATTGAATCTCCTCAGCAAGGTGAATCTATCTGTCCAATCAGAATTCAGTTCTGAGCACTTTCAGTTTTGGCCCTAAAAATTAGGGTTTCCTCAAAAATAGGGATTTCTGAAATCTGAAGACATAGTTGGAAGCTCCTTGGAAAAATCAAAGTTTAGAGCTTTGGATCAAGATTTTGGTCTCAGTAAATCTCCGGGAAACTCAAACCCTAATTCCGGGTCCTCCCTAGTGAACCCTGGAAGACTAAAAGGCAGTTCTGAAGGGTGAAGATTTGCAGATCTCAAATTCTGAATACACCATGATGATCAGCTCATCAAGGTGCATGTTTATATCCTTTCAGAAAGTTGAAATTCACTTTTTGAATTTTTAGGGTTTCTCTAACAAACCCTAATCCGGGACCAGATCCAGTTTTCAGCAAATCAAAGTGGTAAGACCTAAATCTTTTCTATTTCCATTTGAAGTACTATTTAAAGATGTCTCACCATACCAAGCTTGAGGATAAGCTTGAAGGGGCTAATAACTTCTGAGCCTAGAAGTATAGGATTGGGTTAATCCTGTAAGAGAATGAGTTGGACTCATATATAAAAGAAGAGATCCCTATCCCAGAGGATGAAGAGGCTAAGATATTGCATAAGAAGAACTTGGTCAAGGCAAAGAGAATCATTGTTGATTCTATCAAGGACCATCTCATCCCCTATGTGTCATCTCTAAAGACACCCAAAGAGATCTTTGATTCCCTATCTAAGCTATTTGAAGGAAAGAACATAAATCAGAAGATGACTCTGCGGAACCAATTGAAAGGGGTAAAACTTCAGAATGGAGAATCCATCCAATATTATTTTTCTAGGGTCTCTCAGATCAAGGAACAACTAGAAGTAGTGGATGAAATGGTGGAGAATGGTGAAGTTGTCATGACCACTCTAAATGGCCTACCCAAGTCATGGGACTCCTTTATTCAAGGAATCTATGCAAGAAATAAGTTGGTATCCCTCAGTAGACTACGGGAAGAATGCTCACAAGAAGAAGCAAGACTTGTGGCACGAGAAGAAAATATGGGGAATGAAGATCAAACTCTCATAGCTCACACCAAGAAAGGGAAGTCCAAGAGAGAGCCATCTCACTTCAAGAAATCTTCACATCAACCATAAAGAAAGGAGAATATGCTTCACCTGTAATGAAAAGGGACATATTGCCATAAATTGTCCCAAGAACAAGAAGGACAACAACAACTTCAACAAGAAGAAGAAGGTACCATGCTCATGCTGCCAAGGATGACGAACCTCCCAAGAAGAAGGCTAGAGCAGAAAGTGATGATGATGACTCATCAAGTGAAGAAGAGTATGTTCTAATCTCTATTCTCACAGGTACTATCTCTCATGGTTGTAATGATTGGCTTATTGACAGTGGGGCTTCAAAACACATGACTGGCTTTAAAGAATCCTTTGCTAATCTATCTGAACATGAGTCACCCCATAAGGTGAAACTTGGGGATGACTACCAATACCCTATCAAAGGAAGTGGTGAGGCATCCTACAATCTAGACTCTGAAAAGTATTTGAAGATGAAAGATGTTTTGTATGTACCTGGGCTCAAGAAGAACCTACTCTCCATATTCGCATTGGATGCAAAAGGTATGAGGGTTGCATTTGTGGATGGCCAAGTTCTAATGTGGCCAAAGGGAAAGACCATAGATGATGCAGTAGTGATTGGAGAGCAAGAGGGAGGATTGTATAAACTAAAGGGACAACCTGAACATGCCATGGTGGATGAATCCATGGAGCCAAGTGAACTTTGGCATAGAAGACTTGCTCATATGCACTATAGGGAACTTCCAATTGCAAGCAAGGCTGTAGAGGGTCTTCTTGAAATCAATACCTAACATGAAGGTGTTTGCAAGGGATGTGCAAAAGGAAAGAACATAAAGAAGGCATTTCCAAGTAGTGAAAGAAAGGAAATAGATATCTTGAAAATTATCCACTCCAATGTATGTGGTCCGATGTCATCTAGTTCTTTGAGTGGGTATGCTTACTATGTCTCCTTCATCGATGACATTTCCAGGAAGACTTGGGTTTAATTCTTAAAAAATAAAGATGAAGTGTTTGATAAGTTTAAGGAATTCAAAACCTTGATGGAGAACCAAACTGATAAGAAGATCGAAACATTCAGATCCGACAATGGTGGAGAATTCACTTCAGGTGACTTCAAGAAGTTGTGCAGTGATTCAAGGATTAAGAGGGAGTTGACTGCTACTTATAATCCACAACAAAATGGAGTTGCAGAAAGAAAGAATCGAACAATCATGGAAGCAGCAAGGGAAATGTTGCATGACTAGGATCTACCTATGCATCTATGGGTAGAAGTAGCTAGGACAGCTGTATATGTGCAGAACAGGACACCCCACAAGATATTGGACAACAAAACACCAGAAGAGGTCTTCTTTGGTAAGAAACCTGAAGTCAGCCATTGTTGATGTATATGTAACTTCGGAATGTATTTCATCCATGTATTTCATTTATATATTATTGTACTCATATAAAGATGTGTCATTCCTCTATACGGAAGTGTCATCATGTGTATTGACAAGTGTCGCAAGTGTGTTAACTTGCTGTAGCTAGGGTTTTACCCCTAGCTTGTGCAAATGAGCACCTACTAAGGAGAAGGGACTCCTTACTAGAAGTTCAATAAATAGAAATTACTATGCAAAAATAGAAATGTAACTTACTCTAAACATGTGCATGAAACAGAAAAAACAAAATGTAAAGAATGGCTTTTGTATTAATTTTACCTCCAATGTGAAGGTTGGTGAAGCTCTTTGCAATGTCCAAGAGGGTTGCTCCAAGCTCCAACTTGCTCCTTCTCTTTCTCCAAATGATGGGAATGGGCCAAAAGGGGCTCTCAAGGTGAAAGTAGTTCAATGGTGAACTAGGGTTTCGAGAGAGATTTTGGCTGAGTAAGGGCATAATTGATTGTGGATGTGGAATAAGGGATCTCCATCACCTATTTATAGTTTTTTTGGTGGTGGAGTGCTGGCCCATGGTTTTGGGAACCATATGGTTTAGGGCAGTTGTGTAGGGTTTTTTCCTCCTTTTTGAGGTTTTTTTGAGGGTTTTGTGGCCTTTTGGAGGCATTTTAGGCCCTTTGGAGGCTTTTTAGTGGGATTTTCAGGGTTTTTAAGGGAAATATGGTAGGAAAATGGACAAATGAGCCACGTAATGGGGTAGATGAGGTAGTGAACACTTTTTGGGTGTTAACAGATTGCCCCCTGATGTGCGAGGGTAGGAGCTCATCGTATGGCTGATGGACATCATAAGTCATGTATGGTTTTCCTGGGGTGTGGAGAAGAGAAGAAACAAACTGAAGCCTGGAACAACGATCCCGAACAAACTGCAAGAACTAAAAGTACATAACCTCAATAATGGATGAGGAATCATCTGATCAGATGGACGAGGCGGGCATACCCATGTTCGTATCAAGATATAACATAATAATAACAATGGGGTCCAAAAAATGGGGACCTGAAATATACATGACCTCAAATACTGAATGAGGAAGAATCTCAATATATGGACGAGGAGGGCATACCCATGCTCGTATCAAGATACATAAAAATAACTGTGAGCCCTGAAAAGAGGTACCTGTAAGATACATAGAAAACCACTGTGTACATCATAAGGGTCCAGAAGGGACATAAATCTGGGACATACCACTGGGCTGACCATGTCTGAGCTGAAAAAATGATGCACTGGAATGACAGCAGTGCTACTGAATGTGGTACCAAAGGAACTGATGAGCTGCTGGATCAGAGTGACAAGGGGCATACTCTCAATGGTACACTGAACTGGAACTGATCTGGGATGAAACTGGGTACTCAAGGAAGCATAGAACTTGATGGCTTCCGAATATAATCGCCAACGCAGCCCGGACATCCACGGGAACATATAACTAGTTGTTCCAAAGTGACTCACCAATGTGCTAGAGTCGGGGGAAATCCGGGGTCTTCGACAAATAATGGAAGGGATGTAAATCCTGCGTGAATCTCAACAATGCGATCAAGGTGCTGAAGTCGAGCATGTGAAAAACAACCATTCGGAGAGGCAATGATGACTCCTCCCAAAATGGTCCGTAGGCACTCACCACAGATGGTGATGGGTCCAAGGCACAGGGGCCTCTGGGTCTATCCTCTGGAATAGAGGGGCTGTCATCGACAGAGGGAGACCTGCAACTATCAAGGCAATGATGTTTCCTTGACAGGAGCGTGAGGTGGAGAACCAAAATGTGATAGTACTGATGGCAGGACTGACAAACTGGGGGAATACCTGGGCAAGTAGAGGGGGTGGACTCAAACTTCCTTTGTTCAGAGTATGATGGCGGGGATGATCAGGCAGGATATGAAACGGACTAAGGGGAAAGGGATCATAGCTGTACTGGGAAGTGACTGGGATGAGGGAGACTCAAGCTGGTATAAAATGGCAGGAGACTGTAGAATACTCTGAACAAAGGAAACCTGATTGGGGGTGCTGCCGAGATGATCGATCATAGTGCCAGAAGGAACGGGGGGGAACTTCTTCATGGGTTAGGGAACTAGAAGAAGTGTGTATAAAATGGTACTGTCGTGTGGAGTCGCCAAAACTGTAGCTAGGGGTAAAACCCTAGCTACAGTTTTGGTGACTATTTGTTTGTCATGAGTCTGATGAGGCTACTTTGCGTGATGATATTGGCCCCACCTTGGTCCAACCCACTATTGTGTCACATCCTTCTTCCAGTTTTCCATTCATGGCTAGCCTCAACCTACCCGACCTAGCCAGATTGACCAACGACCCTATCCGACACAACCCTATGTGGCCTCACATGCCCACCAAGCTCCCCTCTGACATCCCTAAGTTCGAGGGCAAGGCAGGTGAGGACCCTCAAAACCACATTATGTTGTTCCATCTATGGTGTTCCTCCAACTCCATAGTGGACGACTCTGTTCGCCTCCGTCTATTACAGCGCACCTTCATTGGCTCTGCATCTAAGTGGTATATCGAGCAACCCCACGGGACCCATGCCACCTTTGCTTCCCTTGCCTCAACTTTCTTGCAGTTCTTCTAGTTACCTGTCCGCTATGACGCGGGCGTTGAGATCCTTCTGTCCTGCAGACAAAACATGGCTACCCACATCACGGACCACATTCATGAGTGGCGTCGATGCCATAGCTTATGCAAGATCAAATTAGACGATCGTATCTTCCTAGATTGGTTCCTCAAGTCCCTTCTCCTTGTCATTGCTAAGGATGTGGCATCAGAAAGACCCCAGTGTGAAGAAGAGGCCATCCTTAAGGCCCAACAATTCGACCTCATTTACGCCCAGTCGGGTTATCTCTATACCATTATACCTGACGCCCCTCGCGGTCCTTGAGCCTCCCAGAAAGAAAGCTAGAACAGAAAGTGATGATGACTCATCAAGTGAAGAAGAGTATGTTCTAATCTTTGCTCTCACAAGTACTATCTCTCATGGTGTAATGATTGGCTTATTGACAGTGGTGCTTCCAAACACATGACTTGGTTTAAAGAATCTTTTGTAAATCTATCTGAACATGAATCACCCCATAAAGTGAAACTTGGGGATGACTATCAATACCCTATCAAAGGAAGTGGTGAAGCTTCCTACAACCTAGATTCTGGAAAGTCGTTAAAGATGAAAGAAGTTCTCTATGTACCTAGACTCAAGAAAAACCTACTCTCCATATCCGCATTGGATGCAAAAGGTATGAGATTTGCATTTGTGGATGGCCAAGTTCTAATGTGGCCAAAGGGAAAGACCATAGATGATGCAGTGGTGATTGGAGAGTACGAGGGGGGATTGTATAAATTGAAGGGACAACTTGAACATGCCATGGTGCATGATTCCATGGAGCCAAGTGAACTTTGGCATAGAATACTTGCACATATGCACTACAGAGCATTACCAATTGCAAGTAAAGTTGTAGAAGGTCTTTCTGAAAGCAAGACCAAGCATGAAGGTGTTTGCAAAGGATGTGCAAAAGGAAAGAACATAAAGAAGGCATTTCCAAGCAGTGAAAGCAAGGAAAAAAGTATCTTGAAAATTATCCACTCTGACGTATGTGTTAACACCCAAAAAGTGCTCACTGGCTCATTTCCTTATTCACATGACCCATTTGTCCACTTTTCCACCATTTGAGCCTCTAAAGCCACCAAAAGGTCACCAAAAGACCTTAATACACCCCCTTTTCCACTCAAAATGAATATTTTTCCCCAAAAAGCATAAAAAACCCTCAAAAAGGGTCCAAAATTCCCAAAAATATTAAAAAGGGAATAAAAATATTCAAAATATTCAAAAAAGAAAAAAGGAGGGAAAAGGTACCTAAACCATGTCGGTCAATACCATTGGTTTCCTCAAAAACCATAATGGTATTCCCCACCAACAAAAACTATAAAAAGGTGGTAGGGGATCCTCACTTTCCATCCATCCATCATCCTATCCTCATGCTGCCAAAATCTCCCATGAGCTTTTGGCCATTGTAGCTACCTTGGAGAAGGGACCTTTGGAGTTTGGAGTTGCTCACCCTTGGAGCTACTCAACAATCTTCACCACTTGGAGGTATTACCATTGCAAGCACTTGCTTGCCCTTATTCTTAATACAAAGTTATTCTTTATTCTATTTCTTGTTCTTGTTTTCCATAATATTTCCATTGTTTGCTTATTTACTTCACATAGGTCCATGTTTAATATAGTTTAGATTAGTTTGTTATTTATTTCTATTGAAACTGCTGCTACTAGTTAGCAGGTGCCCATTGCACTAAGCTTGGTTGCAAAACCAAGCCAATAGTTTTTGGCGACTCCGCTGGCTTCGAATTCGTAGATCTCAAATTTTGCTTTAGATCTTAGTTTTTGTTAGTATTAGTTAGTTTAATTCATAGATCTGCCACCCTAGACAGCATATCCATTGTTGTTCTAGATCTTGGCCCATTCTATTGCCATTAACAACCTGAAATTTTCAATTTTCGGTTTCGTTTTTCAGCATCCCTGTACGGCTTTCGCCTCGCGGCTTTTTGCCCAACAGTCGCGCGGCTCATCGCGACTTTGTGGCTCTTTTCCATGCGGCTCCCTGCGGCTTCGCGGCCAATTTGCGCGCTGCACATCACGGCTTCGCGGCCATTTGCCGCGCTGCACATCGTGACTGTGTGACGGAATCCCGCGCTCCACATCGCGGCTTCGCGGCTGAAACCCGTGCTTCCCATAGCGACTGTGTGATAGAAACCTGCGCGGTCCATCGCGGCTGTTCTGACAAAACCTGCGATGCAAGTTTTTTCAATTCGGCCAATCCGTTAAAAAATTAATTTTGTGTTGTATTTTCTGCCCATTTAGCACATTTTACAATATTAAAATTCCTGCATTTTTTACAGCCACAGAAATATTTTACTATTTAGAATGCTCCTTTAAAAAGTCTTTTTAAAAATTTTCAGAAATTGAAAGAAGGATTTAAAACTGTAGCTAGGGTTTTACCCCTAGCTTGTGCAAATGAGCACCTACTAAGGAGAAGGGACTCCTTAGTAGCAGTTCAGTAAATAGAAATTATTATGCTAAAATAGAAATGTAACTTACTCTAAACATGTGCATGAAACAAAAAAAACAAAATGTAAAGAATGGCTTTTGTATTAATTTTACCTCCAATGTGAAGGTTGGTGAAGCTCTTTGCAATGTCCAAGAGGGTTGCTCCAAGCTCCAACTTGCTCCTTCTCTTTCTCCAAATGATGGGAATGGCCAAAAGGGGCTCTCAAGGTGAAAGTAGTTCAATGGTGAACTAGGGTTTTGAGAGAGATTTTGGCTGAGTAAGGGTATACTTGATTGTGGATGTGGAATAAGGGATTTCCATCACCTATTTATAGTTTTTTGGTGGTGGAGTGCTGACCCATGGTTTTGGGAACCATATGGTTTAGGGCAGCTGTATAGGGTTTTTTTCCTCCTTTTTGAGGGTTTTGTGGCCTTTTGGAGGCATTTTAGGCCCTTTGGAGGCTTTTTAGTGGGATTTTCAGGGTTTTTAAGGGAAATATGGTAGGAAAATGGACAAATGAGCCATGTAATGGGGTAGATGAGGTAGTGAACACTTTTTGGGTGTTAACACTTTCCGATGGGTTATTAGACCACCATGTGTGGGGTTGACCTTGATTTATGTAATATGTGGTTGATGTACCTAGCTAGACAAGATGGCCCCATAAGGTTATTGGGCAAACAAAACAAGTATAAATAGAGATCAGGAGATCTCTATTTGGATCACTCCAAAACTCATTCTTCCTTCACTCGGAAAGTGGCGCACTTGTGAGGAGGAGGATCAACTGCTAAGAGGATTCTATATATTGTACTTTGGTTGAGCTATTGCTCTATCTATCTCTGAGGCAGTTGTGGGGTTTTTCACCTTAGGGTTTTCCCCACGGAAACTCTGTGTGTTTATTGTCTCTCATGCTTTTGCTTCTTGTGATGATTGGCATGCTTGTTATGATTGATATGCATTGATATACTATACATGTTGTTCTCTCAGTCAAGATCCTAGAGTATTGTGAATTAATGCTCAAAATTTAACATGGTATCAGAGGTAACCTGAGAAGAGGACATTTTGCAGTGACGGAAACCAAGGGTTTCTTGTTTATTGGGTTTCTCTGCACAGATTTTGGAAAATCCGTATGTATATTGACTCTACTAATCAAGGAGAATCTATCTGTCCAATCAGAATTCAATTTTGAGCATTTTCAGATTTGGCCCTAAAAATTAGGGTTTCCACAAAGATAGGAATTTATGGAATCTGAAGACATAGCTGGAAGATCCTTGCAAAAATCAAACTTTAGAGCTTTGGATCGATATTTTTGGCTGGGTAGATATCCAAGAAACTCAAACCTTAATTTAGGGTCCTCCCTAGTGAACCCGGTAAGACAAAAAGGCATTTCTGAAGGGTGAAGCTTTGCAGATCTCAAATTCGGAATACACCAGGCTGATCAGATCATTAAGGCACATCTTTCTATCCTTTCAGAAAGTTAAAATTCACACATTGAATTTTTAGTGTTTTTTCGACAAACCCTAATCTGGGACTAGATCCAATTTTCAGCAAATCAAGTGGTAAGACCTAAATCTTTTCTATTTCCATTTGAAGTACTCTTTAAGATGTCTCACCACACCAAGCTTGAGGACAAGCTTGAAGGAGATGATAACTTCCGAGCCTGGAAGTATAGGATTGTGTTAATCCTGGAAGAGAATGAGTTGGACTCATATGTAAAAGAAGACATCCCTATCCCAGAGGATGAAGAGGCTAAGATATTGCATAAGAAGAACTTGGTCAAAGCAAAGAGTATTATTGCTTATTCAATCAAATACCATCTCATACAACATGTGTCATCCTCGAAGACACCCAAGGAGATGTTTGACTCTCTGACCAAGCTATCTGAAGGGAAGAACATAAATCAGAAGATGACTCTACCGAATCAATTGAAAGGGGCCAACATCTTGAATGGAGAGACCATTCAATCCTATTTCTCCAAGGTCTCTCAAATCGAGGAACAACTTGAAGTTGTAGATGAAACGGTGGAGAATGGTGAAATTGTTATGACCACTTTGAATGGCCTACCTAGGTCATGGGACTCCTTTATCCAAGGGATCTGTGCAAGAAAGAAATTGATCTCCTTCAGTATACTGTGGGAGGAATGTTCTCAAGAAGAAGCAAGGCTTGTGGCACGAGAAGAAAAGATAGGGAATGAAGATCAAGCTCTCACAGCACACACCAAGAAAGGAAAGTTCAAGAGGGAGCCATCCCATCACAAGAAGAAATCTTCTCATCCATATCACAAAGAAAAGAAAGATCTGAGGTGTTTCAATTGCAATGAGAAAGGACATTTTGCCTCA
Source organism: Larix kaempferi (assembly GCA_027924585.1). NCBI lineage: Eukaryota > Viridiplantae > Streptophyta > Pinopsida > Pinales > Pinaceae > Larix > Larix kaempferi. The sequence goes on from BSBM01000541.1 coordinate 16,356,840, forward strand.
GAATGTCCCAAGAAAAGGAAAGAAGATTCCAACAACTCCAACAAGAAGAAGAAGAAGAACAAAAGAAGGTATCATGCTCATGCTGCCGAGGATGATGAACCTCCCAGGAAGAAAGCTAGAATGACTCACCAAGCAAAGAAGAGTATGTCCTAATCTCTACTCTCATGGGTACTATCTCTCATGGTTGTAATGATTAGCTTATTGACACTGGTGCTTCCAAACACATGACTGGGTTTAAAGAATCTTTTGTAAATCTATCTAACCATGAATCACCGCATAAAGTGAAACTTGGGGATGACTATCAATACCCTATCAAAGGAAGTGGTGAAGCTTCCTACAACCTAGATTCTGGAAAGTCCTTAAAGATGAAAGAAGTTCGCTATGTACCTAGACTCAAGAAAAACCTACTCTCCATATCCGCATTGGATGCAAAAGGTATGAGGGTTGCATTTGTGGATGGCCAAGTTCTAATGTGGCCAAAGGGAAAGACCATAGATGATGCAGTGATGATTGGAGAGTACGAGGGAGGATTGTATAAATTGAACGGACAACTTGAACATGCCATGGTGCATGATTCCATGGAGCCAAGTGAACTTTGGCATAGAAGACTTGCACATATGCACTACAGAGCATTACCAATTGCAAGTAAAGTTGTAGAAGGTCTTTCTGAAATCAAGACCAAGCATGAAGGTGTTTGCAAAGGATGTGCAAAAGGAAAGAACATAAAGAAGGCATTTCCAAGCAGTGAAAGCAAGGATAAAAGTATCTTGGAAATTATCCACTCTGACGTATGTGTTAGCACCCAAAAAGTGCTCACTGGCTCATTTCCTTATTCACATGACCCATTTGTCCACTTTTCCACCATTTGAGCCTCTAAATCCACCAAAAGGTCACCAAAAGACCTTAATACACCCTTTTTTCCACTCAAAATGAATATTTTTCCCCAAAAAGCATAAAAAACCCTCAAAAGGGTCCAAAATTCCCAAAAATATTAAAAAGGGAATAAAAATATTCAAAATATTCAAAAAAGGAAAAATGAGGGAAAAGGTACCTAAACCATGTTGGTCAATACCATTGGTTTCCTCAAAAACCATAATGGTATTCCCCACCACCGAAAACTATAAAAAGGTGGTAGGGGCTCCTCACTTTCCATCCATCCATCATCCTATCCTCATGCTGCCAAAATCTCCCATGAGCTTTTGGCCATTGTAGCTACCTTGGAGAAGGGACCTTTGGAGTTTGGAGTTTCTCACCCTTGGAGCTACTCAACAATCTTCACCACTTGGAGGTATTACCATTGCAAGCACTTACTTGCCCTTATTCTTAATACAAAGTTATTCGTTATTCTATTTCTTGTTCTTGTTTTCCATAATATTTCCATTGTTTGCTTATTTACTTCACATTGGTCCATGTTTAATATAGTTTAGATTAGTTTGTTATTTATTTCTATTGAAACTGCTGCTACTAGTTAGCAGGTGCCCATTGCACTAAGCTTGGTTGCAAAACCAAGCCAACAGTTTTTGGCAACTCCGCTGGCTTCGAATTCGTAGATCTCAAATTTTGCTTTAGATCTTAGTTTTTGTTAGTATTAGTCAGTTTAATTCATAGATCTGCCACCCTAGAGAGTAGATCCATTCTTGTTCTAGATCTTGGCCCATTCTATTGCCATTAACAGCCCGAAATTTTCAATTTTTGGGTTCATTTTTCGGCATCCGTGTACGGCTTTCGCCTCGCGGCTTTTTGCCCAACAGTCGCACGGCTCATCGTGACTTCGTGACTCTTTTCCGTGCGGCTCCCCACGTCTTCGCGGACAATTTGCACACTGCACATCGCGGCTTCGCGACCATTTGTCGTGCTGCACATCGTGACTATGTGACGGAATCCCGTACTCCACATCGCGGCTTCGCGGCTGAAACCTGTGCTACCCATCGCGATTGTGTGACAGAAACCCGCTTGGTCCATCGCGGCTGTTCTGCCAAAACCTGCGATGCAAGTTTTTTCAATTCGGCCAATCCGTTAAAAAAATAATTTTGTGCTGTATTTTTTGCCCATTTAGCACATTTTACAGTATTACAATTCCTGCATTTTTTACTGCCCTAGAAGTATTTTACTATTTAGAATGCTCCTTTAAAAAGTCTTTTTAAAAATTTTCAGAAATTGAAAGAAGGATTTAAAACTATAGCTAGGGTTTTACCGCTAGCTTGTGCAAATGAGCACCTACTAAGGAGAAGGGACTCCTTAGTAGCAGTTCAATAAATAGAAATTATTATGCTAAAACAAAAATGTAACATACTCTAAACATGTGCATGAAACAAAAAAAACAAAATGTAAAGAATGGCTTTTGTATTAATTTTACCTCCAATGTGAAGGTTGGTGAAGCTCTTTGCAATGTCCAAGAGGGTTGCTCCAAGCTCCAACTTGCTCCTTCTCTTTCTCCAAATGATGGGAATGGGCCGAAAGGGGCTCTCAAGGTGAAAGTAGTTCAATGGTGAACTAGGGTTTTGAGAGAGATTTTGGCTTAGTAAGGGTATACTTGATTGTGGATGTGGAATAAGGGATCTCCATCACCTATTTATAGTTTTTTGGTGGTGGAGTGCTGGCCCATGGTTTTGGGAACCATATGGTTTAGGGCAGCTGTATAGGGTTTTTTCCTCCTTTTTGAGGTTTTTTTGAGGGTTTTGTGGCCTTTTGGAGGCATTTTAGGCCCTTTTGAGGCTTTTTAGTGGGATTTTCAGGGTTTTTAAGGGAAATATGGTAGGAAAATGGACAAATGAGCCATGTAATGGGGTAGATGAGGTAGTGAACACTTTTTGGGTGTTAACACTTGCCAAGGGGTTATTAGAACACCATGTGTGGGGTCGACCCTGATTTATGTAATATGTGGTTGATGTACCTAGCTAGACAAGTTGGCCCCATAAGGTTATTGGGCAAACAGAACAAGTATAAATAGAGATCAAGAGATCTCTATTTGGATCAGTCCAAAACTCATTCTTCCTTCACTCGGAAAGTGGCGCACTTGTGAGGAGGATCAGCTGCTAAGAGGATTCTATATATTGTACTTTGGTTGTACTTTGGTTGAGCTATTGCTCTATCTATCTCTGAGGCAGTTGTGGGGTTTTTCACCTTAGGGTTTTCCCCACGGAAACTCTGTGTGTTTATTGTCTCTCATGCTTTTGCTTCTTGTGATGATTGGCAAGCTTGTTATGATTGATATGCATTGATATACTATACATGTTGTTCTCTCAGTCAAGATCCTATAGTATTGTGAATTAATGCTCAAAATTTAACATGGTATCAGAGGTAACCTGAGAAGAGGACATTTTGCAGTGATGGAAACCAAGGGTTTCTTGTTTATTGGGTTTCTCTCCACAGATTTTGGAAAAGACGTATGCATATTGACTCTACTCATCAAGGAGAATCTATCTGTCCAATCAGAATTCAATTTTGAGCATTTTCAGATTTGGCCCTAACAATTAGGGTTTCCACAAAGATAGGAATTTATGGAATCTGAAGACATAGCTGGAAGCTCCTTGCAAAAATCAAAGTTTAGAGCTTTGGATCGATATTTTTGGCTGGGTAGATATCCAGGAAACTCAAACCCTAATTCAGGGTCCTCACTAGTGAACCCGGCAAGACAAAAAGGAATTTCTGAAGGGTGAAGCTTTGCAGATCTCAAATTCTGAATACACCAGGTTGATCATATCATCAAGGCGCATCTTTCTATCCTTTCAGAAAGTTGAAATTCACACTTTGAATTTTTAGGGTTTTTTCGACAAACCCTAATCTGGGACCAGATCCAGTTTTCAGCAAATCAAGTGGTAAGACCTAAATCTTTTCTATTTCCATTTCAAGTACTCTTTAAGATGTCTCACCACACCAAGCTTGAGGACAAGCTTGAAGGAGCTGATAACTTCCGAGCCTGGAAGTATAGGATTGGGTTAATCCTGGAAGAGAATGAGTTGGACTCATATGTAAAAGAAGACATCCCTATCCCAGAGGATGAAGAGGATAAGATATTACATAAGAAGAACTTGGTCAAAGCAAAGAGAATTATTGCTTATTCTATCAAATACCATCTCATACAACATGTGTCATCCCCGAAGACACCCAAGGAGATGTTTGACTCTCTGACCAAGCTATTTGAAGGGAAGAACATAAATCAGAAGATGACTCTACCGAATCAATTGAAAGGGGCCAACATGTTGAATGGAGAGACCATTCAATCCTATTTCTCCAAGGTCTCTCAAATCAAGGAACAACTTGAAGTTGTAGATGAAACGGTGGAGAATGGTGAAATTGTTATGACCACTTTGAATGGCCTACCTAGGTCATGGGACTCCTTTATCCAAGGGATCTGTGCAAGAAAGAAATTGATCTCCTTCAGTATACTGTGGGAGGAATGTTCTCAAGAAGAAGCAAGGCTTGTGGCACGAGAAGAAAAGATAGGGAATGAAGATCAAGCTCTCACAGTACACACCAAGAAAGGAAAGTTCAAGAGGGAGCCATCCCATCACAAGAAAAAATCTTCTCATCCATATCACAAAGAAAAGAAAGATCTGAGGTGTTTCAATTGCAATGAGAAAGGACATTTTGCCTCAGAATGTCCCAAGAAAAGGAAAGAAGATTCCAACAACTCCAACAAGAAGAAGAAGAAGAACAAAAGAAGGTATCATGCTCATGCTGTCGAGGATGATGAACATCCCAGGAAGAAAGCTAGAACGACTCATCAAGCGAAGAAGAGTATGTCCTAATCTCTACTCTCACGGGTACTATCTCTCATGCTTGTAATGATTATCTTATTGACACTGGTGCTTCCAAACACATGACTGGGTTTAAAGAATCTTTTGTAAATCTATCAGAACATGAATCACCCCATAAAGTGAAACTTGGGGATGACTATCAATACCCTATCAAAGGAAGTGGTGAAGCTTCCTACAACCTAGATTCTGGAAAGTCCTTAAAGATGAAAGAAGTTCTCTATGTATCTGGACTCAAGAAAAACCTACTCTCCATATCCGCATTGGATGTAAAAGGTATGAGGGTTGCATTTGTGGATGGCCAAGTTCTAATGTGGCCAAAGGGAAAGACCATAGATGATGCAGTGGTGATTGGAGAGTAAGAGGGAGGATTGTATAAATTGAAGGGACAACTTGAACATGCCATGGTGCATGATTCCATGGAGCCAAGTGAACTTTGGCATAGAAGACTTGCACATATGCACTACAGAGCATTACCAATTGCAAGTAAAGTTGTAGAAGGTCTTTCTGAAATCAAGACCAAGCATGAAGGTGTTTGCAAAGGATGTGCAAAAGGAAAGAACATAAAGAAGGCATTTCCAAGCAGTGAAAGCAAGGAAAAAAGTATCTTGGAAATTATCCACTCTGACGTATGTGTTAACACCCAAAAAGTGCTCACTGGTTCATTTCCTTATTCACATGACCCATTTGTCCACTTTTCCACCATTTGAGCCTCTAAAGCCACCAAAAGGTCACCAAAAGACCTTAATACACCCCTTTTTCCACTCAAAATGAATATTTTCCCCCAAAAAGCATAAAAAACCCTCAAAAAGGGTCCAAAATTCCCAAAAATATTAAAAAGGGAATAAAAATATTAAAAATATTCAAAAAAGGAAAAAGGAGGGAAAAGGTACGTAAACCATGTTGGTCAATACCATTGGTTTCCTAAAAAACCATAATGGTATTCCCCACCACCAAAAACTATAAAAAGGTGGTAGGGGCTCCTCACTTTCCATCCATCCATCATCCTATCCTCATGCTGCCAAAATCTCCCATGAGCTTTTGGCCATTGTAGCTACCTTGGAGAAGGGACCTTTGGAGTTTGGAGTTACTCACCCTTGGAGCTACTCAACAATCTTCACCACTTGGAGGTATTACCATTGCAAGCACTTGCCTTCCCTTATTCTTAATACAAAGTTATTCTTTATTCTATTTCTTGTTCTTGTTTTCCATAATATTTCCATTGTTTGCTTATTTACTTCACATAGGTCCATGTTTAATATAGTTTAGATTAGTTTGTTATTTATTTCTATTGAAACTGTTGCTACTAGTTAGCAAGTGCCCATTGCACTAAGCTTGGTTGCAAAATCAAGCCAACAGTTTTTGGCGACTCCGCTGGCTTCGAATTCGTAGATCTCAAATTTTTCTTTAGATCTTAGTTTTTGTTAGTATTAGTCAGATTAATTCATAGATCTGCCACCCTAGACAGTAGATCCATTGTTGTTCTAGATCTTGGCCCATTCTATTGCCATTAACAGCCCGAAATTTTCAATTTTCGGGTTCGTTTTTTGGCGTCCATGTACGTCTTTCGCCTCGCGGCTTTTTTCCCAACAGTCACGCGGCTCATCGCGACTTCGCGGCTCTTTTTCGTGCGGCTCGCCGCGGCTTCGCGGCCAATTTGCGCGCTGCACATCGCGGCTTTGCGGCCATTTTCCGCGCTGTACATCGTGACTATGTGATGGAATCCCGCGCTCCACATCGCGGCTTCGCGGCTGAAACCCGTGCTGCCCATCGCGACTGTGTGACAGAAACCCATGCAGTCCATTGCGGCTGTTCTGCCAAAACCTGCGATGCAAGTTTTTTCAATTCGGCCAATCCGTTAAAAATTAATTTTGTGCTATATTTTCTGCCCATTTAGCACATTTTACAGTATTACAATTCCTGCATTTTTTACAGCCATAGAAATATTTTACTATTTAGAATGCTCCTTTAAAAAGTCTTTTTAAAAATTTTCAAAAATTGAAAGAAGGATTTATTTGCATTTTATCTAGATAAAAATTTTACTGTTTACTTCCTTGATGTTTTGCCCATAGCAAATTTTAAAAGAAATCCATTTATTTTTTGAAGAATTCATATTATTTGCTTTCCTATTTCAAAGATCCTTTGTTTTTTGAATAGTTTTTGCAAAGCATTCAATTTCAGTTTAAAATACCACACATGCACCCACTCAAACACATAATTTAAATTGAGCCTTAAAATTTACCCTAACTTCAACCAACTTTTAACCCCACTTGGGGAGCACTTAAAAGAACTTTGTAGCTAGGTAGAATTGAGGGGATAGGTGTTCCAATAACACCCCTCAGTTATTACATTTGAGACATAGCTGTTGTCCATTAGGGAACCAAAATCTCCTAGTATTTTTTGGCATGGTCACAACCAGTTTATCAGAGGGCCTCTCCCCTAGGAGGGTTGAAGTCACGAGGATGGTTCCGGAAGCCTGAGTGGAATACCGAAATCCATTCAGTAACTGAAGGCTACCATTCGCAGTTCTCGGGATATCCCTGTATGGGGTTATTGCGGTAAAAGGACCAAACGATAGATTCACCTTTTCTGAACGTGTCATGAACGGAGTATCCTAGTTGCCATTCTTTAGGATTGATTACCCGGTGTCCCTCCCAGTAGGGGGATATCTAGCTGTTGATTCAACACTCAATATTGTCTGACTTGGATTTCATCACCTGGTAGAGAATATCATTTGTTGACTCACAATACTTCTAGTTAGGTGTTTGCATGATACAATTCACCTTTGGTCTAGTAGCACCTCTTTTTTCTAGAAGCTGTTTGACTGTTGGTAATCTGACCATTTTTGTTGCATCCCTCCACTTATTATAGGACAGCTGCAATAATAAAGTGCTTTTTGAGGTTGATTTTTTGGCCTGAGAGCCTTTATTTTCACTCCCCTTTTTTGCACCCTTGGTTGCATTAGGGTTTCGAGTTTTTTATACATCACCACCTTACACTAAAAAAAAAAAAAAAAATTCTCACCATTGAGAATTTTAGACGATCTCGTCATCTTCAGGGTGAACCCCCAGAGTTCAGTCTGCTTGGCTCTCCACGTCACCGACGTCGAGCCTTATCCCTTGACTCAACATGTCATCGGCCAAACATACAGTCATCCGATTTTGACACACCTCACTTCACATCTGATTCTGAGGCTGAATCTGAAAACCCTACTGAATTATTACCAACCAACCTCATGGCCGGAACACAATTCGACCCCCTTTTTACCAGTACCATAGGAGATACATCCACAAACCCTTCTACTGCGGTGCCATCCATGGAAACAACCACCCCCCTAGGTATGCCTAATATGGGGGACACTCCACCTTTAGGAATTCCCAACACAGGACTACCTCCTATTATGGGTATGCCAAACATAGGGGTCACACCCCCTCTCATTACCACAACCCAGATCCCAGGAATTCCTACTACTATTCCTAACCCTGGTGTAACACATGTTGCACTTGGAAACGCTGGCCCATACCAAACCACAACTGTTGGAGGACACATACCTTCAATACCTAGCATACCCTTAGGGGCTACTGGACCACTACATCATGCAACCATGAATAGTCATGTCCCAGTCACTACACCACACCCATCTGCTAGTTTACCTTACATGGCAAGTCTGAACTTACCAGACTTAGCCAGGCTAACCAATGATCCTATCCAGCACAACCCTACATGGCCACCCATGCCTACGAAGCTCCCCTCGGACATACCCAAGTCTGAAGGAAAGCCTAGGGAGGACCCTCAAAACCACATAATGTCTTTTCACCTATGTTGTTCATCTAACTCCATAGTGGATGACTCCATTCGTCTAAGACTATTGCAACAAACATTCACTGGCTCGGCAGCCAAGTGCTACATCGAACAACCACATGGGACCCACCAGACTTTTATGTCTCTCACCTCCACTTTCCTTCATTTTTTTCAGCTACCTGTACGTTATGATGCAGGAGTTGAAATACTATTGTCTTGCAGACAGAACACAGCTACCCACATCATGGACCACATCCATGAGTGGCGCAAGCGTCGTAGCCGCTGTAAAATTAAACTAGATGACTGGATATTTTTTGATTGGTTCCTTAAATCACTCCTACCCCTCATAGCAAAAGACGTCGCTTCTGAACGACCCCAGTCAGAGGAAGAAGCTATCCTAAAAGCTCAGCAATTCGACCTAATTTATGCTCAATCAGGCTATCTCTACACAATCATACCAGACGCCCCACGAGGCGATTCTTCACGCGGTGACACACCGGTGGCATCACATGCCGCCGATGGTATTATTGGCCAAGTCACACCACAAATTAAACCTTTTAGCATGGTGAGCACCATAAATGCCCCAGACCTCTCTAGGGCTACATCTAATTCTGGAGTGACAACTTCGTATGCTCCAACGAATCAAACTCACCACACCCATGGACCCTCTTGTCCACAACATTGCTATGGGCAAGCGCCATCGGCATATGTACCACCCACATACTATAGCCAACTAGCTACCCAGAACCCAATTCAGTTCCCGCCACAACCTGTGTATTACCCACAGCAAGCTACAACAGCTAACCCAACACCTCCAATAGATCAGGGTTACCAACAACCCCAGCAGGTAACTGGACCACCTCCAGCCCCACCAGCTTATTATCCGACGCAACTTGCTCACGCACCTGTGGCAAACCAAAATCCTCCTGCTGCTCAAGGGAAAGTGTACACACAACAAAATTAGCCCCAACTTCAAAACAACCAACGCAACCAGGGTGGACAACAAAACCGTGGAAGAGGACGTAACTGCGGCAACAATCAACAGCATAATCAAGGTCCACCACCTCCCAATCCTCCAAATAACAACAATGCTACTCCTCCCAACCGGAATCCGGATCGTCATCCCAGGCAGCCCAAAAGCAATAACCTCAGAACAAACCATCCTTGTTCTATTTGCGGGGTCTATGGCCATTACACACATGCTTTCCCACATTTGGAGCGAGCCCGACAACTCTGGACTGACGATGCCCATCATCAAGGGCAAGCGGCTCCTCAGGCGCCACCCAACCCTCCACCACCTCAACATCAATCTTTGGTGCTGCAAAACCCCTTTCCAACCCAAGGCGTAGTGAACACTCAGCCGATAGCTCCCCCTTAGGGAAACGCACCACCACAACAACAAATCACTTATGCCGCTCCTGATCAACCCATGTTCGATTCAGATACTCACCACTTGTTAATGATGTCATCCGCAGATGCCAACCTCCAAACCCGCCGGAACCAATATGGCTCCACCCCCGAAGCCCCTCCCGCCGACAAGAACACTAACGTTCATCCCACGGATCAGACGTTATGTATACCTCCGGCTCCACTCGATGGCGCTTCTAAAGCTCCTCGCTTCCCACTTCGCCGCATCAACAATAATCCCAATGCTCGTGCTGCGTCGAATTACAGCATTGTAGATGACTTAGCCTAGTCTCCCGCAACCATGTCTGCTTTAGAAGTCTTAAAAAACTGTCCTTCATAGCGCAAGACTTTGCTCTCTGCCATTGGCACTATTGACCCCAATGATTCACAGCTGATGGCATTCGATTCAGACCAGTCCGAACCACGCTTGCCTTCCACTTTAGCATTCCAAGTTTTCGTTTCCATTCAGAATCTTGTCATCCATCAGTGCATTATCGATGAAGGTGCATCTACATGCGTTATGTCCACATTCGTTTGGCAGAACTTGGGATCTCCTACTCTCTAGCAGTTCACCACCGCATTACGAGCCTACGACGACCGTTCAGCTCAACCCCAAGGTCTCCTCGCTAATGTCCCCGTCCAGCTGGCTGGTAAAATCGTGCTCATTGACATAGAGGTCATCAATGCCCAACTTGACTATAACCTCTTACTTGGTCGCAGCTACATGTATGCCATGCGGGCTGTTGCCTCATCCATTTTTCGTACCATGATGTTTCCTCATGACGGACGCGTGGTCAAGGTCAACCAACTCACCTATTACGATCCTAAGGCCCCCGCTGCACCTGAAAATGTTGTCCCTATGGTTGAACAACCTGTTTTTGGTGCAACTACCTCATTTATTTCCTCCGTGGGACCCGGACTTTACTCCGACGCGCCGATGACTTCTACATTCCAATCTATTCCACCACCGACACCGGATACCCACGTCGCTGACCTCTGTACTCTTTCACACAATACACAAACACCCAACAATCAACCATCCTTGTTACCTAAACCACCATTGGTCCCTAGTCACATTGGTGTTACACCCATCCACACAATCCCCTTTCTGTTTCCTCCCTCAGGCGTAGTAAGCACTCTGGTTATGGCTACCCTTAGTCTCCCCGGGTTAACATTGGGATTACCCATATGGTATATTTCACCTCCCGTTCCCCCGCCGACACCAAATGTCATCCTGCAACTGGTGCAACCCATTGTCACTTCTACTCAACCACCTCCCAGTATCACTACTCCTTCGTCATCTACGAATCCCCCTCCTCTCATCAAGCCCACTGGGGGCAGAGACCCACAACCATACACTGCGGTACCCCCACCCAAAGCAGTTAAACCTCCCCCCGTATTCCGTGCTCCTCCTAAATGCTCATTGTGTGATGAGTTAGGCCATTCAACTCATCAATGTCCAAAGTTACCTGCATTACAGGAACACATGCAAATGCTTGACAATGACCCCAATATCCCAGCTGTCAAAATCGACTCAAACCCCAAGCCTCATGACAAATCACTGCGTACCAACCACCCTTGTGCGATATGCGATATTTATGGCCATTACTCACATCATTGTCCTAATATCCTAGATTACAAAGCAACATTGTATGAGTTGAATAACATTGATTTAGAAATATCTCCTCCCCTCATCGAGGAAATCTACCCTCCCGTATCACCCTCATCCAGAGAGATTAACACCATTTATATGATCTCTTCGATTACTACTACCTCGTCAACTGATTTGACCACTCAAAGTTTCCGCAATGATGAGGAGACTCTAGAGGCTCTTACTACCCATGATTACCCCTGGGAATATGTGCACCATCGTTCATACTTCCTCCCAGAAGAGACCTTATCCACCACCGCTACCCAGTTCGCGGTTGAGTCCAAAGATTTCCTTCCTACTAAAGTCGACTAGTTTAAGGATCCTATTCCTGCTCCTGATGCCTTTGAGGAAGGTAACATGGCCAAAATCTCTCCTGTCATCCACATCGATATCTCTGACCCACCTGGTTCCCTTGAAATCATTACATTAGGAGCCTCCTGCAGTGAGCATGAGAGTGGAGAATACAAAAAACTGTTCCAAGAATTTCATGATGTCTTTGCTTGGTCCTATACCAAGATGCCTGGTCTTGACCCCGCCATTATAGAGCACCACATTGACACACGGCCTGATGTACCCCCCGTTCGTCAAAAACAGCGACCCGTTCATCCCCCACCATCTTCCTCCTTGGAAGAAATTAACACAATTTACACGATTTCCATTGGATACCCCTCTGTCCGGTCGACCCCTGCCATTGATCCCTTTCACACACATGTTCCACTCTGCTACATCGGTTTCACTGATGGTGCAAGCCGTTGGTCCCCTAATCTGGCCTCCACAGCTTGGGTAATATATTCCCCTTCACATGAGTTGATCCACATCGACGGAGTGTGTTTAGGTGCTGCCACCAACAACCAAGTTGAATATGATGCCGTGACTGGTCTCCTAGCCGCAGCTCTCCAAATGAGCATACATCACCTTAACATTTTCTTGGACTCACAACTCCTTGTTTCCTAGCTCAACAATGATTACCAGGTACGCGATCCCTATCTTTTCAGAAAATTTTTGTGCACTAAACAAATGATTCGACAGTTTGAATCCATTTCATTCACACATGTCCCAAGAAACCTCAATAGTGTAGCAGACCATATGGCCAACAACGTACTTGACTGGCACACCAATCAAATCATTTCATAAAGAAAATGCATCCACGTGCATCACATGTGCCTCCATGGGCATATATCTAAATATGACAAAAATGCATCCACGTGCATAACATGTGCCTCCACGGGCATATACCAAAACAAAATGTGCATCCACATGCATAACATGTGCCTCCATGGGCATATACAAAAAATCAAAATGTTGCATCCACATGCATAACATGTGCCTCCACAGGCATACAGAAAATCAAACATGCCTCCACGAGCGAACAAAAAGACAACAAATGCATCCATGTGCATACACGACTATATATCAACATCATATATATATATATATACATCACAATATAGTCAAAACATGAAATAGGTGCCCTCAACACCCAATATACAAAAATACATCAGCCGTACAAAAAAGAGCTTCCCCATATGCTCATCAGCATTTGGGGGCAAATACATATGATCTAATCATCACGGTCCCTGGGCTCCTCTAGTGCCTCCTCCGTCGGCCCTGCCGGATCATGCCGAGCCCAAACTCTCCGCTCTGCTGGCCCCGCTGGATCATCTCGTAGACGAATCCTCCTCTCCGCCGGCCCTGCCGGATCATCCCAACCACCATCCCTGTACTTGGCTGCCAACAACGCTACCTCAGCAGGATCGAGCGCCACTCACGTGGTGCATCGAAACATCGCTCGACAATGTCCCGATCTAAGTCTCTCCACCCATCCTCTGGGAATCCTACTAGAATCATATCTAGTGTCTCTCGGACACCAGCAATAGCATCATCTCGAGGGCCAGTCCCTCAACCACGAGCCCCAAATCCTCGACCATGTGGAGGCGGTACAGCTGCCGGAGGTGGAGCAACCACCATCGCCCGTCCCCTGCGAGCCACATAGTCAGCCGGTGGAACAGGACCAACATCTGCACAATGCAAATAAACCATCATATACATATCTAACTATAATCATAACCAATCAATCTAGAAACACATGATATAGTAGAGAACAAAACATACCATCTAAACCCCAGGCCTGTCCCTGGGCTCGAGGCATCTTCGGATCTCCTTGGTAATCCATACAAGCAAATGGATAGTCCTCAATCAGCAGAGGGATCTGCTCCCACTGCTCATACATCTCCTGCGAGAATAACCCACGGATACCACCACCACCGCGAAGCATCATCTGCCCCCACCGCACCATCCGTGGCTCACTCACCAAACCATCATGAATGGGCACCCGTGGTCGCAAAGTCGGTACCCGCTCAAAGAAAAAAAAACACAGAAAGGAGGCATAGCAGAACTCTCCCCCCTCCCGACTGACCTTGTCCAGATCTCTCCAGACACCAGCTAAAAACATCTGACCCCATGCATAATAAGTCCCCCTCAGCACAGAATCCACCATCATCGTTTGTCCCCCTGACAAAAGATGTGGCGCCGCGGCACCCAACACACGCAGAACAGAAGCCCCGACAGCCTGCATGTCCCACTCTCGTAGTGATCTCAGACTCAGCGTGATGTTTTGGACAATTGCCCCAGCGACACAGAAAGTCTCCAGGAGATCCTCCATGTCAACACCTGCCAGGATCCTCGGCAGAAGATCCCCCACCTCCCCTAAGCGAGGTAACCCAGTAAGAAAATAAACATCTGTGAGGGTGATCTCCAACCTCTCACCCCCAACAACAAAGGCACCCTCTGCAGGTACCCACCAACTCACCAACTTGTTCAGTAGAGGTCCTACTGAACGTATTGGTGGAATCTGAGTGAACTTTAGTAGTCCACCCACTGCCAAAGCCTGCCGAACCCCCTGATCTGTACAAATCCGGACCATCAAATCTTCCTCCATCTCTCGCTCTCTCCATGATGTTAATGGTCTCCTTAGCATCCTGCCAAAAAAAAAAAGAAACTTTTAGCACCATAGAAAAAATTTTCAAAAATAACATCGCGGCTTTTCCATCAAAAGCCGCGATGTCCATCGCGGCTTCTATACAAGAACCCGCGATGAACATCGCGGGTATTGGCCAGACAGTCACGATGAACATCGCGACTGTCTCCCCCATACTTGCGATGAACATCGCGACTTTCAAACTGACAGTCGCGAACATCGTGACTGTCAGCCTCAAACCCGTGATGTCCATCGCGGCAAAGGAGCCGAAACTCGCGATATTCCATGTTAGAAGGCCAACATGGAATTTCGTGGCCTTCGGGGGCCCGCCGCTAACCAAAAAATACATAATTGAAAAGGCTAAGGTGAATAGAGTTACCTCAAACTCGCGGAATCGAAAACCAACGGTGAAATCTCTTGGAAATCAAGAAAGAGCTCTGACTGCTCTGCCAAACTCACACGTAACAATGACATGTCATATGGGCCCCACGACCTATTTATAGAGATTCCACCATTTTTCAAACAACCATTCCGGTGTCATACGACGTCCGTTTCTCAAACTGTTGGTACCATTGGAATCAGAACAGCGATGACTTCATGACAGTTCTTTCCTTTTCCTGTTTTCACCAGGTCCATTTTTTGACCATTTTTTCACGTCCTCATTGCCTCGGTTTACATGCCACATCTGCCATCATCCATTTTTAACGAATCTTATATCGCCGGATTCATTTTTCCGTGCTCATGATGATGCTTGAGATCATTTCTCGCTCTCACGCCTAGATTTTTCGATCATTTTTCCCATGCCCCCTCGTCGCCTCGGTTTGCATGCCACATTGACCGTCGTCCATTTTTTACGAATCTTATATTGCCAGATCCAGTTTTCCGTGCTCGTGATGATGCTTGAGATCATTTCTCACTCTCACGCCTAGATTTTTCGGGTATTTTTCCCCTCGTCACCTCGGTTTGCGTGCCACATCGGCCGTCGTCCATTTTTTACGAATCTTATATTGCCGGATCCAGTTTTCTGCGCTCGTGATGATGCTTGAGATCATTTCTCGCTCTCACCTCCATATTTTTTGGGCATTTTTCCCATGACCCCTTGTCGCCTCGGTTTGCGTGCCACATTGGTCGTTGCCCCTTTTTGACAATCTTTATGTCACCAGATTCAGTTTTCCGCACTCATGATGATGCTTGAGACCTTTTCTCACTATCATCAATCCCTTTTTGTTCAGTATAATTTTATCCCTTTTTCAGGCCAAGCAATCCCTCTTACGAAAAAGGCACTTAGGGAATTTTTGTTAAGCTCTTTTCTGACTCCTAAAACAATGAAAAGATCGCCAAGCAACCTTGCTTCCTTTCATGCTCACTAAACGTATCTGAAAGGGCGTCTACCTGGTATAAGTTTACCCCTTTTCCGGACCTTGTAGACTAATTACGAAAAAGGAATACTCTAGTCACATCGGCTAGAAGAGTTCTCCATTTGCATCATTTTATGCTTTTTTGGGCCTTGGAGACTAACTTATGAAAAAGAACACCAATGGAGTCCACTTATCGCTTTTAGACTCTCTAAACATGAAAGCGACCACGATCAATCACCATCCTGGGCTCGTAAAACCAACAGGACAGTAATCATAACCACTGCAGAGTCTTCTTATCGTTTTTAGACTCCTTAAAAATGAAAGCACCAATGAGCACGAACAGTCCTGGGCTCACAAAATCCACAGGACAGTACCATTTCAGAGCACACTTTTATCCCTTCTTGGAGCTCATTAAAACTATGAAGAAGGATCCAATGGTGCTTCTCAGTGCCACAACAGATCACGTCTACTCATATGGCAGCTTCCCCATTTTGGTCGCCTTTGTTCAGTGTATTCTGCAGTATGTCACCCTAAGAATCCCTCGACAGCACCCATCAGCTTGACCCCCCAGAGTCAATACATATCCTTCAGTCCCTAAAATCTATGATCCCCACACCTACAAGTCAGTTCCCTACGCTGCCAGGTCAACCATGTCATCATGCTCTGAACAAAGGAAGTTTGAGTCTACCCACTATATGACCCCAGTTACTCCCCATCCCCACAAGTATGACAGTCCTACCATCAGTACTACCACACTTCAGTTCTACACCTCGTGCTCCTATCAAGGAAACATCATTGCCTTGTTAGTTGTTGGTTTCCCTCTGTCGACGACAACCAAATTTATTCCAGAGGATAGACCTAGAGGTCCCTGTGTCTTGGACTCATCACCATTTATGACGAGTGCCTACGAATCATTTCGAGAAGAGTCCTCAGTGCCTCTCCAAATGGTTGTTTCTCACATTCTCGACTTCAACACCTTGATCGCATCGTTGAGACACGCATAGGGTATTGGTCCTTTCAGTTATCAATCGAAGACCCTGGATACCACCTGACTCTTCCACATTTGAGAGTCTACTTATGGAAACAACTAGTTACAATTTTTCTATAGATATCCGGGTTGCGCATGGCGACAGTATTCAGGTAACCCAGTTTTTATTCTCCCTCGAGTATACAATTACATATACTTCCCAGAGATGGCTCACAGTCATTGAGTCCCTACAGATGTTGGACACCTTCAGTTTCAGCAGTTCATCAACCCTTCTGAGACCTTATTCAGAATGATTGATGCTTTATTCCAGTGTATCAGTTATTGAGATGAGTCATGTTATGATCATGAGTACATCCCAAAATGATGTCCCCTCTGGACCATTATGATGTACCAGCATATTTTTTATGTATTTTCTCAGGTCCCCCTTCTTGGGACTAATTGTTTATATATGTCTTGATACGAGCATGGGTATGCCCGCCTCATCCATTATTAGAGATTATTCCTCATTCATATTGAGGCCATGTAATATGTTTTGTTTTTTGCAGCTTCCAAGTGCCGTGGATCCAGTCTCCAATCGGTCTCTTCTCTTCCCCAAACCCCAGAAAAATGACAAAAGAACTATGATGTCTATCGGCCATACGATGAGCTCCTGGCCTCACACATCAGGGGGCAATCTGTTAACACCCAAAAAGTGCTCACTAGCTCATTTCCTTATTCACATGACCCATTTGTACACTTTTCCACCATTTGAGCCTCTAAAGCCACCAAAAGGTCACCAAAAGACCTTGATACACCCCTTTTTCCACTCAAAATGAATATTTTTCCTCAAAAAGCATAAAAAAACCCTCAAAAAGGGTCCAAAATTCCCAAAAATATTAAAAAGGGAATAAAAATATTCAAAATATTCAAAAAAGGAAAAAGGAGAGAAAAGGTACCTAAACCATGTTGGTCAATACCATTGGTTTTCTCAAAAACCATAATGGTATTCCCCACCACCAAAAACTATAAAAAGGTGGTAGGGGCTCCTCACTTTCCATCCATCCATCATCCTATCCTCATGCTACCAAAATCTCCCATGAGCTTTTGGCCATTGTAGCTACCTTGGAGAAGGGACCTTTGGAGTTTGGAGCTGCTCACCCTTGGAGCTACTCAACAATCTTCACCACTTGGAGGTATTACCATTGCAAGCACTTGCTTGCCCTTATTCTTAATACAAAGTTATTCTTTATTCTATTTCTTGTTCTTGTTTTCCATAATATTTCCATTGTTTGCTTATTTACTTCACATAGGTCCATGTTTAATATATTTTAATATAGTTTGTTATTTATTTCTATTGAAACTGCTGCTACTAGTTAGCAGATGCCCATTGCACTAAGCTTGGTTGCAAAACCAAGCCAACAGTATGTGGTCCGATGTCATCCAGTTCTCTGAGTGGGTATGTTTACTATGTCTCTTTCATTGATGACTTCTCCAAGAAGACTTGGGCTTACTTCTTTATGAACAAAGATGAAGTATTTGATAAGTTCAAGGAATTCAAAACCTTGATGGAGAATCAAACTGATCAGAAAATCAAGACTTTCAGATCCGACAACAGTGGAGAATTCACTTCAGGTGACTTCAAGAAACTTTGTAGTTATTCAGGGATTAAGAGGGAGTTGAATGCTCCTTACAATCCACAATAGAATGGAGTTGCAGAAAGAAAGAACAGAAAAATCATGGAAGCCGGAAGGGCAATGATGCATGACCAGGATCTACCTATGCATCTATGGGCAGAAGCAGCTAGGACAGTTGTATATGTGCATAACAGAACACCCCACAAGATATTTGACAACAAGACACCAGAAGAGGTCTTCTCTGGTAAGAAACCTGAAGTCAGCCATCTCAGAATATTTCATTGTCCAGTATATACTCATGTCCCAAAAGAAAAGAGGACTAAGCTAGATCCTTCAGGAAAGAAGGGTATCTTTGTGGGTTATAGTGAAAGCTCGAAGGCTTACAGAATATACTTTCCAGGGTTCAAGAAGATTGATGTCAGCAGGGATGTAACATTTGATGAAAACTCAGCATTCATCAAATCAAGGAAGACACCTGTTGAAGTTTATGAAGAACCTAAAGAAACTAGATTTCAAGACACTACCATGACTAAAGCAATTCCAAATGTTGATCGTGAAATTGAAGATCCACAACAACCTGTAGATGCACCACATGAGAACAACTCTCACAAGAGGAAACCTACATGGGCTAGAGAGCTCATTCAAGATGTAGAAATATTTGGCATTCGAGAAGAAGAACACAGAGCAAAGAAGAGAACTAGATCTCATACCAGCTATGTTGCTTTACTCTGTGATATCATGAACAAAGAACCTTCCAATTATGAAGAAGCAACGGAACAGAAAGAATTGAATGATGCCATGGTCGAGGAATACCAATCAATAATGAAGAACGATGTTTGGGATGTTGTCCCAAGACCTGAAGGGAAGTCTGTTGTGACTTCCGAATGGATCTACAAGATCAAGCATGCTGCAAATGGAAGCATAGAGAAATACAAGGCAAGATTTGTAGCTCATGGCTTCTCTCAGAAAGAGGGAATATATTATGAAGAAACTTTTGCTCCTGTAGCCAGGTACACCTCCATCAAATCAGTACTAGCCTTGGCTGCAGCGATGAAATGGAAGATACATTAGATGGATGTCAAGACTGCTTTGTTGAATGGTGTAGTTGAAGAGGAAGTATATGTGGAGCAGCCACTTGGTTTTGAAACACATGACAGGGAGTCATATGTGTGTAGATTGAAGAAAGCCTTGTATGGCTTGAAGCAAGCTCCTAGGACTTGGTATGGTAGGATGGACAGTTTCCTATCTAGTTTGGGCTTTACCAAGAGTAAAGCGGATTCCAACCTTTACTACAAAGTTGAGGAAGGAGATCTTGTGATACTACTCCTATATGTACATGACCTGTTTGTAATAGGAGATGATAGATTGATTGTCGATACAAAGAGGAAGCTTGCTGCCGAGTTCGATATGAAGGACTTAGGGATGATGCATTATTTCCTAGGTATGGAGGTGTGGCAGAGTGCAGATGGGATCTTCCTTGGACAAGGGAAGTATGCAGTAGATATCCTGAAGAGGTTCAGGATGATGGATTGCAAGGCCATGGCCACACCTATGGCATCGAACCTGAAGCTTCTGTGTGCTGCTTCATTTGAGCCGGTTGATGTCTCTATGTATCGTCAGATGATTGGGTCCTTGATGTACCTGACGAACACGAGACCAGATATTTGCTTTGCGGTGAACACATTGAGCCAGTTCCTGACGGATCCGAGGGGTGTTCACCTGGTTGTTGTAAAGCATATTCTGAGGTACCTAAAGGGTACAGCTGACTATGGGCTCAAGTATGATGCGAATCAAAAGTTTAACCTATAGGGTTATGTTGATTCAGATTGGGCAAGCAGTGTTACAGATAGGAAGAGCACTTCTGGGTGCTGCTTCAATATGGGATCAGGTGTGATCTCTTGATTTAGCCGGAAGCAGTCTTGCATAGCACTGAGTACAACTGAGGTAGAGTATGTTGCAGCTTGTTAGGCTAGTTGTGAGGCAGTATGGCTGAGGAAGCTACTGTCTGAATTATTTGATCTACCGTTGGAGGCTACTAGTATATTTTGTGACAACCAAAGTTGTGTGAAGCTGTCTGAGAACCCGGTGTTCCAAGATAGGTAGAAACACATAGAGATAAAATATCACTATATCAGGGATATGGTGCAGAGAGGAGTAGTGAAGCTCCTATATGTTGCGACGGACGAGCAGATTGCAGATGTGTTGATGAATCCACTAGCCAGAGTGAAGTTCGAGTAATTCAGAGAGAGGCTTGGTGTTCTTTAGATCGACGACACTTCGAGGAAGAAGTGATGGAGACATTTACTGTAGCCATTCCTAGCATGGTGGAAGGGGGATCCTTCACATGGATGTGGATGTAAGTGTTAGATGATGAGCATTAGGATGATGTTCTAGTTTCTGCTCTGTATGATTAGTTGGATCATTTATGTATGTACGCATCATGTTGGATGCTGGATATGATTAGTTGGATCATTTATGTATGTACGAATCATGTTGGATGTTGGATATGATCAGTTGGATCATTTATGTATGTACGCATCATGTTGGATGTTGGATATGATCAGTTGGATCATTTATGTATATATGCATCATGTTGGATGCTTGGACCATGTATCTGTATATGTATCAGGTGGATACGTTGTATGATCAGGTAGATCATGTATGTTGATATGTATCAGGTACATACAATGTGTGGATCATGTATCTATGTATGTATCAGGTGGATACACTATGTATGGTGATATGTATCAGGTAGATACTTGGTATGCATCAGGTAGATGCATTGTATGATTAGGATGATCGTGGATGACGAGCTTCTTCAGATGACATGCATCAGGATGATGCAGTGATGATGATCAGGATGATCATGCGTACATCAGGATGATGTATGGAGAGTATCAGGCTGATACTCTCTAGCCATGGACAGGTTAAGCAGATGAGCATGTAAGTAGACCTGGGAGATCTGGACAGGATGAAAAAGGCCTTAGATGCTCTTTCGAGGCATTGCTCTGGGAGGACATGTAAGTAGACTTGGTAGATCTGGACAAGATGAAAAAGGCCTCAGATGCTCTTTCGAGGCATTGTCCTATGGCATGTAAGTGGACCTGGGAGATCTGGACAGGATGAAAAAGGCCTCAAATGCTCTTTCATGGCATTGCCATGACCACATGTAATATTCTCTTGGGAGATCTGGACAGGATGAAAAAGGTCTCAGATGCTTCAGCCAGGTTTTGTGGTGGACCACATGTAATGTGCTCCTGGGAGATCTGACAGGTAGAGCTGTGTGCTCGTAATAGCCTGGAAGGCTTCAAGAAAGTTTTGTGGTGAGATCACATGTAATGTGCTCCTGGTAGATCCGACAGGTAGAGTTGTGTGCTCGTAACAGCCTGGGATGCTTCAGCCAGGTTTTGTGATAGGTCACATGTAATGTGCTCCTGGGAGATCCGACAGGTATAGCTGTGTGCTCGTAATAGCCTAGGATGCTACCGCCAGGTTTTGTGAAGCATGTAATAAGTCCTGAGGATTCCACAGTATGCCCAGTGATGATGAAGACTTGCAGGTGGTGGGCCTACATCCAGTATGAAAAAGGATTGGCTCTGTAGAACTTCCTATGATGAGTAGATTCAGAGATTGATTGATATAGCAGTAGCAGTAACAATGACGATGATTTGAGGATGATGATGCGCTGATGATGGTCCAGAGAGGAACACTTGTGCTAGCAAATCTGTGTCAAAAAATACCTTCCTAGTTAAGAGGGAGTGTTGATGTATATGTAACTTCAGAATGTATTTCACCCATGTATTTCATCTATGTATATTGTACTCCTATAGAGATGTTATTATTGCTCTATACGGAAGTGTCATCATTTGTATTGACAAGTGTCGTAAGTTGCCAATGCGTTATTAGACCACCATGTGTGGGGTCGGCCCTGATTAAGTTAATATTGGGTTATTGTACTAAGATATACAAGTTGGCCCCATAAGGTTATTGGGCAATCGGGACAAGTATAAATAGAGATCTCCCGATCTCTATTTGGATCACTCAGAACTCACTCTTCCTTCACTCGGAAAGTGGGGCACATGTGAGCAGGAGGATCAACTTCTAAGAGGAGTCTATCTCTATGTACTTTGGTTGTGCTATTGCACTATATATCTCTGAGGAAGCTATGGGGTTTTTCACCTTAGGGTTTTCCCCATGGAAACTCTGTGTGTCTATTGCCTCTCATGCTTTTGTTTCTTGTAATGATTGACATGCTTGTTATGTTTGATATGCATTGATATACTGTACATGTTATTCTCTCAGTAAAGATCCTAGAGTATCTTGAATTAATGCTCAAAATTTAACACATATTATTGGAAGAATAACCAATCATGGGAGTAAAAACTCGGAGATTAGGTTCACCCTAAGGTCAAAAACTAAAACCCAATTGAATGATAGACTCAAATAGGTGTTGTGTTCAAGGACATGACTGACTTAACTGTCTTTGAAACTGAAAAGATGTGATATACCCTTCTCTTCCCTTATTCTTTTTGGTAAAAGAATGTCCTTCTTGTTGTTTTAATGAGTACAAGAAAGAAAACTCAATAAGTCCAACCATGTAAAAGTTTAACGAGCCCATATGAGGAAGACTCGTGACCCTCTTCATTGTTTACAAAGTTCGAAAAATAAATAGAAGAATACTCTATTGTATTGATCTTTGGATTTTAATATCGAGCCGATATCTGTTCTTGCTCGCCATTGTTTTCGATTTTAAGGAGTCTGAAAAACTTAAGCAATAACTCCATACACCTACCCGTGGATTTTAGTATCGAGCCCAGGTTGGTATATGCTCGCCGGCGTTTTCCTATTTATAGAGTCTGAAAAACTTAAACAATCCTCTGTATACCCTCTCGTGGATTTCACATCGAGCTCGAGTAGGTGAGTGATCGCTTGGTATTTTCATATTTCGAGAGTCTGAAAACCTTAAAGAAAAATCCAAAAAGTCCTTTTTCTTTCAGTTAGTCTCCTCTCCTGAAAAAGTGTAAAACGATGAGATAAGAACTCTTCTAGCCATGTATGACTATAGTATTCCTTTTTTGTACGTAATCTACAAAAGTACGGAAAAGGCTTAAAATTATACCTAAGTGCATGTGCCTTCAATTCCTTTAACGAGCTTTAAGAGAACAAGTATGCTCGGCAATCTTGTTTAGTTTTTCAAATAGTCAAAACAAGAGCTTAAAATGACTTAAAATACAGCTTCTAGGATCGTAGGTTCATGACCTACCAAAGAATAGAATATCAACAACCAAGTTAGTACTATCGACGAATTTTCTCAATGACATAATAAAACAATATGGTACCTATATTGATTTTTCAATAAAGAAACTAAGTCATATTCAGTTTGATACTTTTGAACTTGTAGTGAAAATTTGAAATATATAGGTTAATTTAATCTCACAAAAATTTGTGAATCTTAGTGATTAAATAGACCATTTTACAACCCATTTGAAACTATACACTTTTGAAAAAAGTGGGTAAAAATCAAAGTCAATTTTATATAAATAGTTTCAAAATTGAAAAATCAAATATCACAATTGAAGTTTTTAGGGCAAATTGGAGCAAAACCTTGATCTTCCTTTGTTTGCTACGATCAAACCAGACCAACAATTGATCTTCTACTTCCACCAAGTAAGTTCTTTCCTCCCATACTTGTAATTTCATGTATTTTTTGTCAATTTTTATGGTCAAAATCATTTTAAAGAACTCTTTCAAACTCGTTTCTACATGTGCGCTGCCGTGTTCGAGTAAAAGTAGCATATTCTACACAAATGAGCCGGTTTAGTTCAAACATAGTAGCGTTCGGGCATGACTATGTACTGCAAACAGTAGCGCACACCTCTGAAAGTAGTGTAAAAAATGGAAATGACCAATACTTGACTTCTTGCATTGCAGGATGGTTCTTTTATGGCATGAAAGGGAGCATGAGTAGATGGATCGAGAAGCATTACAAGATCCATTGACTCTCCATGCACTTCGAAGATGTGGTTTATTGAAATTTTATAGAACCGTCAACATGCGGGCACAAATCCGCTTGCTTGAGAGGCTTGTCCATTACTGGGATTCCAATGCATTGGTGTTTGATATCTAAGGAGAAATACTGGAACTCACCATAGATGACATCTATTTTATCATGGGTCTCTCTTGGGGGGGAGACTTGGTGAACTTGAAAGGGTCCTCTTGCAATGTGGGTGCCTTGTCCGTGCAAGAGTATGTCAATGCCTACTGCCTACCAGGAACTGAGAAATCCGGTAGTCAGATTCTTATCTCGACTATTACAAGCTTCCCCCTCAAAGTCATCGTGAGTATTCTTAACCATATGGGAGGGAGTGCTATGAAACATCTTTCCTCAGGACATTATATGCATATAGGTACTGAATTATTGCAAGGCAAAGTATATGACTGGTGTTCAAATCTTTTGGCGAACATGAAGCTTCAACTCTCAGGGTGTAAGACTGGGAGGATGAAGAATTTCAGGTACGGAATCATACTTTGCACCTTCTTCTTTGAGAGGGTGCTTGCTATTAGTTTGGGCATGCCTTTGCCCCCAGTCAACCCTCGTGAGCCAATGTTGTCTCGTTGGGGTGAGATCTTCCTCTGCTAGGGTGGTGGCGAGAGCAACTTTTGTTACCATGAGGATGATTTCTGGGGTTGGTGGGAAATATAAGTGTCATCTCTTGAGTAGTTTCCATATGCGGCCATAGAATTTCGCCATGATTCTGAGTTGATCCTTCCTCTAGGAGCAGCCTGGGGAGATATAGGTATGTTTATGCTTTTGAAAAATTATTTAATTTTTACAATTTTTGTATATATGATTTTTATGATGAGTTTGAAGTACTGAAACAAAGTGTCATAAGAAGATGTTGGAACAGTACGTCCTGAGGGACACAGCCGTACTTTCGCGAGACCAGTGATAGTGGGTGCAGCTGATGCCATGCTGGGAAGCATAGAGAGGAAGATGAGTGGGTTGACTCATGACGTTCCTACATACAGGATCGAGCGAATGTCGCTCGACATGCAGGAGGATGTGGTTGGTGTGCCCCCAACCTGGATTAGGCTACTGCGGAAAGTAGCTAGGCTGGTCATTTTCTATCGAGAGGAAGCAGAGGCAGATAAGGCCCCTCCTTCTCCATAGGAGAAGGATATTCTATGTATATTTTTGAGGCCATCAAGCCCAATTTTGTATCTTATGACATGACTCTGTGACAGACTTATGACTCAAACTCATATTATTTTTTGATACGGATTATATATATATATATAGTATGAAGCCCAATTTTGTATCTTATGACATGACTCTGTGACATACTTATGACTCAAACTCATATTATTTTTTGATACGGATTATATATATATAATATCGGTGTTATTTACATGTGTGTTATTGTAATTTATGCATGAATTATTATGTGTGTGAATGATGCAAATGCCAATCTAAAATGTAGTTTGCAAATGAATCGGCTAATGCATTCAAGTTCCTTGGAATATGTTGAAATGTGATGTAATCAAACTGTCTCTCAACTAACATAACACGCAGAAACTGATGTAGCAAAGTAGGATCTCTAACTTGATAAACACCCGATAACTGAAAAACAACTAACTGTGAGTCAATCTGTACCTCCAAATATGAAATGCCATGGAACAGAGCATCTCGGAGTAGCTCTATGACTGCACTGTATTCAGCCACATTTTTTGTTGTGGGACCTAAACAAGCCCCTCTCGAAGACACCAGTTGGCCAGTTGGTGAGTAAATAACCCAAGCAGTCGTGGCCAACTGACGGGTGTGGTGGCTAACACCATCAGCAAACCCTATAAAGTGTTCAGTCGACATCTGAAACACAAAGCAATAGATGCGTAAGACATAACTACAAACATAAACAAAGCTAACTCTACAAAATGTACAGCTAAAAATACATGAAAAAGCATAGGTGCCTAAGTGTAGTTCTTTTTTAGGTAGAGTCGATGCCTGGAACCTCCTCGTAGGACCATGCAACGACATCATGGAATTCTTTAAAAATATTGGTATACAGAATGATCTCCTCAGGAGAACAGTCTGCTCCAATAAAAATGTTTTCCGCGACCTCAAGTTTGGTGGAAATGTTGATCGGGATTGTTCTCAATATATTCACCATATTCCTTTCAGTATGAACAACTTTTGAAGTAGAAGGGATAGAGGACAAATCAACACTCTCACCAGGTCTCGCAGAAAATTTGCTTTTCTCTATCAAGTTTAGAATGGGAAGTAAATATGACCTAGGGTGCATATGTTGCCGAGGATGATCCAGGCCTATGATGGCTTCCAAAATTGCCTCATCAGAAGGAAAAACAGTGTCCGGACAGTAAACAGAGTGGGTAGAGTCCAGCGACCATGCAGGTGCATAGTCCATATCTGACTCAATAGAGGCCAACGGATTCATGATATGTTCTATTACAGTATGTTTTGCTTCTAAGTATGCTGCTTTTGCAACAGGTAGGGGCAGTGTTGGTTCTGATTTAGTGGGGAGAATCCACGGATCTATTGTTAAACCGACCGTGGAAGTCTCAGAAGGTGAACATTCCTCAGAATAAACAAAATTTACAGGAGCAAGCAAGTCAAAAGTTCCTATTAATGACCCATAGAGACCTGCTCCCAAACTCTCAGTAACTGTGCAGGACTGATCAACCAACAGAATCGATGAATCCGATGAAGTCTAGTTGTTTCTCTAAGAAAACGAAAGTTGATCGACTGTGACGATCTTTCCTTCATGAGGGAACATTACAACTCAGAAAACGACCGATGGAATGGCTCGCATCGCATAGGTCCATCTCCTTCCTAACAACATGTTGTAGTCAAGCGAAGCATCCAGAATTTCAACCTCTACAGCTACTATCTTACCGGCAAGTTCGACGCCGAACGATGGTAAAACTCTGTGTGGACGGAAGGTTCGACCATCAAAAGCAGTGTGCAGTGTGTTTGAGGGGGATAACTCGGGAAAGCCCAAATATTTCCAGCAAGAAATGGACATTACGCACGTAGACACACCCTCATCTACGATAGCTTGTCCAATGGTCTTAGGACCATGAACTACCTCTATCTGGAGAGCGATGTGATACAGCAACCGGTATTTGATATCATTCATATCAAATTGAGCAGTCATGTTGGATGATTCCATGCTCCCAATTACTGCCAGAAGTGCATTGGGTTGCAATGGACAACTTTGAAAGGCTTCCAAAGTGGACATGGCACAGGGGGTTTGGGCTAAATATTCAACAACATTGTAGTTGGCAGTAGCCCGTGTGTTAGGATTGTGCGTAGCCCATTTCAAGACGCCTTTCGGGATCTTGGGTAGCAAATCCACTGGTATGTTGAGAGCAGTAGAAGTATCAGGAATATCTTTATCCTTTTGTTGCAGATCCGGAGTATAGTTTCTTGCACGTGTTTGTAAAAGTGCATCCGAGTTAACCATATTAATGAATGACTGATTAGCTGAGGTGGCATAAGCGGTGCCCCCAGCACTGGAGCTGCCAAAAGCTGAACTCTGTCCATGAGGGAAAGGGTCTTTTAAGACAGCTAGTTTCTTTTCACGGATCAACTTCTGGGCTTCTTCCATTATAGGGCATTGATGGGTAAGGTGGTCCTCTTGGCACAGCTTGCAAGGGAACTTAACCTTCCTTTTTCCCTTTTTACCCTCCTCGGCATTCTGTGTGTTTTTGGGATTTTCTTGGTTTCCCTCCCCTTTCTTGCCCTTTCTTTTGTTGTTGGGCTGCCGAGGGCCCTTTTGGTTCATCTACACTTGTTGTACAGATTCTATTGTTGAATGGGAGGATGCAACTGAGGTTGCTTCTTCAGCAAACTATTTGACTGACAAAGCGTGAACGTACTTTGTTAAAGCCTCAAACGCTGCAAAGTCTACTGAACCCACAATGGCATCAGCGTGTGGTCCAGGTTTAGGTTTACCTAAGTCTATGTTAGACCTCAATGCATTAGGAATAATCTCATACAAGAGCCCAGACTGAGTGTATACCAAGTCAAGCTATTGGGTTCTCAAGATAGCTTCCTCTTCGGAGGACACCCTTGAAGTTGCAACTTCCTTAGAGATATAAGGAAGGAGTGATTTGAGATACCACTCTAATAAAAATGCTGGAGGGATGTCAGACTTAATGAGCCTATTTCTCCTTTGCCACTTTTGAATGTGATTAGATAGATGAGTGGCTTTGTTCTGTCAAAAGGTCGACAAAAGGTTTGTGTCGACATTGTACCAGACAGGAAGTTGAAAATGGTTTATAAAAACAATTGCTAGATCCCGAAAGGTTCCATAAGCAGCTGCCGACAATTCAATATACCATTTGGCTTTGACACTTGTCAAGGTTCTTTGAAAGAGCCTCAACCTGATGTAATCATCATTCAGCGAATTCGAGGAGCACCAGAGATGAAATGTCGTGACATGATCACCGGGGTCCTCACCAGTCTTACCTTCAAACTTTGGGATGTTTCAGGGAAACTTAGTGGGAACAGGTGGCCATGCAGGATCATGGCACACAGGGTCGTTCATAAGCTTTGAAAGATTTTGCAAATTCAAGGTTGCCAGAAATGGTAAACGGGGTTGATCCGATGGAATTTGATAGACAGGAACCTGGTATTGGGGACCTCCCATTGCCTGGTTCGTGTACTATTGGTTTGGGTTGCCCCCAGCAATCGGTTGTGAAGTGAATGCAGTTATAAACATGACAATGGTGAATCATTAATGACCTGAACAAGAGCTCTACAGCACCTCCACTTGGAATGTGATTCTCGACTATTTTTTTCACTTCACATTAACCATAGTTTCCAGTCGTTCTTCTCCATTAATGGCGTGGTGAAAGATCCAATTGGTAATTCTTCTCCCTTCAACTACCACAAATTCGTCGCCATCAGTGCCCTCCTGCTCTATTTGTATTGTTTTCCTTTTAACCTTTTCATTGTAGCTGAATTGTTGTCTATGCATCGATTATAGTTTTGTAAGGTTTTATTGTATTATGTTTTTGCATCATCCATCATCCATCGTTGTTTGTTGGATGAGGGTCTCTGCTCAACAAGAATCTTCTCAGGTCTGTTGATATGCTAGTCCTGTCACTCTTCCTGTGTATCCTCAATGGTTAGACTGGAACGTTCTATTGGGAGATATAGTTCTTTGAAAATATGAGAAGGCTTTCTTAGTTTTTCAGCCATGCTGTAAAGGAGGGCCTAGGACTCGTGTGTTGAAGTTGGACACCACCAAACCACAATGCAAACATGAAGGACCTGGTTAGGCGAGTTCTAGATTCATGCACAAGCAGAATGCATTATGCATAATAAACTTGGTTTTAATAAAGTGGGGTGAAAGATCATTCACATAGGAAATTATGTATTGGAGAAGCATTTTACTTTATTTTTATGTTAGCTGCATGAAAGGATGACCTCGGTTCCTCAAACTAGGATAACATATCATTTTTTGGATAACATCGGTTGAGTCACCAATACTATTTTCATTATCAGAACTATGTCTTAGATAATATTGTATTGAATTCAGTTTTTATTAAGGATATAGGGTCTTACATATGGAATTGTCTCATGTCTATCATGAAAGTGAAATCCCATATCCCAAAAGGTGAGGCCTTGAAGGCTCTTTGTTCCCACTGCTTATGATCAAAGCAAGCATTTTCTTAAATACTCTCAACAATATGATGACAGCATGCCTTCTCCATGCATCTAAGGGTGAGCGTCAGTTACTACAGCTCACCCTCAATCGAGATGCATGGAGAAAGACTCAAACACCAAATGATGCAGCAAATTTTCAGCTCCCGACAGTTTCCAAAACTCTTTGCATTTACAAACATGTTTCGCATGCCTTGCCACAACATTTAAAAGCTTAGCGAAGCAACCGAAACAAATATCTCACATTGGAGGTAAGAAGCAGGTACTGCTAACTCCTGTGCTGCATTTTTTTCTTCATACTCTATCATCCACGATACTAACAAGCGGCAATTGCAAGAAAGGATACAGTCCAGGCCCATCGATTAGGAATAAGTCAAAGTGTCCTTCCGCTAGAGGTATGTTCTGTTTTCTTGCATGCATTTCATTTTCTACTATATATTTTTCCTACTAATGTTTTCATGCACGCAGGTTACTGCATGACAATATGAGCAGGGACCCCTCTCATTCCCTCAATTTCACTAGATGAACTTGAGTTGTTGAGAATTGCGTAGGGTCTCATAAACCTCTTATTCTTAGGGGTTAAATCAGTCGCAGCCTATTGTATTTGATGACTATCAAATTCAATCATTTTAATAAAATCTGATTTTGGACATATTTGCATCTTCCTCCATTCTTCTACATTCATCTTCGTTGTTATTTATGTTTTTTACATTTTGGAAAACTGTACTATGTGCATATTTTGGATTGTAAATATTATTATTTTTTATTTTTGTTTACTAACAACTTGTACAAATATTGATTTTAGGGGTTAAATCAATCACAGCCTATTGTATTTGATGACTGTCAAATTCGATCATTTTAATAAAATATGATTTTGGGCATATTTGCATCTTCCTCCATTCTTCTACTGTCATTCATCTTCGTTGTTATTTATGTTTTTTACATTTTGGAAAACTGTACTATGTGCATATTTTGGATTGTAAATATTATTATTTTTTATTTTTGTTTACTAACTTGTACAAATACTGATTTTTAACCTTTAATCACGGACCTTTCTGGCGCTATATAATTTGAACAAAAGTAGCCATCCTACACAGTTATGAAAAGTATTTGATTTTATACATTTAGTTTCATTTACTGAAATTCTTTTAAGCAAACGATTGATTCATCGAGATTAATGTTTATTGATTAATATCATTGCGTTAATGGACTCCGATTTTCAATTGCTTTTAAACATCACTAATATGAACATTATGGCTAATTTATTTTTTTGTCATTAAATGTTGTTAAAGTTACTCAAACATTAGTAGAATCCAAATATTATTTCATTTTTATGCAAATGGAGGATAAACTAAGTTTATGTTTTATTTAGTTCAAGTATTTCATCTTACTAAACTTAGACTTAGGCATGCAATTAAAAATTCCAAGATGAATGAAACTGAATATTTCCTTCTACACAATTAAAGATGCTACTTTTATTTACACTTGCATCAGAATAGATTTAATTATTGATGGATATTTATGCTTTTGACTAACTATTGATTTCTTAAGAAATCTATTGCTGAAAACCTTTCTCTTATTTGTAAATATCCTACAGTTTATTTCTTTTTTAGTTAGTCAATTTCTCTTTCATAAACGGATACACACATGGTTAGATAGGCTTCATTTAGATTCGTTAATCGACTAACACTATTGTTATGACGACATTCTTATTTTCATCAAGCTAATTCAGTATCGCTTTCATTTCATCATGAACTTAATGCCCTTGATCAACATGTGATTATCCTATCTACCCGAGGGATCTAAACACAACTTGAGATTCCATCCCCTTCCTATCCTTACAACACTCCAAGGGTGTTTAACATGTTTCCATAATCATGTCGTTTTTATCATCAACAAAATGCATTGTCATGAGTCCAATGGAGTTGACGGTTCATTTATTTGAACGATGGTCATCATTTATGGCAAGTTGCAACTCACCTCCTTAAGCCTTTCAATGGCACTTGATGAATCTATGCCTAGGAAATAAAATGAAAACCGAGCATCAAAATTAAGTTCCGTAAGATATTCCATATGTTTACCCATTGTCCCAGAGTCGAAGATTTTCAAAAGTCGACCTCCTTACGAGAAAATTGCATAGTCTCTTATTGAGAAAAACCCTAGTTTTTATATCCTAAAACAAGAATATCATCTGGTGATGGACTTATGGGAGAGAGAGAGAGAGAGAGAGAGAGAGAGAGAGAGAGAGATGTGGGCAAGGAGAGAGTGGATAAGCGAGAGATATATAATGGGTAGAGTGCGAGGGATGGACGGATTGGGAGATTTTGGGAGGCATATACTGGGAAATGGTGGGAGAGAGACAGGGGTAGGGTGTGGAGATAGCTATGGTTTTACGTTTGGATTGCCAAACATGTAGGCTTGGCCTTCATATAACATTTAACATATCCATTTTTTCGTTTCCCTCTTTTTAACCTCAATTTTACATATTCTCTACTTACTAATTAAATTGAGCAAACTTAGAAGACGATATTATTTTATTTATTTTTATTTGTTCATATGTCAAATTTCTAAAAAACACATAGTTCTCTTATTTTCTTTGTAACTTTTGATTGATTCACACCTATTTTGAAAATTAAACCAATTTGAAACAATATTTGTACAATTACGTTGCATGTTGTGCAAATTTACAATTTAGCATTATCTCATTATTACTCCATCGATTACAAGTTCTCTCAACATAAACTTGTCATGTTTTTGCCTTAATATAGGAAACACCCA
The DNA here is from genome assembly GCA_027924585.1 of Larix kaempferi. Classification (NCBI taxonomy): domain Eukaryota; kingdom Viridiplantae; phylum Streptophyta; class Pinopsida; order Pinales; family Pinaceae; genus Larix; species Larix kaempferi. Next base: position 16,389,859 of record BSBM01000541.1, read on the forward strand.
GAATAAAAGAACCAAGTCACAATGGAACTTGTAATTTATAATTAACTAGCTGGAAACATGGACCCCTTTCAAATAATATTAACAAAGATTTACATTGTGTGTAAGATGCACACATCTCAGAGATGTGAATGAAAATAAAACAATAAAGCCAATTAAAGCATCGAGCATTTAGTACACTTTTATTAATTTTTCTTCATCTGTTTTGTTATCTACACCCTTTCCATGGCAGACCAACAAGAAACTGAAACATACTTCTCAAATTTCCCAAAACAAGCATAATTAACAACTTGGAAATCACTACAAATTTGAGCATGAAACATGGCATGGCATTTAAGAATCATTGCGAGACAACTTTACTTGTCAGTGTTGGTATTTTAGTTTTCCTCATTTTAAAATGATTCAAGACATCGACATATTTTTCTCCGGCGACAAATTAGGAAGATACAAGTCAAATTTTAAAATGATTCAGGACATCGACATATTTTTCTCCGAGGACAAATTATAAAGATCCAAGTCAAAGACAATGAAACTTTTTATTATTAATATGAAGCAAAACGGATTTTTTTCCGAGAAAAATGCATGCATGTCGAACTCCTCTTCGGTTGAAAGAACTATAATAATGATCTCACTTCAGTGTGTGCAAAACTCAATCTAATTTCAAGAAAATATCTTTATAATCATAGAACATTTAGAAACACTAATTGCCTTTTAACTTGACTGCCCTCACACTTGGGTCAATGAAAAAAACAATAGACAATCATTTGGATATGGAAAGCTAGCAGCTTTGAGCATGAAACCAAATATTAGGAAAAGAGAGACCAAAAAATCTGCATGAACAGAAAATTTGGACAACTGGAGCCCAAAAATCAGCAGTTACATTTGGGCAAAAAAACAACAAATACAGGGTTTATAACTACTAAGGAAATTGCGAAGTTTATTTATGTTCCTGGAAAATTCATTATTGATAAGTTAATTCACTGAATGCAGAGTAATTCACCGAGTTGGATATGAATGGACATTCTAGCTTGTTATTGAAGATTGCGTTCACTCATAAGGAGAGTAGGAGATAAAATGGCTAATGAAGGTGTAAGATTGACACAGGATCAATGCCAATTTCCTGAACACTGAAGAGAGCTAATTTCCAATAAAGATCGTACTGTCATATGATGAAGTGATAAAGTGGGATAGGGATTCATGCCACGCATGTTGTATGCTGTGACTTATTAGTAGCAAGTAAGGTGAAAGGGGTTCAAAGGGTGGATAAAAGCCTAAGAGATTGTCAGTGGAGAGCAAACCAAAGAAAAGAAAAGATATTCAAATAATTGAATCATATCAGATGCAAAATTGTGTTAGTCTAAGTGTAAGCTATTTTTCCTTCCTTTTATCTCTATATGTTCAAGAAAAACACTCTTAGTTTCAGTTCGGTAAACTGTATGTCTCTAAAACCTGATTGTACGAAGAAATTGTGAAGAAAGAGAGAAGTACCAGTCCAGTTATATGGTGAAGTTCAGGAGAATGAAGAGAGAAGTAAAGGAGGAAGGAGAGGCTGGATTGGAGGTAGTTTACGTGGTGCTATAAGAATCTGGCAACCAGCAAATAGCATAACCAGCAACTAAGAGGGTATTTTGAATGAGAATGCAACCAACTTTCATTGTATATAACTTCAGTACAATAACTCCCAATACAGTTGAATTATGCTATTATGCTCCAATCTATAAGACATATCGCATATCTACATGATACTCTCCTGAGAAAAGAATAAGTCTCTAAATCAATAACATTTATATACACATATGATACTAGCATCTCTATGATTAATTTTGCATTGTAACAACATAATACCATGCATACAGATCAGACTAGTCAATTTGTTTATCATAACCTGTGATAACAATGCTGCTTTGAACACCAATTGATTGATGCACAACCTCTCGTGATATATCATGCTAGTTATGTTATACTTCAACTCGATTTAGAAGGAATTCCCTTACTAAAACACAGACAAAAGAGAATCACTAAACCATTAATTTCTTAATTTCTTAAACATGCCCATCATGATAAAAATGTCTGTAAGGGTAGTGAGACTACCGTAGTTACAAGATATATATAAAAATTAAAAAAATATAAGAAAGGAGTCGCAGAGGACGACTCATTTCAACGAAAATATCCAACCATAACTTACGATGGAGGGTATATCCCTCACCGGGTTTACACGAAAAACTTCTAATGCTATCAAACCCTAATTCGTTTGCAAATTATCCAAAACTAGAGATCTGGTCGATTAATCTGAAGAGCTCAGAATATACATTTCCATGTTTTAAATCCACGGTCCCGGGAAATCGTTGAGAGACTAAATTCAACATATATGCAGAAAGAAACCCCTGTTATGTGTGTACCTTGTATTTTTTCCATGGATTGCGACAACACCCAAGTCGCTGAAGGCGAAACATGCATACATAACAACAATAAACAATAGTCAGTTTTACCAAATATTGGAATAACTGTAAATAAACTTAATGACTGAAAAATTCCATGTTTTAAATCCACGGTCCCGAGAAATTATTGAGAGACTAAATTCAACATATATGCAGAAAGAATCCCCTGTTATGTGCATACCTGGTATTCGTGTTCCATGGATTGCAACAACACCCAAGTAAGTGAAGGCGAAACATGAATACATAACAACAATAAACAATAATAAGCAGTTATTACCAAATATTGTAAGAACTGTAAATAAACTTAATGACTGAATACTTAGAATAATTTTATTGATAGAAACACTCTCACCTCTGTGTCTGTAACAGTATCACAAGAAATTTTAAATAAATAGTCAACAAGAAAAATAGATAGGATCGTTTCATGGGGTACAGAAATGAGTATGAGTGGTGTGCTCGGCGGGGAACGAATGCCCTATCATCGAACCAACTAATACCGATCCCGATCCATGGAATTTTCAAGCTTTACCCTGTTTATCATCACCATCACAACCCAGGCCATCTCATTCACAACCTCTATGGCTGAGAAAAAGCTTCATGGAAAAGCCCAAATCCTTTTACCTTTAAAAGTTTTTGTTTTAATCAGTTTTTTTAAGAAGAAAATAGTAACTCCAAAAACTAAAAACTAAAAGCAATTTTTGTCTTAAAAATCGTCTTAACCAGCACATCTCAAAAGCGATTAGGTTACGGAATAGGAACACTGTAGAATTTTGGACAGTGATTTTAGGAATAAACAGTGTGGCCATGTTTGGGTCAAATTTAATAATATTAATCTCTCAGCATTGCTTAAATTTGATCCAGAATGAGTACATAAGCATCCCTAGTGCAGTCAGTATGCTTATGTACATCAAATTTAAGCAATGCAAAGGCATTAATAGTATTAAATTTGACCCGAACAGCGCCACACTGTTTATTCCTAAAATCACAGTCAAGATTCTGCAAACCCTAATTCTACTGCACGAAGGATGCTTATGTACTCATTCCCTTCTTTGTCTCTGTCTTGGTGACACATTAAGCACCACCACGCACCGCCTGACGCGATCTGCAGGCTCATCATTAAGGGATTGTGGAAACACAATGAACCTGTGCACCAAATCCAGAATATGACGAGCGTCTTGTCCATATTGCTCTTTCTCTCTTATTACAGCTATGCCTTTGTTTCAGTGCAGCTATGCCTCATCTCCACATTACACGCTCAAATAAACCTGTATAAATCATCACATTTATAAAAAAAACAAAGAATACTTCACAGAGCAGCCAAAATAACACTCGATAAGGGGCAGAAGCACATGGCACAAACCAAAATGGCACCATACACCCCAACTTAATTTACATCACCCACAAAACAATCTTCCCGTCAAAGACTTCATAACAGCTCAAAATATTATAAGATTATAATATCCTCAGATTTCATGACTGAGAGGCCAAAATATGACAAGCTCAAAATATTATAAGAAGTCATTGATATTATAAATCAAGATTGACAGGCCAAAATATGACAAGCAACTGTATATATACCAGAGCCGAATAGGTATGATATTAACTAGATAATGTCAAATCTGCCGACCAAATATATTCTGGCTTATATAAAAACAGAAAAGACAAAATAAACACAGAGGTCGAGCTTCTGTAGAAACATAGTTCTACATAGTTCCCATACCTGGATTTAAGCATTCTGCTGAGCCATTGGAGAAGTCGTTCGCTCCATGCTCTCGGCTATCATAGTCTAAGACTCATCAGAGAAGAGCAAAACGCACATCAAACTCAGGCGCCGAGACGAAACAAAGGCTAGAAATGAGCAAAAACATTCCTTAACCGAATCCCAAAGTGCATTACAGTAGCCGTCGCCCTACTTGACCGATATAGATGTCCACAAAAAGCTTTTCGAATGGTGCTTCAAAACGTTCCTGTCCTATTTCTATCCTTTCCACTATGATAAAGATATAGATCAATGGTCAACATCTTCTGGATTCGTTGCACAGAATCATTGTGTCTGCACAATCCCACAATCATGAGCCTGCAGATCTTAATATTATTTTTTATTAATTTAATTATTTTTTATATATTATAACACAAATAATTGTAATAAAGTAGCTTTACAATAAAATAATAATAATAAAATTATCTTTTCATAAAAATTATGAATATACTTTAACAAGAATTATGGATATACTTTAACAAGAGCTTTTAAAAATGTAAAAAAATTTATGGATATACTTTAATCAAGCTTCTAAAAATGTAACAAAAATATAATGAATATTTTTTTATTAATAATTGTATTAAAATAGTTTTACAATAATAATAATAATAGAAAAAAGTAAAATTATCTTTAATGAAAATTATGGATATACTTTAACCGAAGCTTCTACAAATGTAACAAAAAAATATAATGAATGATTTTTCATAAATAAATTTCTGTATTGAATAAATGTCTTTTTTGTGATATTAATATTTTCAATAAAAAATTAAGTTTTCAATTAATATTATTATTTTAAATAATATTAAAAATAAAAATTCACTATATAAAATTACAAGATTGTCATTCAAAGTTTATGTTATTAATTTTTATAAATACAATTACATCATAAAAAATGACAATAAGATCTAAATAATGTACAAAATTACAAGATTGTCATTCAAAGTTAATGTTGTTATTAAATTTTTATAAATACTATTGCATCATAAAAAAATGATGATACTATTTAAATAATGTACAATTTAAAAAAAAAACTAATAAGAATCTGCACCATCTTTTCTCTTTTCCCTTCAAACTTCCTCTTCCAATAATGTATGATTGAATTTAAAATGGCATGTAGATATTTTATAATATTTCTCTGTTTATGTCTTTTCAATTATTTTATCATATTATAAATCTATATAACCTCTTCTAAATTCCTTCTCTACCACTTAATAAGTTCCTCTAGGTGTGAACTAATTAAGTAGGTTCAACATCATAAAGTCTTGCGCCTTCGAATAGCTATTTATCCAACCAGCATAATAAGATTTAGACCCCCCTCTATAATGACATTATCGTTTCCAACAAATCTCTAGAGTTTGACATGATTATCCCAAAATGATTTTCACTCTCCATATGGTCCATAAAGTTTTATCTTATTAATAACCTTTCCCAATTCCTTAGACTTGAGCTCTATTTGTGTACTTGTGTACTTGAATTTAAAGTCAGTGAAGAAATAATCTCTAATAAACATCTCCATTCTTTTATTATGAATTTAAACCTAGGATAATTTTTTCAAGCAAGAATAAAAATGGACACATATTCCTCCCCTTGCACGTTGTTTGTTGGATCAATATGACATACAACTTATATTCAATCAGCATTCTCTTTAAAGTTAGGTTTTTATGGGCACCCTTACTCCTTTCACATTCAATAAAAGAATAATAGATGGTTTCACTTTTCTTGTGAGTCATCCATTCTCTAAGAGCCACCTTTATAGTCATTTGCTTGGCTTCCTTCACTTCCTTTTTCGCTCCATTTTTTACAAAGAAAGGAAAGATTTACAACATTCTACTAACGAACGGTCAAGACATAAATCCAGACCTCCCTTAATATCCAACATAGCAATATAATTATAGTGTCTCCTTGGTCCCGTCTTCCTTTTTCTCTATGCCAATATTTTTTTCACCTATGTGCTAGAGGACTAGATGCTAGGTGTAAAAATTGCTGTTAAGTAGTTGTTAGCATATTTCTCTTTATGCGGATTTTGTTGATTGCAATCCGTTGTTAGCACTTGTCAAGGGACATGGCCACCTACTGACTCTTATTTTGTACAGGGATGGGACATAAATGCTTGATGGAGTAAACAAATTTGCGAGATCAAAAAACAATTAAAAATAATATAAATTCAATTTTTATAATGCTGCCACATTCTCTTTGTTTTGAACATGCTTGCATAGTGTGACTGATAGCAATGTCACGTCAATGTTTACTTGTTTCATATAATTCCTCTTTGTTTTGAATTTATTGGTACAATGTGACTGACAACAATGTCATCTCAATGTTTACTTGTTTGCTACAGTGCATCTTCTTTGTATTTCTCTTTGAAATTCATATTGCAAGCCAGCTAGTGATAACATGGGTGTCCCTACATGTCATGATCCTCCCTATTGCAATCTCACTTTGCATAGTACATATATGGGGAAAATATTCCTCTTACCAGCATTTTTCTTATTTGTGGTTCCATCAATGGGTTTGCATTTTCCTTATTTGTGTTTTATTACTAGGGTTTTGTTAGAAGAGATTATGGCTCATGTCCTAGAGACACTTCTATTGGTCTATCCAGTGTTACATGAACCAAAATGGTTGCCCATAATGATCCAGTGTTACATGAACCGACATGGCCACCCCTACCCACTAAAACTCCTTTAGACATGCCTAAGTTTGAAGGTAAACCCAAGGAAGACCCAGCTACCCATGTGATGACTTTTTATCTATGGTGTGCATCCAACTCTTATATGGATGATTATGTCCGTTTGCATCTTTTCCAAAGGACTTTAATTGGGGCAGTGGTGAAATGGTACATAGAGTTACCATGAGCGTCTTTTCAAACTTTCAACTCAATAGCGATGTTAATTCTTAACAACGTTCAGCTTCTGTTCTGTTACGAAGCTAGAACCGAGTTGTTCGCATCCTTTTGTTAGGATAAATCTACCCATATCTCTAACCATATTCATGAATGGAAGAGGAGACGTAGTTTGATCAAGGATCAAATACCTGATGAATTCCTTACTGATTGGTTCATCAAGTCATTGCAACCTGTGATTGCAAAATATGTGGCTCTTTTTGGGATTTATATCGAGGAGTAGGCTATTTTTAAGGCCCATCAATTGGATTTGGTTTATTACCAATACATGAGGCTGTATGAAAGTATTCCCAATGATCCTAGAGTAGAATTTGGCCCAACAAAATATATCCTGACACCTCATGTTGATGGAGTGATCGGTGCAGTTGAGAACAATCTAGTTAGCCCAGGTACCAACTTTTCAAGTCAAAATTCACCAGCAACTGGTCATATTAACACACGAAACCTTAAACCCAACCCTCCTTCTGATATGTTGTTAGTATAGAACTCTCAAGGCAACCAACAGCCTAGAGGGAAGAAAAATAATAATAATAAAAATGGGAATAAGGGGAAAGACAATGCGAATAATAACAACAACACTAATGCTGGTGGGGAAAGTAATGAAAAAGCTAAGACAAAATTCCCTTTCTTTTTATGTAGGGAAGATCATCTAACTTACAAATTCCCTAAGATGGAAATGGCACAAAATATGTTGGCTCGGTAGGAAGGGTCCTCCGAACCCGCTGTATTATTCAATCCATTTCCTCAACATCAACAACAGATTATTGTTGGTGCTCATCAAAACCCTGTAGCCTCTCAAGGGAGAAACCAAGGAGCCTCCTCTCAAGGGTCCATTTTAGGCTCAGGAGAAGTTTTCATGTGTGAACGAGATTTGTATCTCCAAACTAGGAACAAGAATTATGAAACTAATCCGTATGGATCAAAAGGTAAGGAACCTATTAATGTTGATAATGACAATTCTTTACATATAGAGAAGCCTCCCAACAACATTATTCCTCGAATAAAGAAAGGTTATCTTATGACAACAACATTTAATACTAATGCATGTGCTACACATAATTATAGCATAGTTGAAGATTTGACACATGCTCCATGTGCAATGTCTACATTTGCGGTCTTGCAGAGTTGTCTAGCTCAAAGAACTTTCAGCTTTAGGGGTCATCGATCCTGCAGATAGTCAAGTGGTTACTTTCTCTTTTGATTATTGGAAGCCTCGTTTACCCTACCGTGTTGCTTTTCAGATTCAAGTAATATTTGGAAGTACTAAAATTCATAGGATGGTTGTAGATGAGGGTGCATCCACATGCGTCATGTCATTATCATGTTGGAAGGCTTTAGGATGACCTAATGTAGTTCCTCTAGTCACCATGTTGAAAGCTTTCAACAGCCATATTTTTCAACTTCATGGAATTATTCTAGCTTTTCCAATAGAGATGGGGGCCAAAGTATTCAAAGTGGATGTGGAAATGGTTGATTCCCCACATGACTACAATTTGTTAATAGGGAGAAATTGGACTCAAGCTATGATGGAAGTAGTCTCGATCTTTCGCGTCATCAAGTTTCCACATGAAGGAAAGATTGTAACAATTTACCAACTAGCCTTAAACATAATGAGTTCAATCAGGATCATGGATCCAATATTCCTTTAGTTTCCCATTCTGCGAGGAGTTGTGAAAAAATCAGTGTGGGGATGTATCCTTCATTAATGGGAACTTGTAATATTCCTCCACCTGCTCTGCAAGATAATGCATCACCAGTGCACACAATTTCAACAGTTTCCACACCTTCCATAAATAAGGAGTCTCAATTTAAGTCTCTGAACTTCAATATCCCTTGGAAGTGCTTAGCCTTTGAATTTGGGTGTACTCAAGTCAACCAACATTTATATCCCTTGGTTTAAATTGCTAATGAAGATAAGCCTCTAAGTTCATGCTTACTTTCTCAGGAATTGGTTCCGGTGGTTGAGCAGAAGATCAATCCAATAGGGTATTCAGAGCTTACTCTCCACCCTGTTGATCCAACTAAATGTGTAGACATGTGTTCCGTCTGGGATGGTATACTTCCTTCTAACAAAGTTTTCCTAGATTCTATAATGTATTCTTCAATTAATTTGGATGTTGATACACTCACAATTATGTCCAGCCCTGGTTTTACTTTGGAGTAGGATCCTACCATTTTTTAGTCTTTGGACTCCCCCATAGACCCGCAAATCGGTGGTCCTGCTGAGTTTGATTCTGCTTCTAGAATTTTCAGCTCTTGTGATGATGAATTTGTTCCTGCAGATTCCATCACATCCTTCAACTTTGATATTCATCCTGAATTTGATCTTGTTGATTGTAAGTACTCGGGATTTGGTACTATAGAGTCTTCATTGGTTAGCTCTACCTTCATTATGCCTATTGGTTATGATAGTGAAGTTGAAAGTATTTCTACCACAGTGACCTGTATCAAATTTTTCTTTACTCATTTTTTAGATATGATATTGGTATCGTTGTTTCTTGGAGACATGATTCTTAGTTGGACTCATGATTGCTTACTAATCCTTGGCGACATACTAATCAATCATGTCAGGTATATTTGGAAACTTGCATATAGGTTTAGGCCTCCCCATTGTTATGATGCATTTAAACTTTTTTTCCATCTGAATTCTCCATAGGGTCCAACATGTTGGATATTGGTGTGTTAACCATATTTATATGCATTGGGAACCAGTCCAGCAGCAGAGCCTACCTAACATGGCTCACCTTAGTCAACACCATTATGCCATTTTGGTACCCATGCTAAGTTTTTATCATAGGCTTGGGATACTTTATAGTTTCACCACGAATTTGTGAAGAAGCCTCATATCTTTATTTCTCATACATTTCTGGCCATTCCTTATAAGGCTCCCATTTTTGTGTTTAAGTTGCATATGCATTTACCTTGATCCTTCTTTCATTTATGAGCCTGATGTCAGCTTCCACGCTTTAAGATCGTTATATAATCCTCCATCTCTGATCTCATTTTTGTTTCGCCATGTATCATTTTGCCTTCATGATTTGACACCATTTACTTGGAAGAGACACACCCTGAGTGTCCTTATCTTGCTCATGTTCCTTGCATTATGCATATTTTTGTTCCATGTGCTTGGAACTAGTCCTACATGCACCTGACACTCGTCTCCTCCCGTTACGAGCATTCTTCCATCCTTCCTTTAAGCACGTTAAAAACAACAAGGAGGCCACGAGTTTAGTTTTATGTGCTCATTAAAAAATTTACGGAAAATATTTTTATGGAGTCCTCTTTAAGCTCTTTTCAGACTCGTTAAATAAGAAAAGATCGTCAAGCTAGCTTGTCTCTTTCATACTTGTTAAAGTAATTGAAAGGTCATCTCTACGATATAAGTTTAACCCTTTTATGACCATTTAGACTATATACAAAAAAGGAATACTCTAGTCATACATGGCTAGAAGAGTTCTCTCTCGCATTATTTTATCCTTTTTCGAGGAGGAGACTAACTTTACAAAAAATGACCCTTTGGAGACTTCTTTAGGATTTTCAAACTCTCTAAATATGAAAACCCCTGCGAGCATATACCAACTCGGGATCCCTATAAAATTCATGAGCAAGTGTATAGAGTTCTTGTTTAAGTTTCTCACACTCTTTAAATATGAAAACACCAACGAGCATGAACAGATCTAGGCTCGATATTAAAATCCATGGATTAGTATATTATTGAGTAATCTTCTATATTATCTTCAAAATCATAAAGCAAACATGAAAGTGTCGATTTTCCCTTCCATCAACTCATAAAATTACACATGGTTGGATCCTTATCAAGCATCCTTTAGTTTTTTTCAAGCTTGTTAAAAAATGAAGAAGGTACTAAACAAGAGAAAAGGAAAGGGAAGGGTGTCAAATGTATTTCCATATAATGGAAGCAAGTCAACTATTTCCTTCAAAAAAGCACATGTTTTGAGTCTATCAAACAAGTTGGGTTATATTTTTGGCCTTAGGATAAACATGATCTGAGATTTTTTACTCCTTCGATTGGTTACTCTTCCAATCATACATAGAATTTATTAATGTCTCCTACATTACAGATTTATATCATGGTCCCTTTGTGTTCAAAGCTTCCTAAGTCACTCTTGTGTTGTGCTCATTGTTCAAGGATAAAACCTGTGTCGATCATTCCTTGGTGTGATTATGTTTCATCATCCACTTAGTTCTACTCCAAATCAAATCAACCTTTGATTTTTCCTCGTGTTGGATGATGGATGATGCCTTAAGGCCTCCCTTCCAATGGACTTCTTCCCATCGGCTTCAACTCATCTTGCTCTAGGAATGAAGTTTCGAGTTTTCGGTAGTACCTTGGGGGTTGTAGTCATTAGTGGAAATTTTCCTCACCATTGGGTAGTGGGAATACATCAATGTTTCCTACTCGATGGATTATTCAGGTGTTTGACTTCAAGAACATCTATTCACACTTGTTAGAATGTACTAGGTACCTCTGGGCCCATTTTCATCATTGGTGGGTTCCCTCACATTTGTTAACGATTTACATCAATGACTGGTAATCAAATGGTATCCTCCATGCTCGACATCAACTCATTTATTCACATGGTTAAGATTCGTACCTTGAAACGGATTGGATTAAATACCTTGGGCATATAATAGCATCATCATATTTTGTTATTTCCCAAGCTGCACAAGACTGAGCCACACTACATTTGGCTCTTGATGAAACATAGATCCAATTTGTTCACTATGGTTATGATGACCAATTTTTACATAGATCCACCTTTGTATTTATGTGGCTATGTTCACACTTATGTTTCTCATGGATCCATGCTTGTATTCTAGTGGCCATGATATGTGCATTAGTTATACTTATGTATTGGATCATCATTGTATCCTCCCGGAGGTCATGTTCCATTATTTGAACATGGACATTTATCCTGGGGATGAGATTGTCTCACATTTTCCTCTCTTTCAGGTACTTCGTTTGAGCCTATGATTCTTGGTTTCTTCAATGTCTTCGACTCCGTGACCCAACCCTTCATTGTTTATAATCTATTTCAGCCATCGTGTTCCCCTCTGAACTCATACATTAGGGGGCATATGTTATAACCAAATTTGGCACTTCTCTGTCTGTGACGACACTTACATCTTTTGGTCGCATAATGACAATTCTTGAGGTTATTGTGAGTCACAGAAAAGGACAATAGGGATGGAAGAGCCATATTTGGGACCTCATTAGGATGGCCTTACATCATTCATAGTCCATTTTATAGTAGGGAGCTTATGAACATATTTGGAGACTAAAACACTACTGAAAAACCCTAGAAAAGGCATTTTTTCCTCATTTTTTCACCCACACGTAGGTGGCACATGGATCACATGCATGTTACATGCCCTTTCTCCCTTTTTCACTAGCATGTACCTTAGAAAATACCAAAAAATATAATAAATTTTGAAAAATGGGTGGTTTGAGTGGTTTTGGAACCATCTCCTCGGGTGTAACTACTTCCTCCTCGACCTTAATATTGTCTTCCTTTTCTATATAAGAGATGGAGAGGGGACCATGAAAGAGGACTTAGCCCATTGTAATGTTATGTTGGAGAAATTGTGACTCTCATCTCCCTCACTTGTGCCCTAGTTGCCATCAAACAATAATGCATTGCTTGGAGGTTGGGATTCTTGGAGGAGAGAAGCAGGAGATTCAAAATTGAAGGTTTCATGAAGTGCCTAGATTGAAGGAAGGTTTTGGAATGGTTTTGTAGATTCATTGATTGGAGAGAAAGAAGAGGACTCAAGTAGAGGCTTGGATCAACCTTCTGTTATAAGGTACACACCCTCTTAAACCCTAAAATGTTTTGCTTAATTGTTGTGTTTGTAGAACCTTAGATGTTTGTATTTCACCCTAGTATAGTGGTGGCCTCACCCCATCCATGGGAACACTTTCTCTAACAACACTTTCTACAGGTTTCCTTTCTAGAACTTTCCAGGGGTTTCATGGTCATTCTTAATTGATGGAGATGACTTTGTCATGAGGATACCTCATGACTCTACAACACCAACACTCCCTCTTAGCTAGGGAGGTATCATCATGCTACAACAAATTTGGATATAATATGAGAAACATGGTGTTATGCAAACAATTTCCAAAAAAGAGCAGAAATAGATCAGAAAGAGTACTCCACGAATTGAATGAAGACAATAGATGAATAGCAAGCCTCTTCGAGGGGGAAACCTCCTTATATAATTATCTACTAAGTACACAAGACAAGACAAGACAAGATACTCAAATGAAAATATATCCTTCATATATATAGGATATTATGAGGTACAATTACAACTCACCATCCCAAGCCGACATAACTAATATAACCATACTAATGACAATTACCACTAATGGACCAAAGCCAACGTAAAAACTAATGTAATGCACCACAATATAGGGGGAAATGTGCCCCCATTAAGGGCTTAACATACCCATCCCCTTTAGACAAGTGTTGTCTATTTATGGACAATCTACTCAAGCGGACTTAAGCAAGATCTCCCTAGTCCAAGTGGATCTAGAACAAATGAATACATAATATAAACTACTTTCCTAGATCAGTAGAGATGAAAGGAACAAGTAAATAACTCACATCAGATTCGCGAACCCTTTTCTCTTTGTTGCTCCAAGATCCAGGCCTTAAGATCTCAACTTGCAAAACCCTATTGAACAAATAGAAACAAGCAAACAGTAAAAGCATATATAGAATATGAACTGATCTAAGCTAATAGTTAAGGAAGAAACTCTAAACATCATTAACAACAAAACAATATTTATGGGAAGAATTTATATTACTGTAAATGAATGGAAAATACATAGAAGAGAGATAGGATGTCACAACCCAAGCCTTAACTTCGTAACCTCCATCCAACAATCCAAGCCAAGCCTCCAAAGGTATGATGCATGCCTCCCAAAGTATGTGTAGGGATCACCCAAGGTAACTCCACTAGCATGAAAGTGCTATAGTCCTTCCTCCCTTATCAATGGAGAGAGACGTCTTATTTATAAGGCTACATGGATAGAGTAAGTTGAGGATTAGGGGGATAGGTCTAAGGGATCTTCCCATTAGGTTAGGGACTGAATACCATCCTTCTTACCAATTAGGGACAGAGCCTCCATGTCACCTAGCTTAGAGAATTCGCTCGAAGCTCCTTGTTATCCACATTAACCAACCTTGGCGCACTATGCATGAATACAATTGGCACCAGGTAGGGGATGTAGTAGCTTGCATGAGGGCAACAAGAGCCACTGGCACACACTGGCAGTGTGCATCATGCACCAGGCTTAGTCTGGCGCCTCTTGCTGGGAAGCAGGATGCGCCAACACTATTAGAAATGGTGGGATGTAAAGGAAACAACTTGCTCGGGATGTTTTATCCATGGAAACTTCAGGGATTAAGGCACTGAGTTGACACATGACACATGATGACGATATTTTGGTGTAACAGAATGCCCCCCAAAGCATGAAGCTGGTGAAATAAGACAGGTTAAATGCTTTCTAATGTGAAGGATTGACGACGAATACTTGTTGGATGGAAGAACTACTGCAGTACAATCGACATTGAGATATAAGTCTCACATAACTAATAACATGGTTGTCAACCAATACAATGCAGATCCATGGAAGTAGAGACCGACTGAACACAATCATGGCTACTGGAAAAAATCGTAGATCCATTAAGAGATGATAACACAACCATGACAAATACAAAGTGGATCTGTGTAACATGACTCAAAACAATCTCCATCGCAACATGGGTGATATTTATGACTTAACCCAGGGTCTTAAAGATGAACTCGCAACGATACGAATCTAACCATGTGGTTACAATGTCATGGAGTCAAACATGGTACAAACCACTTGATTACCGGTCATTGAAGTATACCGTTAACAAGTGTGAGGGAGATCACTAGTGATGTCAATGATTCCCAAGGTATCACGGTACATACCATTGAATGTGAATCAAATGAGTTGAGGTCGAACACTCCATGGAATATTTCAATCAAGAGCCAATGATGTGAACTCATGTTGAAAGCGAGGTAACCTGCCATTGAGGCATGCAGGCCCAAGGTACTCGATTGGTTTCTAGATTCAATCCTCGGATGATATGTTGAAGTTGACAAGGATGAATCCGTTGAAGGAGGGCCATGATGAAACCCCCATCATCGACATGAAATGTGATCACAGATGTTTGGAGTGAATCAGACAGTAATGTGTGAGACTGAATCAAGGACGACCGACATGATGGAAGGTAAGATGACTACAGACAGTGAATGAATGACCAAAAATCCTATCGAACATGGGCATGGCATGACTTGGCAGTATTGACATGACAAGAATGATGCTGACCCCCTAATGTGTAATGTACCCATCTTGACCCTATTGCATTTAAATTGTAAATGATGTAATAATGTTATAAAATCATGGTTAGGAGCTCAAGGCCAAGGCCCCGCCATCAATTTATTGATGCATATGGTTTGTGTGCTAGCCAGGCACATTGGAATTCAAACATCATGTAAATATGAATTTTAATAAATACCCACAACTAGCTATGCAATGCAACAAGAGACGGGGGCATGATTTTACAAGGAATTGGGGGGGGGGGACATTCAAACCCTTGGATCCAATCAAGTCAAGCCAAGTGTCAATGAGAGAACCCATCAAACCCTCAACTACCCATGTTGAATTTTGTACCCAATCATTGATTTCTCCAAGAGTTGGTTGAGGTAGTTAATTCCTTGGGGAATGAGAAGTATGGCTGTCCAAATTCAGGTATGGGAAAGCCACCCTACATGGAAAATCACATTTTGCTTCTTGGGAAAGAAAAAGAACCATGAATTGCTCCCCAAGCTATTATTCACCCATCAGTTAGTCTCTCTCACGAGTTGGGAGCTGGGTGGGTGTTTTTCTCCATCGAAATTAGGTGTTTTCCTTCATCCTCAGCTAGGAGAAGGGCATTTTTGTGTTATATACTAGTGGGGAAGAAGGGGAATGGAATTGGGGTTCCATAGAGATTGGTTTGGCTATTGAATGCTTAGTTAGTTGGGGAGGAAATCATTTTTCCTCCCTGTGATGTTTTTCCCCATCCCACAATCCATTTTTGGCTGGAAACGATTGGGGAAAACCCATTGCCATCTTATTGTAAATCCCATTGTTAAACATGTGTATCCATGCCCAATGATTGTGTTGCTATTTGTAGATAGTATATCTTGGGTATGGGTTATGGGAATCCATTGTTTTGGCTTGAGCTTCAGTGCAAGCATCCAAAATTAAAATGTAGCCTGATAAACCCAGCTATGGACTGGCTTGGCTCATATGAGATGATTAATTGGGCTGTGCATGAGCTTGAATGTCCCCTTTTCCTTTTAAGAATCATGTCCAGCTCGGGGGTGGCAGTTGTGTTGAGATATTGATCAACACAACTGGCCTATGGTTGGGTGGAACGTTGCAGCGACATAGCTAGTGGTTTGGGACAATTGCACAATGAAGATAAGTGTTTTTATTTTTATGTGTTTCACTTATGCAATGTATTATTTGATGGCTATTTTAATATGTTGAATGCATATGAAATGTGTGTGGATGATGTTGTTTATTTCCGCTGTGCATGTTTGTTGAATTGCATCTGCACACATTGGTATATAATTTTTGAATGAATCTAATGAATTGGGCTGAGATTATGTAAAAGCCCCATAGATTGGCATCATGTTCCCTTCCTTGCATTGGGACCATGGGAGGGTACGTTACATAATGCAACTAATGGTGGAAGCATTCCTCGGATGACCCAAAGGAGTAAGAATACTCTCGAAATCAGCGGGAATCGAAGATAAATGGATGACTCAAGTACTGTATGCATATGCAGATAAGTGCCATGTCCAAGAGTGAATATGTACTGCTGTAACTATAATGAAACACAAACTCCTCCCTTTTCCCAATCATGATTGATGAGCACCTCTTTTGTTTTTTAACGAGCTTGAGGAGGGTAACAGATGCTCGGTATAGCTCATCCTTCGGATGAGTCCAATCCCAAACATTTTACGAACCTAGGATAGGAGGGGTTCGTCCCAAAATGGGCCCTTCGATGCTAGATTTTAACGAGTCCAAAGAAGGTAAAATCAGCATCATTTAATGTTTAGAGAGTCTGAAAAGAACTAAAGAAGAATCCAAAGGTTGTTTTTCATAAGAGTTAGTATCCTCACTCAAAAAAGGATAAAACAATGTGAGAGAGAACTCTTACAGTCATGCTTGGATGGAGCGCTCCTTTTTCGTAAATAGTACCTTCTCGTCCGAAAAAGGGGTAAACTATCACTAAAAAGATGATCATTGAAATACGTTTACAAGCGTGAAAGCATCAAGTTCGCTTGGCGATATTTTCGTATTTAGGGAGCGTGAAAAGAGCTTAAAGGAAGACTCCTGTGGGGTCACTTTTTCATGGGAGTTTTACGATCCCGAAAAAGTGATCAAAGATAACTCAGTGATTTATTCTCATCATTTTGCGAGCATGAGAAGGAACAAAGAGTAAGCTCAGTGTCATTAATGTCTAGTTTTAACGAGCGGAATAATAACACAAGAACGCTCGAAGAGTTGTTCACACCTGATAACAGACGTAAGATGACCACAATCGCAACAAATAGTTTTAACACAACACTTTATTTCACCCGTAGACTTCAAAAACTAGGTCAAGATGATCAATTAGGTATTTAAACATAGAAATAACACCAACTATAGCAAAAATAACCCACTAAAGAATAAATTAAAAATGGAATATTCCTTTTTCAATACAAAATAGGGAAAATAGTAAAATTTAGTTACTATTTGTTTTTACCAAATTGGTGGAGGTGAAAAATACCCTTTGAAGTTGTTTTTCAAGTGCTGATTGTGGGAGCTCCGGTCAACCATTTGAAGTGTCGTAAGTGTCAAGTAACCCTAAAATTCATCCTCTTTATTTTCAGTGCAGTAGAATTGATTTTTATTTCCAATTTTCAAGTTTTTGGCTTGTATAAATGGGGGGAAATGCGCCTTCATCCTGGTGCACTTCCCCCTTATGGGATGTGTGTCGAGGGATTCCTCGTGCCATCCCCGTGAGGGTGTCTTGCACCGATGGCACCCTGTCTATACTGATGGGTTGCGACGACGTCAATTGGCCCCACGAACTCAAGCAAAAGCCAAAAATTGATGATTTGGAAGGTTGGATCCACTTCTAATGGGTGTTTTGTTGATGTTTGGACAGGTTTAGGTGGTAAAGATGGTCCAATGGTGTGAAAGAGCATGAATTGGATGATTCCCAAGCGGCCAATGAACCCCAATGCATGAATGCATTGTGGAATTGTGGGCTACTAAAATAATTTCACATCCAGGGCATGAGGGCCCAAGTACAACTACTAGAATACTTGATTAGGTGTTGGGACCTAGAGCAGCAGCGCTTTCGGGTTGGTGTACATACACTGACCATAGATATCGAGGATATCTATTTTTTGACGGGGTTGTCCTGACAGGGAGCCCCAGTATCTTTGACAGGATCACAAGGGAGTGATCGGACTACCGAGGATGTAGTGGCCCAATGGTGCACTCCTGGCAGGCAGACAGTTGGTGGGAAAATCCTCATCAAAGATGTGAGGGATTTCCTCTACGCACAATCTTGTTCACTATTGAGAGGGTGGTAGGGAGCAAGGCTCCTCACTTGGCCAACAAGAACCATATGTTATATGCGGAGGAGTGCATGGCTCCTACAGTTTTTAACTAGTGTGAGAGACTCCTCGTGTCTCTCAGAGAGAAGCTCACCAAATGTCGACGTGGTGAGCTGAAACAGTTTGGATATGGATTGTTTGTGGTCTTGTTCTTCCTAGAGAGGGTTCCACATCTATGCCCGAAGCTTGATCTAGATGAGTTGGATCTGAGGGATCCACATATGGTACGATGGTATGAGGTGATGGCTCGTCACGGTGGTGGAGGTCCCATCATTAGTTATGGTCCTTCTTTCTTCAGCTGGTTCAGGGGACAACTCCTCATGGTGGAGGACCACCCCTAGGAGGGCACCGATTTCAAAGGAGACCCAGACTTGGTTCTTCCTGAGGATGTGCAGTGGGAAGACCTAGGTAAGAATGACAACTCTGTTGTGTTATTCATTTTATGATTTTTTGATGTTTTTGGAGTAGTACTGATGATTTGATACATTTTTATGTAGATGTTGGTCCACCCCGTCTAGCGGGTGCCTCTCTGATTGCGCAGAGAGGAGCAGTACAAGATATGGAGGCCAAAAATTGAGATGCCATGGAGGAGCTTGATGAGATGGAGGAGAACCTCTAGCGGTTAACCCTTGACATCTCGGATCCATGCATACATGAGCTACCTCGCCGCTATCAATGGCATACAGTGGGGGTATCCGAGTGCTTTGGTTCGCTACTTCGAAAATTAGCCATAGCCATCGTCTGCTATCATGAGCATCCTAGGGACTAGACTCATGTACATATGTATGTACTGAAATCCACGAGCTTCAGATTTTGTAGGGGAGACTCTTACGGAAAGCTCATGAGCTTTAGATTTTTGTATCAGTACCACGTTTTTGTATTTTTATCGACATGATATATAAAAATCTATTTGTGGCTCTATATACAGTGTTTTAGTGATGATTATGGGATCTTGTACATGTTTGCTTATACATTATGGATAATTTACATGTTGTGTTTGTTTTTGAATATTTTGGATGTTTTATGTATGTGCAATGTACCAATCTAATATAAAATTGGCCAATGAATCAACAATAGTGTTCATCTCTATAGGAATATTCAGGTATTGAATAGACTCAAAAGACCTCTCTAGGAGACATACTCGTCAAAATAGATGGAGCAGGGTAGGGTCTCGGATAACATAGATACAGTTAAGGTGGGAGACCACTAGTTGTGAGTCAAGGTGAACCACAACCTGGTCCATACCTAGGGAAAGAGCGTCGGTTAAGACTCCAACCATCGCATGATACTCGGTGACGTTATTAGTTGTGTACCCTAGACAACTTCCTCCTGAACTAATAAGCTCACCAGTAGGGGAGTAAAGCACCCAAGCTGCCGAAGCAAGATTATGGGTATGCTAACTGGCGTCGTCCGCAAAGCCAACACATGTTTCCATCTGCACATCCAGGAAAAACATGGTATAAGCGTAGAAACAAGATCGTAACACACTCAAGAAAATCATCACACCACACAAAACACACATCATGTACAATATATACATAGCACTAATGCATTAAAACTTAAGCATAGTACCATTTTAGGAAAATCCCATTGTGAGGCCCCCCCAGAGATATCCCATCATAATCTTCGAGCTCATATGCTCCTTTCCCCAACACTCATTTTACCACATATGGATTGTGCCACATGGACTCGAGTTTTCCTTCCCCTAGTTTATCATTTTTTTGGTTGTATGCGAGGACCAAATCACCCTCGTTAAAGACACAAGGTTTGACGGATCTGTCATGTTGGGCCTTGACGCGCTTCTTATGTGCTTCATTATCTAGAGCAACATCACGATGGGTTTTGTTGAGTTTCTCTAGGTGGAGGAAACGTTCTTCCTGGGCGGTGGTATTGGGAAGGAGTTCGACAATGAGTTTTAACGATGGGATATCGCACTCTATCAGAAGGAATTCCTGTATTCCCTAGACCAATTGAAATGACGTGAATCCAGTGGCAGTTTTCACGGAAGTCTTGTATGCCCAAAGGGATGAGAAAAGCATATTGTGCCAGTTTGACTTGTGTGTCCCCACCATCCATTGGATCATGGTTTTCAAGACCTTGTTGATGGCCTCTACATGTCCATTGGACTATGGGTAATATGGAGTTGATTTCTCATGGAGAAAACCTAATCTGACACTCAATTCGTCCACCATGTTGTTCTAAAAATGAGATCCATGATCAGTAACGATGGCTTGTGGGACTCTGAATCGTGCAACAATGTGGTTAAACATGAAGAGTGCGGCAGTTTTGTCATCTTCATTGTATGTAGGCATAGCGTCGGCCCACTTGGTAAAATAGTCAATGGCAACGATGGTGTAACCATGACCCCTAACCGAGGTAGGCTTACAATTCATGAAATTTATGCCCCATTTTTTAAAGGGGCCAGCGGTAATAACTGGATGTAGTGGGGCTAGATGAGAGCACTTTTTATAATTAAAAAGCTGATAGGGAGGACACTTCTTGACGGCTTCAATGCAATCTTTAAATATAAAATTCTAATAGTATCTAGTTCGTAATATTTTATGAGCTATAAGCCATCCCAGAAAGATGACCGCCACAAGCCCCGATGTGACATTCATTCAGAATGTGTTCATCCTCCTTGTAGGTTAGACATCGTCGAAGGATAGAATCAACACCACGACAGTATAAGGTATCACCTATGATTAGGTAGTACTTGGCATGGTGATGCACACGACGATGGTCGTCTCGAGATAACTGAGGACAAATAAGTTGGGTTTGGAAATACAATGTGATATCTCCATACCATGGGTCATAAGTACTGATCAGAAATAAGGACTCATTGGGAAAAGATTCCATTAGCTCATATTCCATATCAATATGGGGAATATCGCAGATAAGCTTCGTAAAGACCAGAGACTTTTTAGACTTATCCTTCTTAAACTGGAGGTCAAATTCTTGAAGAATGACGATCCAACATGAATACTTTTCCCCTAGTACCTGACGTGTGAGGATGTGGTACATAGGATTAGAGTCGGAAATAATGGTGGTAGTGCAGAGGAGGATATAGTGGCGAACATTTTGGACAGCGATGACAGTTGCGAGAGCTAGTTTCTTGACATGTGTATAATGCGTTTTGGAGTCAATGAGACCCTTACTCATGTAGTAGATCACACATTCCTGGTGTTAGTGCCAGTTTTGACCTGGATGAAATGGAGGGTTAGACCCTGAAGTAAATGGAGAAAACATCGGGAGTTGGAACAAAGTGGGCCTGAGGAATGCTAGATGGGGTAGCTTGGTCAATATTTGTAGCTCAAGGGATAAAATAACCAAAGCATAGGTTTAAATAGGGCATAAAGGATTAAAATGACCAAAGCCCGCCTCGGTTAAACAATGGTGAACATGGAAGCTAGAGGTCTGTGATGAGGAAGATCCACGGCTGAGAAGCAATCTCGCAGAAAACGTGGCGATGGCTTAAGCGGAGGCGGCATACGTAACCCACAGGCATGTTAGGTTCAGATCGACGGTCGACGATGTAGATCAGCGACCAGGAAATACTTCATAGATTTGACAAGCACGAAAGGTCGATGTTTTCATTTTCGTGAACTTTTGGTAGGAGGGCGCAAGTTTCAATGGCCCAGATCCGATGGAGTTCAGATCTATGGCAAAGAATAAGTTCACATAATGAACTAGTGAGGATAAGCAATAGCCCCAGATTTTGCAAAGTATGGTAGGGACCCCGCCGTTCAACGGCCTAGATGCAAGTAAGAGTCGAGATCGACGGTTGGAGGCATCTATTGTCGAATGATGATCCAGAGGACAAAGGCCACATCAGGTCCATCATATGCCCTCCACTCAATGCGAGAGTCTAGTGAAATCTGCTCAACGCCACATCGGAGATTGGTCATCATCCTACAGCATGTGAGGGATCTTTTCAAATGATCATGCCAAATGATTATCCTGATCACCAGCTTGTTATAAGTGGACTCCCAATGTTTACTGTTCACGTCCAAATTCGAAAGGGTGGTAGGCTCAAAGACCCAGGTTTTTCTCAACTGAGATTTCGGTCATGGAGGAAAATCAAGAGATCAAAGTGGCTTTTACGCCAGAGCAAGCATGGTCTGATGTGGAGGATGACCACACTCCCTCATCCCCTGTGAAATTCGACTGCGTAGACAAAATTTCAGCCAACGAACTCGAGGAGAAAAATGAGCGACATGTGTCCATGAAAGCTCAGTGGAAGAAGAGGAAAGGGATCCAGGAGGTTGAGCAGCCCACTCACCAAACTGCAAAGATTCTCAAAGATTTCATAATCCCCACTGATTCCCTCAAAGTGGAGGGTTTCTTCGACCAGCAAGGCCGCGTAATATCTCCAGCATAAGGTGGTGGCATGTTGAGGGTATTTTGTTTCCTGTCATATCAGTATGTTTCAAATATGTAATATTCCTATTTTTTTTAGGCCTCTTAGGACCTGCTAGTTGCTCAAGGACCGTTATGGTCCACAATCATGCCGCAACACCTACAGAGTCACTCATGTTTGTCTGTCAGTTTTCATTCTTTGTTGTAATTAGCTTTCAAAGGTAGTGGACTGGGCCTTATAGGTGTCGGCTCAGCCATAACTATTTTCTGTTAGAAGTTTCGAGCCTAGGGGCCCATTAATTCCCATGTAATAGAGATAGAAAAGGGTTGGAAAATCAGTAAGTTGAGACCTTGGAGAATTCAACTCTATTTTTTATGTAATCTTCAATATAATTATAGTGCTTAAAGATGGTTTATGGCAGAGATTCATGTGTCATTTACATTGCAGTCTGTTTCTTTCCTTATGTGAACGTGCATCCAGTTATTTTACTTCCATTATGTTTTATTTTCATGTCTGAAATCAATATATGATAGTGCAGAATTCTTAATAATAAGCTCTGGCTATTGTTTCAGATATCCACCAACCGTTTCTTCTAAAGTTGACATTGAATTCGTCACAGTTTGATGCTCATGCCAATGGACTGTCTCCCATTTCCTCCTTATCACCAGAAAACATCATTTTGACTGCAAATGGGTGGCTACCTTGCCTATGTTTTATTATTCTATGCAGCAAAACTGCTATTTGATGGATGTGTTACTTTTTAGACTCCATCACCCAATGGTTTCTCTCGTGATTATCTTACCAAAACCTTAAAAACCAACTGTCCTACCAGAATCTGACCTCTGTGTGTTTCTCATTGCTGGAATGTTTTGATTATTTTCAGTCGCCCACAAGTTTAAGAGAGATCCCTCTCTGATTGTATTAGGTCAAAAATACAATCTCAAGTGGTTTTGTGATTACCCCGAAGTGTCCTTCTCCCACAACCTTGAGGGTCATTTTGGGTGTTAACACCTAAACATTGCTATCCTCCTGAACAAAGACCATAGCAATAGTGGTAGTGAAAGCATCAAGATAGATGATGTATTCCTTGTGGTAGTTAGGCGGTTGAAGCACAGGTGCATGGGTGATAACATGTTTGATATTATCGAAGGATCGTTGAGCAAAGTCATCCTAGATGAATGGTACATACTTCTTCAACAATCTCATGTATACCTGTGTTTTCTCAGCAAAACTACACACAAAATGCCTTAAGTAGTTTTTCTTCCCCTGCAAACTTTGTAGTTTTGGTATATTGGTGGGGGATGGAAGAGAAACAATGGCTTCCACCTTCAAGGGATCAATGCAGATCCTGTCTTTAGAAATGATGAATCCTAGCAGGTGTTCAGAATCAAAACAGAATATGCACTTGTGAGGGTTCAAACAGATTTTATACCGTCTACATCTGAGGAATACTGTCGTCAGATGATCAATCTAGAATTCTCGATGATCTGAATGAGTAGGAAGGTCATCGAGATATGGTTCTACAAAGTCCTTGACATCATGGAAGGTGTACGACATTGCCCGCTAGAATGTGGCACCAACATTTTTAAGGCCAAAAGGTAGTTTACGATATGCAAACGTACTCGAAGGGAAGATGAAAGGAGTTTTATGTTGATCGGCTGGGTGGATCTCAATCTGATTATAGCCGGAAAATCCATCCATAAATGAGAAGATGACGTTGCCATCCTAGTTGTCGATGATTTCGTCAATAAACGGGGTAGGTTAGTTGTCCTTGGGACAAGCCTTATTAAGGTCCCTGTAATCGACGTAAACCTGAATGGTCCCCTGCTTTTTGGCAACAGGGACGACATTGGAGACCGAATCTGTCAAGTATACAAGGTAAATGAAATCAACCTTCAACAGCTTTTCAATCTCAGCCTTAATAGCCGCAATCTTCCAAGGGTGCACTAGATGTAACTTTTTTCATACGAGTTTAGCCTCAGTATATGTTTTGATCTCATGAACAACAATGGCAGGATCAATCCCGGGCATTTCCTTGTATCTCCATGCAAATATGTCAAGTAATTGTTTGAATAAGGCCATATATGAGGTAAGTTCTTCAGGAGAGAATTTGTGGCCTATCTGAATATGTTCCACGACTCCAGGTGTGGATGAGATGTCGATCGGTATGGTAGGTTCAATGTTAGCCAGGTTACCCTCGGTTATTGTATCACAGGTGAGGATAGGTGATTGGGGGTAAGGAACAACATCCAACAAAATGAGGTTTTCAAGGTGATTCTGCACTGAATCTAGCGGTGGGAGGAAAGACAATTGATGGTGGAGGTCTTCCCATGGGGGTTCATCCATACTCATAACCTCCATAATGGACTAGTCCTAATGGAAATTCCGGAGGAGAGAATCAGGTAGGGATGAAGTCTGTTGTAAGGGCAGAGAATAGGATGTGGATGCCACTGAAGAGTGGTCATCAGATGCCGATTGGATAGCCTCATATGTAGCTTCCACTGGTGTGAGAGGCATGATGTCTCCAATCATCCAATGTATCAAGCGCGGGAATGATCCATTGGTAATTAGAGTTGGATGGTGATGGTATCATCAGAGGAGATCATGTTCACCGTGGCAACATGGGAAGGGGGATCCGGGGATGGAAAGACTCCCATAAGGGATGAGTCCTTGAGGAGTCCTACCCCCACACTCTCATATATCTGGAACAAATGACCTAAGAGGGGTACATTGTCACCAGGATGAGTAGTGGTGTCTGGTGTACAAAAATCTAGTTGGTCGATAGTAACAATTTTCCCTTGTTGGGGAAATTGTACGATGCACAACACAGAAGATGCGACTGTAGTCATGGCATAAAACCAATTACGACCGAGTAGGTTATAATTGTTGGGTGTGTGAACTATCTCAAATAAAACACCTAATATTTAATTATCAACCGGGGTTGGTAATCTTAGAGTTGAGGAAAAATATATGCTAAGGTAGAATGGTACCTAATTTTTTCGGCTTGTCAGACCTTCAAAATATTTAATAAAGAAAAGATCGAAAGATCTTTCAAAATGAAAAACCAAGTCAAACTTCATAAAAACAATAAGAGAACTGAATCAAATCTAGTTAAACAACAGACTAGAACAGTATCAAATCATACTACTCTACTGTATATTTTAAACAACGGAAAGAGATAGAAACAAACACTAAAAGCAACTACTTTTGAATAAACGAGAAACTACTCTTCCAGATTTCAATTATGAGCAAAATTAGAAATACAAATATGAAATGATTAATTCACAACTAATCTAGGAAAAGAACTGATAACCAAATGATAATTGCTAGGGAGAACTTGTAAATGTAAATAATCCTAAAACTGAACTGCCTAATTTCATATTCTGGGTTAGAGAACAACTGTAAATAAACTATCTATGAGATAACTGAATTCGATGATAAATTATATAAACAGAAACTATACTAATCAAAGTAAATTACAAGCTAATTAACAATTCAACAACTAATTCATAAAAGCATCTATTCCCATGTAACAGGAACTGGAGTGAATGTATCGTAATGACTTTCAAATGTAATAGCAAAACAAAACGAAAGTAAATCTAATCTAACTTCAATAAAGAGATGTAAAGTACAAAGAGACGAATTACAATTAACTTTAAACATTCTGATCTATTTACTATCCATGAGCAGAATAATATAGGACTAATGAAAACTAGAAGTAAGTAGAAAACTTAATAAAGATATTCACTTCTAAATGTGATTTGAAAGCAAGTAGAAAACTTGATAAAGATATGAATATAGAAGCAAGTAGAAAACTTGATAAAGATGCTTGTTTATGATCCAAATCTCAAATCATGAATGTCTTCATCAATTGCATGAATGGAAACTAATTCTTATGATTAACAAATTAAAACTACTTAAAGAATGAAATTGTTAACTATGATTTAGAAATAAACTACCTAGAAACAAACTGATAAATTCTGAAACAGTAACTAATTATCGAATCTACTACAAAAACTTAACTTTGGAAGAGGATTAGAAGAAGGTGAAGGGAGATGAAATGAAAGGAGGAAATAACAAGAGAACTTGATTAAAAACTCTATGTAACATAAAACTAGATTTAGATTACACCTAAAACTGTAAATTAGAAGCAAGAAGAATTATATCTAATAGGCGAAAGAAACTAGATTCTGAAAAATCATAAAACTAGTACAGAAAGGGTAAAGGTCCAAATGACGATCCGAATGCCAGTCCGAATGACAGTCTGAATGAGGAAAAACAAACTAAACTAAGGAAAATGAACAGTTTTGATGATCTTAACGTCAGCTGGCGAATGCAAATGAACCTACAATGCAAAGAAATCAGTTAGAAGACTTGTTGAGAAGCTATGTTAACAAAAAGCAACCTATTATAATCATTGTCTAAAGGAGATAAACTATTTCTATGATATGCGGAAAAGAGGATTGAGATGAAAGAAAAGAGTTAACCTACAGCTATAAGAAGAAAACTAACAGAGAGGAAGTAGATGAGGGAACTAATACTAACTAAGGAAGAATTCCGAAGCAATATCTAACTATAGATGATGGAAGAAAGAAAGACTGAAAGCAAACTACAAATTATTAAGCTTGGTCGACCATTTACTAATCTTGTAAATACAAACGAAGTTAGCAGCATAACATAAATTACAGAGGGGAAAGAAATATCATATACAGAGAAGCAAAAACTGATTACAAACACAAAAAAACAAACTAACTATTTGTAGGAAAGAAAATACAGAAAACAAAGACAAAACCTCTGGTTGATGAGGGGCCCTTCCCAGCAATCAGAGATGGAAAACTGGATTGATTTAGCTACTCAAAATATCAACAAACTGGAACTTCCATTAACTTGAGAGAATTACAAAGTGTCTTCACGTTATCTTTGAACAGCTGCGAACTAACTAAGATTGAAAAACTAGCTAACTTGTTTCTCTTATGTGAGCATCTATTTATACATTACAATTGAAAGAGAGGGTTGATAGAGTCGACCTCTCTAATAACAGAGGCGTTTATGATTGTAACAACCGATTTAATTGATGCATTCCAATGCAGGGAGCATCTACCCAGCTTACACGGGGTTGGTTTCTTCACGCAGGTGCTGCAACGTCAATCTACTTTGGACATAGGACGAGCTGTGTATGTTGGTGAACTGAGCGTGGACAGACAGGCTTCTTCCAGAACACCGGCATGAATGAGCGTGAACATGTGTGAGCAGGACAAACGGAGGAGAGGCTAATGGAGCACTATCGTGGCAAAGCGTTGTGCTGGCAGGTTGAACATGTGCAACCTGGACTCCTTCCAGAACGATGGCGTGCAAGTACGTGAGCAGACGTACGTGATTCCTGGTCGGACGAACAAGAGAATCGATGTTTGGAGCATTGACGTGGCATGGTGATGCATTGGAAGGATCGGCGAACTTGGGGACGGATATTCTAGAGAAACAGCTCATTAACCATCAGCTCCACATGGAAAATAGAACCCACGTGTTTGTTTTTGCATTTAACGGGATGGGATATACCAACCATGGATTTTGGGGGGCTGAACGAGAAGCTGAATGACGAGCTGAATGCGTTTAAGTTTTAACACGTATCACATAGTCTGCACGAAGGGTCATTTGAAAAATGCAGCGTGTCAATTAAATCATAAGTGTTAATTATGCCCATAAAATGTCATTTTAACATAAATAAACCATAATATGACGAAATATAAACAAGATTTGCGTAATAAGTAAATATATGCATACCTGGACTGTTTCATGGGCTGAATGACAAGAAAACAACCTAATATAGCAAAAATGATAAAAATAACGCCATTTCGAGTAGATTGAATGATCAAAAATAGTGACAAAATGGACACCAACAATAATCCAATGGGGCAGCGACAACTTACACATTGATGGAAATGGTCTTTCCCCCCATCTCAATATCCAAAGCTTGTAACGGCCAATGTGGTTGGAATCCACGATCGTCAAATTCTTTCAAAGTGGTAGGGGAACGGTTCAAATCGGGAGAGCCGATGGCTCTCCAATAGGATAATGACATCACCGAGGTAGATCCTCCTTAGTCCAATACATAACAATGGATGCTCTTCCTAGCAATATTGGTAACAATTTGGAATGCTAGTTGGTGGGAAAGTCTTGGTTTAAAGTACTCGAGTCAGAACATAATGGTCTTCGAGGAATCGGGGTCTATAATGCTAATAGCAGTGAGGAGAGTCTTGTGTTGATTAGGACAATTTTGCAAGACATACAATGTCGACATAGCACAAGGGGCTTGTGCTAATCCTTCTACAATGTTGTAATTCTGAGCAGCATGAGCATTGCAATTGAAAACAACTTTTTTAATCATGCTCTTGGGCAGACGTAGAATTGAATCAAAGGAAGGTTTCTCAATAGTGAGAGAACCTTACAGCGTGGGAATATCTGATGTAGAAACAAAAGATTTTTCAGCATTACTTCTGTTAGATTCCTTAATAGGGACCGAGTCATAAGAATGTGATCATGTGTTCAAGTTGACGGTTTCACTATGCATCATGAGAAGATGAGCGGTAGAGGATGACTCTCCTTGAGAGGGAGAGGGTTGTTACGTGATCATTTGTTGTTGTTGCGCGGGGAAGGGATCGGTTAAAATTGCGGGTATTGGGTTCCCTTTTAGGAAATTTTGGACCTCGTCTCAATGTGGGCACTCTTTGGTAAAGTGTTCATCACCGCACAGTAAACATGGAAACTTAGCCTTTCGCTTAGGTTTGGTGGTATTAGGATTGTTCTGTTTTGGTTCATGTTGACTCGAAGATTTTTTTTTTCCCCCTTATTCTTCTTTTCACCACCGGATTTATGAGGTGAAGCAAATTGGACTGAATTCACTTCTTCGGTGGCAACAGGGTTGGGTGATCGACTGGTGTTGTTCCCATATTGTGATGGGGATGGAGTGGAACCGACATTGCTATGGGGTCCACTAGATTGAGAAACATGCTAGTTTTGAATGAAACCTATGATGTCGTTGGCATGAGGTCCTGGGGGTGGTTTTGTTGGGTCGTAGGTAGAGCGGGGTGCATCGGGGACAATATCATATAGAGTGCCAAATTGAGCATAAACTAAGTCTTAGTACTGGGAACATGCTATAGCTTGTTCTTCGGTGACAACCCCACCCATGGTGACATATTTGGCCATGATGGGTAGGAGTGACTTAGTAAACCAATTTGCAAGGAGTTGGTCTGGAATGGGAGCTTTAATCAAATGTTGTCTCCGCCTCCACTCGTGAATATGAGTGGCGACAGTTTGTTTGAGAGAGGTCAAAAGATCCGTACCGGTCTCATAACGGATTGGTAACTAAAAATTTGTCAAAAAGGACATGGCCCGGGATCGAAAATCATGAAAAGAGTGTGGTGGTAGTTCGATATACCACTTGGTGGCAGGGTCGGTGAGGGTTCGCTGTAATAACCGTAAACAGATGGAATCATACATTAGGGAATTAGATGAACACCATAAATGATATGTCATTACATGGTTTTTGGGATCCTCACCTGGTTTGCCGTCAAATTTCAGAATGTCGGAAGGTAACTTCACCGGAATAGCCGACCAATTGGTTCCATGATAGATAGGATCGTTGGTCAATCGTGATAAATCTAGTAGATCGAGAGTAGCCAGAAAAAGGTAATTGTTGGTTGTATTGTGGATACCGGTAGTACTGATATGGCATCGGTGTACCAGTAGGACCTTGAACCGATTGGTTGTAGGGTCCTCCCATGGGAAATTGGTCATATGAAGGTGGGCATCGGGGTTAGGAGGGGGACCGGAAGGAGGTCCTCCTCCACCAGAATGTGGTGGGCCGCCACCAAAAGGTGGGGGCCCTCCTCTAGAGTAGGGTGGTCCGCAACCAGAGGGTGGGATTCCTCCTCCGCTGGAATTTGGTGGGCCTCCACTGAAAGGTGGGGTTACTCCCCCCCTGGAGTAAGGCGGTCCTCCTCCGGAAGGTGGGGGCCCTCCCCCTCCGTAGTGGGGTGGTAATCCTCCAGAAGGTGGGTGTCCTCCCCCTCCGGAGTAAGGTGGTCCTCCACTGGAAGGCGAGAGTCCACTTCCTCCAAAGTGGGGTGGGTCATCGTCGTAAGGTGGGGATCTGCCTCCTCCAGAATGCGGAGGTCTGTCACCGTAAGGTGGGGTTCCTCGTCCTCTAGAATGGGGTGGATGTGGACCAAATAGTGGTGGAGGTGGCGGGACAGGTGGTGGAGGTGACCCACCGACCGGAGGTCCGGTCGGTGGGACATTATGGTTCCCCCATGGGGTGTTAGGGTTTCCACGGTAGGGTAATCCAGGAAACTGATTTCCTGGATATTTGTTTCTAATATTGGTGTTATGATGTCCTGGAATAATGTGTCCCCATGGGGGTTGGGTCCAAATGGATGGCCCCCCCGTATGATGTGTCCACATGGGTTGTCTGATGGTTGGAAGGGGACTACCAACCATACTATAACTTTGATGAGAAGTGTAGCCTCCACTCATGGTATGAGTATTGACTGGGTGATGTCCCCTAGTCAGGTTACGTCCACCAACTAGGGGTTTCCCCCCAGTTTAAATTTGTCCACAAACTGGAATATGCCCGGTGACCAAATGATGACCACTAATTCTAGGTTGACTCATGACCAAGGGTTGAGTGCTAACGAAAGGATTGCTTCCTCCTGACAGTAGACTAATAGGAATATTATATCCTCCCCTCGAATTTTGGGGTGGGGGAGGTGGAGGTAATGTCCCAAAGTTAACGGACATTGAAGGTTTCCCTTCATAGTTTGTCATGGTTGGAGTCACAGTAGGTAAAGAACTGGTCGCCTAAAATAGAGGTGTACTCATTGGAAATGAGGGATGACCTGGTTCGTAAGTGATCGAGCTAGGTATAGTTGTATCTGGTGAGGTGAATGATAAAGAGCGCACAGGGGAATATTGAAAAATGGGTGTATCCGGGATGTTTGCTCATCATGTGAGACTCCGCGTCTAAGTTTTTTTCCAGTCATGTGCAGATATTTCATGTTCTCATAAAGTGGCACAAGAAATTCATCGTTAGGAATCCAACGATGAGGTATGGTTTCTTCCATGGGAATTGACCCAAACTCGGCGACATGTCGACCTAGATACGTGTCCCAAAAAGATGTGGACTGACCAAATGATGTTGATACATATTCATCCTAGGGCTGACTAAAAATCCAATCCATAGCTCCGGGATGTCCCTCCATCGAAGGATGGAAGAATGTGTCATATGAGGTAGGTTTTTAGGCTCCATCAAAGGTCCCGCGGGATAACCGATAGGTGGATTGGTACGCGACGAGTAGTTCATTCTCGACTCTAAAGTAGAGGTCGCTTCCTCACGCGACATAGTTATCGTAGGTTGATCCATTCTTTCCCCGGATTTCTCCTCCCATTTAAGGGGATATTCAGGTGGAAAAATCAAAATCCTTCGTGATCTTCTCAAAGGTTGATCGACCAGCGTGACTAGATCAAAATTTCTCTTAAAAGTAACCTATAAGAAAGAAAAAATCAATACGATAACTACACAAGATAAACCCGCAAGAAAACTTACGTGACAAGTGGGGATTCAAAAGTCTGGAACCTCACAGGATTATCAAGGCAGTGCAACTCACGATATACCATAGGGTCCAACAATTATACTCGGCCCAATATTTCAGAGCACGAACCAGGGAGTATTAGGACCGTACCCCTGACCGTATAACCCAACTACCTAAAGCACGTGCATAGTAGCTCCTCGAGTGTTGTTCTCGGTGTATTGCCATGCCAAGATGACCAATAGGTTAACTTAGGAATCCTAGAAGGGTCTCTCGATATACGCAAGGTATGTGGGAGCTCAAATCCGTAGTGGTGATGTCTAATGCAGAACCGTATGACAATATTCTTCTGATATACTACCGAGTATGTGAATTACCTTTCGATATACCCAAGGGTGCGTGAAAGGCAGTTTGATATACCGGTTAGTACGTCGAAGAACTGCAGGCCCTCGGGATGAAGTGCATGTAGATAATGACAACTACCACGCTTAATGACACTGGAACATGTCACTAACTTATCACACAAGTTACTAGAAGGTTTTAACCTAACACTACCATTAATTTTATCTTGAGTGGTTAGGTGAATGCATGGAGTGTAGACAGGAATTTAAACAAATGCAACTTAATCTATATGCAAAATGCAAATTTTTTATGTTCTGATTCAATGAAATCTATCTAAGGCAGGGATAAATTCCTTTGTTTCCGATATTAGGAAAAGACAAGTACCCCTATAACTCAAAATCAATGAAAGGGATAAACGAAGTACTCTTTTCACTATGCCAACAAAAATCACTAAATAACAAACGCCAAAATGTAAATGATTTTCTTTTTTCTCTTTTCAAGTTAACCAAAATGACGAAACATGGAAAGAATAATTTCGTTTTAAAATGTAATGCTCTCTAATTTTCGAAAAAATGACTTGAAAGATGAAGGAAAATCAAAGAATGGGAATTTTCAATTTCCAAAGATGCTTTGCAAAAACTCAAATGTGCTTATAACTGTCTAAGAAATGAACAAGTTGTCATAACCAAGAAACTACAAGATGAAATTTCAATCTTTCCAAATATTTTTATTCCAAAGTATGAAAACTCTCCCCAACACTTCAAGAATCAAACTCAAAAATGAAGGTAATAAAAAGTTTGCTTTCCTACTCAAGTGCTCACAATGGATCTGAGAATTACAATGCTCTTTTAGATCTACTATTCAAAAAATCAAAGATGATGTCTCGACCAGCTATAGTAAGTTGGAAATTCCCAAAGAAAAGAGATCACCAAAAACATAAAAAACACACAAACACACGCAAAATCAATCAACAAATCACAACAAAAACTCAATGACGAAGTGCCAGAAGGGTTTAGGAATTAGATCTAGCAAGTTGAATGGATCTGGAAATGTGATCAGGGATTACAAGATTGAGCAGATAGATGGGATTGAAATTTCCTGCCACTACCAAGCCTTTCACTTGACTAGTTTAGAACCCAAAATCAACAACATCAAATCTGAACGCACACAAACTGGACCTAAGGGTCATGTGACTGAATCACACAGTACACTGAGCTCAATCAATCAGAACAAATGACCAAAAATGGAGAAAATGATGCTAAACACCAAGCACTAGATGTTGGCACACTCTGTTCTTGTGCACCAGAGTGCTAGGCGCAGTCTGTATGCAAGCTAATGGAACCAATGGTGCAGGATGCTCATTGAAAGTGAGCACTAGAAGCCCAATAGCATAGGTAATGTAGACCTCGGGTGCGTCGGGTGAATAACAAGAAGAAAGAAAGGAAAGATATCCAAAAATGAATAGTAATAGGTCCAATAATGATCCCAGACAGAGTCAGGGAAAGCCAACAGACTCTGTTATAACCAAAATACATGGGAGGGGCTTGGGAGGCTAGAAAATGAATCAATGAAATCAAACTAAACTGAAATCAAAGCTATGTTCTATCCCTAGTATGGTCGCTAGATTTGTTTATGGACAATCTACTCAAGAGGACTCAAGCCAGATCTCCCTAGTCCAAGTGGATCTAGAACAAATGAATATAGAATATAAACTACTTTCCTAGATTAGTAGAGATGCAAGGAACAAGTAAATAAATCACCTCATATTTGCAAACCCTTTTCTCTTTGTTGCTTCAAGCTATGGGCCTTCAGATCTCAAGCTACAAAACCCTATTGAACAAATGGAAACAAGCAAACAGTAAAAGCATATATAGAATATGAATTGATCTAAGGTAACAGTTAAGGAAGAAAACTCTAAATATCATTAACAACACAACAATATTTATGGGAAGAGTTTATATTATGTTAGGACCCCTTGTTAACCCTTCTCTTTACTATGTTAGTATATTGTTGTTGGATACATATGCTTTGTAAGTCGTCCCGTAGTATTTGTTGATCTGTAGTTTATATTAGCCCATAGTATTGACCCATAGTATTGGACGCATATGGTTTGTAAGTCGTCCCGTAGTATTATATGTCCCATGGTTTTGACTCATAGTATTGGGCATAGACTTAGTATATAAGTGTGTGTTGAGGTCATTGAAGGCACCGTGAAGTTAATTGTATTGAGCTTGCTCAAAGGAGGTTTCCCCCTCAAAGTGGCTCATGATCAATATAAAAGTGATTCTGTTCTATTATTTCTGCTATTTTGCATATTCTTATTAATTAATTGTTGCAACTGCATCATATCTGGTATCAGAGCACTTTCCTTGGCACAAGTAGGAAATTTTTTTTTCTTGTTTTGGGCGGCCACTTTCAGATCAATTTCTAAAACTTTCTGCACAAAATCAGACGAAACCGATTGCATATCTGAATTCCTCTTTCAAAAATACGCAGTTTCAAAAAACAAATCATCTCATTTGGAGTTCTAAAAGTGGAGATACCGCGGATTTAAAATCAGCAATTTTTCAGAATTTCGGTGACGGGCCGCGGAAATTGTGGCGAGAAAATCTTTTGACCGAGTGCCTAGATTTCTATTCTGCTTTCATGGGTAGAAGCAGAGTGGTTGTTCCAGTTCCGGAAACATGCTATAATAGTGATTCTGAGCAATATAGATCTAGTTTTTGAACTTTGGGTGGAATTTCTGCCCAAATTTTTTTCTGTTGCAGGTTCGGATTTGGGAATAATCCCTATCCGCTTAACTGTGGGAAGTACTTGGGCATAAGCCCTAAAACTCATTGTGAGGAGTACCACAGGAACCCCGAAGTAGCTGGCCCATTGAGAGGACCTACCAGCGAAAAGGGCAACGACCCCTACCTGATTGACTAGTTCCCACCCGTGAGGTAAACCAAGAGCTGTCGTTTGTGGCAAAGAAGTTATCAGTTGTACCTGAGCCGTGGAGTGAGAGGTACTGCCCCAATACGCAAGCCGTCAGACAGCATTGGTGACCGAGTGAAAACCCTGAACTGTTAGGAAGCCGCACATACCTGGGGTCCATATCTACTTTCAGCTGAACTATTATCGATCACTGCTATGCCGTTTTAGATCCATTTTGCAAGTCGTTCCAGATCCAGTCATTTGGCATTGCTCCAGATTCCTTCCGAGCCGTAGCCGCTCCAGTCTGTTAAAAAAAAAAAAAAAAAAAAAAAAAAAAAAAAAAAAACCCCGAGCCATAGCCGCTCCAGTCTGTAAAAAAAAAAAAAAGTATAAAATTCAGTTTTTTCTCCATATCTTCCTTGTTTTACTTCTGTTTCCCTTGAAATTTTAAGGGAACCCCTGTCATTCCATTCTGCATATTTCATTCCTGAGGACCCTATCCTCAATTCCCCTTCCTATAGCCCGAAATCTCACATTTGTCTATTTTTAGGGTTTGCCATAAATTCCTCAGATTTCATCCAATTCCCTTCAAATTTTACCACAGAGTTCCTTTCTGAATTCTGCTTCTTTGTTCCCCTCTGCCAAATTTTCCCATTCTTTCACCCCGCTTCTGAAATCCTCATTTTTGCTTCCTTATCTATCCAACAGTGTCCAAAACCTAGTCAAACCCCAATTACCCTTCTGATTTTTTTCCCAAATCCAAATTTTCCCTTACCGAAGTAGTTCCTGTTTTTGTTTTCCTACCCAGTCAACCAAAAAAAAAAAAAAATCAAAAAAATCCTAGTTATGGTTGTCACCCGTGCAGGAGAAAAAACCATGCAGGAAGCACTTGTAGCCATCCAAGCCAAACTCCAGGATCTGGATGAAAAATTTCTTGGTCTCCATCTTGAACATTCAGCTATGAACAACAAACGACAATCCGAGTCTTCAGCAGACAATCGGTTCTTTTCTTCCAGCAATTTCCGTGGTCCGAAGCTTGATTTTCCTCGCTTCAATGGTACCGATCCAACTGGATGGATATATCGGGCAGAACAATATTTCAGTCTGCATAATACTTTTGATGTTCAGAAAGTTCCACTTGCATCCTTTCATTTGGAACAGGAAGCCCTTCAATGGTACCGTTGGTATATCAAAGCTCATCCCGAGCCAAACTAGACGGATTTTTGCCACCTCATTTTTCCGCGCTTTGGTCCTAGTGCTTTTGACGACTTCACAGGAGCACTCACTAAACTTCACCAAACTGGCACAATGAGAGAGTATCAGACAGAATTTGAGAAACTAGCCAATCACATAGAAGGATTGTCTGATGAATTCTACAGGAGTTGTTTTATCAGTGGTCTCAAGGATGAAATCCGCTCAGAGGTCAAAATGTTTTGTCCCAACACAATGATGGAAGTCCTAGGGTTGGCTAAGCTGGCCGAGGACAAGATCGCAGCTCAACAACGCTCCAAACCCACCTTTGTTCTCCTCAGAAATATGGGTTCCCAACGACCTTCCATCACGCCTACTCCTCAACCAACTCCTATCAAGCATTTGTCTGAAATAGAAATGCAGGCACGCTGAGAAAAAGGGCTTTGCTATAATTGTGATGAGAAATTCACTCGGGGGCATAGATGTGTTCAACAAAAGCTCTATCTCTTGGATGTGGATTCTCTGCCTGCCTTAGAACTTGGTGAAGAAGCTACAGATACAGTAGATGATCAGGTCAACATTCAACACCTTCCTGTTGACACCCCATCTCAGGACGACCCACCCGAGATCTCTCTCCATGTTGTAACCGGAGTCACCACCCCACAAACAATGCGAGTCAAGGGATACTTCAAGAATCTCCCTCTTACCATCCTCATTGATTCTGGTAGCACTCATAACTTCATTGACCCTCGGATTGCCAAACAGGCTGATTTTTTTGTCCATCCTTGCTCTAACTTTCAAGTCATGGTTGTCAATGGGGGTACCTTACCTTGCAAAGGGAAGTGTCACAATGTGCATATCTCTATGGAAGATTATAACCTATGCTCTGACATGTTTGCCTTGTCCTTAGGCGGATGTGATGTGGTTTTGAGCGTTCAATGGTTACGCACACTTGGCCCCGTCTTATGGGATTTTGCGGAACTTTGGATGCAGTTCAAAGTCAATGGGGCACAACACAAATTTATGGGCTTACAACCAGGGTCTCTCTGCATCACCAGTTCACATCGCCTGGAAAAAATGCTTAAGAAGAATTCACATGGTGTCATCGCTCAGCTCAATTCTATTCAGATGCACCCATCGACAGTCTCCACTACTTCCTTGGATAGATATGTAGGTATCTTTGCTGAACCAATGCGCTTGCTTCCTTCAAGAGACCTTTCCGGTAAGAATGTAGCCACATCTACCTCTCAGCAGGAAATGATGGCTATTTTGCATGCAGTACAGAAGTGGCAGCCATACCTATTAGGGAATTATTTCTACAACAAGAATGATCTCCCGAGTCTGGAATTTTTTTTGGAACAATGGGTCTCCTCCCCAACACACCTGCAATGGGTTATCCAACTCATGGGTTGTCCCTATGTGATCACTTACAAGAAGGGTAAGGACAATATGGTGGAAGATGCTCCTTCTCGCACAATTGATGACCCAGTTTCTCTTACAGCTCTTTCTCTGCTTGTTCCAAATTGGTTGCAATATGTTCAACAGGGCTATCTCTTCTATGAACTCCATGCTTCTTCATCAACAGGGCACTCTGGGTTCTGTAAAATGTATGACCAGGAACAATGTAACTTCTTCTGGTCGAGACTAAAAATGACAATTCAACAGATGGTGGCTGACGATGATACTTTCCAAGTCAACAAGGGGGAAATGACACTCCTTTTGGGATTGCTCAAACCCGTGCCCATCCCTACACAGCTTTGGCCAACTATTTCTATGGATTTCTTAGCAGCGCTCTGGTGGTACAATACCACATCTCAATGGACACCATATGAAGCAGTCTATGAAAAAACACCGCTTGTTCTTCTTCCATACACCATTAGCAACTCTCCAGTTCAGGAAATTGACTCGGTTCTTCAAAACCGCGATCAGATTCTTCTCATTCTTCAGGACAATCTTCACATGGCCAGAATTCACCTGAAACAACAAGCCGATCAGCATCGTTCTGAGCGCATTTTCCACGCAGCTGACAGGGTTCTTCTTCATCTACATCCTTTCAAGCAATCCTCCTTGACACTCCAAAGGCGTCAGTGGCCCGAAATGCAAACCGAGGATACTATGGAACCACTCCTTCAGATTCTGCAACAATTTCTCCAACCAAAGCTTTGAGGACAAAGCTTTTTCTAAGGGAGAGGGGATGTTAGGAACCCATGTTAACCCTTCTCTTTACTATGTTAGTATATTGTTGTTGGACGCATATGCTTTGTAAGTCGTGCCATAGTATTTGTTGATCCGTAGTTTATATTAGCCCATAGTATTGAACGCATATGCTTTGTAAGTCGTCCCGTAGTATTATATGTCCCATGGTTTTGACTCATAGTATTGGGCATAGACTTAGTATATAAGTGTGTGTTGAGGTCATTGAAGGCACCGTGAAGTTAATTGTATTGAGCTTGCTGAAAGGAGGTTGCCTCCTCGAAGTGGCCCGTGATCAATATAAAAGTGATTCTGTTCTATTATTTCTGCTATTTTGCATATTCTTATTAATTAATTGTTGCAGGTGCATCACATATTACTGTAAATGAATGGGAAATACATATAAGAGAGATAGGATGTCACAATCCAATCCTTAACGTCGTAACCTCCATAAAAAAATCCAATCCAAGCCTCCAAAGGTATGATGCATGCCTCCCAAAGGATGTGTAGGGATCACTCACGGTAATTCCACCAGCATGAAAGTGCTATAGTCCTTCCTCCTTTCTCAATGGAGAGAAAGGTCTTATTTATAAGGCTAGATGGATAGAGTAAGTTTATGACTACGGGGGGAGGTATAAGGGATCTTCCCATTAGGTTAGGGACAAACTACCATCCTTCCTACCAATTAGGAATAGAGCCTCCATGTCACCTAGCTTCAAGAATTCGCTCGAAGCTCCTTGTTATCCACATTAACCAACCTTGGCGCACTGTGCATGAAGACAACTGGCACCAGGTAGGGTATGGCACAACTTTCATGAGGGAATCAAGAGCCACTAGGGCACACTGGAAGTGTGCATCATGTGCCAACCTTAGTCCGGCAACTCTTGCTGGGAAGTACGATGCGCCAACACTACTAGAAATGGTGGGATGTAAAGGAAACAACTTGCTCAGGATGTTTTAGCCAGGGAAAATTCAGGGATTAAGGAACTGAGTTGAAACATGACTCATGATGACGATATTTTGGTGTAACACTGTCCTCAACGCTTGTTTATTTGTGGATGCTTTGGTATAAAGGACTCATCTTCCCATGTCGAATCCTCCACTGGCAGGTTCTTCCACTTGATGAGGTACTCGGTAATCATTAGAGAGATTTTGAGGTCAAAAAATGGCCTCCTAAGAGATGTACTACAAAAATATGAGATATATTAAAATATTATGAATTTGGGGTTTTATGGGGTAGGTATATATGACAAGTCACCTCCCACACTATTTTCTATGCACAATATAAATAACCATGGTTGAGCTGTTTTTCAAGATTCACTAGAAATAAAATTAATAAAATAAGTCTACATTGATGTGACTAAGATTCATTGTAAATTCCCAAAAATTTATTGTCTTTTAGCATTTATTTGTTTTGAACTTGCAAATGAAATTAAATAATAAAAAATATTTTTAAGAGCTATTTTTTTAATTTTATGTTGACTTTTTATATTTAGTACTTTTCTCATGAATTTAATATAATGTAATTTAATTGAGAATTTATTTACATGTAAAATGTTAATAATATTATTATAATACACATTGCATCATCATTATTATTATTATTATTATTATTATTTATTAAATGTATTATTATTCTTTATTAGTTTGACATTATGTTATTAAATAGAATGGAGTGAATATATAATTTAAAATTAAAAACATAAAAATGATAATATATTATTTTATGAAAAAATGTGAAAGGACTTTCTTTATGAATTAAGAGTACTTCACTTGAAAATGACAATTATATTATTTTATGAGAAAGTGTGAAAAGACATTCATTATGAGTACTTTATTTGAAAATGTCAATAATATTATTTTATGAAAAGACTATCATTATGAGTACTTTACTTTATGACTTAAAAGTACTTACACCACTACCTTCGTTAACTATGTGTTTTCATCCACCATAGAAAATTTGACAAATAAGCATTCTTAACTCATGCAATGCCACTTCACCAAGGGGGATGATGTCATCTACTAGAATGTGATTGGTTGTTTTTTATAGTACATTTTCTTTGTTTTGAGGCCATTTTTTGACCTCAAAATTTCTCTAATGAGCTCGATTTCGTAGCTGTTTGGTCATTGTTTAAGTGATTTGTTCAGGTTCCATTATGACTTTTAATTCTTCATTAAGCTCGGGAAATATTGTTTGAATTGGGATCTTGTCTCCTATTACCTTCTTTAAGAAAGAAACATGGAAAATTGGATGCACTCTCAGTGGCGACCCGCGGCTGTGTGTCTGCCACCCTGCCTAGACAGGGTAACCCCGTCAAAAACTATACATCAGTCAGGGAGAGGTCCACCCTCTCACCCTGTACTCGGAAAGCCTATATATCCGGCTCCCAAAAGCTAATCAGTCGGTTCAGCAGCAGCGTTGCTGACCGTATCATGGGTACCTGTGCGAACTTTAAAAGTCCGCACAATCCCAGCACTGATCGTACATGGCGATCCCCTTGGATCACCGTCACTATCTCATCAGGGATCTCCCACTCTCTCCATAGAACCTGCGGCATCCTGCAAATCACATAGAGTAGACTCATTAGACTCCTGTCAAATAAATAAATCCTTCCACTTCCCCCCGGGAAGCCCTCATAGCTCGGACCAAAACCGTGGCTTTTGGGCTCCCTGCCGCGGTTTCACACCGCGGCTATCAGACCTACAGTGGCGGTTCCTAACCACGCCTGTCAGGGCTAACCCCGCGGTTTTGCATCGCGTGTTCCTCCTTAGAACGCACGGTACCAGACCGCGTATCCAGCCGAGAAACACGCGGTACCCAACCGCGTGGTTCACCCCGAAACTCACAGTCACCAACCGCGGTTTCGTTCCCCGAACCCGCGGTCCACCCCACATGGACCGTACAAATAACCCTGGGACCCACTACCCAACCCCCGACCCTAAAAAACATGCAGGTATGAGTTTGACGGAATACCTGTATCTCGCGAATCAGAAATCGGCCGGTCGGATAGTCCAGAAATGCCACCTCAGCTCTGGTCCACTCTGATCACAAGTCAAAGTCAAATAGTACAAATGACACATTTCATATTGGACCCACTTACTATTTATAGTCAGGTGACTTTTTCTTGTTTTGCCCATTCTGAACCCATACGGAGTCCGTTTCTCGAACCGTTTCCACCATTGGAATCATCACGACGAGACATTCATGATGGTCATCTCGTTGCATTATTTTTTTCCTCGTCATTTTTTGCCCATTTTTTCAGATGCCACTCGTCGCCTCGGTTTGCATGCCACATCAGCCGTTCTCCATTTTATGCATATTTTATACCATCGGATTCATTTTTCCGAGCCGATGATGATGCTTGAGATCATTTCTCGCTCTCACCCCCATATTTTCTGGGTCTTTTTCCAAAACACCCCCAGTCACCTCGGTTTGCATGCCACATCGACCGTTATCCATTTTCGACACTTTTTATATCGTCGGATTCATTTTTCCAAGCTCGTGATGATGCTTGAGATCATTTCTCGCTCTCACCTGGTACAGTTTCACCATTGTGTCCTAACACCTTGCTGCCTCGATTTGCGCGCCACATCGGCCGCCATCGAATTGTTCCATACTTTTACATGAGCCATTCACTCCTGTCATACTGCAAATGTTTCGTTATTTTGCCACCATTTCATTCACCCCGCAAGGAGGCTCACCAGTGTTCCCCCCCACCCTTGTTCTTCGTCATCATACATGTTCCTTGATTGAACACTTCCTCCTTGCCTGGCCATTCCTTTTGTTCGGTATAATTTTATCCCTTTTTCGGGCCGGACAAGTCCTTTACGAAAAAGGCACTTAGGGAGTTTTTGTTAAGCTCTTTTCTGACTCCTAAAACAATGAAAAGATCGCCGAGCAATCTTTCTTCCTTTCATGCTCGTTAAAGTACCTCAAAGGGCGTCTATCTAGTATAAGTTTAACCCTTTTCCGGACCTGGTAAACTAATTACAAAAAAGGAATACTCTAGTCAAACCGGCTAGAAGAGTTCTTCATTGCATCCTTTTATGCTTCTTTGGGCCTTGGAGACTAAATATACGAAAAAGAAACCCCCTGGAGTCTTCTTATTTGCTTTCAGACTCTCTAAAATTGAAAGCAACCTCGAGCACGAACTGTCCTAGGCTCGTAAAATCCACCCGACAGTACCATTCCATCATTTCAGAGTCTTCTTATCGCTTTCAGACTCCTTAAAATTGAAAGCAATCACGAGCATGAACTATCCTGGGCTCGTATAAATCCACACGACAATACCATTTTACACTCACTTCTTCTAGTTCCTTAACCCATGAAGAAGTCATCCCGTGCCTCCAGGCATTATGATCGATCCTCTCGGTAGCACCCCCACTCAGGTCACCTTTGTTCAGAGTATTCTGCAGTCTCCTGCCATTTTATACCAGTTTGAGTCTCCCTCAGCCCAGTCCCCATCCCAGATCTAATACAGCTATGATCCCTTTCCCATCAGTCAGTTTCATATGCTGCCCGATCATCCCCATTATCATACTCTGAACAAAGGAAGTTTGAGTCCACCCACTCTACTTGCCCAGTTGTTCCCCGAGTTTGTCAGTCCTGCCATCAGTACTATCACATTTCGGTTCTCCACCTCGCGCTCCTGTCAAGGAAACATCATTGCCTTGATACTTGTAGGTCTCCCTGTGTCGACGACAAC
Organism: Larix kaempferi; assembly: GCA_027924585.1. Classification (NCBI taxonomy): domain Eukaryota; kingdom Viridiplantae; phylum Streptophyta; class Pinopsida; order Pinales; family Pinaceae; genus Larix; species Larix kaempferi. Next base: position 16,433,971 of record BSBM01000541.1, read on the forward strand.
CCCTCTATTCCAGAGGATAGGCCCAGAGGTCCCTACGCCTTGGACCCATCACCATCTATGGTGAGTGCCTATGGACCATTTTGAGAGGAGTCATCATTGCCTCTCCGAATGGTTGTTTCTCACATGCTCGACTTCAGCACCTTGATCGCATCGTTGAGAATCACGCAGGATTTACATACCTACCATTATTTGTCGAAGACCCCGGATTTCCCCCGACTCTAGCACATTGGTGAGTTACTTCGGAACACCCAGTTGTATGTTCCCGTGGATGTTTAGGCTACGTTGGCGATTGTATTCGGAAGCCATCCAGTTATATGCTTCCTTGAGTACCCAGATCAGTTCCAGTTCAGTGTACCATTGCGAGTGTACCCCTTGTCACTCTGATCCAGCAACTCATCAGTTCCTTTTTTACCACACTCAGTAGCACTGTTGATTGTTCCAGTGTATCCACTGTTCAGCTCAGACATGGTCAGCCCAGCAGTATGTCCCAGATTTTGTGTCCCCTCTGGACACTTATGATGTACACAATGGTTCTCTATGTATCTTACAGGTCCCTCTTTCGGGCCTCACAGTTCTTTTATGTATCTTGATACGAGCATGGGTATGCCCGCCTCGTCCATATATTGAGATTATTCCTCAGTGAGTATTTGAGGTCATGTATATGTCAGGTCCCCATTTTTTGGACCCCATTATTATTATTATGTTATATCCTGATACGAGCATGGGAATTCCTGCCTCATCCATATGATCAGATGATTCCTCATCCATTTTTGAGGTTATGTAATTTTCGTTCTTGCAGTTTGTTCGAGATAGTTGTTCCGAGATTCAATTTGTTTCTTCTCTTCTCCATACCCCAGGAAAACCATATATGACTTATGATGTCCATCGACCATACGATGAGCTCCTGCCCTCGCACATCAGGGGGCAATCTGTTAACACCCAAAAAGTGTTCACTAACTCATCTACCTCATTACATGGCTCATTTGTCCATTTTCCTACCATATTTCCCTTAAAAACCGTAAAAATCCCACTAAAAAGCCTCCAAAAGGCCTAAAATGCCTCCTAAAGGCCACAAAACCATCAAAAAAGCCTCAAAAAGGCTAAAAAACCCCTTTTTCCCTCCAAAAATAGCAAAATCCCTCTAAAAAGGGAATAAAAAATATAAAATAATGAGGAAAAGGAGGAAAAAACCCTATACAACTGTCCTAAACCATATGGTTCCCAAAACCATGGGCCAGCACTCCACCACCAAAAAACTATAAATAGGTGATGGAGAACCCTTATTCCATATCCACAATCAAGTATACCCTTACTCTACCAAAATCTCTCTTGAAACCCTAGCTCACCATTGAGCCACTTTCACCTTGAGAGTCCCTTTTGGCCCATTTCCACCATTGGAGAAAGAGAAGGAGCACATTGGAGCTTGGAGCAACCCTCTTGGACATTGCAAGAGCTTCATCAACCTCCACATTGGAGGTAATATCAATACAAAAACCATTATTTATCTTTTGTTCTTTATGTTTCATGCATGTGTTTTAGATTAGTTTACATTTCTGTTTTAGTTTAATAATTTACATTTACTGAACTGCTACTAAGGAGTCCATTCTCCTTAGTAGGTGCTCACTTGCACAAGCTAGGGGTAAAACCCTAGCTACAGTTTTGGCGACTCCCCTAGTTTTGAATTTCTGGTTACAATTTTTAAATCTTTTTTCTGTTCGGCTGTCCCTTTCGTCCGCCGTATAGCGCGTTTTTTCACCCAACAGCCGCGTCCCGACCGCGTCTTTCAGGCACTTACCTGCGACCCAACCGCGGCTCTTAGACTGTTTCCGGCGACCTGCCGGCCGCTGTCAGTCTGTTACCTGGGATTCGGCCATGGCTATTAGCCTATTTGATCCAGTCTAACTGCGGCTATTTCCCTTTTTTTGGCGTCCCTCCTGCGGCTTTCAGCCAGTTTCCCACAACCCGCCGGCGCCTTTCGGCCTCTTTCCTACGTCCCGCCTGCGGATTTTGGCCATTTTTTCGCAACCCGCCGGCGCCTTTCAGCCACTTTGCTACGTCCCTACTGTGTCTGTCTTCTGAAAACCTGCATCCTGTCCGTGCCTGTTTCCTTCAAACCCGCGGTCCGACTGCTAAATTTTGCCACAGACCCGCGGTCCGATTTCTGTATTTTTTACAATTTTGAGCCCAGAATTTTTCTGCACTATTTTCTGCACCAGCACAGCCCTCTGTCCTACCTGCAGCCCCACTTCCCTACATCCTTTCTGCAACATAATTTCTGTTCTCTTTACAGAATCTTTTTAAAATTTCAGTATTTTTAATTCAGAAAATTTTGCAAGTTAAAGTTTCAATTTCAGTATTATTGATAGTTAGAAGTTGCCCCCCTTGTGGCACTTCTATTTTCGGTTCATCACCTCACGAGCACACACTCTGTCACATAATTCAAGTGAGCCTTAAAAAGTACCTAATTCAACCAATATTCTAACCCCACTTGGGGAACACGAAAGAATCATTGTAGTTAGGTAGGATCGGGGGGATAGGCTTCCAATAACACCCCTCGGTTACTTACACTTGAGACATAGTTGTTGTCCAATTAGGGAACCAAAATCCCCTAGTACTTTTTGGCACGGTCACGACCAGTTTATCAGAGGGCCTCTCCCTTAGGAGGGTTGAAGTCGGGAGACTGGTTCCGGAGGCCTGAGTGGAATATCGCACTCCATTCAGTAACCGAAGGGCTACCTTTCGCAGTTCTCGGGATATCCCTGTATAGGGGTATTGTGGTTAAAGGACCAAACGGCAGATTCACCTTTCTGGACGTGTCATGAATGGGGTATCTTAGTTGCCATTCTTCTAGGATTGACTACCCGGTGTCCCTCCCGGTAGGGGGATATCATAGCCACTTGGCTTTCCTATTCATATTGTCTTAATTGGATTTCATCACCTTGCAGAGGATATGTCTAGTTGAGTGGACTCAACTAGACCTCCTTTACCTCCTTTTGGTCTAGTGAGTCCACCATTTTTTATTTTTAGGAAACCTGCTACTTGTTGGTATTCTGACCATCTTTGTTGACACTCCACTTATTGTAGCACAGCTATTACAGTAGGTGTTTTAAGTTGGCTGTTGGCCTGAGTGCCTTGTTTTTGAGCTCTCCTTCTGCACACTTGGTTGCATTAGGATTTTTGAGCTGTTTTTTTTTTACTCACCTCAACCCACAGAGATTCGACACCATCTGTCACCATTGAGTCTCTGAGACATTCTCGGCCCCTCAGGGGCGAGCCCCCACAGCACGGTTCACTTGACACCACCCATCATAGATTCAGATCATCATCCCTTGATACCACTCATCACAGATCTAGAGCCTTGTCACTTGACTCCACTCGTCAGCGACACAGGACCCCGTCACCAGATATTGATGCTCCTTACTTTACCTGCAATTCTGACGAAGAGTCTGAGAACCCTATTTACAATGCCCCTACTAGCCCCATGGCTGGCACGACTTCTACTCCTTTCATTGTAGGGACCATTGGTGGCACATCCACCACTACACCAGTTACCACACCTACTCTAGGAATGCCCTCGATGGGGGCCACATCCACCATCCCGGTCACCATTCCTATTCCCGTAGCTGGCATACATACCACCACCCCACCAGTGACTCACACTACCCATGGTGGTGTAGGCCCATCCTATACTACCTTAGTTCCCCCACTTGGGGGCAACATTCCCAACCATGCCCCTCTACTTGGGGGCATGGGCCCCAACTTGGTCCAGCCCACTCCTGTGTCACATCCTTCTTCCAGTCTGCCATTCATGGCTAGCCTCAACCTACCTGACCTAGCCAGACTGACCAACGGTCCTATCCAACACGACCCTGCATGGCCTCACATGCCTACCAAGCTCCCCTCTGACATCCCTAAGTTCGAGGGCAAGGCAGGCGAGGACCCACAAAACCATATCATGTCCTTCCATTTATGGTGTTCCTCCAACTCCATAGTGGATGACTCTATTCGCCTCCGTCTGTTACAGCGCACCTTCACTGGCTCTGCAGCCAAGTGGTATATCGAGCAACCCCACGGGACCCATGCCACCTTCACTTCCCTTGCCTCGACCTTCCTGCAGTTCTTCCAGTTACCTGTCCGCTATGATGCGGGCGTTGAGATCCTCCTATCCTGCAAACAAAACACGGCTACCCACATCACAGACCACATTCATGAGTGGCGTAGGCGCCGTAGCTTATGCAAGATCAAATTAGACGACTGCATCTTCCTAGATTGGTTCCTCAAGTCCCTTCTTCCTGTCATTGCTAAGGACGTAGCTTCCGAAAGACCCCAGTCTAAAGAAGAGGCCATCCTTAAGGCACAGCAGTTCAACCTCATTTACGCCCAGTCGGGTTATCTCTATACCATTATCCCTGATGCCCCTCGCGGTGAGTCCTCCCATCACGATGCGTCGGGGGCATCCCACACTGCTGATGGCATCATTGGTCGTGTTTCTTCGCATCCCCAACCCTTTTCCATAGCACGTCCTACCCCGGGCCCCAACCTTTCGTGGGCCACCTCACAGTCTGGGGCCACCAACTCATATGCTCCTATGACACATCACCATCACTCCCATGGACCCACCTGTCCACCTCAGTGCTTCGGTCATACTCCCCCTACTTACAACCCCCCGGTCGCACCTCAGTCCTATTACCACCAGCAGGCTACACCAGCTCCTGTGCCTCCTCAGGCCCAACCCGCTTATTACCACCAGCAGGCTGCACCAGCTCCTGTGCCTTCCCAAGCCCAACCAGCTTATTACCCACCACAGGCAGCCCCTACGGCCAACCCACAACCTGCTCCGTAGACGTATCAGCAACCTCCTCAAGGTGCTGCACCTGTGCAGCCTCCACCTACATACCATCCACCGCAGCCTTCTCCCGCACCTGCACAACCTCAAAACCCACCTGCTGCTCAAGGACAAGTTTACGCCCAAAACAACCCGCAGCAAAACCAGAACAACCAACGCAACTAGGTCCAACAAAACCGTGGCAAGGGTCGTAATCGTGGGAACAACCAACCGACAAACCAAGGTGGTCAACCGGCTAATCCCCCAGACAACAATAATGCAGCCCCCGCTAACCAAAACCCTGATCGCCCGCCCAAGCAGGCTAAAAACCCCAATTTGTGAACAAACCATCCTTGTTCCATTTGCGGGGTCTATGGCCACTACACACATGCTTGCCCACACTTGGAGCGAGCTTGGCAACTTTGGGTTGATGATGCCCATCGCCAAGGGCATGCGGCTCCTCAAGCACCGCCCAACCCCCCACAACCTCAGCAGCCTCCTTTGGTTCTGCAAAACCCTTTACCAACCCAAGGCGTCGTGAATGCTCAGCCGTTGGCTCCCCCTCAAGCCAACATGCAACCCCAACAACAGATCACGTATGCTGCTCCCGATCAACCCATGTTTGATTCGGGAACCTACCACTTGTTGATGATGTCATCCACTGATGTCAACCTCCAGACTCATCGAAACCAATATGGCTCCACTTCTGAAGCCCCTCCCGTTGATAAAACCCCTAACGCTCATCCCACTGATCAAGCGTTGTGTATCCCTCCCCCTCTGGTAGATGGTGGTTCCAAAGCAGCTCGTTTCCCACTTCGTCGTATCAACAACAACCCGAATGCGCGCGCTGCGTCAAACTACAACATTGTAGACGACCTAGCCCAATCTCCCGCAGCCATGTCTGCGTTAGAAGTCTTGAAGAACTTCCCTTCCCAGCGCAAGACTTTACTCTCGGCCATTGGGGCTATTGACCCAAATGATTCGAATTTGATGGCATTTGATTTGGACCAGTCCGAACCACGCCTGCCTTCCACCTTAGCATTCCAAGTTTCTGTTTCCATTCAGAATCTTGTCATCCATCGATGCATCATCGATGAGGGTGCCTCCACATGCGTTATGTCTACATTCATATGGCAGAAGTTGGGATCCCCTACCCTCCAGCAGTCCACCACTGCGTTACGCGCCTACGACGATCGTTCGGCTCAGCCCCAAGGTCTCCTAGCCAATGTCCCTGTCCAGTTAGGTGGTAAAACCGTCCTCATCGATATTGAGGTCATCAACGCTCAGCTTAATTACAACCTCTTACTCGGTCCCAGCTACATGTATGCTATGCGGGCGGTTGCTTCCTCTGTCTTTCGTACCATGATGTTCCCCCATGATGGACGCATGGTTAAGATCGACCAACTTACTTACTATGATCCAAATGCTCCCGCTGCACCCGAAAATGTTCTCCCCATGGTGGAACAACCGGTCAGTAGTGCTGCTACCTCATTTTTTTCCTCTTTGGGACTTGGAGTTTACTCAGATCCGCCGATGACATCCACCTTCCAATCCATTCCTCCCCCGTCATCTACGCCCGAAGTGTCTGACTTATGTACCATCTCCCACGATAACCCAACAACTACCAATCAGCCACCCTTGTTGCCTAAACCACCACTGGTACCTAGCCACATTGGTGTTACACCTATCCACACAATCCCCTTTCTAGTCCCTCCCTCGAGAGTAGTAAGCGCCCCGGTCATGGCTACCCTTAGCCTCCCCGAGCTAACCTTGGGATTACCTGTCTGATATCTTTCGCCTCCCGTTCCCCCACCGACACCAAGTGTCATCCTCCAACCGGTGCAACCCATGGCTACTACCACTCAGCCACCCCCCGGTGTCTCTACCCCTTCGTCCTCCACGACTCCTCCCCCTACTCCCAAACCCATTAGGGGCAGAGGTCCCCAACCTTACACTGCTGTACCACCTCCCAAGACAGTAAAAAACCCCCCAGTATTTCGTGCTCCTCCCAAATGCTCATTGTGCGATGAGTTAGGCCATGCGACTCATCAGTGTCCACAGTTACCAGCATTACAGAAGCACATGTAGATGCTCGACGATGACCCCAACATCCCGGTGGTCGAACTAAACCCCACCCCCAAGCCCAAAGATAAATCCTTGCCTACCAATCACCCATGTGCTATATGCGGTGTTTACGGGCACTACTCACATCATTGTCCCTATCTCCCAGATTACAGAGCGGCTCTCTATGAGATGAACAATCTGGATCTTGAGATGGCCCCAACCACTATTGAGGAGATTCACCCCCTGATCTCACCCCCTTCCGGGGAGGTCAACACCATTTACATGATCTCTTCCACTACCATTCCCACGTCAACCGATTTGACGGCCCAAACTTTTCGTACTGATGAAGAGATTCTTGAGGCACTCACTGCCCCGGAGTATCCCTGGGATGATATGCACCATCGTTCGTATTTCCTCCCAGAAGCATCTTCCTCTAGCACCGCTACCCAATTTGCGTTTGAATCCAAAGACTTCCTTCCCACCAAGGTCGACTGGTTCAAGGACCCTATTCCTGCTCCTGATGCCTTCGAGGAAGGTAACATGGCTAACATCTCACCCATCATCCAAATTGATATCGCTGCCCCCGGGAGTGCCCCTGAACTCATCACTTTAGGAGCCTTCTGCAGTAAGCAAGAGATTGAGGAATACACTAACCTCTTCAGAGAGTTCTGTGATGTCTTTGCCTGGTCCTATACCGAAATGCCCAGTCTTGACCCCGCCATTATAGAGAACCACATTGACACATGGCCTGATGTACCCCCCGTCCGTCAGAAACAACGTCCCATTCATCCCTCAAAGCTCCCAGCTGTCAAAGTAGAGATTGAGAAACTACGCAAGGCAGGATTCATTTATCCTATTGCCTATACCACATGGGTTTCAAACCCCGTCCCCGTTAACAAAAAACAAGGCACCATTCGAGTATGCACTGAATTCCGTGATTTAAACCATGCTTGTCCCAAGGACAACTTCCCCACGTCATTTATTGACCAGCTCATTGATGCGTGTGTAGGACATGAAGTCCTCTCTTTCATGGACGATTTTTCTGGATACAACTAGATTCAGATCCGTAAGGAAGACCAGTACAAAACTGCCTTTACTACCCCATGGGGCACCTTTGCCTATCACGTCATGCCTTTCGGCCTCAAAAATGCTGGTGCCACCTTCTAGCGGGCCATGACCTATTGCTTTCACGACTTGGTCCATATCCTACTAGTCTATCTTGATGATCTTACAGCTCATTCCCGGAAACGATCAGACTACCTTAACGACCTTCGGCAAGTTTTTCTGCGTTGTCGCAAATACCAAATCCGCTTGAACCCACACAAGTGTGTCTTTTGCGTTCCGGCAGGCTGATTGTTGGGTTTCATTATTTCCCATAAAGGAATTACTATTGATCCCCTGAAAGTCCAAGCCATCTTAGACCTTCCGGCTCCTCGCACTCTCTGGCAGCTCCAAAGTCTGTAGGGGCGATCCAATTTCCTCCAACGCTTCGTCCCTGATTACGCCACTACCGTTCACGGTTTCTTGCACCTACTCCGTACCCACATACCCTTTGTCTGGGATGAGCAAGCAGAAGCCGCATTCGAATCCCTCAAGAAAGCTCTCACGCAAGCTCCCTTGATCTCCCCTCTAGATTTCTCTCAGGACTTCATCCTCTACGTCTCGGCATCCAAGCACGCTGTGTCTGGAGTCTTGGTTCAAGAAGACGTTTCCCACCAAGAGCATGTCATTTTGCGTCGTTGCCTTACACATGAGGAAGCTGAATACGTCCTTAATGACTATCATAGTGGTGCCTGCGGCGGCCATTTCTCCGGGATGGCCACTGCCCAAAAGGTTGTCCACGCCGGATACTTCTGGCCCAAACTTTTCACCGACTGCATCACTACGGTCAAACATTACCATAACTGCCAACTCTTTGCCCCTAAGGCCCGGACCCCACCCGCTCCGTTACACCCAGTCGTCACAGTTGGTCCCTTTTGTAAGTGGGTCATCGACTTCATGGAATGTAGACCCCCGTCTGCCAATGGCCACAAGTACATCATTGTCACCGTAGATTACTTCACCAAATGGGCTGAAGCCCTGCCTACCTTCAATTGTACCGCTGACATAGCCGCCCGTTTCTTTTTTAACCATGTTATCACTCGATTCGGGGTTCCTAAACAGTTAGTCTCAGACCATGGTTCACACTTCGAAGATTCCGTTTGGCGTGAGTTATCCACCCTACTCAAATTTGAACATCAGTTCTCCTCTGCTTACTACCCCCAAGGGAACGGCCAAGTAGAGGCCATTAACAAAATCCTCAAAACCATCCTTCAACGCACCGTTGACCGAAATAAGTCCAATTGGCACCACATGCTCTTCCCCGCCTTATGGGCTTATCGTACATCCACCAAGACCGCCACTGGTTTTACCCCGTTTCACTTAGTTCACGGAGTAGAGTATGTCCTCCCCATTGAATGTGAGATACCTGCCTTGCAAATCATCGTCGAGATTCTCCCCGACACCTCCCCACTCGAGCAACGTCTGCTATCCCTTGAACAAGCCAGATGAAGACCGTCGTGCCGCTCTCCAGACCATTGAAGCTGCCAAGAACCGCTCCAAAGCTGGTTACGACAAACATGTACACCCTCGAACTTTCCACGAAGGGGACCTCGTCCTCGCCTATGACCAAGCCCATGACAAAACCGGTAAAGGGAAGTTCGAATCCATGTGGCAAGGCCCTTACATCGTGCAGTCTTGTCTCAGCAAGGGGGCATACATCTTAGCCGACTCCGAAGGTCACCCTTTGCGCAACCCGCGTAATGGGTTGTACCTTAAACACTTTTATCCCTAAATAACTCGCGGCCCCACTGGTCCGCATTGTACAGTTTGCTCTCTTTTTTGTTTTTCACACTTTTTACTGCACTCTTACATTCCTCATTTTTTGCATGACCACAGATGGACCACCTTCCACCTCACTATATTGGCTTCGCCGATGGAGCAAGCCGCTGGTCTCCCAACCTGGCTTCTGCAGCGTGGGTCCTATATTACCCTTCCCATGAAATGATTCACCTCGATGGAATCTGTATCGGCGCTGCTACCAATAACCAGGCGGAGTATGATGCTGTGACCGGTCTCCTGACTGCTGCCCTCCAGATGGGCATACGTTACCTCCATGTGTTCCTTGACTCCCAGCTACTTGTTTCCCAGCTCAACAACTACTACCAGGTGCGTGATCCTTGCCTCTTTAGAAAATTCCTGCGCACAAAACAACTCAGCCGACAGTTTGAATCCATAACATTCACCCATGTCCCAAGACCTCAAAATAGTGTCGCAGATCAAATGGCCAACAACATTCTAGATTGGCACATCAATCACACCATGTAAAATCTCCATCCTGCATAGCATCTCATAAAAATATATAAAAACCCAAAAAGATTGCAAGGAGCATCCACGTGCCTATCATCCCATAAAACATTTGCATCCATGTGCAATAAAAAATACATACACGGGAATCCACGTGCCTAGTCCTACATACATAGTGTTGCATCCATGTGCAATACATCACATAACATACACAAGAGGCATCCATGTGCCCAACATCCTATACTACTTGCATCCACGTGCAATGTAAAACATATCACAAATCATAATGCGCATCCACGTGCGTACAACTAAACAACATCATATAAAAAGGTGCATCCATGTGCATATATATATATCAAAAAAATACATCTTCAGTGCTATACATGTCCCGAGTACCCCTGTACTCAGCTATACAAAAATGGCTATACATCCCTAAAGCCTCATCAAAATACATGACGTAGCTACAAAACTCGAGGGGAGTCCCCTGCACTCCCTAATGAGAGTCGTATCCTACATCACTACTTGCATCGGCTGCCTCTGAGTCCTCCCCTCTCTCCTCCTCCAGCAAGTCCTCATCTCCTACGGGCTCCTGTGCCCGTGCTCGGTCCACCAAGATCGCCACCCGGATCGCTATGGATCTGAACTCTCGGGGTGCCCTCATGCAATCCTGAACCACGTCCGGATCGACATCCCGCCATCCCTCATCGGTCACCCCTATCAGCAAATGGTCTAGTAGTGCCCATACCGACTCCAGTGTCCCCTCTGCATCGCGGCGACGGACCTCCCCTCGCCCAGGCAGAGCTGGAATGGCCACAATCCCCCTCCGTGCCACATGTCCTAGCGGCGGCCTCGGACCCACATCTGCAGATCACCCATATGTCAGTCACAGTATATCAATCTACTATCATACATATAAATCTTGACATCCATAAAGCAAACGCATACGTACCGTCCGGACCCCATGCCCGTCCTGGTGCTTGTGGCGCCTCTGGATCTCCCATGTAGTCCATGTCCCTATACGGGAAGTCGTATGGTGTCAATGGTATATGGAGCCACTGCAGGTACAACTCCTGCGTAAAATACCTTCCGACACCATGGCGGCGCATCATCTCACCTCACCGCACCATCCGCGGCTCCCTCAAGCCTCCTGCTCTGATCGGCACACGCGGCCGCAGTGTGGGCACCCTCTCCATAAAGAAGGCACACAAAAAAGAACCATAGCAAAAACCTTTGCCAGATTCCTTCGCTGCTGTCAGCTGCCGCTGAATGCAGGTCAGGTACATCTGGCCCCACGCATAGTACACCCCATCCAGTACGCACTCTATCATCTGCATCTGGCCCGCAGACACCTTCTCAGGTGACTGGGACCCCAATACCAGCACCACGCATGCCGCCATGGCTTGTACTGCTGGCCCCTGTAAGTCTCTCACCAAAAGTGCATTCCTATGCACTCTAGCCTCTGGACCGCAGTATCTCTCCAGCATGTCATCCATGTCTACGTACGCGGTGACCCGCGGCTGTGTGTCTGCCACCCTGCCCAGACAGGGTAACCCCGTCAGAAAGTATACATCGGTCAGGGTGAGGTCCACCCTCTCACCCTGTACTCGGAAATCCTGTATATCCGGCTCCCAGAAGCTAATCAGTCGGTTCAGCAGCAACGCTACTGACCGTATCGTGGGTACCTGTGCGAACTTTAAAAGTCCGCACAATCCTAGCACTGATTGTACATGGAGATCCCCTTGGATCACCGTCACTATCTCGTCAGGGATCTCCCGCTCTCTCCATAGAACCTGCGGCATCCTGCAAATCTCATAGAGTAGACTCATCAGAATCCTGTCAAATAAATAAATCCTTCCCCTTCCCCCCGGGAAGCCCTCATAGTTTGGACCAAAACCACGGCTTTCGGGCTCCCTACCGCGGTTTCACACCGCGGCTATCAGGCCTACAGTGGCGGTTCCTAACCGCGCCTGTCAGGGCTAACCCCGCGCTTTCGCATTGCGTGTTCCTCCTTAGAACGCGTGGTACCAGACTATGTATCCAGCCGAGAAACACGCGGTACCCAACCGCGTGGTTCACCCCGAAACTCACGGTCGCCAACCGCGGTTTCGTTCCCCGAACCCGTGGTCCACCCCACGTGGACCGTACAAATAACCCTGGGACCCACTACCCAACCCCCGACCCTAAAAAACATGCAGGTATGATTTTGACGGAATACCTGTATCTCCCGAATCAAAAATCGGCCGGTCGGATCGTCCAGAAATTCCACCTCAGCTCTGGACCACTCTGATCACAAGTCAAAGTCAAATAGTACAAATGACACATGTCATATTGGACCCACTAACTATTTATAGTCAGGTGACTTTTTCTTGTTTTGGCTATTCTGAACCCATACGGAGTCCGTTTCTCGAACCGTATCCACCATTGGAATCAGCACGACAAGACCGTCATGATGGTCATCTCGTTGCATTATTTTTTCCCTGTCATTTTTTGCCAACTTTTTCAGACGCCACTCGTTGCCTCGGTTTGCGTGCCACATCAGCCATTCTCCATTTTACGCATATTTTATACCATCGGATTCATTTTTTCAAGCCAGTGATGATGCTTGAGATCATTTCTTGCTCTCACCCCCATATTTTTTGGGTCTTTTTCCAAAACATGCCCAGTCACCTCGGTTTGCGTGCCACATCGGTCGTTATCCGTTTTCGACCCTCTTTATATCGTCGAATTCATTTTTTCGAGCTCGTGATGATGCTTGAGATCATTTCTCTCTCTCACCTGGTACAGTTTCACCATTGTGTCCTAACACCTTGCTACCTCAGTTTGCGCGCCACATCGACCGCCATCGGATTGTTCCATACTTTTACATGAGCCATTCACTCCTGTCATACTGCAAATGTTTCGTTATTTTGCCACCATTTCATTCACCCCGCAAGGAGGCTCACCAATGTTCCCCCCCACCCTTGTTCTTCGTCATCATACATGTTCCTTGATTGAACACTTCCTCCTTGCCTGGCCATTCCTTTTGTTCGGTATAATTTTATCCCTTTTTCAGGCCGGACAAGTCCTTTACGAAAAAGGCACTTAGGGAGTTTCTGTTAAGCTCTTTTCTGACTCCTAAAACAATGAAAATATCACCGAGCAATCTTACTTCCTTTCATGCTCGTTAAAGTACCTGAAAGGGCGTCTATCTGGTATAAGTTTAACCCTTTTCCGGACCTGGTAGACTAATTACAAAAAAGGAATACTCTATTCAAACCGGCTAGAAGAGTTCTTCATTGCATCCTTTTATGCTTCTTTGGGCCTTGGAGACTAAATATATGAAAAAGCAACCCCCTGGAGTCTTCTTATTTGCTTTCAGACTCTCTAAAATTGAAAGCAACCTCGAGCACGAACTATCCTGGGCTCGTAAAATCCACCCGACAGTACCATTCCATCATTTTAGAGTCTTCTTATCGCTTTCCGACTCCTTAAAATTGAAAGCAATCACGAGCATGAACTATCCTGGGCTCGTATAAATCCACACAACAGTACCATTTTACACTCACTTCTTCTAGTTCCTTAACCCATGAAGAAGTCATCCCGTGCCTACAGGCATTATGATCGATCCTCTTGGCAGCACCCCCACTCAGGTCGCCTTTGTTCAGAGTATTCTGCAGTCTCCTGCCATTTTATACTAGCTTGAGTCTCCCTCAGCCCAGTCCCCATCCCAGATCTAATACAGCTATGATCCCTTTCCCATCAGTCAGTTTCATATGCTGCCCGATCATCCCCATTATCATACTCTGAACAAAGGAATTTTGAGTCCACCCACTCTACTTGCCCAGTTGTTCCCCCAATTTGTCAGTCCTGCCATCAGTACTATCACATTTCGGTTCTCCACCTCGCGCTCCTGTCAAGGAAACATCATTGCCTTGATAGTTGCAGGTCTCCCTCTATCGACGACAGCCCCTCTATTCCAGAGGATAGGCCCAGAGGTCCCTACGCCTTGGACCCATCACCATCTATGGTGAGTGCCTACGGACCATTTTGAGAGGAGTCATCATTGCCTCTCCGAATGGTTGTTTCTCACATGCTCGACTTCAGCACCTTGATCGCATCGTTGAGAATCGCACAGGATTTACATACCTACCATTATTTGTCGAAGACCCCGGATTTCCCCCGACTCTAGCACATTGGTGAGTCACTTCGGAACACCCAATTGTATGTTCCTGTGGATGTCCGGGCTGCATTGGCGATTGTATTTGGAAGCCATCCAGTTATATGCTTCCTTGAGTACCCAGATCAGTTCCAGTTCAGTGTACCATTGCGAGTGTACCCCTTGTCACTCTAATCCAGCAGCTCATCAGTTCCTTTGGTACCACACTCAGTAGCACTGTTGATTGTTCGAGTGTATCCGCTGTTCAGCTCATACATGGTTAGCCCAGCAGTATGTCCCAGATTTTGTGTCCCCTCTGGAGACTTATGATGTACACAGTGGTTCTCTATGTATCTTACAGGTCCCTCTTTCGAGCCTCACAGTTCTTTTATGTATCTTGATACGAGCATGGGTATGCCTGCCTCGTCCATATATTGAGATTATTCCTCAGTCAGTATTTGAGGTCATGTATATGTCAGGTCCCCATTTTTTGGACCCCATTATTATTATTATGTTATATCCTGATACGAGCATGGGAATGCCCGCCTCGTCCATATGATCAGATGATTCCTCATCCATTTTTGAGGTTATGTACTTTTTCATTCTTGCAGTTTGTTCGGGATAGTTGTTCCGGGCTTCAATTTGTTTCTTCTCTTCTCCATACCCTAGGAAAACCATATATGACTTATGATGTCCATCGGCCATACGATGAGCTCCTGCCCTCGCACATTAGGGGGCAATCTGTTAACACCCAAAAAGTGTTCACTAACTCATCTACCTCATTACATGTCTCATTTGTCCATTTTCCTACCATATTTCCCTTAAAAACCCTAAAAATCCCACTAAAAAGCCTCCAAAAGGCCACAAAACCATCAAAAAAGCCTCAAAAAGGCTAAAAAAACCCCCTTTTTCCTCCAAAAATAGCAAAATCCCTCTAAAAAGGGAATAAAAAATATAAAATAATGAGGAAAAGGAGGAAAAAACCCTATACAGCTGTCCTAAACCATATGGTTCCCAAAACCATGGGCCAGCACTCCACCACCAAAAAACTATAAATAGGTGATGGAGAACCCTTATTCCATATCCACAATCAAGTATACCCTTACTCTGCCAAAATCTCTCTTGAAACCCTAGCTCACCATTGAGCCACTTTCACCTTGAGAGTCCCTTTTGGCCCATTTCCACCATTGGAGAAAGAGAAGGAGCACATTGGAGCTTGGAGCAACCCTCTTGGACATTGCAAGAGCTTCATCAACCTCCACATTGGAGGTAATATCAATACAAAAACCATTATTTATCTTTTGTTCTTTATGTTTCATCCATGTGTTTTGGATTAGTTTACATTTCTGTTTTAGTTTAATAATTTACATTTACTGAACTGCTACTAAGGAGTCCATTCTCCTTAGTAGGTGCTCACTTGCACAAGCTAGGGGTAAAACCCTATCTACAACCTTTGGTGTATTTTAATTCATTTGATTGTACTATCATTATTGTGCCAACTTACAGCTGATGTATGACATTACAACAGATTTTACCATTTCTTGAGTTAATGTGTGAATACTCATTCAATTCTTCTTCTTCTTCTCTGCAATTCTTGAGTGATATTTGTGAGGTTTGTTCAAGATCAGTGATCTACCCTGTAGAATATCACATGGTATCAGAGCTTGATATAGCTATTTGAACTGCAGCAGTTTACTGAGCAGTTGTTTTTCAGTTGAGCACCAGAAGCCTCTGTATTTCCATAGCAAATCTTGGTGCCATTGCATTGAATTCACTGGAGCAAACCAGTGAGGTCTAGCCAAGTGTGAAGGATCCAGTCACATGTGCTCATTGTCCTAAAGCAGTGTTCTTTATATTTACAACAAATCTCCATTAAAAATTTCATTTGTTTTGCAGGTTTATTCCATCTTCAGCAAATTCAAATTCAACAACTACTATGGATCTCCATTGTTTTTTCATGTTATTCAAAGTTTTCTGTAGTTGCAGTAGTATCAAATTTTTCTACAATTGTAGTAGTTTTCTACAGTTGCAACAGTTCTCTGCAGTTGCAGCAGTAGATTTGAATTCTACAACAACTTCCATGGATCTGAAAGCAATTCCTTCTCTCCTTCCACTAGACTATAATGAGTGGAAACCAAAGATGACAACATATCTAAAGAGATATGGTCTTTTCGATATATGTATTGTTTTTTAGAGAGATTTTGCTTCCTATGAAGAGGAAGATGCTTGGCTAGATGATTGTGACAGAGCCTCAGGAGCAATAATGACTACTATTCTTTCCAATATGCAGTACCTCATTGATCTTCATGAACATCCTAGTGATCTCTAGACTAGATTGGACAGATTATTTGGAATAGGATGATGTTATCCATTTGGAGACCAATCCAAGTAATACTTCCTTCAGTGCTCTCTCTGTTTATGATTCAACCTCAATCATCTCTCATGATGAATTTGTTCAAGATGAAGAAGAAGTTGTAGATTTAATTGAAGAAGATGATAATGAAGAAGAAATTCCTTTCTCTGTTGCTATAGAAGTTGAAGATAGTTTTGAATTGTCTACTTCCCATGTAGCAGAAGCAGATGAAAGTAACACAACTGATGGAGTTTGTTAACACCTATTTTTGTTTCCACCAAGGAAAGAACCAAAAATCCCGAAAATGGCTAGTCATCAAGTGATTTCGAGTGGAAGGATAGAGCCGCAATGAAAAGAATGAGAAAAACCAGCCATAAAAGTGTCTTCCACAACTAAAAAGGAATAAATGGACTTCTTCCACAGCAAAAGAAGATTAGAAGGCTAGGATTCAGGAGCATATCTAATCAACGGTTAAAATGGCGTTCTGCAAGTCTGTTTTTCCATTCCCACAATCCACATTGCCGATTGCGGATTGCAGAGCGACAATTTTCCAAAGAGCGTAAAGATAAGTTTCCGCCTTCCGCATTCTGCATTGGGGATTGCGGATTGAGGAACGATGATTTTCCAAGCGGCCAAAAATTAAGTTTCGGAATCCCTCTTTCCGCATTGTGGATTGCGGATTGCAGAAAGATCATTTTCCAGGGACACAAAAAGTAAGTTTCTGAATCCCGCTTTCTACATTGTGGATTATGGATTGCAGAAAGATCATTTTTCAGCAGGATAAAAAAGCAAGTTTCTGAATCCCACATCCCACATTGCGGATTGCGAATTGCGGAAAGGTTAGTTTTAAGAAGGCACAAGATGGAGATTCTGAATCCTACAATCCGCATTGTGGATTGCGTAAAGGCAATTGCGGATCGAGAGAAGTTTTGCGGAGAAAATCACAATCGTAGGGAATGAAGATTTTCATAGAAAAACAATGCGTTTTGAGAGTGGCTAAGGGGATTTGTTTCAGTTAACTATCCTAATCAACCTGAAACAGACTGATCCGAAGGACAAGCAAGTGGCTTCCGTGGCCCAATGGCGCACTGCCAGTGAATGTGATTCCCTTCCTCCACGCATGACAAAATCAGAGGCTGGTGATTCAGGTGGATCAGCTCGAGTGGCCTCATCATTACCAGTCCAAGTTGTTCTGAATTAGTTAGGATATTTTGATGTTTCATAAGCCTATAAAGGCAGGTTCCAAAGAGGACCAAAGGGTTGGAAGTTTTTGTTTCAGAGAGATTACTGCTCTGCGCCTTTATTTGAACTCGTCCTCTTAATTCAATGAGAAGACCCGATTCTGGAGCTTTAGATTCGTGTGATGTGTGTTCTGATGTATTTTATTTTCTGTGTATGTATTTTCGCTTTGTATTTCCATTGATTGTTTACTTCTGCAGTACCTAAAGATCAATATTACATGGTCTGGAATTCATGCCCACATGCTCTAGATGCATATCACTAGGTATTCCACCCTTTTCCTCTCGAATTTGCAGGTTAGAATTCATTCTCAAATGATCTAACATTGTGACTGAACTTGTTTCCTTTCTCTGCCTCCACCTGCTGATTACTTTGACATGAAAGAACCCCATCTACCTTGCCTCTTTCCTTTGTAGTCGTGGTCTGAATCTATCATAAGTGATTGTAAACCCACCGAAGTTGACTCCATGCCCAACTGTCCTTCTGTTCTTAACTCCCAACCAACCACAAACCCCTTTTAATTCATTGTTCAAAGGTCTAACCACCACTGTTACCAATAACCCATCCCATTCAAGTTATATCCTATTGCTGGAATCACTAAAGAGAGTTCCCTCTCTATGGTCGAAAAGGTTAGTTTCTTTCCACTAAAGATTGGTTTGCAATAGTTACCTCATGGTATTTCCTGTTGCAACCCGGGAAAACCTTGAGTGATAACATTCTAGTGACTCCGCTGGGGATCAAACCCAGAATATCTGGTTTTCACGGTATCAAATCGGACCTTTGAGGGAAAACATAGAGTCTGACATTTCAAGGTTGTATTAGTTGCCCTGGCAACTCCACCTATCAAACATGCGATTCCACTGGAGATCGAGCTTATTTTAAAAATTGTATCAAATCAAAACTGATTGCTGAGGGTGAACAATAGTCAAACACTACGAGGATCATGTATTATTCTCGTGGTGAGAACATCTTTTGAAATGATGAACTCCTAAGAGGAAGTCTGAATCCCAGGAGGATACCTACAAGAAGTCACCCAAATCCTGAGCTACCAAAAGTTACTTCAGACCTAGAGAAGGTCATCAAGAAAAGCCAAGCAGGTATTTCTCCATTAACTAGGTCCTTTTCTTTATCGAAAAAAGAGGCATATACTGTAGAAAGCATCCCTTCAAGTTTAAGGACCGAGTCTTCCCCATTTAGATCTAGGTCTGAGACTGACCTAAGAGAAACCTTGTTTCACCAAAGAAAATTCTAGACCCATTGCCTGAGTGCTTTCTGGGGAAATTTACAAGCCCAGGAAGAATCTAGTGGCCTATTTCCCTTCATTAAAGTAGTTGGCCAAAGTACCCAAATCCTGAATATTCCTCCTATTGTCCCTAGCATTATTATTGTAATACCTGTTATTACCTCTATTGCTTCTAATGCTCCCTCTGATCCCAAGCAAAACCTAACAGCCATGGCTTCTAGATATGCCCATTTAGCCCTCCTAGCCAATCTTGATGACCTACCTTTGGGCTACGCCCAATGCCTCATGAGATTTGATGGGGAGGGAAAAGTTTATGCACAACAGCATATAGACTAGCTCAATGAATTCACAGACCTAGAAGAGGTAGATGAAGAGGATGTTAAGATGAGGTTTTTTTCCCAAAGCCTTGTAGGAGAGGTAAAGAAATGATTTAAGGCCCTTCCAAATGGTGGAATTTCTACCTATGAAAGATTTGAAGAATCTTTCCTGGCCAGATGGCATGATAAGAAAAATCCTCTTGAGATTCTCACTCAATATAAAAACACAAAGAAAACAAATGTTGAGACTGTCCAAGAATTCTCAGCCAGGTTCATGAGGGTGTACAATTCTATCCCCGTGGACATAAAACCTCCCGTGGGGGCAGCCAAGCTTCATTTTTCCAACTGTTTTGACAATGAATTTGCTCTCATGCTGAGAGAAAGGAGATCTTCCACTCTCCCTGACATCTTGAAAGATGCATTAGAAGTAGAAGCCAACTTGATGGCCTCAGGTAAAATGAAGCACATAACTGAAGCTGAGAAAAAGAGATGCAACGAAGCAGTGCAACCTTCCACATCCCAATCCATGGATGTCAAATTTGAGCAAATGATGAGAACTATGGAAAGGATGGTGGATAGGATCTCCCTTGACATTAGGCCTCCTTCAAGAGAAAACCTAGAGCCTTCGGCTCAAAATAACAATCTCAGAAAGCCCCCTGCCCCACAAGGAAGACCTAGAGATCCAAAAGACCCTAGAAACCCTAAGAATTAGCCAATCAAACCACGTTTTGCTGAGAATTTCATAGATGAAGAAGAAGTAGACAAGCTGAAGACCAAATGCATCTCTTTGATTAGATCCAACCCCAGTTCTATTTGACTAAAGATGAACATGACCGGTCTTCCCTGCAATCAGATGATGTCTCAAGTGAATCAAAATCTGACCAGTACCAAAGAGGGCTCCACAACGCCATCTGTGAGTTCGAGAGGTAGCACAATTTGAGAAGTAGAAGAGTAACAATAGACTGAGGAAAGGATGTTGCTGATCCATCCCCTTCTCTGCCACCAAGAAAGGAAATATCTGGGAGAAAGGACCCAAAAAATACATTGTCTAAGGAGACCCTTGGGAAGGGGGTAGAGCCTCCTAAAAAGAGTCTAGAATGGAGAGATGAAGGTGATACAAAGACAATTGAGAGGGTCCATACTATTTTCATTTTGGAGAATGAAATATCTAAGATTAAGATCTCCATCCCCTTAAATGAGCTAGTCAAAAACTCGAAATACAAAGACCGGATTCTGAAAGTAGTGAATGGTGGGGAAGGAAAGAAACCTGATACCCTCAATTTGCATGATGACAAACCTTACTCTTCTGTTTGGTCCCCATGTTGTAAATGCCTCTGAAACTGATGTCCCTCCTTTCTATATCAGCCTCAACATACATGACCATATCCTGCACAATGCCATGTTTGATTCAGGAGCCTCTCATAACCTCATGCCAAGTTCAGTGGTAGAGAATATAGGGTTAGAAATCACAAGACCGTACAAAGATCTGTTCTCCTTTGGTTCTAGAAGAGTTCCATGTGTAGGGATGATTAAAGACATGGTGGTCTCGCTGAATCGGATACCTCAGAAGAATATGATCATGGATGTGGTAGTGGGTGATATCCCACCTAAGTTTGGGATGTTGGTGTCCAGGTCGTGGAAAGCAAAGTTCAAAGGAACCATGCAAATGGATATGTCTTATGCCACCATCCCCATCTTTGGAAAAAGCAGAGGGCTATACAGGGAACATAGGATGTCATATGTAGTAAGCAACAAGGACATGCTTGATAACCACCCCATATTTTCCATAGACACGGATGTGGGTTCCTCTATTCTCTACTATGATCTAGGTTCAGAGGAATAAAGTGTGAGAGTTGCCAAGTTGTCTGAACCAAATGATAGAGCTAATGATGGAAATGGGATACAATGCATTGACAGCTCAACTAATGCAGAGAACGATGGACAACGAATGGAAGAGGGCAGCAATGAGAAATCAGAATTGGAAACAAAGGCCACGGTCACCCTCTGAAAAGAATATGACCAGGTCATGAGATTCAATGGGGTTGTAAATAAAGAAGGAGCTGGAGCAGGAATATGGATCACTCCCCCAGAGAACGAAAATGCATGCGCCCAATTTCATACTTCCAAACTAATGTTTGACTGTTCAAATAATGTGGCAGAATATGAAGCTCTACTATTGGGCTTGAATGTGCTCAAAGGCCTGAAAGATAAGAATATCAAGGTCTATGGATATGCAGAGCTGATAATCCAACAAGTGAAAGGAAACTATGAGGCGAAACACCCCAGGTTGAGGACTTATAGAAATGCTATGTGGGATCTGTTTGACAATTTCTTCACAGAACACCATATTTCTTTCATTCCTACGGAGAAAAATAAAATAGCAAACATTCTAGCTAGCTCCGCTAGCAGGTTTCAGCTCCCCACTTATCCTACTAAGACTCACATGATCAATATAAGGCATAGACCCTCTATGCCAGACAATACAAAGCATTGGAAAATATTTGAAGATGACCAGCAAATCAAAAAATTCCTGGAGATGACCGGGGAATTTTCCAGTATCCAGATTGATCAAAAGGACTGTGAAGCTGAGGAGTGGGAACTTGATCCACCAGAGCTCAAAACCACTTTGGGAAGCAAATAGATTTTGCAGCTAAAAAGCAACTACATACCCAAAGGATTGGTTCCACTAGAAATACTATTCGATGAAAATGATGTGGCCAAAGATCACAAGGTTGCTCTGAACCCAAAGGAAGTAGAAGACTGCAACATTGGGAGCAATGAAGAACCCAAAATTGTCAAACTATCAAAGTCTTTGGCCCCAAGTGTAAAAAATGACTGTATGGATTTAATGGTGAAGTTTTCTGATGTGTTTGCAAGGTGCTATGAATATCTGAAAGAATATGACATAGCTATCATCCAGCATACCATACCAGTCAAGACACGGGAGAAGCCATTTAGGCAGAAGCTGAGAATAATGAATCCCATGCTGCTCCCATTGATAGAAAAAGAGGTAAAGAGGTTGTATGAGGCCAAAATCATAGTCTCTTTGAGTTTTTCGAAGTGGGTAGCTAACATAGTCCTAGTAAGGAAAAAGAATGGTGAAATCAGACTGTGTATTGACTTCAGAAATCTCAACAAGGTGTCCCTAAAGGACAACTACCCCCTGCCCAAAATGGACCACATTTTGCATAAGGTTGTACGGGATACAAGAATGTCCATGCTGGATGGATTTTTAGGGTACAATCGGATTAAGGTGCAGCCAGAGGACCATAGAAAGACAACCTTTACCACACCTTGGGGAACCTTTTGTATGCAAAGATTCCCTTCGATCTATTGAATGCAGGGGCCACCTTCCAAATAGCTATGGATATAGATTTTGTAGGAGATAAAGATAAATTTGTAGCTGTCTACATGGATGACATCACTGTGTACTCTAAATCTGATGCAGAACATCTAAAACATTTGCGCTAAGTGTTCACCAAGTGCAGGAAATTTGGAATCTCCTTGAACCCTAAAAAGTCAAATTTCACCATGCAAGAGGGGAATTTGTTGGGCCATATAATATCTAAATATGGGATTAAATTTGACCCAAGAAGAATAGATGCAATATAGAAAATTGAGCTCCCTAGAAGTAAAAAAGAGATCCAATATTTCCTAGGCACAGTGAATTTCATAAGGAGGTTTATTCTCAATTTTGGAGAGATCACGAGGACAATCACCTGCATGCTTAAGAAAGACACTCAGGTTAGACGGATTGTCGAAGCTAGGCCAACATTTGAAGATATAAAAAGAGCTATTGTTGGAGCACCTGTACTGATCAACCCAGATTTCGACAAGGAATCTCTTATGTTTTCTTTCGCCTCTGAGCATTCCATAGTGGGTGTGCTTTTACAGAAAAATCAGGAAGGAGATGAGAAGCCCATAGCTTTCTTTAGCAGAGCTCTCAGATATGCTAAGCTCAAGTACAACATTATGGAAAATCAATCCTATGCCATGGTCAAAACTCTCAAGGATTTCAGAGTTTATGTTCGCATTCCCACATTGTAGCTTATGTCCCTAATGTTGTTGTGAAATATATATTAACACAACCTAATCCAAAAGGTAGAAGGGAAAAGTGGATAGCTGTGTCGTTGGAATATGACTTGGAGATCAAGCCTACAAAGCTTATTAAAGGACAAGGGATGTCCAGGCTGATGGCTGAATCAAATTGGGATTCAATGAGTGTGAACCTACTGTCACACATGCAGGAGGAAACTCCCCGAGATCCACTACCTCAGGTATCAGACAAATTCTTGTCCTCTCCTTGGTATTCTGATGTTATATATGTTTTGCATAACTTGCAAGTGCCCCCTGAGATGGGAAAAAGCAAAGATAGATCCACCAAGATGAAGGCTACGAATTTTTGCATACTGGGTGGTTTTATTTATTGGAAAGACTTTGGAGGTGTCCTCTTGAATTGCATAGTGGAAGATGAGGCCAAGGTGACATTGAAAGAATTTCACAAAGCTGTCTGTGGGGGACATCATTACTGGAAGGCCACTGTTAACAAAATTCTCAGGGCAAGGTTCTATTGGCCTACTACATTCAAAGATGCTTATAAAGAAATAGCCAGCTGCCATGAATGCCAATTTTTTTGAAGGAAAGAGGAAGCTCTTGTCTTTTCCCTTGAAACCAATATTTGTGGAAGCCCCTTTCCAGCAATGGGGGCTTGAATTCATTAGCAAAATTTTCCCCAACTCCTCTGGACAGCACAGGTGGATATTGACTTCCACTGATTACTTCACCAAATGGATTGAGGCGGTGCCTACCAAACAAGCCACAGACACAGTGATCATAAAATTTATGGAGGAAAATATCATGTCTTGGTTTGGCTGTGTTGTTAAAATAATCATTGATAATGCACAGGATTTCAAATCCAAAAATATGATCAAATTCTATAACAAGTTTCACATCAAGTTGGGCCATTCTACTGCTTACTACCCCCAGGGAAATTGATTGTATGAATCTTCCAATAAGAGTCTGGTCAGAATAATCAAGAAGTTGCTATAAGAAAATAAAGGGCCTGGCACACCAAGTTGACATTTTCCCTGTGGGCCGATAGGATCACCTCTAAAAAATCCATCGAAACTTCTCCTTTCAAATTGGTATATGGAATAGAGGTAGTATTCCCTGATTCCCTCAGAGGGACCATAATGAGACTGTTGCAAGACCAAGAAGAAGAGCCAACCCCTGAACTGAGGAAAGTTAATCAGTTGGTGGAGGTGCAAGAAATTAGAGAAGGGGTATAGGCTTAAGCCATGAAAGCTTAAGACTGGATCAAGAATATGTTTGACAGAAAGACTAAAGCGAATGGTTTCCAAGTGGGAGATCTGGTGTTAAAATGGGATGCTACAAGAGAAGACCAGACCCAAAAGTTTGATAACCTCTGGTAGGGGCCCTATACAATCACCACATACCATGGGAATAATGCTTTCGTCCTGCGGGATGGA
Organism: Larix kaempferi; assembly: GCA_027924585.1. NCBI lineage: Eukaryota > Viridiplantae > Streptophyta > Pinopsida > Pinales > Pinaceae > Larix > Larix kaempferi. The sequence goes on from BSBM01000541.1 coordinate 16,458,981, forward strand.
GATGATGAACCAGTCAGAAAGGGATCCATCAATGGATGGTTCTTGAAGCGTTATTTCAAATGAAAAAGCAAGTCTACTGACCCACCCCCATTGTACATTACCGTTTTTTACTTTCAGTTAGCCTTGTTTCATTTTTCGTGATACAAAGAAGGAAAAAGAGGAATGGATTAAGGGCCACTAGTCTACATGTTCTTGCTACCTCGTAGGGAGGATAAGATCCCCTATTGGAGCTATTGTTAACACCTATAATGGTTTCGACCAAGGAAAGAACCAGAAAGCCCGAAAATGGCTAGTTGTCGAGCGATTTCGAGCCGAAGGATAGAGCCACAATGAAAAGAATGAGAAAAACCATCCTTGAAAGTATCTTCCGCAACTAAAAGGGACTAAATGGGCTTCTTCCATAGCAAAAGAAGATTGGATGGCTAGAGGAGCGAAAATTTTCCACAGAGCACAAAGATAAGTTTCCACCTTCTGCATTCCGCATTGCGGATTGCGAATTGCAGAGCGATGTTTTTCCAAGGGGGCAAAAAGTAATTTTCTAAATCCCACTTTCCACATTGCGGATTGCGGAAAGATCATTTTCCAAGGACACAAAAGGTAAGTTTCTGAATCCCGCTTTCTGCATTGCAAATTGCGGATTGCAGAAAGATCATTTTTCAGCAGGCTAAAAAAGTGAGTTTTCGAATCCCGAATCCCGCATTACGGATTATGGAAAGGTCAGTTTTCAGAAGGCACAAAGTGGAGATTCCGACTCCCACAGTCTGCATTGTGGATTGCGGAAAGGCAATTGCAGATCGAGATAAGTTTTGCGGAGAAAATCACAATCGCAGGGAATGAAAATTTTCACAGAAAAATGACGCATTTTGAGAGTGGCTAAGGGGATTTGTTTCAGTTAACTATCCTAATCAACCTGGAATGGCATGATCTGAAGGATGAGCAGGTGGCTTCCTTGGACCAATGGCACATTACTAGCTCAAGTGATTCCCTTCCTCCATGCATGACAAAATCAGAGGCTAGTGATTCGGGTGACTCAACTCGAACGACCTCATCATTACCAGTCCAAGTTGTTTTGAATTAGTTAGGATATTTTGATGTTTCGCAAGCCTATAAAGGCAGGTTCCGAAGAGGACCAAAGGGTTGGAATTTTTTGTTTCAAAGAGATTACTACTCTACACCTTTATTTGAACTCAGCCTCTTAATTCAATGAGAAGACCCGATTCTGGAGCTTGATATTCGTGTGATATGTGTTTTGATGTCTGTTATTTCCTGTGTATGTATTTCCGCTTTGTATTTCCATTGATTCTTTACTTCTGCAGTACCTAAAGATCAATATTACATGGTCTGAAATTCATGCCCACATGCTCTAGATGCATATGACTAGGTATTCCACTCTTTTCCCCTCAAAGTTGCAGGTTAGAATTCATTCTCAAATGCTCTAACCTTGTGACCGAACTTGTTTCCTTTCTCTGCCTGTTAAATTTTGAGCATTAATTCACAATACTCTAGGATCTTTAATGAGAGAATAACATGTATAGTATATCAATGCATAACAATCATAATAAGCATGACAAGCATCACAAGAATCAAAAGCATGAGAGACAAGAGACACAGAGTCTCCGTGGGGAAAACCTTAAGGTGAAAAACCCCACATCTTCCTCAAAGATAGAGAGAGAAATGGCTCAAGCAAAGTACAACCAAAATACACTAAGATAGTCTCCTAGTAGCAGATGATCCTCCTCCTCACTAGTGCACCACTTTCTAAGTGAGAGAAGTGTGAGTTTCCAAGTGATCCAAATAGAGATCTCCCGATCTCTATTTATACTAGTATGTTTTCCTAGTGACCTTATGGGGTCGACTTGTCTAGCTAGGTATATCAACCATATAATATATATTTCAGGGCTGACCCCACACATGGTGGTCTAATAACCCTTCGCCAAGTACACACACTTGTGATACTTGTCAATACACATGACGACACTTCCTTATAGAGGAAGAACACATCTCTTATAAGGGTACAATAAATATATATATGAAATACATTCTGAAGTTACATATACATCAACACTCCCTCTTAACTAGGAAGGTATTTCTTGACACAGTTCTGCTAGACAAGTCTTCTTCTCGGGATCATCATCATCGATGCATCGTCATCATCACCGTTACTGCTGTTGCTATCTCAACCAATATCTGACTCTACTCATCATAGGAAGTTCTAAAGAGCCAGTCCTTTTTCATATTGGATGTAGGCCCACCACCTGTAGGTCTTCGTCATCACTGGCCATACTGTGGAATCCTCAGGACTTATTATGTGCATCACAAAACCTTGCAAGAGCATCCCAAGACTTATTATGGGCACACAGCCCAACCTATCGGATCTCCCAGGGATCTATTACATGTGACCCTACCACAAAACCTCAAAAGAGAATCCCAAGACTGATTACGAGCACACAACTCAACCTATCGGATCTCCAAGGGAGCTATTACAGGTGGTCACCACAAAACCTTGCAAGAGCATCCCATGACTTATTACAGGAACACATCCCAACCTATCGGATCTCCCAGGGCGATATTACATGTGGTCATGGAAAAACCTTGCAAGAGCATCCCAAGACTTATTACGAGCACACAGCTCAACCTATCGGATCTCCCAGGGCGCTATTATATGAAATAGGACAAAACCTTGAAAGAGCATTTGCCAGATATCCCAGGGCGCTATTATATGCCATAGGAAAAACCTCTAAAGAGTATGTGCAAACCTCCTAGGGTGCTATTATATGTCCTCCCAAGCAAAACCTCGAAAGAGCATTTGCTAGATATCCCAAGGCGCTATTATATGCCATAGGCAAAACCTCGAAAGAGTATCTGCAAATCTCCCAGGGCCAAATTATATGCTCATCTGCCCAACCTGATCCACGGCCACAAAGTATCAACCTGATACTCACCATACATCATCCTGATGTATACATGATCATCCTGATCATCATCACCGCAACATCCTGGTGCATGTCATCTGGAGAAACATCCTGAAGCTCGTCATCCATGATCATCCTGATCATATAATGCATCTGCCTGATGCATACCAAGTATCTACCTGATACATATCATCATACATGATCCACCTGATCATACAATGTATCCACCTGATCATACCTGATACATATCAACATACATGATCTACCTGATCATACACAGTATCCACCTGATACATAGACAGATACATGGTCCAAGCATCCAACATGATGCATATACAAAACATATACAAATGATCCTACTGATCATATCCATCATCCAACATGATGCGTACATACATATATATATAAATGATCCAAATGATCATATCCAGCATCCAACATGATGCGTACATACATATACATATAAATGATCCAACTGATCATATCCAGCATCCTCCTGATGCATATACAGAGCAGTAACTGGAGAATCGTCCTGATGCTCATCATCTAGTGCTTACATCCACAGCCATGTGAAGGATCCTCCTTCCAACATGCTTGGAATGGCTTCTGCAAATCTGTCCGTCACTTGTTCCTCAAAGTGTCATCAATCTGAAGAACACCAAGCCTCTCCCTGAAGTATTCGAACTTCACCCTGGCTAGTGGCTTTGTTAGTACATCTGCAATTTGCTCGTTCATCGCAACATACAGGGGCTTCACAGCTCCTCTCTGCAACATCCTTGATATAGTGATATTTGATCTCTATGTGTTTCAACCTATCATGAAACACTATATTCTCAAACAACTTCACACAACTCTGGTTATCACAAAAGATACCAATAGCATCCAACGGGAGATCAAATAACTGAGACAGTAGCTTCCATAGCCATACTGCCTCACAACTAGCTGAACAGGCTGCACCATACTCTGCCTCAGCTGTACTCAATGCTACACAGGACTGCTTCTTGCTGAACCAAGAGATCACACCTGATCCCATACTGAAGCAGCATCCAGATGTGCTCTTCCTATCTGCAGCAGTGCCATTCCAATCTGAATCAACATAACCCTACAGGTTAAAATTTTGATTCGCTTCATACTTGAGCCCATAATCTAATGTACCCTTCATGTAACTCAGAACATGCTTTATAGCAACCAGGTGAACACTCTTCGGATCCATCAAGAACTGGCTCAATGTGTTCACCGCAAAGCAAATATCTGGTCTCATGTTCATCAGGTACATCAAGGACCCAATCATCTGACGATACATAGAGACATCAACCGGCTCAGATGAAGCATCACATAGAAGCTTCAGGTTCGATGCCATAGGTGTGGCCATGGCCTTTCAATCCATCATCCCGAATCTCTTCAGGATATCTACTGTGTAATTCCCTTGACCAAGGAAGATCCCACCTGCACTCTGCCACACCTCCATGCCTAGGAAATAATGCATCATTCCCAAATATTTCATATCGAACTCGGCAGCAAGCTTCCTCTTAGTATTTGCAATCAATCTGTCATCTTTTGTTACAAATAAGTCATCCACATATAGGAGTAGAATCATAAGATTCTCTTCCTCCACCTTGTAGTAAAGGTTGGAATCCGCTTTACTCTTGGTAAAGCCCAAACAAGATAGGAAACTGTCCATCCTACCATACCAAGTTCTCGGATCTTACTTCAAGCCATACAAGGCTTTCTTCAATTTGCACACATATGACTCCCTGTCACGTATTTCGAAACTGAGTGGCTGCTCCACATATACTTCCTCTTCAACTACACCATTCAGGAAACAAGTCTTGACATCCATCTAGTGTATTTTGCATTTCATTGCTGCAGCCAGGGCAAGTACTGTTCTGATGGAAGTATACCTAGCTACAAGTGCAAAATTTTCTTCATAATCTATTCCCTCCTTTTGAGAGAAGCCACGAGCTACGAATCTTGCCTTGTATTTCTCTACACTGCCATCTGCAACATGCTTGATTTTGTAGATCCATTTGGAAGTCACAACATACTTCTCTTCAGGTCTTGGGACAACTTCCCAAACATCATTCTTCATTATTGATTGGTATTCCTCAAGCATGGCATCCTTCCATTCTTTCTTTTCCGCTGCTTCTTCATAACTGGAAGGTTCTTTGTTCATAATGTCACAGAGTAAAGCAACATAGCTGGTATGTGATATGGTTCTCTTCTTTGCTCTATGTTCTTCTTCTGGAATGCCAAATCTTTCTGCATCTTGAATGATCTCTCTAGCCCATGCAGGTTTCCTCTTGTGAGAGTTATTCTCACGGGGTGGATCTACAAGTTCTTGCAGATCTTCAAACTCACGAACAACTTCTGGAATTGATTCAGTCATGGTAGTGTCTTGAAATCTAGTTTCCTTAGGTTCTTCATAAACTTTGATAGGTGCCTTCCTTGATTTGATGAATGTTGAGTTTTCATCAAATGTTACATCCCTGCTTACATCAATCTTCTTGAACCCTGGAAAGTATATTCTGTAAGTCTTCGAGCTTTCACTGTAACCCACAAAAATACCCTTCTTTCCTGAAGGATCTAATTTGGTCCTCTTTTCCTTTGGGACATGAGTGTATACTAGACAACCAAATATTATGAGATGGTTGACTTCAAGTTTCTTACCAGAAAATACCTCTTCTGGTGTCTTGTTGTCCAATATCTTGTGCAGTGTTCTGTTTTGCACATATACAGTTGTTCTAGCTGCTACTGCCCATAGATGCATAGGCAGATCCTGGTCATGCAGCATTGCCCTTGCTGCTTCCATGATTGTTCTATTCTTCCTTTCTGCAACTCCATTTTGTTGAGGATTATACGGAGCAGTCAACTCCCTCTTAATCCCTGAATCACTGCAAAGCTTCTTGAAGTCACCTGAGGTGAATTCTCCACCATTGTCAGATCTGAATGTTTTGATCTTCTTGTCATTTTGATTCTCCATCGAGGTTTTGAATTCCTTGAACTTATTAAACACCTCATCTTTGTTATTCAAGAATTATACCCAAGTTTTCTTGGAGAAGTCATCAATAAATGAGACATAGTAAACATACCCACTCAGAGAACTGGATGGCATAGGACCACATACATCTGAGTGGATGATTTCCAGGATACCTTTTGCCTTGTTTTCACTGCTTGGGAAATCCTTCTTAATGTTCTTACCTTTTGTACATCATTTGCAAACACCTTCATGTTTGGTCTTGATTTCAGGAAGACCCTCTACAGCCTTGCTTGCAATTGGAAGTGCCTTATAGTGCATATGAGCAAGTATTCTATGCCAAAGTTCACTTGGCTCCATGGATTCATGCACCATGGCATGTTCAGGTTGTCCTTTCAATTTATACAAACCTCCCTCTTGATCTCCAATCACCACTGCATCATCTATGGTCTTTCCCTTTGGCCACATTAGGACTTGGCCATCCACAAATGCAACCCTCATACCTTTTGCATCCAATGCAGAGATGGAGAGTAAGTTCTTCTTGAGCCCAGGTACATAAAGAACTTCTTTCATCTTCAAAGATTTTCCAGAATCTAGGTTGTAGGAGGCTTCACCACTTCCTTCGATTGGGTATTGAAAATCATCCCCAAGTTTCACCTTATGGGGTGATTCATGTTCAGATAAGTTTACAAAAGATTCCTTAAACCCAGTCATGTGTTTGGAAGCCCCACTGTCAATTAACCAATCATTACAACCATGGGATATAGTACCTGTGAGAGCAGAGATTAGAACATACTCTTCTTCACTTGATGATTCATCATCACTATCATCACTTTCTGCCCTAGCCTTCTTCTTTGGAGGTTCATTATCTTCGACAGCATGAGCATGGAAATTTCTTTTGTTTCCCTTCTTCTTCTTGCTGGATTTGTTGTTGTTGTGGTTGTCCCTTTTGTTCTTGGGACATTCTGAAGCAAAGTGACCCTTCTCATTACAAGTGAAACACCTTAGATCCTTCTTATTCTTTTGTTGGTTGGGATAGGATCTCTTGTGGTGAGAGTGCTCCTTCTTGGGCTTGCTTCTTTTGGTGTGGGCTGCGAGAGCTTGATCTTCACCTCCCATCTTTTATTCACGAGCTACAAGCCTAGCTTCTTCTTGAGAGCATTCCTCCCACAGTTTATTGAAAGAGATCAATTTCTTTCTTGCACAGATTCCTTGAATAAATGAGTCCCATGACCTTGGAAGACCATTCAGAGTGGTCATAACAACTTCACCATTATCCACTACTTCATCCACAGCTTCAAGTTGTTCCTTGATCTGAGAGACCTTGGAGAAGTAAGATTGAATTGTTTCTCCATTCGACATCTTGACCCCTTTCAATTGATTCCGTAGGGTCATCTTCTGATTTATGTTCTTCCCTTCAAATATCTTGGTCAAAGAGTCAAACATAGCCTTGGGTGTCTTTAGAGAAGACACATGGGGTATGAGATGGTCTTTTATAGAATCAACAATGATTCTCTTTGCCTTGACCAAGTTCTTCTGATGCAATACCTTAGCCTCTTCATCCTCTGGGATAGGGATGTCTTCTTTTATATATGAGTCCAACTCATTCTCTTCCAGGATTAACCCAATCCTATACTTCCAAGCTCGGAAGTTATCAGACCCTTCAAGCTTATCCTCAAGCTTGGTGTGGTGAGACATATTAAAGAGTACTTCAAATGGAAATAGAAAAGATTTAGGTCTTACCACTTGAAATGCTGAAAACTGGATTTGGTCCTCGATTAGGGTTTGTCAGAAAAACCCTAAAAATTCAAAATGTGAATTTCAACTTTCTGAAAGGATAGAAAGATGCCCCTTGATGAGATGATCAACCTAGTGTATTTAGAATTTGATATCAGCAAAGCTTTACCCTTCAGATTTTCCTTTTTGTCCTCTCGGGTTCATTAGGGAAACCCCTGAATTAGGGTTTGAGTTTCTTGGAGATCTACCCAGCCAAAAATATTCATCCAAATCTCTAAACTTCGATTTTTGCAAGGAGCTTCCAGCTATGTCTTCAGATTTCATAAATTCCTATTTTTGTGGAAACCCTAATTTTTAGGGCCAAATCTAAAAATGCTCAGAATTGAATTCTGATTGGACAGATAGATTCTCCTTGACTAGTAGAGTCAATCTACTATACTGTTTTTCCAAAATCGGTGGAGAGAAACCCAATAAACAAGAAACTCAAGTTTCTGTCACTGCAAAATGTCTTCTTCTCAGGTTAGCTCTGATACCATGTTAAATTTTGAGCATTAATTCACAATACTCTAGGATCTTTACTGAGAGAATAACATGTACAGTATATCAATGCATAACAATCATAATAAGCATGACAAGCATCACAAGAATCAAAAGCATGAGAGACAGGAGACACAGAGTTTCCGTGGGGAAAACCCTAAGGTGAAAAACCCCACAACTTCCTCAGAGATAGAAAAATCAATGGCTCAACCAAAGTACAACCAAAATACACTAAGATAGTCTCCTAGTAGCAGATGATTCTCCTCCTCACTAGTGCGCCACTTTCTGAGTGAGAGAAGTGTAAGTTTCCAAGTGATCCAAATAGAGATCTCCCGATCTCTATTTATACTAGTATGTTTGCCTAGTGACCTTATGGGGCCGACTTGTCTAGCTAGGTATATCAACCATATAATATATATTTCAGGGCCGACCCCACACATGGTGGTCTAATAACCCTTCTCCAAGTACACACACTTGCGACACTTGTCAATACACATGATAACACTTCCTTATAGAGGAATAGCACGTCTTATAAGGGTACAATAAATATATATATGAAATACATTCCGAAGTTACATATACATCAACACTTCTTCCACCCACTGATTACTTTGACGTGAAAGAACCCCATCCACCTTGCCTCTTGCCTGTGCAGACGTGGTCTGAATCTGTCATAAGTGACTATAAACCCACTGAAGTTGACTCCATGCCCAACTGTCCTCCTGTTCTTAACTCCCAACCAACCACAAACCCCTTTTAATTCATTGTTCGAAGTTCTAACCACCATTGTTACCAATAACCTATCCCATTCAAGCTATATCCTGTTGTTGGAAGCACTAAAGAGAGATCCCTCTCTGTGGTAAAAAATGTTAGTTTATGTCCACTAAAGATTGGTTTGCAACAGTTACCTCATGGTCTTTCCTATAGCAAACCAGGAAAATATTGAGTGATAACAGAGTTTATCCATCTTCTATTTTGAATTCTGAGCAAGATATGTCAGTTACTACTCTAGAAGTTGAAGAGACTTTCGAGATCTCTACTTCCCATGAGCCTGCTAATGTGCAAGATGATGATCTACTAACTGTTTTGGAGGTAAAATCAGTTTTTGGAGGTGATGAATTCACCCTCCTTGATAAAATGCTTCCTACATACTTCTATTTGGTCATTGGCACATGTTTTCAAAGTTTCACCGAAGATGGAAGACACTACCACTTGCTTGGGTTCAAGTATCAGGCATATTCTTGTTCATTTGGTTTTGATCTCACCCTTACTGGTTCAAAAGAGATCATAAGAAACCATTTATCAATTCTTGGAGTTGATTTGAAGTCCAAGATACCATCGTCATATCATAGTTCATTTGGTTATGATCTCACCTATGTTGGTTCAAAGGATATATCAAAGAACTATCTACACATTAATGGAGTTGATTCTACCTCAGTTGGTTCGGATCACATGCTCCATAATGATCTTCATATTTTTGGATTCGTTCTCACCATGCTTGATAGGAATAGCAAGTTCATGAAGCCTCCAGATTCGCTTGCATCCATTGTTGGAGAACTCAAGCACATGTTTTTGGAGAATGATCCACTTCTTCCCAAGAGGAAGATAACTCTTTTTGAGCGAATGTTAGATCCATATCCACAAGAGCCGAAAGATCTGGCACCTGACCGTGAAGATGAATGAATGTTAGATCCAGATCCATAAGAACCTAAAGATCTATCAACTGATGATCCTCCTCTTCCAAGATGGGCAACCAAAACTCTTAGATCTGTCAGTGATCTTGTTGGAGATCCACTTGATCAATGGAGAACCAGATCTGATTTTTGGAATGGAAGGTTTCATCCTTCTCACATTGATCCATTTCTTTCTAATAGATCCTTTTCGGTAAAGAAGGTCACTTGCCTCCTTTTGCGGTGAGTGATGTACATGATTGATTACCTTCTATAGTCTATCTTGAGGGAGAGCTTTCTTCCCACTGGGTTTTTCCTCTTTCATCACTTTATTTATTTTAGATTGTTGCACGGGGTGACCTTTGGTCTCAGTTACCAGGGCCCTACTAGTTTCCAGTTATGTGTTTCCTCATAGACCGACTTGCGGGGGATGTTGGAATATTCTCACCATCATTTATGTATTTTCATGCATGTATGCATACTGCATGCATCAAGTCATCAGTATGGTAGTCTCCCCATCACCTAGAGCTCATTTTCAGCCCCCTAGAGCCTGGTTTTAGCCCTCAGTAGCCTCCTACCTACCTAGTGTGCCATGTTTTCCTCATCTGGATTACAAATGCGCCCTACTACACACTCTTGGATTCCAACTGTCATTTCTTGCATTCATTTCTCAGTTTAACTGCCTGTAGCTTCTAGTTGTTTATATCAGAGTGCCACTTGACTAGTGACAGTCTCTCATGAGATCACCTTGGAGTCTCCTTCCCTAGATTAGTGCCACATGCATTAGTTAGACTCATTTGACTGATATTTGACTATTTGTGACTATTACCACTGATTGGTTGATGTCTCCAGTGCTGTCCACGCCACACCTTGAGGAGAATTCGAATGACCTTTGGTGTATTTGAATTCATTTGATTGTACTATCATTATTGTGCCAGCTTACAGCTAATGTATGACATTACAACAGATTTTACCTTTTATTGATTTAATGTGTGAATATTGATTTAATTCTTCTTCTTCTTCTCTGCAATTCTTGAGTGATATTTGTGAGGTTTGTTCAAGATGAGTGATCTACCATGTAGAATATCACAATTATTGTGCCACCATTCTACCAAATATAACCATTTCACCCACTATGTTTGTTTATCAGATGTAAAGAAACAAAGATATCCTTCCAAACATTTGTTCACTATCTCACTTTTCCCATCAGATTGAGGATGATAAGATGAATTGTGAGCCAATTGGGTAACCAAACAAGAAAACAATTCAGTCCAAAAATTTCAAGTGAAAATTGGATCTCTATCACTTACAATAATTTTCATATTTCCATATAACTTCTGAAAATTTTCCATAAAGGCTGCAACTAGTGTACTTGCATTAAAAGGGAGAGAGAGTGCACAAAAATGTGCATAATTCATGAGTCTATCAATAACCACCTGTTGGCCCGATTTTGTGACCAAGGCCAATGAAGGAGAGATAGCCCACAAAGGTTGCTTACAGCAGCTTCCGATGTGTTTGAAATAGCTAACTCTCACAGGAATAAAGGCCCTGCTTCCTTATGAATTTGCTCTCAAAAGATAGTCTCTCAAACTACTTATCTGAATGCTTAAAACTACAATTGAAATCTTAAGATGCAAATTAATCTAATCTATGATGCAATTAAAAAAACTGAAAAACAGAAAATTTAGTAGCTCCTATACTGTAAACAACAGTTTAGTAGCTCCTAAAAATCCCATAGGTTCAACTACAAAATAAAATCGAAAAATCTAACTAATATGTTCTATCCTAACTATCCTGATCATGAGCAAGCTTGAAAGTTTTGACATGTAAAACAGTAATTTTAGTTTACTCGTTTATTTAAAACAAAGTTTAAATAAACAATTAAACATTTGAAGCACATCAATATCATAAGATTAACAATAACCTTTTACATATTGTTTACACATCAAATTTGCAGTCGTCTAACATGATCGATTGAGTAAAGAATATTGATTTATAAAAGAGCATAAAATCTCTCAACAAACTTCTATTCAACTGTAAAAGTAAAATCTTATAGATCCCAATCAAGTACAAAGATGATTGCAATGTCAATGATCTCTGGTCTCAAATTATGCCTGGGTAGAAATAATACAAGGCTTCCATCGATATCCAGAAACAGTAGCACAGAAGACTACTGATTCTTCTTCTGGAATAAACATTACAGAAAAATGAATATCCTACAGTTCCCAAGTAAAGACCTTCAAAAACTGCAGATCTCTCTCCCCTCTAGCAGCATCTCTCCTCCTATCTATAAACATAAAGATTTATAAACAGAAACAGAACTGATAATAAGAAAGTCCTCTCTATTCTGCTGAGAAACCCCCACCCCTAGCACAATCGATTCCCTATTCATTTTATAGGATAGATGATTTCTATTTCAAGCAAATAACTACACTCCAGAAACTCCTCCACAGAACCAGCAGACGGTTACAAAAATCTTAATTAATCTTCCTTATCTTCTCATCACTTTGACTGCTACCATCCTTCTCGAAATACTCGATTCTGCTTTATCTTCTAGATTCCACGAAAATATTTCCATCTTCGTTGTTTCTCTGGCTGAGACAATTCCTTCAACTCTCTCCAAATTTCCAGCCAACTGTTCCAGCATTTGCGTTCGTTGATGGTATTACATTTCTGAAAATTACTGAGTCGAAAGAGAAATCACCTGCAAAACAACCATATCTTTTAAAAAAGCCAGATATAAATCTAAAACTAATTTTAAAATAAGAATACAGTCGCAAACTAAAACCAGAACAACTAAAATGCAAAATTCAAAAGATAAACTTATTTGATTGGCTGAGTATTCATTTGAGCAATTTAGCGATTTAACCATTTTACTTCCCTCGTCATGCAGGTGAAAAATATCCATGGAATGCCATCAGGCAAGATTGTAATTGCAACGATTCGGAATAGTTCTCGAAACCTGTGATATATGTTCTTCTTTTGCGTTGCTACTATTGTGATTCCATTATCTTCTTTAAATTGGACTGTACATATCTCTTCCAAGAGCCTTTCGATTTTATTGATTTAGTGACACCTTGTTCAACAAGATGGCACTCGTAGTAAATAAGGGTCTAGGATCCTGCCACAGGAATAGCGTTCTCTGCACTGATCTATTATCAAATTAATAACTATAGATGTGGCAGAGTTTAAGAAGCAACTGTCTCTCCAGTGACAAACACTTGCTAGGTGTGATATTTCAACATCTACGAATCACTTCTCCTTTTGATGAGGTTAATTCCTTTAACCTGTTACATTAATTCTAGCGAAGAAAATTGGTGCAGAAATAATAGCAGCAAATATTAACCATATCTTCCTCCATGTTTAACTCGCTGGTAGCGTTTTTATCTTAGCAACAGTTTGGTGACATGGCAACAATCTTTTCCTCTTAGCGTGCTATCATTTAAGTGGACTAGTAAACTTCCTCAATACTCCAGAGCTCATTCTTGAATGAAACGTATAATTTTTAGATGCCATACATCACAGACTATCGTTGTGCTGTAACGTTTCATTTCCCTTCCTATAAAAATTCATGTAAAATGAAACGATAACATAACCTTGATTTATAGAAGATTTTTAATAAAGTTATGATCGAACTCTAAACCTAGTATGTGAAAAAAAAGGACATAGATATTTTATATAATCTTATCCTTCACATAAAACAAACTCAAAGGCAATTCGTGTTATTGTTTATCTTTTGAATTTATGACTTCAAGGTTATTAATCATAAATTTGTGTGTGATGCCTGCAAATTAATACACCTCAAACTTTAATGATATGATATAAGAATAATCCATTATCCTTAAAAAGAAGTTTGGTCTTTTATGTATGTGGAAACATAAATATGAAAGGAATAAAAGTTAGAGTTATATAAGAATAAAAAAAGACCAAGTAAAAGTTAAGTGAAATTTAGGATGCTGTAGGATTCAAATTTGGGATTATTTTAATTATATAAAGAAACTTACTCTTTTCTGAAGTAGATATTAATATTATAAAAAAAGTAATTCTTAATATATGATCAAGTTAATGTTCAATGAATTATATCTAACTAATGAAAATAATGGAAATTTGGATTGAAAACATTTATGATTATTATTTTTAATTGGTTTAATATAGTTCCTTTGAAATATTATTACCCAAAATCAAAGAAGCTCAAAAAAAATTTGAGGATGTTTCTAGGATGTAGATCAAAGTCTTTGAAAATAATCATTTAGTTAATTTATGTAGATCCATTGAGACAATCATTAATTTAATTATGTATTGAGGACCATATTTTATCAAAGTTGTCAAAGCATAATACCATCATAAATTAAGCAAACTGAAGCATGCAAATGATTCCAACAAGTTCCACTAAGACCAAAGAGTCAAATGACAAAGATCACTCAAATCACACAATCCTCATTAAAAGATGAACCAATCCCAAGAACGAACAGCACAAGGAGCGAATGATCAAAGAAAGGAAACCATGAAATCAAAACCAAACCAGATGAAAATAAAAGAAAACCAAAAACTAAGTATTTACAAAATCTCCATGAGGGGACCCCTTTATTTTGCAAAATCAAGGGGAGTTGTTGGGGTGCCAACAAATGATGACATGCTGAGAAAACCAGATATCTCTGTTCACTTTACTTCAAACAATTGAGTAAGATATGGTAATAAGACTCACTCTGAGAAATCAGGTAATCTCAATCTAGTACACACCTGTGTTTAATGATTTTCACGTTTGCAAATACTTTCAAAAATTTTCCCCTGCGTTGCTAATAAAAATTTTCGCATATAGACAAACCAGATAAGATAATGTCATCAAAACCAAATGCTCAGAATAAAAGATAACCCAAAACTTCTAGTATAAAGATATAACGGACTTATTCCTCTGAAAAACACAAGAAACCTGTTCCATCTTATTATAGATAAATTTTGCTATTGTATTTAAGACTTTATAAAACAAGGAATCATTGTCTTAGCTAGGTAACCATAAGACAATGTCACTCACAAATATCATCAGAAATGAATCAGCTGGCTCATTACTGAGACCCCTTATCTTTTAATCCTAAGAACAAAAGCCATTACCACAGTTTGGTGACTGATTTTAGGTAATGTCATACTCATGATATCCATGATCCTGATCGAACTAGCTCATTACTGAGACCTTTCGTTCCTAATTTCATAAAATCAAAAATTATAAACAGAACAGATCCAAGTACTTCCCAGATTATAAGCAGTTTTAAAAATGACTATTAGTTCAGATTGATAAAGATTTCCAAGTACCAAGTTTTTAAAAGACAAATTATCAGTCATCTTTACTATAAAGATAACAGGCAGCAAGAGATCAACTCTGATAGTAAGTACAAACTTCTAAAAGTTTACAACAGATCCGTTTCAAATTCGAGAAAACCTGATTAGCTTTAGTGGGAAACTAGACCATATCTTATAACAATTACTCAAAATTAACGAACAAACTGAAATTCGAACCCCAGGGATTTATTTATTTACGCTAACCCCTTTAAATAAAACAAAATCAGACCAAATAAAAATAAAAATAAAACCAAGCGCTATTTACATATGTACAAAAAGGTCAAAATAAAAATAATCAAGTGAAATCAAATTTCCAATGTAACCAACCATACAAACTCAAACCAATAAACACATGTACATAGCAAATCAAAAATGAAAATGGCAGAAAAAAGAAATCAAAATCAAAACTAACTAGATCTATCTTTAACAAGTGCACGATAAGAAACTTATTATTTATAGGGAATCTTGTGTGAAATGGTTCTTCTAACCAAACTTCTATTGGATCATGATATGTACAATGACTATGAACAGATTGTGATGGTTCTTTTGTAAAGGGAAAATCATCTTTAAAATCATTCGTTGTTACTACCCCTTCTTTCGATGTGATAGAATGATAAGGTACAAAACTAGAACACTCATGTGGAGAGATTTGATCTTCTCTTAATTGTTTATCGGAAATTTGATTTACAAAAAGTGAAATTTGCTCTAATCCCTTTAATGTATGATGTGCAATCTTTTCCTTATCGATACTCTCGTGTAAAAAAATACATCTTTCACAAAGATCGTCAAATTGAGACACAATTTAAGTTAATTCATCATCAAGAGTACTTGTTACATCTTCAAAATTGGAAGGAAAAGAACATTGAGGAAAAATTTGTTCTGTATAAAATTCTTGTGATCAAATTGGGTATTTATAGAAATCTTCTAAGTCAGAAGATAAATTATCTCCTAAAACTTTCCCCTCGCCATCTTCTAAACATTGCTTTATGGTGAGAATGTTATTGTTATTCAATTCATGTTCATGTTCGTTTAAGACTTGAAATTTAGATTTAACACAAACTTGATTTTTAGGAGTATGAGATATTTCTTCTTGACATTCGTAATTATTACCCAATGTATCAATAGTATGTTAGTTTGTATAATCATTCAATAAGTTGTCATTACTCACATAATCATATGAAACAGAACTTTGTTTTGAAATTGAAGAGTTAGATTGAGGAGAACTCCGAACTTGATTTGATATTGAAATATTATGATTAGATTTATCGATTGAATTTAGAGTTATCTCTCTCTCAGATTATGAACCTTCAATATCATCTTCAAACTTGTAATTTGGATCAAAGAAAGATTTATGATCAAAAGATTCAGATTCTAGATAGTTATCAACTCTAGAAAATGGTAAACTATGAAAGGAACTTGATTCCTTCACAAAGCTATTAGTATATAGAGTAGAATCACTAGTTTGCAAATCAGTTTTAGATTCATGACAAACTTGGCCAAAGTGATTAAATGATGTACTTGAATTATGATCTACTTTAAGGGTTTCAGATGTGGATTCAAAACCATGAGAATTTGTCGCAAGGCATTCCTCATATTCAATTCCAGGTGGAGGAAAATGATAATCAATATTTTGCAATGAATTTACAGCTAAGTTATGATCTTCTTGTAAACCAATTGATGTTATACACATAGCTGCAATATTTTCTTCATTATGCATGATTGATTTATTTTTATGATTATGCAAAGATATAATTTCATCATGTAAAATCTCAACTTGTTCATATAACCTAGAAATTTCAGATTTGTTATCTTCTTCACCTTTATCTTTATTATCATCATTATCTAAAAATAAAGAGGAGTAAAGGTCATGGGAATACCTCTTGAAATCCTTCTCAAGAGTTTGTGCATGTTCGCATGCTTGATCAAAATCAATTATACCCTTTTGTGCAACAAACATAGTTATGGATTTGGGTAAGGAACGCACATACCACTCATAAAGAATGTCACCTGAAGGTTTATGATTGTCTTTGAGTCGATGATAAACCTGTCAAAAGCGTGTGTTGAAATCGCGTATGGATTCGCCTTCTTTGACCTGTATTTCATCCAACTCAATATATATATTAGTCGCATTATAAAAATCATAAGCATTTTGAAAAATTCTTTTAAAATTAGACCAACCATGAATAATGTGAATGGGAAGAACAAAATACCAGTCCAATACCTTTCCTTCAAAAGTGAAGGGGAAAAGCCTGCATACAACATCTTCATATTGAATATCAAGTAAATGCAATACATACTCATATTTTCTTATGTGTTCTAAAGCTGTGATATTCCCTTCACCGTCAAACCTTGGCAAGAAAGCAACTGCCTTTCTAGGGAGTTCATGTAATGGTCCATGCAGGTTCAATGCTGTGTTGGACTCCCATGCAGGGATATGGGAATGAGTCATAAAAGCTGACTCAAAATGATTAGCTTACAATCTAACCATCCCTATGATGCGTCTATGACAGCATAGAAGAAAAATATAATACACTAAAATATAAGAGCTTAGAGGATAAATGGTTAATGAATGAATAATGAAAAGATAAAAACAAAAACCATTCGTTTTACCTTAGGCCCCTCTTTCTAGCGCCATTTGTTGGCCCGATTTTGTGACCGAGGCCAACGAAGGAGAGATAGCCCACAAAGGTTGCTTACAACAACTTTCGATGTGTTTGAAATAGCTAACTCTCACAGGAATAAAGGCCCTGTTGCTTTATGAATTTGCTCTTAAAAGAGTCTCTCAAACTACTTATCTGAATGCTTAAAACTGCAATTGAAATCTTAAGATGCAAATTAATCTAATGTATGATGCAATTAAAAAAACTGAAAAAATAATAAATAATAAATAATAAATAAATAAATAAAATAAAATAAAATAAAATATAAAGTAATAAAAAAATAAAAAATAAAAAAAAATAAAAAAATTAGGAGCTCCTAAACTGTAAACAACAGTTTAGTAGCTTCTAAAAATCCCATAGGTTCAACTACAAAATAATTAGTTTACTAGTTTATTTAAAACAAAGTTTAAATAAACAATTAAACATTTGAAACACATCAATATCATAAGATTAACAATAACCTTTTACATATTGTTTACACATCAAATCTGCAGTCATCTAGCATGATCAATTGAGTAAAGAATATTGATTTATAAAAGAGCATAAAATCTCTCACCAAACTTCTATTCAACTGTAAAAATAAAATCTTACAGATCCCAATCAAGTACAAAGATGATTGCAATATCAATTATCTCTGGTCTCAAATTATGCTTGGTAGAAATAACACAAGGCTTCCATCGATATCAAAAAAACAATAGCAAAAAAGATTACTGATTCTTCTTCTAGAATAAACATTACAGAAAAATGAATATCCTACAGCTCCCAGGTAAAGACCTTCAAAAACTGCAGAGCTCTCTCCCAGCTCTCTCCCCTCTGGCAGCGTCTCTCCTCCATCTAGAAACATAAAGATTTATAAATAGAAACAGAACTGAGAATAACAAAGTCCTCTCTATTATGCTGAGAAACCCCCCACCCCTAGCACAATCGATTCCCTATTCATTTTATAGGATAGATGATTTCTATTTCAAGCAAATAACTACACTCCAGAAACGCCTCCACAGAACCAGCGGACTGTTACAAAAATCTTCGTTAATCTTCCTTATCTTCTCATCACTTTGACTACTATCATCCTTCTCGAAATACTCGATTCTGCTTTATCTTCTAGATTCCACGAAAATCTTTCCATCTTCGTCGTTTCTCTAGCTGAGACAATTCCTTCAGCTCTCCCCAAATTTCTAGCCAACTGTTGCAGCATTTGCGTTTGTTGATGGTATTACATTTCTGAAAATTACTGAGTCGAAAGAGAAATTACCTGCAAAACAGCCATATCTTTTAAAAAACCCAGATATAAATCTAAAACTAATTTTAAAATAAGAATACAGTCGCAAACTAAAACCAGAACAACTAAAATGCAAAAATCAAAAGATAAATTTCTTTGATTGGCTGAGTATTCATTTGAGCAATTTAGCGATTTAACCATTTTACTTCCCTCGTCATGCAGGTGAAAAATATCCATGGAATGCCATCAGGTAAGATTGTTGTTGCAACGATTCGGAACAGTTCTCGGAACCTGTGATATATGTTCTTATTTTGCGTAGCTGCTATTGTGATTCCATTATATTCTTTAAATCGAACTCTACATATCTCTTCCAAGAGCCTTTCAATTTTATTGATTTAGTTCAATTCTTCATGATCTTCAGCTTTCAATGATCTTCTAAAAATAGATAAATTGTTAAAAATCACCTGCTAATGATTCGCAATTTAGTGACACCTTGTTCAACAAGCTGGCACTTGTAGTAAATAAGGGTCTAGGATCCTGCCACAGGAATAGCGTTCTCTGCACCGATCTATTATCAAATTAATAATTATAGATGTGGCAGACTTTAAGAAGCAACCGTCTCTCCAGTGACAAACACTTGCTAGGTGTGATATTTCAACATCTACGAATCACTTCTCCTTTTGATGAGGTTAATTCCTTTAACCAGTTAAATTAATTCTAGCGAAGAAAATTGGTGCAGAAATAATAGCACCAAATATTAACCATATCTTCCTCCATGTTTAACTCGCTGGTAGCGTTTTTATCTTAGCAACAGTTTGGTGACATGGCAACAATCTTTTCCTCTTAGCGTGCTATCATTTAAGTGGACTAGTAAACTTCCTCAATACTCCCGAGCTCATTCTTGAATGAAACGTATAATTTTTAGATGCCATACATCACAGACCATCGTTGTGCTGTAACATTTCATTTCCCTTCATATAAGAATTCATGTAAAATGAAACGTTAACATAACCTTGATTTATAAAAGATTTTTAATAAAGTTATGATCGAACACTAAACCTAGTATGTGAAAAAAACGAAATAGATATTTTATATAATCTTATACTTCACATAAAACAAACTCAAAGGCAATTCGTGTTATTGTTTATCTTTTGAGTTTATGACTTCAAGGTTATTAATCATAAATTTGTGTGTGATGCCTGCAAATTAATACACCTCAAACTTTAATGATATGATATAAGAATAATCCATTATCCTTAAAAAGAAGTTTGGTCTTTTCTGTATGTGGAAACATAAATATGAGAGGAATAAAAGTTAGAGTTATGTAAGAATAAAAAAGACCAAGTAAAAGTTAAGTGAAATTTAGGATTATGTAGGATTCAAATTTGGGATTATTTTAATTATATAAAGAAACTTATTCTTTTCTGAAGTAGATATTAATGTTATGAAAAAGGTAATTCTTTATATGTGACCAAGTTAATGTTCAATGAATTATATTTAACCAATGAAAATAATGGAAATTTGGATTGAAAACATTTATGATTATTATTTTTAATTGGTTTAATATAGTTCCTTTGAAATATTATTACCCAAAATCAAAGAAGCTCAAAAAAAATTTGAGGATGTTTCCGCGATGTAGATCAAAGTATGTGAAAATAATCATTTAGTTAATTTATGTAGATCCACTGAGACAATCATTAATTCAATTATGTATTGTGGACCATATTTTATCAAAGTTGTCAAAGCATAATACCATCATAAATTAAGCAAACTGAAGCATGCAAATGATTCTAACAAGTTCCACTAAGACCAAAGAGTCAAATGACAAAGATCACTCAAATCACACAATCCTCATTAAAAGAAGAACCAATCCCAAGAACGAACAACACAAGGAGCAAATGATCAAAGAAAGGAAACCACGAAATCAAAACCAAACCAGATGAAAATAAAAGAAAACCAAAAACTAAGTATTTACAAAATCTACATGAGGGGACCCCTTTATTTTGAAAAATCAAGGGGAGTTGTTGGGGTGCCAACACCACCATAATAACATTCTATCCTTTTGACTTGGGTATATTTGTGATAAAATCCATTTAGACTTCCTCCCAGCATTGGAAAGGTATGTCTAATGGTTGTAGAAGTCCTCGGGTCTTAACTATTTCAGCCTTATTTTGTTGGAAAACCAAACACTCGGTCACGAACCTTTGAACACCATATTTAAGACCTTCCCATCACTGTTTCTAGTCGTTTCTAGGTGGTTGAGTCATGGTGGGGGGTCCCACAGCTAGAAATCGGCATCCTAAATCCATTAGAATTGACACATTTTCCACTGGAGTCACAGTTTTAGTGCTATGGGAATTTTTGTCAGGAACCCTGTGGCCATTCAGGGACACTTTGAGGATTTGCTCCGGGAGCACGGAACCCAAACCGACGAGCAGACATAGATTCTTTCAACTCCCACACGTTCATATGTCCATTGCGGATGTGTTCACGATGGACACACTCACTCGGGAGACTTTGGATCATAAATGACCCCCTTGCAGAAAATTGGCATGGCCTTCACTAAGCAAAACCCTAGTTCTGGAGATGGCATAATAGCACCATTTTCAGGATTTTGAGGCATGGTGGGGGGTCCCACAGCTATAAATCGACATCTTGGATCCATCGAAATCGACGACTACACGATCGAAGTCATGGTTTTGGTGCTATGGGAATTATTTCCAGGTGCCCCGTGGGCATTCAAGAAGGCTTTGAGGATTTTCTCTGGGGGCACAAAACTCGAATCAGCGAGTGGAACGGGGTTCAGTCAGCTCCCACATGTGCATGTGGCCACTGTGGATGTGTTCACGATGGCCAATCATGCTCAAGAGACTTTGGATCTGAATTGACCCCCTTGCACAAAATTGGCATGTCCTTCATAAACCAAAACCCTAGTTCCATAGATGGTATAATAGCACCGTTTATGTGTTTTTGATTCACGGTGAGGGGGGTCCCACAGCTAGAACCCGACATCCTAAATCCATTGGAATCGACTGCTTCACGATCGTAGTCACAGTTTTGGTGCTATGGGCATTTTTTCCAGGCACCCCGTGCCCATTCAGGGACACTATGAGGATTTGCTCCAAGGGCATGGAACTCAAACCTGCGAGCGGAATGAGGTTCTTCCATCTCCCACGCGTGCATATGGATATTGTGGATGTGTTCACGATGGCCAGACATGCGTGGGAGACTTTGGATCCGAATTGACCCCCTTGCGCAAAATTGGCATGGCCTTCACTGAGCAAAACCCTAGTTCCGTACATGTCACAATAGCCCTGTTTCTTGGCGTTTGAGTCACGGTGGGGGAGGGGGGGTACAACTAGAACCCAGTGTCTTGAATCCATCAGAATCGAAGGCTTCACGATCGAAGTCACGGTTTTGGTGTTATGGGAATTTTTTTCAGGAACCCTGTGGCCATTCAAGGATGCTTTGAGGATTTGCTCTAGAGGCACGGAACTCAACTAGCAAGAAGAACGAGGATCCATCATCTCCCACACATGAATATGGCCATTTTGGACGTGTTCACGATGCCCACGCATGCTCGAGATTCTTCGGATTAGAATTGTCCCCCTTGTGCAAAATTGGCATGGCCTTTACTGAGCAAAACCCTAGTTCCAGAGATGGCACAATAGCACCATTTCTTGGCATTTGATTCATGGTGGGGGGATCTCACAGCTATCACTTGGTGTCCTGAATCCATCAGAATCAACGACTTCATGATCAGAGTCACGGTTTTGGTTCTATGGGCATTTTTGCTAGGAACCCCGTGGCCATTCAGGGACACTTTGAGGATTTGCTCTGGGGCCACAGAACCTGAACCAGCAAGCAAAATGGGGTTCCATCAACTCCCACATGTGCATATGGCCACTGTGGATGTGTTCATGATGGGAACGCATGCCTAGGAGACTTCGGATCCGAATTGACCCCCTTGCGCAAAATTGGCATGGCCTTCACTAAGCAAAATTCTAGTTATGGATATGGCACAATAAAACCATTTTTGGGAATTTGAGGCATGCTGGGGTGGCCGCTTAGCTGAAACTTGGAGTCCAAAATGCACCAAAATCGACGTATTCGCGACCGTAGTCATGCTTTTGGTGCTATGGGAATTTTTGTCAGGTACCTTGTGGCCATTTCAGGACACTTTGAGGATTTTCTCCGGGGTACGGAACCCAAGTCGGCGAGCGGACTTGGATTCTTTCAGATCCCACACATGCATATAGCCATTGTGGATGTGTTCATGATGGCCATGCTCACCCATGATCCTTCGGATCAGAAATGACCCCCTTGCACAAAATTTGCATGGCCTTCACTCAGAAAAACCCTAGTTCTGGAGATGGCCAATAGCACCATTTCCAGGCGTTTGAGGCATGGTGGGGGTGTCCACTAGCTGAAAATAGGCATCTCAAATCCATAGGAATCGATAGATTCATGACTGGAGTCATGATTTTGGTGTTATGGGAATTTTTTCCAGGAAGCCCGTGGTCGTTCGAGGACACTTTAAGGATTTGCTCCAGGGGCACGTAACCAAAACCGATGAGAAAACTTAGATTCTTTCATCTCCCACATGTGCATATGGCCATTATGGATGTGTTCACAATGGCCACACTCATTTGGGAGCCTTCGAATCAGAATTTACCCCCTTGCGCAAAATTGGCATGGCCTTCACTAAGCAAAACCCTAATTCTAGAGATGGCACAATAACACCGTTTTCGGGCATGAGAGGAACATTGTGGGGGTCCCGTAGTTGAAAAACATCCTGAACCCATCTAAATTAACGGATTAGCGACCAGATTCACGGTTTTGTTTTTATGGGCATCTTTTCTAGGCACCCCATGGCCATTCAGGGACACTTCGAGGATTTGCTCGGGTGGCACAAAACTCAAACCAGTGAGCAGACTTGGAATATTTCATCTCCCACACGTGCATATGGCCATTGTGGATGTGCTCATGATGACCACACTCTTCCGGGAGCCTTCAGATCATAAATGACCCCCTTGCGCAAAATTGGCATGGCCTTTACTGAGCAAAACCCTAGTTCCGGAGATGGCACAATAGCACCATTTCCGGGCATTTGAGGCACGGTGGGGGGGGATAGTTGAAACCTGGCATCCTGAATCCATCAGAATCGACGGAGTCATGATTGGAGTCAAATTTTTGGTGCTATGGAAATTTTTTCCAGGAACCCCATGGCCATTTAGGGACACTTTGAGGATTCTCTACGGGGGCACGGAACTCTAACCAGTGAGCAAAACGGGTCTCCATCAACTCCCACATGTGCATATGGCCAATGTGGATGTGTTCACAATGGCCATGCATTCCCAGGATCCTTTGGATTAGAATTGACCCCCTTGTGAAAAATTGGCATGACCTTCACTAAGCAAAACCATAGCTCTCGATATGGCACAATAGCACTGTTTCTGGGCATTTGAGTCACGGTGGGGGGGGGTCCTACAACTAGAAACCAACATCCTGAATCCATCGGAATTGATGTCTTCACAATCAGAGTCACGGTTTTGGTGCTATGGGAATTTTTGTCAGGCACCCCATGGCCATTCAGGGACACTTTGAGGATTTTCTCCACGGTTCCATGAGCTCCCACATATTCATATAGCCACCATGGATGTGTTCACGATGGCCAAGCATGCCTGAGAGACTTCAAATCTGAATTCACCCCCTTGCACAAAATTGGCACGGCCTTCACTAAGAAAAACCATAGTTCCATATCTGGCACAATAACACCATTTTCATGCGTTTGAGACATTGTGGGGGGGTTCCCACAGCTAGAACCCAACATCCTCAATCCATATGAATTGATGGTTTCACGGTTTTGGTGCTATAGGAATTTTTGCCAGGAATTCCATGGTCATTTAGGGACGCTTTGAGGATTTTATCTGGGGGCACGGAACTCGAATCGACGAGCAGAAATGGGTTATGTCAGCTCCTATACATGCATATGGAAATTGTGGAAGTGTTCACGATGGCCACACACACCCTGGAGACTTCAAATCCAAATTCACCCCCTTGAGCAAAATTGGCATGGCCTTCACTTAGAAAAAACCTAGTTCTAGTGATGGCACAATAGTACTATTTCCAAGCGTTTGGGTCATGTTGGGTAGGGTCCTAAAGCTAGAACCCAGCATCCTGAATCCATTGGAATCGATGGCTTCACGATTGGAGTCATGGTTTTGGTGCTATGGGCATTTTTTCCAGGCACCCCGTGGCCATTCATGTACGTTTGAGGATTTGCTCCAGCGACTCGAAACTCAAACCAATGAAAAAAATAGGGTTCCATCATCTCCCACACATGCATATGTCCAGTGTGGATGTGTTCATGGTGGCCATGCATGCCCGAGAGCCTTCAGATTAGAATTGTCCCCCTTGTGCAAAATTGGTATGGCCTTCACTAAGCAAAACCCTAGTTTCATAGATGGCACAATAGCACCATTTACGGGCGCTCGAGTCATGGTGGGGGAGGTCCCACGGCTAGAACCCAACATCCTAAATCCATTAGAATTGATGGCATCACGATCAGAGTCACGGTTTTGGTTTTATGGGAATTTTTGTTAAGCACCCAGTGGTCATTCAGGGACACTTTGAGGATTTGCTCCGGGGACACGGAACCTGAACCGATGAGAAGAACAAGTTTCTGTTAGACCCCACACATGCATATGGCCACTGTGGATGTGTTCACGATGGCCATGCATGACCGAGATACTTCAGATCCAACTTGACCCCCTTGTGCAAAATTGGCATGGACTTCACTAAGCAAAACCATGTGCCCATTCAGGGACACTTTGAGGATTTTATTTGGGGGCACGAAACCCAAACCGATGAGCGGACTGGGATTCTTTCAGCTCCCACATGTGCATATGTCCATTTTGGATGTGTTCATGATCTCCATGCTCGCCTAGGAGCATTTGGATCAGAAATGACCACCTTGCGCAAAATTGGCATGGCCTTCATTGAGAAAAACCCTAGTTCTGGAGATATCACAATAGCACCATTTCTGGGGATTTGAGGCATGGTGGGGGTGGTCCCTTAGATGAAACCCAGTGTCTTGAATCCATTAAATCAATGGATTCATGACCGAAGCCACAACTTTGGTGATATGGGAATTTTTTCCAGGCACCCCATGGCCATTCAGGGACACTTTGAGGATTTTCTTTGGGGGCACGAAACCCAAACTGACGAGCGAACTTGGATTCTCTAAGCTCCCACACATGCATGTGGCCATTGTGGATTTTTTCACAATGGCCACGCTCACCTAGGATCCTTCAGATCATAAATGAATCCCTTGCACAAAATTGGCATGGCCTTCATTGAGCAAAGCCCTAGTTTTGGAGATTGCACAATAGCACCGTTTCTGGGTGCTTGATGTAGAAATTTGATAAAATAACAAATTATCTTTATGATAATTTATCAAACACTTTGAATGCATATCTTGGTTGATCATTTATCTGAGTTATTATTTATGTAACCATTGTACAATAAATCTATTGATAACTGAAACATAAACACTTATACATTCACCCAATTACCTAGCTGAAGACAGATGCATACACATTGAAAAATCAGAAATTTAGGGCCAAGCCCAAGGAAAAATCCTCACACTTCATGAGGGAAAACCCATAGATATTTGTATTAAAGAGAAGCAACTAAATTACAACAGAGACATTAATGCTTAAGCAATCTAAAATACATTGGGAAATGTGCCATAAAACAGAAATAAAATACCATCAATGAGTGTAGTTGTATGACCTCCTTCTACAACAAACTACCTCGAAATATGTTCCAATGTCTGCCCTCGATTTATGTTCCAATTTTCTTCAGCAAACTGAAGAGAACAACCTTGAAATATGTGCCAAAGACTGCTCCTCGATTTCTGCAATAATTATTGCTACTATATGGCCTGCTATATGGATACGTACAGTACGTATTTTCTCGGTTTCTGTGCAGAGGTACAACTCCCTTCTCCTCGATATTTTTTCACAAGAAAAACTCTCCTCCTTCTACTGCAATTCGTGCTCTCTCTCTCAAAAATGGGTTTTCTCTCCTTTGAAACCCTAGATCTCTCTCTCCTTTTTCTCTTTTTTCTTTTTGTGTGTTTTGGATCTCTTCCCAAGGTGCATTAAATAGATGAATTTACATCCTTGAAACCCTGACTATTTCAAACTAACTTTTGAATGGATAAGATCATTTTTTATCTAAGGATTTAAATGTGCATTGTGGAAGGTGATTTCTGCAAAGTTGTGCAAACGCGTTCTAGTTCCCGAGTCCCAAAGTTATGCATCGTGGACTGCGTATCGCGAAGGCGAAATTTGATGGGATCGTGGACTGCAGATCGCGAAGGTGAAATTTGATGGGGTCCACTCAACAGGTCCAGTTCTCGAGACCCGCATTGCAGACTACAGATCGCAGAGGCGAAATTTGGCGCTGTCCACTCGACAAGTACGATTCCTAGGTCCCGCATTGCTGAATGCAGATTATGATGGCTCGAGTTCTCCAAAGGCATGGATTTGAGTTTCTGATTTCCAAGACCTGCATTGCGGATTGAGGAAATCAGAATGGGATTTGCGGATCGCGAACTAAAGATCAAAGAAAATTGCGGCTGCATAAAATGAAGAATTTCGCAGGGAAAAGACCCAGTTGTTCCACGATTATGGATCGATTTGAAGGCATAAGAGAGGAATAGCTTGGTTATCCATGAAAATCATCCTGAACTGACCCAATCCAAAGAACAAACGAGTGGTTTTCCATGGCTCGAATGTACACTGACAGCGCACTGAAATTTCCCCATCGACCCGTCTAACAGATCAAGAAGTTGTTGCAATTTACCAATTTAATAAACGACCACACTTGGCTAAAGTGTTCTAGAAGTTTTAGATGTTTTGTAATCCTATAAATGCATGTTCTGAAAAATACCAAAGTCAACCATAGTTAACAATATTTTTGACCATGATTTACTTTGATATAATATGGTTGACTATGGTTTACCATGGTTGGTTAATAATAACAATAATAATAATAATAACCAACTATGGTTGGTTATTAATAATAATAATATTATTAACCATGGTTTCTTATTAAGCATGGTTGACTATGGTCAACCATAATTAACCATGGTCAACCTAATTCAACCATGGTCAATCGAAGTCAACTATGGTCAACCAAACATGGTCAATCATTGTCAACCAACCATGGTTAAAACCATAATCAACCATGGTTAACCAAAGTCAACCATGGTCAACCATAGTCTACCATGGTCAACGATGGTTAACCACTATATTTAATTATTTAATTATTATTATTAAATTATTAATCAACATATTCAGTTAGGAACCATTGTCAACAATGGTCAACCGAAGTCAACCATGATCAACCATGATCAACCATGGTCAACCATTGTAAACCATACTTAAGCAATGTCAACGATGGTTAACCAAAGTCAACCATGCTCAACCATAGTCAACCATCATTAACCATCGTTAACCAAAGTCAAGCATAGTCAACCATATGGTTGACCAGGGTTGGTTAATAATAGTAATAATAATATTTACCAACTATGGCCGGTTATATTATTAACCAACCAAAGTCAACCATGGTCAACCAAATTCAACCATAGTAAATCATGGTTAACCATAGTCAAGCAAGGACAACCATGGTCAAGCATAATCAACAAAAGTCAACCATAGTCGACCAACTATGGACAACCATGGTAAACAATAGTCAACCTTGGTCAAGCAAAGTCAACCATGGTCAACCATAATCAACCATGGTCAACCAAACTCAACCATAACTAACCACTATATTTAATTATTATATTTTTTATTATTTAATTATTATTATTAAATTATTTACCATTGTATTTATTATTATTTAATTATATTTAATATTATCTTTATTTATAATTATTATAATTTTTTATAATAACAATTATTATATTGATAATTATAATAATAAAAACTTGATAATCCTTCTCTGCACGTTGAGTGTTAACTAGCAACAACCATATTTTTAAATATGGTTGATATTCGCCTATCTACATATATCAACTACTTTTAAATGTGTGGCTATGGTTGCTATACGTGGATCGACTACTTTTAAATGTGTGCCCATGGTTGATATACACCAATCGACGAATATCAACCACATTTACAAATGTGGTTGTTGCTAGTGTTATTAATAATAGTAATTAGGCTGAAGGCGTATTTTAAGGGAGCAGTTCCTCTCAGGCCTTCGTCGTCTGTGACGGGCCTATGAGGAGATGCCCCTTGTCACGGTAATAATCCACAAAATTAACCCTCGGTTTGGTGATGAGATGTTTTTTGCGAAGAGATGTGGTATTCTAATGAGTGTTTTTTCTGTCGTATTGGATGGCATGAAATCCTTAAAAATGTTTTTAAAGGGGAGGAGCTTGTAGCAATAGAATTTACTAATTTGGTGTTTGAGAACGGCAGCCCGAAGCTTTGAAAGCCTTAGATTCGTGCATAAAGAAGCGTGGAATCCACACAAGAAAGTAAGATTTCTGTTATTTTTAATGTATATTTTGGAGCCATTTCACGCTATGTTTACTAAAATACGCACGGTCCTTGTTGTTTGCGCATTTTCAACTCAAATTCGAACGGTTCTTTTCATATATGAAGGCAGTTTCAGAAAGAGGGAGCAAGAACCGGTTTATATTGAAGGAAAGATAGTCACAGTGCGAGAAAAGGTTGGAACGGGCCACGTTTAATCTCAAGGTATGATTAGACCATTCTTCTTGGTATTATTCATGGATATAGTGATTTTTGGCCAGTTTTCCTTAAGAAGGGACCGGTTACTTGCAATTTTAGTCATTTCTAGCAGTTTAGCTAAACGGGATTGCTACTTTCATTATTTCGTAGTTTCGCTATGGCAGACTTTGATGTATTTGGATATTTTAGCAGTTTGATGTTTTGGATTATGTTTTAAATGTCTCTCGATAATAAGGATTTAACCATTTGCTTGAGGTGTTGTGTCATCAAAGTCTTGCTTCAACACTACTCCAGATCGCATGCGATTTAGTTTGGGAAAACATCAGGCTCAGTGTATTTTACAAATTTTGCTGGGAAAAACTCAAGGATTAGTGTATTTTACAAATTTTGTTTGGAAAAATTGAAGGCTCACTCTATTTTACAACAAATAATATTAATAGCTAAAAGTTTGCTTTGTTCGCATTTAGTTTAGCATGTTAGAATCCCCTTGTTGCAAGTTTGCTTTCTTTTGAATCTTTCTTTTGTATTTTTTTGTCGGTGAGTAACTTTAACTCCAAATTATGTTTCTTGGACCTGAGAGGACACCTTCTTTTGTTTATCGATCTCATAAGTAGCATGCATAGCAATCCTTGAGAAATTGAGTTTATCATACCGATAATTATCATAAATCCGTTTCGAAGTCTCCACAACCTTACACTTGTGTTCCTTAGATTGTTGTAAATCATACGCCAAATCCTTATTTCTATTATTTTCCTCCGATATATCAATATACTCCTTAAAATATAACATAGAGTATTCATCTTGTTCACCATTTTGATCTTCCAGTTTATTACACAAAAATCTTCCACCCTGTGAGCGTCAACATTCTTTGGCCTGTAGGATCCATTTCAGTGACTCGGATCCATTTTCTTCCTTCAGTGATACCAGTCTATCCTATTTTTGTTCCTACCCGCATGTTTCATCACTGTAGCATGCGTACCCGCGAGTTGCATCCCTATAGCCTGCGGGTATCAAGTAAAATGGTAAAAACCACTATTTTATTACTTTTTACTCCCAAAAAGCGATCATTAGGTGACCTTTGGTTGTCCATCTGCCCAAGTAACGTCTCGATGAGTCCTTTCACCTACCTTTGAGAGGACTATATATTGAGCACATATGGCTTATGGATGGGAGGAAGAAGAGAATAGTAAAGGCACTCTAGTGGATTTTTGCCCTATCTTGAGTCTGCACTCATTGATCCTT
Organism: Larix kaempferi; assembly: GCA_027924585.1. Lineage (NCBI taxonomy): Eukaryota > Viridiplantae > Streptophyta > Pinopsida > Pinales > Pinaceae > Larix > Larix kaempferi. Next base: position 16,490,038 of record BSBM01000541.1, read on the forward strand.
GTAGTTGTGAACCAGTTATGTTCACCTTCCAAACTCCTTTCTAGTTTGAGTTTGCCATTCATGGAGGATTGAAGTGGTGGAGGCACAAGTAGATTGATCTAGATCTTGGTTCAGATTGGTTGCCGACAAGAGGTCGTATCACTTTGTACTTCTTCTTGTTCATTAATAGAAATACCCATATTCTTGTCCATTCATGGTGTGAATGTCATTTATTATACATTGGGTTGCATTTGCTTATGATATTATGGACCATTGTTATTGATGATGTTAATGTTATTTATATATCACATGTACTTGTTAGATATTTTTTTTCAAGACTAATTTGCAGATTACAAGTGCTTGGACGTGCGCGGATTGAAAGCTCCAACGGGGATCTACATCAAACGTTGGATCGAGGTTGGTTACATTTCTCCATTGTTTTAATATTGTCGTTTATAATAGCATTGTTTTGAGAATTGAGTAGACTTCTAGTAGTCATCTGTCTGTTGTGGTATTCCCAAGCCATAGTGAGTTTTCTCCAATACAGAAATGGTGACTCCGCTGGGGAAAACATCCATGTTTGGGAAATTTTTTGAGCATTAGTCCATATTTAGAGTTGTTGTTTATCGAAGCTCTGTGTCACTGATTGGCCGTTAAGATACACTGTAGAAAACTTGCTTTTTCTGATCCTCTGGACTCTCTGTTTGACCATTTGTTGTTCCTCATCCGCGGGTTGGCTGAGTTCTGCCCGTGTCTACCCGCCTCTGTTTACTCTACTGCTCGTGGGTACCCACAGGTATTCCTTCGACAGTAGCATGTAACTCCGGATTTTGTTGGTTTATGGCTATTGGTTGTTGCTGGGTGAGTTTGGTTAATTCCTGAGTCTTTGTTGGCCTCTTTCTTGACCGTTTCATGCCTTGGTTGTGACCAGATCTCTTCGTTTCTCTTGGTTGAGCCTTCTTGGTTTTTTACCAATCTTTTGTTTTAACCTCTTGGTTTCTTCCTTTTGAGATCTTCCTTTTGGCTGAGTCTTGCTGTTTAGGATCTACTGGGTTGTCTTAGTGATATTCTCGGCACTTCAATGACTGAATAGTAGCAATTGCCTTGCATTTTTTTCATTCCATATATATTGAAAAAATAGAAAAATATTCATTTAGTTTTTGCATTTTCCTTTTTGTTTATAAGAAAAAATACAAAAATATTTTATTTCCATGTACTGCATTTTGCATTGAGTGCTTGTTGCCTTTATTTTAGGTTCTGCTTGTGCATTGAAAAGATAAAAGTTTGCATATTTATTTCAAAATTGTTGGTTGATTTTGCATATTAGTGACATTGTTTTATTGGATAGTTGAGTCTAGGATTGGACGATAGTGCATATTATTGAGTCTACACATCACTAGTTTCACGACCATATCCCTTGAGTAATCACAGCCACTAAAATTAACCCTTAATCATAAAATTGATTAGACTTATTTTATTTATAGGGTACACCAACTAGCATAGGTTTAGAGTCTTGGAATAGATCATTGTGAGTTAAGAATCCAAGACTACTGAACGAAACATTAGATGTCTGACCAAGGAGTGGAGGAATCCATGGTATAGATCGGTGTTCTCAGGAAAGCTCTACTCAAACCAAAGTTAAGCATGAGGTCACGGGAGGTTGGTTGAGGAGATATCCCTCTGATACCGGTTGAATGTGGGAGATATATCCAGGATTTGTTCATATCTGGGGGTATCAGATGTTCGTCCTCTTGTGCTTCGGGCTTAGCTACCCTTCCCATACAACAAGTCCCACCCGCGACTGTTCCCCTGAGCATTGGTTATATTGTGGTAGACATAGTTTCCTTACCTAGGTACCGCACAAGGTACTTGCAGTGGTTATGTTGTTTCTGTCCTAAGTCAGATAGGGATTGGATAGCACAGTTGTGTTCGTGTAGTGGACTTGACCCTGTCAACACAGTGAAACCTAGGTGTCTCTATAATTGATTCTGTTACCTACAGCTATAGTTTGGGAGTCTCAAGCCTCTCTTAGGCGAGACATACCGGCTCTAGTGTCGAGAGCTCATTTAGCCACTTTGTTTGTCTACTCTTGGCTGTAGATTCTCTAGGTGTGTGCTTTTGATTTACTGTTTTTTGATTGATAGTTGGCCTTTAGGAGACGTTGTGTCTCTCTCCGGAGAGAACGTGGCGCGGAGCCCTACACTCCGACAATCCCGTCGTTTGGCTGGTTTAAAGCCAACTTTGGTTACACAACACATTACTAGAGGACGCCGGAGGGATCCCTCTGAGTCTTCAGATTCTTACATGACTTACGTTGAGGATTACATGGCTACACATCCCGATATCGGGCAAGACCTTTCTACTCCTTCGGGTAGAGTTGAACACATTTCCAATCCCCAGACTCCTCGTGAGGATTGGGGAGGTGATCCACCTGCGACTCATCCTAGTTCTATTTGGCCTAATCCACATGACTGGGATCCATTTGATCCTTCAAATCCAGATAATTATCTTTACGGGTTACCCAAGGAGGAAGAACAAGACGAGCTTTTCGTTCCTTTGTTTCCACACAATTCTAGATATAGGAGGCCTGAGACTCATGATGATTCCGGCCCTATGGTCAACCCCACTGCACTCTCTTTTGGTATGCCTAGTCACAATACTGCCAAACCTTCCACTATGGTTGGTACTCATGCTGGCACTAGTCAAAGTGTTAGACATACTATATCCACTGGGGGCACTACCCTAGCTAGGGCCACTACGTTATCCACCCACTCACATAGTATGGGGACTGGTCCGATTCCTAACCATGCTAATGTTGGAACGCGACCACCTCCTAGGAATACTCAACCTAGTCAGAATGTTGTCCAAAACATGACTCGCCATCCACCACCTAGTACACATGTCGGTACTCGTCAACCTAGGACCACTTTTGCACATGATACCATTCCTCCCAACCACGGGGGTGGAAACGCACCGCATACTTTTGCGTCCACTACCGCTGCTAGTAATAGTAATGTAGGGGGTGGTAATATTTCCTATCCACATGGACATCACACCACCAACCCTGCTACTGGTCACACCCATATTGGACCTGGGAATACTTCTCATGCTTATGGTCATCACACGACTGCTCAAGCTAATCCTAATATTGGGGGTGGGAACATACCATACCATTACGGTCAATACAACACAGTTCCCACTATGAATAGTACATACATGCCCCATACCCATGGTGGCAACCCTTACTACAACACAGTCGGTGATGGCCACCAATATCACCCACCACCCCAATATGGTGCTCAAAACGCACATATACATGCTTACTCTCAAATGGGTCAGGCAGGGGGAGGTTATCCATCTTATGGCCATGGGCAAGCTTATGGGCCGTCAGGTCCTCAGTATTAGTAGTTTAACCCTCATGGTCAAGCTTTTGGCCCATCGTACAACACAGTTCCATTCAATCAACCTTTTATGGGAGATTATAATCAAGCTTTCCAGCTGCAGCTCCCATTCCTTGCACGCTTGAATCTCCCGGATCTTTCAAATCTCATGAATGATCCAGTGTGTCACGACCCTACTTGGCCCCCGGTCCCTACCAAGCTCCCTTCAGACATTCCAAATTTTGAGGGGAAAGGTGGTGAGGACCCAAGAGATCATGTCATGACATTTCACCTTTGGTGCTCCTCCAACTCTTTGAATCATGATTCCATTCGATTACGCCTATTTCAACGCACCCTCACGGGGGCAGCCGCGAAATGGTATGTGGAGTTTCCCGGAAACACCTATAGGGGTTTCAATGAGATTACTTTGGTTTTCTTAGACCATTTCCAGTTTCCAGTTCGTTATGATACTGGTACTGAGTTGTTGTCCACCTGCTGTCAAAATAAGGCCACACATATTTCTGACCACTTTCAAGAGTGGCATCGACGGAAGAGATTAGTGAAGGCCAACATTCCTCCAGAGTTCCTATTGGAATGGTTCCTCAAGTCTTTACTTCCATATATTGCTAAGGATGTTTCGATGTCCGGCATTATGACTGAGGAGCAAGCTATCTTGAAATTCCAACAGTTAGATCTTCTTTATTCTCAGTCTGGCATTTTGTATGACATTATTCCTCACGCACCGAGAACAAGACATGAGCCCACGTTAGTTCCTTGACCACATGCCGATGGCATTGTGGGGTCGACATGCACTCGCCCTATAGACTTGGTAGCTAATCAAATGAAAAATTTGTCGCTAAACCAGTCTGCACCTTGACAGGTTCACACCTTCTCCACTTCCACTCCGTCGTCTGATGTACACAATGTGCAATCAACGAAACTGTCGGGTAACCAGTAACCTGGTGGTAAGAAAAAGGGGAGAAATAATCGTAGGGGTGGAAACAATGGAAGTAACAACAATAGCAATCGTAATATTCCTCGTAAAGAGAATGCCAACCCTCCTCGGGAAGGCGGTAATGCTGGCGAGGATCGTAAACCTAGGCGTAAGGTGAAATTCCCTTGCAAGCTTTGTGGGGAGGATCATCTTACTCACTTATGTCCTCGTATTGAAGAAGCATCGAAGCATTTGGCACAGAGCCCAGCTGTGTTGAAGGATCCCCTACCTCATCACCAAAACATGGCTTCGCATGCTCCCACCACTGGTTATGGTACTAATGAAACGACAACGTCTTCTTCCAATACTAGTGGTTATGGATGCATGAATATGGTTTAGTCGGAGGTTTGTGTTGCTACTCGTCAATGTGATTATGGTGCACCACAACCGAATTTGGGGAATGAGCCTCCCCCTCCTCCTGATAATTCCTTTCATATCGAGAAGCCTTCTATTATGCCGCGGATACCGAAAGGTGTTCTCAAGCACTCCACGCATAATCCTAATGCTCGAGCCGCCTAGAACTACTCCATCATAGAAGATTTGGGCCAAACTCCATGTGCCATGTCGGTTCTTGAAGTTTTGCAAGCATGTCCTTCTCAGAAGCATGCCCTTTTGAGTGCATTAGGAGTTCAGGATGGAGGAAGTCCTAGTGTTATCAATTTAGATACTACTGATGTCCAACCTCGCTTGCCTTACCACGTGGCTTTTCAAATCCAGGTGGTTTTCCTTAAGAGCTTTGTCAAACGTACTATGGTTGATGAAGGTGCTTCCGCGTCAGTAATGTCGTTGACTTGTTGGAAAGCTCTTGGCTCTCCTACCCTACTCGCATCTAGAACTACACTCACTGCATTCGACGGTAGATCTTTTATGCCACATGGAATTATCCCTTCCCGTGTTGTCTCCTTGGGAGGTAATTCCATGCCTATTGAAGTCAAAGTGGTTGATGCGCCCATCGACTACAACCTTTTACTGGGTCGGAACTAGATGTACGCTATGAAGGCTGTCGCATCTACTATATTTCTAGTTATTTGCTTTCCCCATGAAGGAAAGATTGTGACGATTGATCAGCTGGATTATGTTGGCACTCCTTCCACAACATCTATGATATCAGTAGTCCTGCAAGTTTCTGATTCTCAGTCGACAACTAGGAACATAGGTGTTGGAATGTACCCCTCGTTGATGGGAACTTTTAACCATTCTGCACCAGTGACGTGTATCGGATTTTTCTTTACGTACATTTTAGAAATGATCTTGGTACTTATGTTTCTTGGAGACAGGATTCTTAGCTAGACTTATACTTGTTTACTGGTCCTTTTCGACATTTGCTTTAGCCATGATAGGAATATTCGGAACCTTGCATATAGGTTTAGGCCTCCAGATTGTTATGATGCATTTGAACCTCTTACTATCTGAATTCACAGACACCCCCTGAGTGTCCTTATCTTGCTCATTTTCCTTTCATTATGCATAGCTTTGTCCCATGCACTTGGAACTAGTCTCGCATATCCCTGACACTCATCTGCTCTCATTACGAGCATTCTTCCATATCTCCTTTGAGCTCGTTAAAAACAGTAAGGAGGTCACGAGTTTACTTTTTCGAGCTCGTTAAACCTTTACGGAAAAGATTTTTATAAAGTATTGTTAAAGCCCTTGTTAGACTTTTTCAAAATCAAACAAGATTGCCAAGTATACTTGTCATTTCAGACTTGTAAAAGGATTTGAAGCGACATTCACTTAGGTATAAGTTTACCCATTTTCCGGATCTTTGGGGATTAATTACGAAAAAGGTATACTCTAGTCATACGTGACTAGAAGAATTCTTCTCTCATTGTTTTACACTTTTTCGAGTGAGGAGACTAACTTTACGAAAAAAGGACTGCTCAGTTATATCATGTTGTGATTGCATTACATCATCCTGCTTGCCGCTTCAGCCTTGTGCCGGCTCTCTCTTACTCAGTTGATAGCCTGGTGCCTGAACACTTTTCCCTATCGAGCCCTGCAGAGATTATATATTTTCCCTTCACAATTTGATGACCCTTTGACCCTGAGGGAACACACCCCCGAGTGTCCACATCCTGCACGCACTTCCTTGCATTGAGCATAGGTATGTTCCACTACTTGGGACTAGTCTTCTAGCTATTTGACACTCGTTCCCTCACTTGTTGTACTATAAGCAATTTTATTCTTTTTCAAGCTTTTCCCAAATATGAAAAAGACAAAAAAAATCAAATATTCCAAAAAGTCGGACAGGATTATGGTCACTATTTCTTGTTGGCAGCTGTTGTGTCACCTTTGAACAGAGCATTCATTCCACTCTGTACATTATGAGTCAGGACTATAGTTGGGCCTTAGGAGCTGTACTTGTTTCTCAATTTTCTCCACCGATTGGTTAAGCTTCCAGTCATTATGGAGCTCTCTATAATGCCTCCTGTATTGCAGCATAGTTTATGTCAAGTCTATGCTGCCTGAGTCTATCCATCTGCTCATGCTCTTGTTCAAAGGAAGCCCTGAAACCAGTGTCGGCCACTCCTCAGATATCTTGACTATTGCATGTCGACCATCCTTATTGAGTTAGTCCGTTTCACCTAAGATCTTCCAAATCTTTCAGCATTGTTGGTACCTCGTGCTGGTTGATGGGGGATGCCTTAATTCCCTCCTTCCAACGAGTCTCGTTCCGTCGACCTCAACTCATTTATTCCAGGACTTGAGGCTTAGAGTTCAGTTGAGTACCTTGAGTCTTGCAATCATTAGTGGCAGGTTCTCTCGCCATCGACAGTTTTGGGAATACATCAATGTCCCCTGATCGATGGATTCATCCTAGTGTTCGACTTCAACCCATTTATTCACACTCTGATGATTGTGCTCTGTGCCTTGATGCCCATTTTCATTATCGGTGGGTCATCTCGCATCTATTAACGGTATACATCAATGACCAGTAATCAGACGATGTCTCATCAGGTTCGACCCCAACTCCTTTATTCACTTGATGGGACTTGCACCGTTGAAGACTTGTGTAGAAGAACCTAGACGATTGTGGCATTCAGTATGCTACATATGACTTTGACTTTACATCTGAGATATCACCTCTCAGATTTCAGCAGTTTGTACCTCCAGTTTGCACAAGTTATCTTCTTTTCAATAGAAGACCATATCTTACTGTAGAGGGATCATGGCTATCATCACTTATGACATGTATCTACTTATGTACTGCCTATTCATGGCCATTGTATCAGATTGTTGTACTATACTGACATGTATTCAGAGATACTATTGTATTATGATGAGTGATCCATTCTTTCCACTTGTGTCTCCATCACTCCACTTCTGACTTTTATAATGTATTTCGGCCATCGTACCACTTTCAGTCTCTAACCTCACACATTAGGGGACATCTGTTACACGGAAATCTTCCACCCTGTGAGCATCAGCATTCTTTGGCCTGTAGGATCCATTTCAATGAGTCCATTTTCATCCTTCAGTGATACCAGTCTATCCTATTTTGTTCCTACCCACATGTTGCATCACTATAGCATGCGTACCCGTGATTTGCATCCCTATAGCCCGCGGGTATCAAGTAAAATGGTAAAAACCACTATTTTATTACTTTTTACTCCCAAAAAACAGTCATTGGGTGACCTTTGGCTCTCCATCTGCCCAAGTAACGTCTCAATGAGTCCTTTCACCTACCTTTGAGAGGACTATATATTGAGCACATATGGCTTATGGATGGGAGGAAGAAGAGAATAGTAAAGGCACTCTAGGGGATTTTTTCCCTATCTTGAGTCTGCACTCATTGATCCTTGTAGTTGTGAACCAATTATGTTCACCTTCCAAACTCCTTTCTAGTTTGAGTTTGCCATTCATGGAGGATTGAAGTGGTGGAGGCACAAGTGGATTGATCTAGATCTTGGTTCAGATTGGTTGCCGACAAGAGGTTGTATCACTTTGTACTTCTTCTTGTTCATTAATAGAAATACTCATATTCTCATCGATTCATGGTGTGAATGTCATTTATTATACATTGGGTTGCATTTGCTTACGATATTATGGACCATTGTTATTGATGATGTTAATGTTATTTATATATCACATGTACTTGTTAGATATTTGTTGTCAAGACTAATTTGCAGATTACAAGTGCTTGGACGTGCACGGATTGAAAGCTCCAACGGGGATCTACATCAAACATTGGATCGAGGTTGGCTACATTTCTCCATTTTTTTAACATTGTCGTTTATAATAGCATTGTTTTGAGAATTGAGTAGATTTCTGGTAGTCATCTGTATGTTGTGGTATTCCCAAACCATAGTGAGTTTTCTCCAATACACAGTTTACAAACGAGACCAATCTCTATAATTCTATCCAACCTACCATTCATGGCCATCTTCTTTACAATATTTGGATTGTTTTTGATGGACTCCATTCCGGAGGGGATTTTTTGTTGGCTAATATGCCTCTTATCCAACCCTAATTGATTTGATTCCATAGTCATAATCAACCCAAACCAGATACTTTATCGAGAAGATTCTTCTTAATATCGAAGAAAATATAATACACTATGAAATTTAGTTCACACCAAGATCTGATCAAGAAATTACACACTCTCACAAAAGATCTCACACAACTAGTCAAGAACACAAAAAATTACTCACAAGAGATACAAACTGTATTACTCAAATGAATAATAATACATTAGCCAACCTTAGGAAATTAAATGGCTGTCAATATATAACTTTACATTAAATATTTGAATGGCTAAAGATGCCATTTGAATCCTCACAAAAGCAGACTTACTAAATTAATGCAAATCCCCCCTAGGTGGCAAGTGTGTTCTACAAGTCACACCAAAGGCTCACGAATTTCTGATTTAGTGATCAGATAGTGATGTATGGTGAAAAAACATGTCAAATACCAAAAATGGAAAGAAAAAACATCATGGAGGATGAGGGATCCAAAAACCAGTTTCCTTAGACAACTAGCTTTACCCTTTCAACCAAAAAATGGTAAAAAGCAATAAAGCAGCATGTGCGCCTATATAACTCAGAATAGTCTATAAATAGCCAGAATCTATTTCTGGATGCCCATAAATAGCTTCTAGTGAGTTTAGGAAACTTGTGGTCCACACAAAGATGCTTGTGGTCCATACAATGACTCATATGCCAACTATCTAGTCTAATACATAGTAATTAATCATGGAATGATTAATTAATGCTACTAATGTATTAATATGACATAGATGAAGGATTAATTATTCCAACACCCCCCCATACGTCTGACTTTATGTGATAAAAATCAAAAAATCAAAATACTAAGGGCCCAGTAACAAGATATGGTCACCCTGTACAATACTGCCTCTTCCACAAAACAAGGAAAGAAGGAAAACCTCATGGGAAAAACCTTCCCTAAAAAATGGACATCATCAAAATTGAAAGATTGATGATCAATCCTTCACTCCACCACATGTTCAACCATCCCAAGCAGTGATCTCAAATAGCTGAAAGTATTCTCAGTAAAATATTTGGTGAAGATGTCTGTAGTTTGATCACCTGTTGGGAAATACTGCAAATCAATGATCTGGTCATGCACTAAAATCCTGATGTAGTGCATATGAATCTCAATATGCTTGGTCCTCAGTAACATCCCAAATTTTCATAAAAATTTAAAACTTTTGAAAATAGCATTACATAGAATAAATATATTTGCGGAAAATAATAATTGTTTGATTACAATAGCAATGATTAAAAAGTCGTTAGTACTAAACATAATTTAATTTATGTATTAGCGGCATTGTGATAACGACGACTCACCATAATTTTGACAAACATGATTATTGTAATAAATGTACTGACAGGTCAGAAATATGATGCAATACTTTATTTTTACAAGACACTGACAGTTTTCCTTTTGATGTCCAGGGTGTCCTACGAGGGACCCCGGAGTTTACTTAGATGCAACGCTAAATCATTTGAACATGTTTCTATGTGCAGACGATAGGTAAGAAGTTTCATGACTGCATAAAACCCAAGTACGTGTGTAGTTCAATTCAGCATCGTAAATAGATAGAATGTATGAAATCTGTTGCGAAATGAAATGTTGCAGGTATGAAATACATGAATATGTTTATTAGTTTCAAAAACTATCTTTCAACTTAGCAATGTTAAAAATAATATCGTCTAGGAAAATCATCATGTTGCTAAGTTTATTGTTGTGACCGTCGTCGTTGTGATAGCTGGTTTTTATCATCGTCTTAAGGTAATTAATGTTTTCATAGCATCGAAGTAGTAACTTGTATCGCAAAACCAGTAAATGTTTGCAATAAGAAATTATTGTAAGACATACATAGTATCCATATAGTTTTCCTGCTAAATATTTATCATTTGATTCATTGATTGCTAAATGCAAAGCCTATAATTCTTGATATTGCAATAGTAAGTATTATGAAAAATTATTAACATATAATAAATAAAATTTATAAAGTTAACATTACCATTCCTAAGCATTGGCTAACCTATGCTATAATATGACAATATCTATCTATATACAAATTAAACATAAGCCTTGTGGCTTAACAAAACATTAACGATCATAATGTAAAACATATATTTAAATATAACCTAACGTAATCGTTCTAATTGTAAAACATAAGTTTGGATACAATATAAACTTTATATATTAACCAAAATATAACATAAATGTTTTAAATCATGATTCAAAATCTTGGAACTATGTTGATTGATAACATACACAATGTGATACTAACTGGTATTAAATGTTGATACGACAGGTTGCTAACTCTTTAAGCTCGGCATGTGCCTTGAGCCGGCATGGAGATAGTGTATCGATCTGCAATTAATGGCCGCTCTACTCCAAAGTGACAAGGGTTAACAAAACTTCCACATAATACAACACCGTGCCTACTGTAACTAAGATACTCATTGTGAAATGTTTTTACGTTAACAATCATCCGAGCTGGTTGTTGGATGATTCAACGTGAACCAGGTTGGCATTACCGTGCATGCGTAATGAGTGTAGCACTAAATGCAGTCATTGTTGTTCGACCCAATGATCCTTGTTGGCACTTCTGTGATCGTCGATTATGATCATTTTGGAACGTTAGATGTAACCCTGGCAAAATCAATGTTGTGTTGTTTGAAAGTGAGTTAATGTCTTTCTTTGATCTCTATTGTTTCGGAAAGCAGGCCGATTGGCTGCCAAAAGTTAGGGTTTCGCCGAGCTGTGGAGAGGGTTTGATCTTGTGATCTGTGGGTGTTTGAAACTATCAGTTTGCAGGTTTTGTTTAAAACCTTCTCGCTATGAGATAATAATACAGTGTCTTCTGAGTTTGGTTGGGAGGATGTCGAGTTGAAAGCTTTGTAGTTTCATTTAGGGTTTTGGTGAAGAGAACACTTCTGCAAAAGAAAGAGGATATCCTGGTTGCTATCCATCATGGAGCTCGTCGTTTTTTGGTAGAGGTGTAGAGCTTGGTCACTGCTACAAGGGTAAGCATTCGAACCTACAGTTTTTAATTTGTAAATTCAACTTACAGTTTTAAAAAAAAATGTTGTTCACGACTAACTCCAGAATGTTTGTGTAACAGGTGCAAGGTTCAAAGGTTGACTCGGGCAGGGGTTTGGATATGGTTTGCGAGCCTCCAATCCTGGTAAGCTCTAGGTATCAAACCCTCGTAGCTGCCTAATCAAACTTGGTTGAGGTTTTCAACGAAATGAGGAACAAAGTTCCATCATTCCTTTCGGCATTGTCGGTCAGTAAATTCTTTGAAGAAATTTCTATGTTGAAGTGAAAAATGGTACAGGAATAAGATCCTCGTCTGTTTAAATGTCACACAGCTTAGTTTCAAGGTTTAGCTCGTCAATGCTAAGGGTTTTTCGAACTCATTTTAAAATTTTGAGCATGGGAATAAATCCTGTGCGATTTTTGTTTGGAAACGTATTGTAATTTCGTTTATGAGAAATGTTGATTTCTCCCTTCTAAAGTTGGAACTTGTAATGGTTTAAAACTTTGAACAACAACCTGTTGGTCTATGTTCTGTGGAGTAAGAAGTAGAGCTGAGGCCCGTCTAACTATGGATACTCTATTTTGTTTCTCAGCAATAAAAAAAAGTATACTATTTCTTTTTGTGCTATTCGTTTGTATCCCGTGTAAATGATGATGTCTGTCAAGCTTGCTAACTATATTCGAATTTATGTAGTTGAAAATCTCAAAATGTATGGAAAATGATAGAGTATTTTTTTTTAATGTAAAAAGAAACGGGTAATGGAGCTATGCCCAAACTGTAGTTTTCTTCGTTTGCAAGAAATGTTTTCATACTATAGTTTTTAAACATGAAAAGTAAAGTTGGGTTTTGTCTATCTACTAAAAACGATGTATGAGCTTGGAAATGCTACCTAGGGTTTTATAATTGATACAAATATATAATTTGAAATATATATACAATTTGTAATGTAAATGGGAAATGCAATGATTCTAAGCAAGGTAGGGTTTATATTGCTTTTGTTTACAGTTCCAATAATATTGAAATAATTTAAAAGGAAATATTCTAACAGGAAAAGTGAAGTAAACATAATGTGTATGTGATAAAGAGGAGACTGTGTAATGGTAAACAGTTGCAGCTTATGGTAGACAATAGTGATACTGTTTATTTGAAGCTATCACATATGATATTTTAAATTACATTTATTTATTATGAAAAATAATAGAGATAAGCAAACATTATGTATTTGTACAGAGAATAAACAATACTTTTTTTTCATGAAACAATGAAATAAATTATAGCATTTTATACAGTAATTTCTACTACTATTAATTATAGGGCAGAAAATGAAAACACAAATCAATCACTGTACTTATCTATCGAATCAATGGAAATTTGCCTATCCTTTCATCTATACTTAATTTGCTTCTCTACACTATAGTACAATGCAAATAACAGCATGTGGAAAAATGTAGAGATTGGTTTATCAATTCAGATGATCATTAAAACTTTAACATTCAGAATTTGAACAGAATCAGAGATCAAATCTTCTTCAAAATAGAGGTTACTAATTTTTACTAAACATAACTATTAACTGAAATAAAATAGAAAACAGTACAACCTGGATTAATTCTGTAGGGAAACAAACAGCCCAAGAAGACTGTTCCACCCAACCAATTCTTGAATACAACCAAGTACTTGCCTTAGGACCCCCGAGCCTGTTCACTGAACCACCAGAAGGAAGAAACTTTAGGAATTTAGGATCTCCACTTGTAGTAGCAATGACTGTCAAATCTTCAAGAACTAACAGTCCAAAGGACCTGCACCAGCACCTCTGGTTCTTCTTAGAAAAATAGTATGCAGACTTATTATTGCACTCACAACTAGCCTCCCTATTTGAATCTCTCCATGATCACTTGATGCACACGAGGAATATTTATGCAGAAAATATTATGTAAGACTGCTTGCTCAATTCGAATTTTCCTTATGTAGGCTTCCTAGGCCTTTTTAGTTGTTACTTGGTCATTAAATGAGCTACCTTCCCACTCCCACCATTTGGGGGATAATGCCACATTATTAGATGTAGTTGTCCCAAAACCAATAGCTAGTGGTGTAGTGCAATCGATGCCATCTGTCCCATACCTTCCAACAGCTTCCATTCCTCCTAGTGGGTCAGTGAACACTCATTTAACAGTTCCCTTGGGTGTTTGTCTCCTACTTAATTTATTTAAATAATATTAATCAGTAATTACATTCATCCTTGACCAAACTTGGTCATAATTTCAAAACTTTGAAATTAAAATTTAACATAAAGTATTTTGCAAGTAAAATAATATTTTCAGAATTCGGGTAGGTGGCATCCTCTATCTCTGTACTGGATCACTTGGGACCCTTATAGCACTCTGGTTGTCACAAAAGATGACAGTAGGAGTACTAAAGTAAATCTCAAACTCTGAAAGAATACCCTGCAACCACACACACTAAGTAGTAGCATTCACTGCTCCTCTGTACTCGGCCTCTGCTGAAGATAGTGCAATTACACTCTATTTCTTGCTTGAACAGCAAACAAGACCACCTCCAAGCATGAATACAAATCCAGATGTGTATTTTTTGTCAAGGCTTTCGCCAACCCAATTTGAATCAGTAAAGCCAAAAAGATCTAGGCTAGAATCTGCAGCATAATGAATCCCATTAGTTTTGGTGCCTTGCACATAATGCAAGATTATTTTTGCAACCCTCCAATGAAGCTTCTGTGGCCGATCCATGTATCTTGATTCCACACTCACAGCATAAGCAATATCAGGTCGAGTGTGAGTCAAGTATAGCAAGCTGCCAACAAGCTGCCTATACAAGGTGCTGTCAACCAAAGGTGTAGATTATGCTTCTTCAAGTCTAACTCCTGGAAGGAAAGGAGTATTTGAAGGATTGCAGTCATCCATTTTGAATTTCTTTAGCAGGTCAGATGCATATTTGGACTGAGATACCTTAGTCCCATTCTCAGTTTGAGAAATCTCAAGCCCCGAAAATTGCTTAATAATTCCCAAATCACTCATGGAAAATTCTTTAATGAAGCTATTTTATCAGTACATCTACCCGTGATTAGTAAATCATCAACATACAACACCATAATAATTATTGAACCATCAATCAACTTCATTTAAACATTAGGATTAGATTTGCATCTAACATAAGATTGTGACAAGAGAAAGTTGTCCATTTTGGCATACCAAGCCCTGTGGGCTTGCTTAAGCCCATATAAGGACTTCCTCAACCTGCACACATAGTTAGGATCAGATGTATACCCTTCTGGATACTGCATATAAATATACTCCTCAATATCCCCATGGAGGAATTCACTCTTGACATCCATGTGGTGCACTTCCTAGTGCTTGGATGCAGAAATTGCCAGAACTAGTCTTATTGAATCCTTCTGTGCAACTGGTGAAAAAGTATCATTATAGTCAAGGCCTTGAACTTGGGAGAAGCCCTTTTCTACCAGCATAGCCTTATATTTCACTCCTGTACCATTAGCTGCACAATTTTTTTTGTAGATCCACTTACACCTAACCAATTTTCTGCCTGGGGGGAGCTTGACTAGCTCCCATGTCTCATTCTTCTGTAATGACTAAAACTCCTCATCCATGGAAGCCTTCCATCTTGGGTCATGTGAGGCTTAATCATATGTCTGAGGATAATAATATACCATCATATAACATCTCTCAGACAAGTAAGGATCATTCACATTGAGAGAAGTCTCAAATTGTGATCTAGTCCTCTTAGTGTCCTGAGGATTTCCCACTAGTTCACCAGTTGCTTGCAAAGTCTTAGCATCCCATTTAGGACATGTTGTTGAATTAGGTTATTCAATAAAATGGTCCTCATCATCAGAAAGATCGGAATCAAAAAATTCAAGAGAAGCATCACTTACTTCTTCATGTGGTGGTGAAGATGGTTCTCCAATTTCAACATTCTGAGAGGGCCCTTCTTCAAATTGAACACTTCTTTCAATGAAGGCTTTTTGAGTGGTCATGTTAAGCAACTTATAGCCTTTGGAGTCCTATTAATAGCCAACAAAAAGACAAGGTTGGATTTGGGGCTACATATCCCTCCTCTTTTCCAATGGAATTCTATCCCAAGCCTTGGAGCCAAAAATCCTGAAATGAGAAATATCAGGTTTGTGCCCAGTCCAAGCCTCAAAAGGAGTGATTCCTTTGAGAGATTTGTGTGGCACTCTATTCTGAATATATGTGGCACAATTTATTGCCTCATCCCAAATTCTTGGAGACAAATACTTTGCCTCAAGCATACATGTGGCCATCTCCTTAAGTGACTTGTTCTTCCTCTCGGCAACCCCATTCTGCTAAGGTGTATAAGGAACTGTGTGTTGCATCTGAATGCCTGAAGAGGCACAAAATTGCTAAAAATATGATTTGATGTACTCCCCACAATTATCATATTTGATGATCTTGATATGTCTACCAAACTGGTTCTCAACTGAGGCCTTGTAAAGCTTGAACATACCAAAAAATTCAGACTTTAACTTGATGAAATAAATCCAACAATACCTGGAAAAGTCATCTACGAAGGTGAGGATGTATTTAGCATGGTTCAATGACTCATGGGGAAATGGACCTGATATATCAGTGTGAATAAGCTCCAGGGGTGCAAAGGTTCACTCAGTTTTCGATCTCCCATACTTATGCTCAAGCTGTTTTCCTAGGATACAAGATTGACAGACACCTTTGGAAAATATGATATTGGGCATCCCTATGACCATTTATTTCTCGTGAAGTTGGGAAAGGTATTTATAGTTCATATGGCCAAATATTTCATGACATAATTTACTTGACTCATTGGCATGGGTCAAAAGAGCAGAAGGTGAGGGGAAGGGCACAAAATGAGAAAACTTGTAGATTCTGGAGCTATGGTCAGCAGTGCCTAATGCAACAATTCAGCCTGTTGACATTTCACATATCTCAACATCATTTGGGGTAAAGGTTACCTTCTTGGGTGAACCTATGTGGGTCATCTGATATACTGACAATAAGTTTTCAGCAAGTCCAGGAACATACAAGACATTATTGAATGAACCAAATTCGAGATCTATGTTGCCTTTACCTTTGCTAGAAGTTTCAGAATTATCACCCAATACAATATTAGGACCATAGGAAGAGTCAAGTGAAGTAAAAAAATCACTTGTAGACACCATGTGTCTTGAAGCTCCAGAATCAATAATGAGTGAGATAGGCTTGGATGTGCTTGCCATCGGTGCATGTACTCTCTCCTTATCTTCCAAATTTTGATCTCCATCCTTCCTCCTTACACTCTCAAGAAGAGGAATGTTGGATTTCTCCAAGAGTAGATCCATTTGGTTAATGGTTTTCTTCATGTAGGAGCTTTCAGGATGAAATACCCTGTTGTAATAAGTACATTTATCCTTCTCATTCTTCTTATTTGGATTCTTCTTTGAGTGGTAGGAGTCTTCAAAAACGTTATGCTTGTCTTTCTTCTCATCAGTGGGCTTCTTGAAATTTCCCTTCTTCTTCCCTTACGAACTCCTTGAATCTCCAACATTCAGATAATGATCTTTTGATGGATTTTTAATGGCTCCCATCAAGACCAGCTTTTCTTGTTCTTGTGTAAGTGATTACATGAATTCTGAAAGAGTAGGACTCTTCCAGTATCGAACTACTTTCCTTGTGGCATGGAAGGTCGAAACAAACACTGAGTAATCTGGGACAACCTTGGAGAGAATGGCCAAGATTAGTTGCTCATCCTTTTTATCAATTACACATTTCTTCAATTGTAGAACAAGTGACTTGAATTTAGAGAATAAATCCTAGAGGTTATCGAAATTTTGTGGACTCAATGAAACTAGTTCATTATCCAGTTGGTGGCCTCTTAATTCATCTGTCTTGCCAAACAATTCTTGAAGTTTCATCCAAACTTCATTGGGAGAGGTAAGACCATCAAGATGGAATAAAATATCCCTGGATGTAGTGAAACACAACAGCCCATAAGCTTCATCTCTTTCATTATGCCACTTTGATTTCTCAATTGCTGAGGTTGGCTCAGTCTCAGTTGCCATAGTCACCCGGTAGAGGCCTTTGCTCCTCAACATGATCTCCATCTGTTCTTTCCAGTCAAAATAATTGAATGGAGTGAGGATGATCTGGTGTGACTGATCCATGGTAGCTCTGAATTGCATTTTAGACTGATTTGGGTGCCTTCCTGGATGCTCAGTTGCGCCCCGTCGATGATGGAATGCACCCTATCGATGAATTACTACGCCCCCCTTGAGACTGGTTGGATCTTGCAAGACAATAGAAGGAGAAAGGAATAGCTTGAAATATCTAATACCATGTGAAATTTAGTTCACACCAAGATCTGATCAAGAAATTACATGCTCTCACAAAATATCTCACACAACTAATCAAGAACACAGAAAATTACTCACAGAAGATACAAACTGTATTACTCAAATGAATAATAATACATCAGCCAACCTTAGGAAATTAAATGGCTGTCAATATATAAACTTACATCAGAGATTTGAATGGCTAAATATGCCATTTGAATCCTCACAAAAGTAGACTTACTAATCTAATGTAAATACCCCCTAGGTGGCAAGTGTGTTCTCCAAGTCACACCAAAGGCTCATGAATTTATGATTTAGTGATCATATAGTGATGTATGATTGAAAAACATGCCAAATCCCAAAAATGGAAAGAAGAAACATCATGGAGGATGAGGGAGCCAAAAATCAGTTTCCCTAGACAACTAGCTTTTACCTTTCAACCAAAAAATGGTAAAAAGCAGTAAAAGTAGCATGTGCGCCTATCTAACTCGGAATAGTCTATAAATAACCAAAATCTATTTCTAGATGACAAAAAATATCTTCCAGTGAGTTTAGGAAACTTGTGGTCCAGACAAAGATGCTTGTGGTCCACACAATAACTCATATGCCAACTATCTACTCTAATACATAGTAATTAATCATGGAATGATTAATTAATGCTACTAATGTATTAATATGACATAGATGAAGGATTAATTATTCCAACATACACTAGAGAATATAAATATAGGGAGCATATTCTCTTTCAAAAACATAGGAACAAATCAGACTATATATGTATGTCAAAGTTGGCAGGATTTCTAACAACGGCTCCCCTCCTAATTCCCGAGATTCCAATTTGCACACATCTCCAATGTTGCTTGGCAATTATTTTAAATTCATTTTACACACATCTAATCTTAACAAGACTATATCATGAGTTGTCCATAGAAAAAACCAAAATACAAAGCAAGTGGCAAGCAGAACCGAGGGAGAAAATATTCTGTAAGGTATCGATCTGAGCAAAACCGAGGGAGACAAAATTATGTAAGGTACCAAGTTGAAAAAACTGAAAATTGGTACATGGTTTCCCACTGCAAAAACAAAATGGAAATTAAATAATGATAAACTGAAAGTTTTTGCAAGAAAATGATCCATTATGGGTGACACATTGCTAATAAATATCATAAATAGATGTTAAAACGGAAAGTTTAAACCCCGGATCAAGCTCTAAAACACAAAAGCTACCTTATTTGTTTAACTAGCTGGATAAATTTCAGATATGTAAGCAATCAATTATAAAAACTGTGATCTCGGAGGACGGATGAGCTTGTAAAGTTCAATGTGCAATTGAACTATCAAGTTCAAAAATAATGGATAAAATAAAGTAAGATTGATCAAATAAAACCCATTGATAAAGAAGATTGCATTGCTATGCAAACTTGTGACATAAATAAAGCTTACAATATGTTATCACCTATATCAAAACTCCCACAAGGGGAGGAAAGGGCACCCCCCTACCGAAACCCCAAGCATGCCCATTGACCCTTTACACCAAAGGAAGAAGAAAAGAACCCAAAAAATTTCTAACTATCAACAAATTCAAGCCAAATGATCAAGCTGTTGTGAGAAAGATGAGAAAATAGAGGTCTTATGCGCTCAAGGAAGATTGAACGGTCCAAATCAAAGTAAGGGGATCAGACTATGGATAATAAGTCTGAGACGATCAACGGCCTATATGGTATTTCTCTGAGGTGAAACACGTAGACGTTAGACCTCTGAAATCCAAAGTGAAGGTTCCACACTTTATCATAGATCAATGGATGAGACAGGCCGTGAAATAATCAACGGTTCGCAAAGGATTTCACTAGAGGAAGAGCTCGAAGGTTAATGGCCATATTGGACGTGAAATCTTCATCCATTTCACCCTAAGTCAAATTAATCCCACCATAGATATGATATGACGGTTCTAAACGGTTGTGGAAGTCCAAGTCCAACGGTCCAAAGAAAACGTTGAAGGCGCACTTGCTCAACGCTTAGCCTCTGGTTTTCTGCTTTCAACAGAAGCTGAATGGTCGGGATTGAAAGAACAAGATCAGATAATGGTTGGGAAGCGATCCACAAAGCATCCACTAAGAACCTACATTGCAGATTGCGAAAGTTGGAACGACATTTTTTTTCAAATGGGCATAGTTGGGTTTCCGATTTACGCAACCCACATTGCGGAATGCAAATTGCTGAGGTGCAATTTTTCCAAAGGCACAAAATCGAGTTTCCAATTTCTGAAACCCACATTGTGTACTGCGGATCACGGAGGAAAAAATTTTCGAGGTCCACTCGACGGTTCCCATTTCCGGGTCTCACATTGCGGAATGTAGATTGCGGAGCTGCAATTTTTTCCAAGAGCACAAAGTCGGGTTTCCGACTTTCGAGTCTCGCATTGTGGACTGCGGATTGTGGAAGGTGATTTCTGCAAAGTTGTGCAATGGTGTTCTGGTTCCCTAGTCTCGCATCATGGATTGCGGATCGCAGAGGAGAAATTTGGCAGGGTCCACTCGACAGGTCCAGTTCCCAAGTCCCGCATTGTGGACTGCGGATTGCAAAGGAGAAATTTGGCGTCATCCACTCGACATGTCTAATTCCCTGGTTCCGCATTGCATAATGCGAATTGCAGTGGCTCGAGTTCTCCAAAGGAACGAATTTGAGTTTCCAATTTCCGAGACCCACATTGCGGATTGTGGAAATCTTAACGATATTTGCAGATCGTGGACTAAAGATCAGAGCAGATTGTGGTTGCATAAAATGAAGAATTTCGCAGGGAAAAGACCCAGTTGTTCCATGACTATGGATCGATCTGAAGGCATAAGAGAGGCACAACTTGGTTATCCATGCAAATCATCCCAAAACGTCCAAATAAAAAGAACAAACAAATGGTTTTCCATGGCCCGAATGTACAATGACAACGCACTGAAATTTACCCATCGGCGCATCTAACAAATCAAGAAGCTGTTGCAATTTACCAGTTTAATAAACAGCCACACCTGCTTGAAGTTTTCTAGAAGTTTTAGATATTTTGTAAGCCTATAAATATAGGTTCTGAAAAATACCCCAAGGGTTGGATATTGGTATTTTTGGAGATAAAAGCTCTGCATATGTAATAAACTCGGCCTTTCAAATAATATGAAGACCTAATTATGGAGCAAAGATTCTTCTGATGAGTGTTTTGATGTCTATTATTCCTATGTATGTGTGCTTCATTAGTATTTTCCATTGATTTTCTTCTTCTGTAGTATCTAGATCAAGATTACATGGTCTGAAATTCATATTTTATGGTTCAAATGCATATGATTAGGTGCTCCACCCTTTCTTCTTGGAGTTGCAGGTTAGAATTCATTTACAAATGCTCTAACTCTGTGATGGAATTTGTTTCCCTTTCTGCTACCATTTGATCATATATTTGACTTGAAAAAACCTCATCTACCTTTCTTCTTCCCTTGGAATTATAGTCCAATCAGTCATATGTGACAGAAAGCCCATTAAAATTTGACTTCATGACCAATGATGCTCCTATCCTTAACCCCAACCAGCTGAAAAATCCCTAAAAATCCTTATCTGAAGGTCTAGCCACCACTTTTCATCCATAACCATCCCATTCAAAAGATATTATGTGACCTGAAATAATTTTGAAAGAGATATCCCTCTTTGTGGTTGGAAAGGCTAGTTTCCACCCACCGAAGCTTGGTTTGAAATAGTTACCTCAGGATCCCTTCTGCTGCATAATTACCATATTGGGGAACGAAGGACTTCTTCTCCCAGAAAATAATTACCAATAATCAAATCGGATTTCTGAGGGAAACAGAGCATCAAATACATCAAGGTTGTGATATTTTCCCTAGAGACTCTAACGTTCAAATTTATAGTCCCACAAGAGACACTTGGCGAGTTCCATGAGAGAATTCTGGCTTCCAGAAGGATACCTACCAGAAATCAGTTGGATCCTGAACCAACATAGTTCGTATAATATCTAGAGAATATCAACCGCCAATCAAAGAAGGAAAAAACAGGTATTCCCCCTTTAACTAGGTCTTTTTCTTTACCTAAGGAAGAGGCACAGGCTATAGAGACTATCTCTTTTGTATTAAAATTTGAGCTGACCCTGTTTAGGTCTAAATATGAGAAAAATATTGAAGAAACCTTGTTTGATCAAAGAAAATCCCAAACACACTGCCTGAGTGCTTTGTGGGAGAATTTATAAGTCAGAGAAGAAAACAATTACCGATTCCTCTCCACTAAAATAGCTGGTAAAAATACCTAGGTCTTGATTACTCCTCCTACTACTTCAATTCATATTTTTATAATACCTAGTGTTGTTTCTAAACCTATTCCAAAAATCCCTCTTGTTTCCAAGCAAACCCTAGGAGCAATGGCTGCTAGATTTTCCCTTTAGCCCTCCCTTCCAATATCCATGACCTACTTGTGGGATATGCCTAACGCCTCAGGAGATACGATGGGAAGGGAGTGCTACTGCACATCAGCATGTGGACCAGTTTAATGATTTCATAGACCTAGAGGAGGTAGATGAAGATGATGTCAAGATGAGGTTATTTTCCCAAAGTCTTGCAAGAGAAGTAAATAAATGGTTCAAAATGTTGGAATATTTTATATTCCTTGGAAGGTAATAATGTCTTTGTATTATGTCAGAAGATATCCACAATCTTATGTAAAAGAGTAATACATTATATCCCATATTAATTATGGTAAAATATACTCTTGATATTTATTATTATATAAAGAGATGTTATTGTGGAGAATTATACTATCCCACATGTAATATGTGAGAGTAATTCCTCCTCATCTCTTGGTATATAATAGAGTCAAGGGAGTCTCTCTCATTCATTCCTTTGTGATATCAATCCATTCACCCAGTGTGGATCATCCATTGTGGATCATATATTCATGATCTTTCTATATTGTATTGGGGTTATTGGCATTGCTCTATGTAAGCTTGAGGGAGATATTCTGGAGATAATAGAAAACTACCTTCCCGTGGATGTAGCCCAATTAGGTGAACCACGTATATCTGGTGTAGTCTTTTCTCTTGTTCTCTTTCTGTTCTTATTTACTGTGATATGTTATTGTTGCATAGATAGGTAAGCTAATTTAGTTAGATACATATCTCTGACACAAAACCCTTCCAAATGGAGGAATTTCTACCTATCAAAGGTTTGAAGAAGCCTTCCTAGCCAGATGGCAGGACAAACAGAATCCTCTCCAGATTCTCACTTAGTATGAAAACACAAGAAAGCTAATGTTGACATTATCCAAGAATTCTCATCTAGGTTCATGAGAGTGTACAATTCTATCCTTGTGGACATCAAACCTCCTTTGGGTGCATCTAAACTTCATTATGCCAATTGTTTTGACAGTGACTTTTCTCTCATGTTGAGAGAAAGGAGATCTGTTACCCTACCTGATATGTGAAAAGATGTTGTAGAAATATAATCCAATCTGATGGCCTCTAGAAAAATGAAGCACATAAGTGAAGCTAAGAAAAAGAGACCTAATGAGGCATCCCAACCTTCCACATCCCAATCCATCGATACCAGGTTTGAGCAGATGATGAGAACTATGGAAAAACTAGTGGATAGGATATCCCTTGATAATAGGCCTCCTACTAGAGAAAACCCAAAGCCTCAAGCTTGAAATAACAATTATAGGAGATCCCCTTCCCCACAAGGAAAACCAAAGGAACCAAGGGATCCTAGAAATGCATAGAATCATCCCATTAGACCACCTTTTGTTGAGAACCTAATAGCAAGATAAGAGGAAGATGGGAATCCTGAAGATCAGATCCACCTTTTTTATCAGATGCAAGTACCCCAGTTCTATTTAACTAAAGATGAACATGATGTTGACACAACGACTATCGATAGGGGTTCACTTCACACTGTCTTCAACAAACCCTCAACATGACTCCCTTGCGCACTGGCCCAGAAAGGTTTTACCCTTCCTAGCAACACTCGCAGAGCGAGTGAAATATCACCCGAGATGAATAAGGGGGCTGCAGGAACCAAGTTTCCACGGTGGAGAGAGGACACGCATCAACCTGTACTTTACAACTACAGAAACCAGAGATTATGTCTTTGCATCATACTAACAATTCATACATCTATTCATTCCCTTCGCATATCCAGTGTAAACAACATTCACATCAACATGGTCTAATCAATCATTCGCATTAACAGTAATTATCAAACCACAAAGCATTTCGCAAATATTGCATTAATCAATTAACAGAAACAAGGACACGTGATATAACCATAATCGAACATCTTCATGCATTCATCAAAACCTGCGGGATATCCTTCGCAGAAACAGTCATAACATCTTGTTGCGGATACAAAATAGATCAAAACATAATATTCTTCGGTTCAACTATGATCTACCATCTTCAATCTAGGATTCCCTTAGGCTTACAATCATACTCCTATTTATATGAAACTACTTGGTTACAAAATGGTCCACGTGACCCTTATTTAAAAAACTAACTACTTTTCCGCTTCTGCATTCTCCGCGAATGACCCTTTCTTCCGCGGATGGTCCTCTTCGCGGCTATCGTCTTCCGCACTTCATGCAGACTAATCCCGTGCCAACACATGAACAATCATCTCTGCAGTTAGATAGCAATCTACTAGGAATCAGAATCTGATCAATATCAAAAAGGGTTCCAGAATGCAATCTTTGAATTTCAGAGGCAACATAATTTGAGAAATAGGAAGGTAATAATAGACCAAGGAAAGGACACTGTTGACCCGTCTACTTCTCAGCAACAGAAAAGAGAAACCCTCAGGAAGGATGAGCCAAAGAATATTACCTCTGATAAGGAAGTTGAGAAAGGAGCAGAAGCTCCTAAAAAGGGTCCATAAGGAAGGGATGAAAGTAATGTGAAAACCATGGAAAAGATTCATTTTGCTTTCAGTTTAGAAAATAAAATTTCTAAAATAAAAATCTCCATTCCCTTAAATGAGTTGGTAAAAAACTCAGAGTATAAAGATCAGATTCTGAAAATAGTGAAGGGAGAGGAAGGAAAGCAGCCTGATACTCTAAATTTGCATGATGATAAGCCCACAGTTCTGTTTGGATTCCATGTTGAAAGTGCTCTAGAAGATGATGTTCACCCTTTCTATATCAGTCTGAACATTCATGATCACATACTACATAATGCTATGCTAGATTTTGGGGCCTCACACAACCTTATGCCAAGATCAGTGGTGGAAATTCTAGGGTTAGAAATCACCAGGCCCTATAAAGATATGTTCTCCGTTGATTCTAGAAGAGTCCAATGTTTAGGGCTGATTAAAGACATGGTTGTCTCACTGACTCAAATACCTCAGAAAAATGTGATAATGGGTGTGGTAGTGGATGATATTCCACCCAAATTTGGGATCTTTCTATCTAGATCTTGGGAATCCAAATTGAAAGGAAATTTACAAATGGACATGTCTTATGCCACCATCCCTGTTTTATGAGAAAACAAAAGACTATACAGAGAGCATAGACTGTCCTATGTAGTAAGCAGCAAGAACAAGCTTGATAATCATCCCATATTTGTTGTAGACACTGATATAGGCTCCTCAATTTTTTGCCATGATCTTGGTTTAGAAGAAAAATGTGTGAAAATTACGAATCTGCTTGAACCAAATGATAAATATGATAGTGATAAAGAGATACAATGCATTGACAAATCAACAAACATAGAATATAGTGGCCAACAAATGGAAAAAGGCAGCGATGAGAAATTAGAACTAGAAATAGAAGCTACAGCCAAAATCCAAAAAGAAAATCATTGGGTTATGAGATTTGATGGAGCTGTGAACAAAGAAGGAGATGGGGCAGGAGTATGGATCATCCCCCCATATGAAGAGAATAAATGGCCTAGGTTGCATTCCTTCAAATTGATGTTTGATTGTTCAAATAATGTGGTAGAATATGAAGCCCTACTGTTGGATCTGAATGCACTCAAAGATCTAAGAGCTAAAAAGATAAAAGTTTATGGAGATGTTGAATTGATAATCCAACAAGTAAATGGGATCTATGAAACCAAGCATCCCAAAATGAGGACTTATAGGAATGTTGTGTGGGATATGTTGGATAATTTATTTACAAAAAATATTATTTCTTTCATTCCTAGAGAGTAAAAGACAACAACAGACATTTTGGCCAACTCTACTAGCAAATTTCAATTCCCTTCTTAGCCCACCAAAACTTATATGATAAATATAAAGCATAGGCCCTCTGTTCCAGACAATATCAGGCATTGGAAAATATTTGAAGATGATCAATAGATAAATAAATTCCTAGAGATGACTTAAGAGTTTGCCAATATCGAGATTGATCAAGAGAACTGTGCAAGTGATGAATGGGAACCTTATCCACCAAAGTTCTTAACAACATTGGGAGATAAAGAGATTTTGCAAGTAAAAATAAATTTTATACCCAAAGGGTTGGTGCCATTGGAATTTTTTTTGATGAAAATGATGTGGCCAAAAATCCTATGGTGGATCCAAACCATAGTGAAGTGGAAGAATGTAATATTGGGGGTGATGAAGAACCAAAAATTGTCAAGTTGTCCAAATATCTAACCTACAGGCACCAAGGATGACTATGTTGATTTAATGAGAGAATTTTCTGATGTGTTTGCATGGTGTTATGAAGATTTGAAAGAGTATGATACATCTATCATACAGCACACCATACCAGTGAAGATGGGTGAAAATCCTTTCAAGCATAAGCTAAGAAGGATGAACCCTATGCTACTCCCTCTGATAGAAAAAGAAGTTAAGAGACTATATGAAGACAAAATCATAGTCTCACTAAGATTTTCAAAGTGGGTATCCAACAGAGTCCCAGTAAGGAAGAAAAATGGGGAAATCAGAATGTGCATTGATTTCATAAATCTAAACAAAGTGTCCCTAAAAGACAACTATCCCCTACCCAAAATGGACCACATTTTACAGAAATTTGTAGGGACAGCAAGGATCTCCATGCTGGATATATTTTCAGGGTACAGTCAGGTTAAGGTACAACCAGAAGATCAAGACAAGACAACATTTACCACACCTTGGGGGACCTTCATGTATGCAAATATGCCTTTTGGTCTATTGAATGCAGTAGCTACATTTTGATAATAGTTTTAAAGGTAGGGTTAGATCTACTTTAAACAATCTATCTTGCTATGGAATGGTGAGTTCCAATGTCATGTATGAAACAATTAACACAAATTTCCTAAGATCTTTAATCAACTATCAAGCATTTCTCAAGATCTAAAACCATCATGAATACAAACCAAATGGAAGGAAACTCGAATCATTTCATATTAAGTTAGAGAATAAAGTACATATCTACCATGAAGCTTGATGTGCATCCTTCTTCCTTTTCCATGAGCTATCCTTTCTCCACCATTGATTTTGATGAAGAAGTTGACCTTTCCAATCTTCATAATATCTCCAACATGCATTTGCTCTTCCTTTGCCTCCTCTTACCATGTCCCAAATGCCTTTGTTTTATTGCATTGGGAAATGGGCTCTCAAGTTTCTCTTTTCAATGTGGGATAATCCCTTTTCATGATTTTTTATTATTTTCTCTCAAAATCCCACTTTCCATTGTATTTTTAGGCTTTTGTCACAAATTCAAGATTCTCAAGCACAATTAATGCAATCTTGTGCATTTCTTCTCACTGCTGACTGATGGAGACTAGATTTTAAGCCTTCAGTTGACCAATTCAATCACTGAACCTTGTCTCTTTAGGATCCTTCTTTCTTCACTCAATCCTTCTAGTTATGGAAGTAGTGATTAGATCAGAGAGAATTGTTCTCTTCTTTACTTGTCCTCTGTATTCATGTTGCAGGCACATAGTAAAATATGCTTCTGCCTTCACTTTGTTAAGGGTGTTAATTTGATTGTTAACAGATGCCCCCTAATGTGTGAGGTCCAAAGCAAAGCTAAGGGATGAAATACATTATGAAAATTGATACTCTTTATATTGATACTATTTATTGATCAAAGCAAGGATGAGGAAAGGATAAGATCACGGGCACATGATTTAGGATAACATTTGCAAGTCAAACATAGCAATTTCTCAAATATATAATATCTTCTTGAGGCAGGCATACCCATGCTCAACAATAAACAAGCATGGACACGAACAATACACAGTGGATCCATGTCAAAAGTAAATTTTTCAGAAGTGTAAACATGCACTTCGATGAGTGCAAGAACAAGGTCTTCATCGAATTTCTGACATGGTAGTTTAAGCTTGCGCAACTTGGGCAGTGCATCGATGAGTGATACAATTACTTTTACCAAGGTAATCAATACAAACCGACGATAGTACGAGTTTACATCATGCAAATAAATGAACTAACATTGAGCATAATAAAACACCATATGATTACCGGTCATTGATGTATACCATTAACAGATGCGAAGAGACCCACCGATAATGATGATGGACTCTAAGGTACTGAGTACAAACTAGCACGTGCGAATAGATGTTTTCAAGTCGAACACTTGTAGAATCCAATAATCATGGGTCTGTTGATTCCCCGAAGATCGCAACATCAAGCAGAAAGGGATTCTCCCCGGTAGACTATCCCAATTAGATTGTCCACCGTTTGGTATGGGGAATCCGTCCGGTTAGCGGTTTCGACAACCGTTAGGTTTGGAGATTTGCTTCAATTACACCGGTTATGGCCCGATCCACCGTTCTTTTGATTTTATGGTTTAAAATGATATGCAAGTGCCTAAGCTAACTTAATCTAAATGCAGAACTTGAAACAAATCTGTATTTAAAACCGAAATAAACCTAAACTATCCTTGCAAGGAGCAAAATATAAGTATGAGTAATGTGCTGGAAGAGGTATCTAAAGATCAATAGACCGCCATTAAATCATAAAGATATATCTACAGCAAGAAGGCAAAAGATATTAGAAGATAGCTTCCAATTCACATATAGCGCATTCCATTACTCATGTAGGAGAAAATCATTTGCACAAGAAACGGTAAGATCATTCAATACAGAGAAATAATTCAAGACAGCAAAGAAAGATCTCACTGTAGAATATGAAAGTCACAAGAATAATCTAGCATGCATCCAACATCCATTTCCATGCAAAAGACGTCCTCTCCAGGCTCTTATTAGGCAAATTTCATTTTCTTGAAGCAAGTGCAAGATAGCTCGTACAAGTTAAGAAAATTCTTTTTCCCTGCAAAAAGTTCTTTACACTATTCCCTAAACTTCTATTTATATCTTTACAAAATACCTCTTGGGATGCCACCTGGCTCTTTACACATGTCCTCTACAGACTTTTCCTCTTAATAAACAAATCATGGCCCTTTTCTTAAAACAGAAAATTTCTCAAAAATAGAAAAGGATAGTTGTCCAATGATTCTACACTTTAAACATAGGGAGACCAAATGAAAAATAGGAACAACGCCTTAGGATCAGCATGTTCAGCCTTGGGAAGGCGCTCCTGCTGGGAGAGAGGTGCTTGAACTGGCTGCTACTGCTGTTGTTGCTTTCTTTTCCTCCTTTGCTATGTAACTGAACCAGATACCAGTGTCTCTGATAACCACATTTGCTGGGGAAGGGAGAAAGATCTTCTGGGAAGTCACATGTTTACCAAGTTCTGATTCAACAACTTGAATTTCTGCAACTGCTGCTTGGTGGATTTCTTTAAGCAAATGATTGTATATTGATGACAGCCCAATATAGTGATGGAGATCATCAGTGGCTAGGACATCAATCTTCTTTACATAATCTATCTGAATGCCTAGATCTTCCTTCAAGTCTAATAAATGTTGCTCTTTGCTTGGGAACTCATCGAGGGATTGAGGAAAACTCATCTTGCACTTATCATGTACTTCATGGATCTTTTGATACAGGCTGTTACTTTTATCCATTATTCCCTGGATCTTAGCCATTAGCTTAAGGTGACAGTTCCTGCAGAATTCCATAAGGGCTATATCTTCTTTAAAATCATCTACCGACTTGAATGGGAGATGCTTGGGGAAATCAACCTTCCCTTCTCTCCATTCCATCTAGCTCAGGATATTTGCCTTAACCCGAGTATATTTTCCCTTAAGCCTATTGGCCTCTGCATTGACTTCTTTCAATCTAACCATCATGGCTTTGAGCCTGCACACTTCCTCAGTAATCATCTCCTGTGTGGCGTACATTTGTCTCAGAATGTCACAGGACAGCTCATGAAAGGGAGACATATCTATTGCTCTGCTTTCTGCCTACTCTAATTGATCAACCATTGCTTGCTTATCTGCTTGCATATGAGAAACTCTAGCTTCAGACTCGTTCTTTTCTGCTTCTAGAACCATCATCTGGATTGCCAGGTGCTCCTTTTCTTCTTCAAAATGGCGGTACTTATCTGACAATTCCTTGTGATCGACAGACATGCGATTATATTTATTCACTACAAGATCCTTGTAAGCCTGCTCATTAGCCATAGTATGTTGCAACATGCGAGCTCTCCTCTTTGTTGACTCAAATTCTCTAACCATATCGACTACATTGTCCTTTGTTGCTTTTGCTGCTGAAACAGCGGCGGATGACATGGCTATGGGAGCCTTATTTGTATTTTGCATCACCGTGGTCTCCCGCCGGGTAATAATATCTTCTTGTAAGAGTCTCTTTATCCTCTCTTCTGATTTCAAGACTACCGCCTTCCTCTTCTTATTATACACAAATTCATCCCATCGGGACACAGTATGATCTTCTGATGGGGTGTAAGGGATGATTAGGAGGTCTATTATATGTACTTCTGTCTCTATGGGCGGGGTCTGTAATACTTTAGATGTGTCTGTTTCCACATCTTGGGTGCAGGAGACACCTGCTTGAGATGTGTCTGTTTCCACATTTTGGGTGTCCGAGACACCTGCTTGAGATGTGTTTGTTTCCACATTTTGGGTGTCGGAGACACCTGCTTGAGATGTGTTTGTTTCCATACCTTGGGTGCCAGAACCACCTGCCTGGGCATCTTCATTGGTCTTAAGTTCTTCCTCCGCCTTTTGTTCCTCTTCAGTTTTACTCCTTCTTTCTTCGTCTTCAGCTTGCTGTTGATTTTCACTTTCCTCCCTCTGCTCTCGATCTTCTGATTCCTTCTCCAACCTTGCTTCTTTAGCTTCTTTCTGCAACCTTGCATCTTCTGCTTCCTTCTGTAGCCTCGCTTCTTCTGCTTCTTGTTGTAGCCTTGCTTCCTCAGCTTCTCTCTACAACCGTGCTTCCTCTTTCAATCTTTGTTCTTCACGGGCTAGGGCCTTAGCTGTTTCTCTCTCTTTCTACAGACTAGCTTTTCGGGCTGGGGCAGAGCTAGAGCTTGCTCCACTGCCTTGATGACAAATCTGGAACTCAGTCATGTTGTTGATGCCTCTGAACACTTCTTCCTATGCATCATAGTAATGAGCGTATACTTCCTTGCAATGTTCAGCAACCTTGCTCCGCCTATCATTTCTATGGAAGATCATTTCACCGAAGTGGAAAGCTTTCAGTTCTTGAACATATTCTTCAGCTGTTGCAACCCTTGAGAATTTGTATGCTCCTACACAAAAGGGCAGAGGAGGGAAAGAAGCCTTATGTTGCTTGTTAAGCACCCCTCCTATTCCATTAAGGAAAATTTTCCTGACTGCTTCCTTGAGAACTACATAATCAGTAGCATATTTTGGAAAAATATATGGCGCTTTGGTACCTCCAAACATCCTGATGTAGGTGCCATGCTCTGAGAAATAAAAATCACCATAGTTTTCCAGGACCTCCATGGCATTTTCTGATAGACAATTGGGCTCTTCCTTGAACATCTGCTCATATAGAGGCATGATGAATTCTTCGCAGATGAGCTTATAGCTTGCTCTGTAATTTTGAGCCCACATTATTTTATAAGCAGTGTAGACCGGGTTGTTGGCTTTATCCCATGTGCAACCTAGCCTGGGGAAAGAGAGCTTGGCCAAAATGCAGTCAATGAGATAGGAAGACATGAAAAATTTTGAGTTTTTTAAGGCCAGACCTTCTCTTGCAGCAGCCATTGTGGATGCCAAACTGTCCGAAAGGATAGTAGCCCAGTCAAACACAGTTCCTTTGAATGCTATGAAGTGGATGATGGGAGCCCACTGTATCCTATACAGTGCCATCGGGCATGCCGAAAATTCTGCATAACATCAGGGCGATTAACCTAAAAGGAGGTCTTAGGCTCTGAACATCATATTCATCATTATCTCTCTTCCTCAGGTGTTTTCCTGTGACCAATAATTTTTTGGCCATCTCAGTATTATTCATCTTACCCAACCATTCATCACTTAGAGCTTGTTGGGGACGTGAGAATTTGTAGGCTACTGCAATATATGCTGGATGGAATGAAGCAAAAGGCTCTCCCTTGCTGCCATGCAACACTCTTGTCTCTCGGTTGGCATGTTCCAGTATCCACCCGATCACTTCATAGCATGGGAACAATTCAGGGCGGGTAGAAGCCCTAGCTATGCTGGAAGTTCTGATGTTGAGGTAGATTTGTTCTTCTTCCAATAATACATCTGGGATATCCTAGTCCCTGATCATCCGGTAAACATCTCCCCAATGGACCTTGGGAGGAACGCCGGTGGTACACTTAGTGTCTTGGAAAATAGTTTCAGTTCTTAGTTGCACTAGCTCTGGTTCCATCACTTTAGTTTTCTTTCTACCACCTTTTGGCATTGTGGCTTATCCCTGCTAGCAACCAAATGTGAATCATTATAAAATTTGCAACATGTTATGAGAGTGTAACATAGAGAAGGACAATTTTAACATGCTAATGAGAAATATAGACAAAATTAAAAAAGTTGCATGCTGGGGAAGCAAAATAGATCATTTCAGAAAATGAAATATGGTGCTCAGACTTGATTATTCTGGGGAGACAATGCCTAGTCAGGAACTTTTGGAATGCTTCCGAAAAGGTAAGCATACGACGTGGAAAAACCTACTTCCTTCCTAGTCCTTGGAAACAGGATGCCCTTCATCGTAACACTTCTAATGGTCAATGGTGGGTTGGCCTGGAGTGGAAAAATACTATGAATAAACAATGAAAACAAGGAACTATTTTCCACAGTCATTAACTGAGCCGAATAGGTGAGTGGTTGAGTATCTCAACCGACCGCTACTGTCATTAATAATACTTGTGAAACGGTCTGCAGCCGGTATGAAGTTTGAATCTGGGTAGGAAAACGATCGGAACGTGGCCAGTAAAAAACTCGGATGGTCATGGCTACGGCTTTCAGTTGGTAGGAATGAGAAACCTATGGGGCCTTGGCGGCCGTAAAAACAAAAACGATCTATGCTACCAATGCTTACCGACCACGTTATGAAACGGGGAAAACCCAAAAACTAACTAGACGTGAAGATGAGACAAAGATGACGGTTAAAAGCCTACCTGGAGACGAGACAGTGGTGGAGTGAGGTGGACGCGGTGGTGGATGTGCTAAGCTGGAGCGAGCTGACGCGGTCTTCCCAACGGCGTTCTTTGAACAACAAACTAATAATGGGATCAACGAAACCCCACCACCCTTATATAAAGTTAGACACGTGTGACATTTAAACGGGTAGGTGACGTTTTTAAAACAGGGTTTTAATGCTCGTACGGTGCGGTCGTTTCAAGCCGACTTGGCACTTAAGCGCGACCGTCAATTGCGGGGTGGAATAACAAGTTTCGTCCGCAGTTGCGCCCAGAACTCAGGAGTTCCTCCCGAAAGGCGGGAAACTTTATTTCGAAAAAGAGACAAAAAACAACACTTCGCAGTGGCGGAACAAGATGGTGAGTTGCTTCGCCGTTTCGGGAGCACTTTGTGAGTTCTTCCGAAATACACTCTCTTGGAAGCTTATCGCGGTCGGCTTTGCCGAGTCATCCCAAAGTTTTGGAAAGACTCAGAAAGTCCTTCCACAATTTACGAATAACTTTGTTCAAGTTTTTTATCGACAGCTTACTACGGCAACATTTGGCGAAAGCTTCCGCAATTTCAGGAGATAATCTCAAGTTCCTCCACAGTTTTGGGCGAGTTCATTGAGTTCTTCCCCAGTTTCGAGAGAGAAACTTGAGCTTCTTCCGTAGTTTCGAGAGGCAATTTTAAGTTCTTCCGAAAACGCTAAGTGTTTTCGCTATTTTAGTGAGTAACTTTAAGTCTTTCCGCGGTGCCAGGAGAGAAACCTGAGTTCTTCCGCAATTTCAAGAGAGAATTTTAAGTTTCTTCTGCAGTTTCGGGCGAGTTCGCTGAGTTCTTCCCCAGTTTCGGGAGAGAATTGTAAGTTTCTTCCGCAGTTTCGGGAGAGCTCGCTGAGTTCTTCCCAAGTTTCGGGAGAGAATTGTAAGTTTCTTCCGCAGTTTCGAGAGAGCTTGCTGAGTTCTTCCCTGATTTTAGGAGAGAATTGTAAGTTTCTTCCGCAGTTTCGGGAGAGCTTTGTGAGTTTTTTTGACTTAGAAGAAACTTCAATTTTAAAACAGATTCCTCAATTGAAACAAAAAAAACTAAGTCAAAAGGAGAATGAATTTCTTTAGGCAGTCTTTCTAGTAAAATGCAAAGGAGGGGCCCCAATATGTACAAAATTTGGGGGGGGGATGTTGCTGCAACAACAGGGTCATTGATGTATACCCACTGTCATTTGTGAGGAAACCTGCCACTAATGATTGCAAGATCCAAGGTACTCCCAGGTTTCTAGATCCATTTCCTAGATGATGATTTGGTGTTGATAGGAATAGATCCATCGGAAGGAGGGCATTAATGCATCCCACATCAACTGATATGAAACAAAGATCAATAGTCTAATATAGTTTGGTAGAACTGCGAGATCCAACATTGTATACTGACACAAGGAAGGGTGACATGATTGGTCAGTAATATTTGAGGAATGGCCGACTCTGTTTGAATTTCCCTTGAACACATAACACGATGCAGGATGGACACTTGGAAACATATGACTTTGAGTAACCGACCTTAATGAAATCCGCCAATGCCAGATATTAACGAAAGCTCCATTGGTAACGGGAAGGATAACCCATCAGTGGAGATCTGTTCAAAATACTTGTACATTTTCCTAAGGCAAATGTAGATGGTTTACTGACGGTGGATACCAAATTATGTGCCATGTTCAAGGGCAACAAGGACTGACTGTTGCCATTTTATTCAATGATATAATATGAAATGATTCAATTCTCCCTCTTTTTTGGATTTTTGTGTTTTCTAATTTTTAACCTTTTTCATTTATTAGCTTGAAAAAGAATAAAGCATGCCATGATACATTAGAGGAAATGAGTGTCTCAAGGGAATACGCCTAAATTTCAAGGGCATGGGTCAGGCCAAGGCAAAGATCCATATTGCAAACAAGGACTGAGCTAGTTATGTACACTCTTATAGATGTTTCCTCCATGGGTATGGGTCAAATATACAGAAGCAATGGTTTATAGGCATCTTGTAACAAAAATTGACAGCAAAGGCAAATACACAACATAAGCAATAAGCAACGAAGCAGTTGGCACAAATGTTCAATTGGATATTTTAACACATGCTTATGTAAAATGACAAAAATTTGGGAGCCCATCAAGATATGATCATAAATGTATGAAAGAGGAATATGTGGTCTCAAACTCCAAGTCATGATGGGACTAATATGGCTCCCAAGCCTATGATAATAACTCAACATGGGCACCAAAATGGCAATGGGGTGCTGACTAGGGTGTCCCATGTTCAGTAGGCTCTTCTGTTAGAATGGTGGAAATACAAATATGAAGGGCTGACCCACCAATTTCCAACAGGTTTGACCCTATGGCAAGTTTGGGTTGCAAAAGGTTCAAATGCATCTTCACAAAGGGATAGCCTAAACCTATATGCAAGCTTCCAAATATACTAGATCAGATCAAGGAACATGCAAATCATGCTCCTATACTTGGGTAGATTTACACCAATTATGCTCCCAGTGGCCCCACAAAAGATGTCCTTAGGTGGATACAACCAAATGTTTACAACTTCAGGGATATCTTCATCTGGTGATAAAATGTAATCCAATAAATCATGTGAGTTGGGAGATCTCACAACCCAATAGTTCCTTTCTTTGCACAGGACGACATTGCAATACCTCCAAGGCCAACATGGCACATGGCCATTGAGATAGGTTAGGATTATGCTTTGTTCTACGTAGAACACCTTTGGGGGGGTGTGGTACTAATTCTGTGGATGGTTTCTCAATGGAGAGAGAACCACTTGGTTGTGATACTAATTGTCCCGATGTACTAGGAGAGACATCATAAGAATCAAGTCTTGTTTGAATGTTCACCTCATGATCACACATGAAGACATTGGCATTGGGATCATTGCCTCCTTGCGGGGTGGTTGGATGGTTTCCCTCTGGCGGGGGTACCGGTGTCAAAATAGTGGGTTGTTGTTGCGCACCACATTGAAGCATGTTTGTTGCATCTATTTTCCCAGAGTTATCATTTTGCTTGCTCTTGTACTTCTTCTTCTTTTCCCTAAGTTCTTCAGATTGGACTATAAGGATTTCAGAATTCTGGGAAGGATTAGCACTTTGCTTACCCTTATACTTCTTATTTTTTCCTCTAAGTTCTATCAATGAGACTGTGAATATGTTAGAAGTGTTGGAAGGATTAGCAGGTTCCTGCATTGCTTGGCCATCTGTGGGTTGCGAAGTTTAACTGGAAGCTTGTCCCAAATGTTGGGTAATCTGTTCAAGTTCATTGACGGAATCCATCATACCATTGGCATGAGGTCCATTTGGTGGCCTAGCTTGACCAAACGCAGGTTGTGCAGGTTGGTTCCAAATGTTGATGTATATGTAACTTCGGAATGTATTTCACATATATGTATATTGTATTCCTATAGAGATGTTATTATTCCTCTATACGGAAGTGTCGTCATTTATATTTTAAGTGTCGTAACTTATACTTGATGGGTTATTAGACCACCTTGTTTGGGGTTGGCCTTGTATAAGTCATGTGGGTCAAAGGGTTATTAGACCACCCTATTGGGGGTTGGCCATGTGGGTCAAAGGGTTATTAGACCACCCTATTGGGGGTCGGCCCAGTCAGCATTTTGTTATGTGGTTAAGTTCGAGCCTACATGAGTTAGGTAAAAAGGCAAGTCAAGTCAAGTATAAATAGAGTGTGGGAGGCACTCTATTTGCTCACTCACTTCTCACACATGCACTCAAGGAGGAGTGGCGCACTTATGGAGGAGGAGGATCTGCTGCTAGGTTATGGCTATCTCTCTTGGTTGGTTGTATCATTGCTCTATCTATCTCTGAGGAAGTTATTGGGGTTTTTCACCTTTATGGTTTTCCCCAAGTAAATCTTTGTGTCTCTTGTGTGCTTGCATTATTGTCTCCATGATTGATATGCTGTAGATATGCTGTACATGTTGTTCTCTCAGTTAAGATCCTAGATCAGATTGAAGTAAATTCTGAAAATTTAACACCAAAAAGATTGGTTACTTCCTAGAACCTGACCACTCCATTGCGGAATAGGTTTAATGGTTGGATTGCCCCCTTGCGGGGTTAGGCCCAAAAAAGATTGGTTACTTTCTAGAACCTGACTACTCCATTGATGTGGTCATTGGGTGTGATAAGAATTCCAAGGTGGGTTTCCCCTTTGCGGAGACTGGCCCCAAGAAGATTGGCTACTTCCTAGAACATGACTAATGGGTGGATTTCCTCCTTGCGGAGGTGGGGCCCAAGAAGATCGGTTACTTCCTAGATCCTAACCACACCATGGCGGTTGAACTTGGTATTGAAAACCATTCCAAGGTTGACTGCCTCCTTCTGGAGGTGGCATCCAAAAAGATTGGGTACTTTCTGAATGTTTCCCACTCCATGGTGGAACAGGATGGATGGATGGATTGCCCTCTTGCAGAGGTAGGCCCCAAAAAAATTGGTTACTTTTTGGAATATGACCAAACCATTGATTGTTTCCTTGGTTTAAATAAGCGTTCCAAGGTTGATTTCCTCCTCGCGAAGGTGGGCCCCAAGAAGATTGGATACTCCTTGAATCCTCCCCACTCCATTGCGGAATGGGTTTGATAAGTGGATTTCCCTTAGGCATTGTGCTAGGATAAGTCGGAGGATAGCCCCCCAAGGCATTTCCACTAATTTTAGGAGCATAACCCCAATTTGCATAAATGTTCCATGGTTCATTGCTTCCACCAGGAATATTACCATTCCATAGTGAAGGGTTTCCCCCAAAAGTAGAATTTGGACAAGTGTTAGGTATACCAAGAGGATTTTGGTTTACTACATATGTGTTTTGACCTTGATTAGCCAAACCATATGGAAAACCAATGTTTGGTAAGGCACACCCTTCAGTAGGGATTCCTGTAAACGAAGTGGATGTACTTCCCGGATTGGAACCCAAAACTGTACCAACTAGCACTAAAGTGATGGTTGAACTTGTGCTACTAACTGTGAAAATCCTCACAGCAGATCTAAGAGATGATGTGTACCTCACAAGAGTAAGTATGATTAAGCAAGAAAATAGAAGAAGAGTGATACATGCAGTATAATGAGCAACAGAATAATATGGTACAGTAGAACTTAGATAGAAGCAATAATACTTTGGTCATACTAGATTATTAATCACAAATGGACATATAAATAATACAATGCATGAGGAATTCGAATGCCTAAGGTGGCAATTCGAATTAGCCTTCATGGAGTGATAAAAGGATCACTGGAGTGTCATCGGAGCACAACTAGGTGTCCTCATGATCATCGGAGTGCAACTGGAAGTCTTCATCATCATCAGTGGAGTCATCAATGCTCAAGTAACTGTCAACCATCAGTCAAACTAACTTTGATAGGTGTAACTGAGTGTAACTCAATGTAACTGAGTGTAACTAAATGTAATTGAATGTAACTGAGTGTAACTAAGTGTAACTGACTATAACTAAGTGTAACTGAGTGACAACTGGACTGGTAGGTGAAGGAGGGTGAGTTGCTCCCTAAAATCAAGGAAGAAGGGCGCATTAAGCAACTAGAGGGCTAAAACTGAATAGTGAGAAGCTCCTAGGGGCTGGCTAACTGAGGGCTAGGTGTTGGACTGATGACTGGGATGCATGCAAAATGCATGCAAACCCTAGAATGCATGCAAACCCTAAAAGGTGCATGCATGACTGAAAATGTAAATGATCAAAATACTGGTGGGACTAGGATGGAGTATAGGAATATCCTAACACCCCCCCTTAATCCATCCTGGGCCCTGGTAACTAAGACCAAAGGTCACCCAATACAATGACTAATAACAATCAATAAACCAACGAAGTGGGAAAATTTCATGGGAAACATACCCCCTCCTCAAAAAATAGACTGTAAGGCACACATAAAAAATAAAAGCTCCAAACTCAAGCATGTGTGATGCTTGGTCATATGTCTGGAGGTATCTTCTTCTTGGGAAGAAGTGGATCATGCTCAAAAAGCATGTGCTTGTACTTGCTCTTCAGATCGAATGTGATGAGAACAAATCCAATAGTATTAGAATGATCCTTGAACCTGTGATTCGAATCAGCTGAGGTAGGATCAAATTTTTGAATGTGCATATAGTCCTTTGTCTTCTCCTTCGAACCACCATGGGTGAGATTATGCCAAAAAGAACTATTACATGTTTGCTTGAAATCAAAATCAGATTTAAGACTTTCAAAACAATTTCTTGAGATCTCCTTTGAACTAGCAGGGGTGAGATCAAAACTATCATATGCATGAGAAATTTTTCCAAGCAGTAATTGCTTAGAACCCAAATTAGATACAAGACTTGAATCATGGCTTCTTGAGATCTCCTTTGAACCATGAGAGGTGAGATCAAAACCAGTAGATGCATGAGAAATTATCCCAAGCAAATGGCAATGGCCATATTCTTCAATGACCTTCTGAAAGAATGAATTTATGATCATATAGTAGTATAAAAGAGATGTTTGCTGAAGAGGAGCAAATGCATTACCTCCATTAGCTGATTTGAACTCTGAAATAATCATGTGATCATGATGCAAACCAACAGACTCTGGTGCAAGAGAGGATTTAGGACCTTCTGCAACATCTAGACTGTGAGCTGGCACAGAAAGAGAAGAAAGTTTGAGCATGAGCGGAGAATCTGCAAGTTCTTTGTCAACAACTTCAATATGAGATGATACTGGTTCATGATCTGAGAGACCATCAAGAGGAGCGAATGCATCACTTTGTTTTCTTTCGAATGGGTTGGGACCAAGTCCTTCATTCTCTCTGCCAAATTTTCCATCCAGGTGAGCCCATATCTCTTTTGGAGTCCATAACTCTCTTGGAATTTCAACACCATCACGGTATTTGAATTGGAATCTCTGGTATGCACACAAAGAAAACATTATTGCTGCAAAGTGCATGTCTCTTTTATTTAACCAGTCAAACTTCTCTTCAGGGGATTCGAACTCTCTTTCAAAATAACAATAAAAAAGATCATGGATCTTCAAGTCTGCTATCATTCTTGGTTTCCATTCATCATAGTTGAGTGGATCAAGAGGAGTAATTCCTGATGAATACATTGAAGCTGTAGAGGACCTACAAAAACAATATAGAATAACTGCAACTGCTACTGCTGCAAAAATGCAGAAACTGCTGCAACTGCTGCACTCGAAATCTTGGTAATAACTTGCAAAAAAACTCTCAAGAATGGAGATAAACAATTCTCTCAACATGCTCTGATACCATGTGAAAATCCTCACAGCAGATCTAAGAGATGATGTGTACCTCACAAGAGTAATTATGATTAAGCAAGAAAATAGAAGAAGAGTGATACATGCAGTATAATGAGCAATAGAATAATATGGTACAGTAGAACTCAGATAGAAGCAATAATACTTCGTTCATACTAGATTATTAATCACAAATGGACATATAAATAATACAATGCATGAGGAATTCGAATGCCTAAGGTGGCAATTCGAATTAGCCTTCATGGAGTGATCAAAGGATCACTGGAGTGTCATCGGAGCACAACTAGGTGTCCTCATGATCATCGAAGCGCAACTGGAAGTCTTCATCATCATCAGTGGAGTCATCAATGCTCAAGTAACTGTCAACCATCAGTCAAACTAACTCTGGTAGGTGTAACTCAATGTAACTGAGTGTAACTGAGTGTAACTGAGTGTAACTGAATGTAACTGAGTGTAACTAAGTGTAACTGAGTGTAACTGAGTGACAACTGGACTGGTAGGTGAAGTAGGGCGAGTTACTCCCTAAAATCAAGGAAGAAGGGCGCATTAAGCAACTGGAGGGCTAAAAATGAATAGTTAGAAGCTCCTAGGGGTTGGCTAACTGAGGGCTAGGTGCTGGACTGATGACTGGGATGCATGCAAAATGCATGAAAACCCTAGAATGCATGCAAACCCTAAAAGGTGCATGCATGACTGAAAATGTAAATGATCAAAATACTGGTGGGACTAGGATGGAGTATAGGAATATCCTAACACTAACAGGCATACTAACTGTTGGGATTGATGTAGAGGCCAAATTGGAAGTATTGCTACCTCCAACAATTGCTTGATGTTGCGACGATGTAGTCCCTTGTGCTCTTGATGAAGCCATAAGGTCACTTGTTGAATTTTCCATGTCATTCAAACTTTCAAAAAGAGGTTTGATATCACCCAGTGACTCACGGATAGTAAGTACAATTGGTTTTGAAAGACTCATCAAAGGTGGAATTACATGAGCATTTGTGTGATTTTTCAATGTTTCAATTTCAACTAGAGTAAGATCATCAACTATGTCTGTATTCAATTCGTGATGTGACGATGAATTCTCAGGGTTTGTTTGATGTTGTTCTTCTCGAGTACTATTAATTGAATTTAAAATCAGTTATGTTTCCAAGTCACTAGGATGTGGTTTTTTTATCTGTCTCTACAATGTAGCAGCGCCTTCAATTTCTGGTGACTCACCTTGCTGCCATCATGACTGGCGGATCGAGAGAGTAGCCACTTCTAAGAATTTGATAAAAGGAGGTGTTTATTCTGATATTCTTCATTAAACAATCCTATGGCAGTCTAGACTCAACAAAAATAAAAGTGTTCACACAGTAAAAAGTCCTACAGATCCAATCAAGAAGTCTACTTTTCTAAAGAACCGAAGCTCAGTGAAAAGCTAGATTAAGGGGCCTTCCTAAACTAGTAGTTGCTGAGGGATATCAAGCCGCAAACAGTTGCTAGCAGCGAAGGTGTGAGAAACAATTACAATAAACTTTAATCGCCAGGGGTGCAAGTGTTGGTTCTTGACCAATCACCCTCCCAAGGATTAAAAGCTCCAAAGTCTGTCTCAGGTACTGCAAGTGTCCCCCACTCACAATAGCCTCTATGACATCCTAGGAATAGCAACTAAGGTTACCACTTCATAATCAATGGTCGGGCGGAACAGTTATAAGTCGAGGACAACTCTCATAACCAGGTACTCTAGAAAAGTGATGTCACCCCGAGGACTTGTCACTTCACATATAATTTCTTGATGAGCTCATGTCTCACTAAACAAGCAAGAGGGGGGGAACCACCCTTACTTATCCAAATTGACCTCGTTCTTAACACATGTGTTAGAAGTGCTTTCCCGACAAGCGTTTTTTGCTACTAATGGATTTAAACTCTCAGTAATCATTGCTAGTTTCAAAATTTTTGCATTCCATGAGTGTTAACTCTCCAAACATAATCCAGGGCACTAACCTAACTTGTTGGTGATATGAAAAATCAAATCTTGGTTAATTTTAGATTAAGCGCCAATTTTAAGGGTAGTTTGCTTAGTTTCAGGAGTGGATGTGAAACTGGTGGTGTGTTGACTTGAAAAATATGAACCATAAAATGCAATATGCTCACTAATCTACCTTTCAAGTCGATGAATGCTCTAAACTAATGAAAAGTTAGAGGTTCATGTATGTCTTTCAAACATGCAATATTCTTTGGTGGATTTCTGATATTAAGAACAGTTCTTCTAAAATATGGATAATAACTGATTTTCAAATTCAATGTAACCCAAATAAATATCTCAGTGAAAATGAATCTAATTCTATTACAAGGGGGATCTATGTTTCTCATTTGAAGGGCCACCCAAA
Source organism: Larix kaempferi (assembly GCA_027924585.1). Classification (NCBI taxonomy): domain Eukaryota; kingdom Viridiplantae; phylum Streptophyta; class Pinopsida; order Pinales; family Pinaceae; genus Larix; species Larix kaempferi. Next base: position 16,533,359 of record BSBM01000541.1, read on the forward strand.
AGTGCAAGCGAAGAGGATACGTAGAGCCCTTTAGAATGCTTATGAATTAAATTCTAGACTGTTACACTTGAGATCCACTTTCTCATCCACAAGATCGCACAAAGGCCCAAGTGAAGAGGATACAGTGGCTCGAAAAAATGTATGCAAAAATTGAAATCTACTTTGTTACACTTGAGATCCACTTTCTCATTCACAAGATCGCACGAAGGCCCAAGTGAAGAGGATACGGTGGCTCGAAAATAAGATGCTTGAAAAATCAAATCCTAAACTGTTACACTTGAGATCCACTTTCTCATTCACAAGATTGCTCAAAGGCCCAAGTGAAGAGGATATGGTGGCTCGGACACAACTTATCACAAGAAAATTTAGATCTAAAGCTAAAAATTCCTCTAATTGTGCAAGAGTATAATGAAAATATTCGAGATTCAAAACAAAATTTAACTAATTAAAGCTTGTTTTTGCTTCTGGAAGGAAATTATTTTCAAAATAACTCAAAGTGTGATGTTCATTTTTTTTTCTTTTCAATGCAAATGTGTTAGAGTGATCTTTTCAAATGGTATAATTGAGATTCGGTTCCAAGTTTCATATAAGCAAGTGCAGGAGAGTCAAAAATTAAAGGGCCTTAAGGTTCTTTAAACAAATATTATGTTTTTTCAAATTTCACTATTTGCAAACTATGAAATGAATCAAAATTCTTTAAAGATCAGTCCTAATCCTATCCAATCAGGGATCTATAAGCAAAAGATGACCTTAAGCAAATGGATCTACCACCAATTGTAAGAAAAAATTGAAATAAATGTCAATTTAAGCCACTTTTAAAGGTTTTTGGAAGGAAATCCCAAATCTGAAGATCTCAAGCCAAACCCTCCCAATTTTTTCTAATTAGTGTTAAACTGATCTTAACATGTCTTAAATCAATATTCAGGTATGCAAGTACAAAAATGAAGCCTAAATGTGGCCCTAAAACAGTGAAATCTCAAAGCTAGTTCTAGCATTTTTTGCAAATTTGAAACAAGAAAGTTTTAAAATTCTTTAAAAATATTCCAAATCTTGAGAAAAGGAGGATCAAACTGAGGTTTAAAATCCAATATAAGAGATTCCTAATCCCAACCAAGAAGAAAAATCACAAAAACCAAGACAAGGAGGAAGAACAAGGCTCTCAAAACTCAAAAACCCGGCCGACACATAGTCTCTGGAACAGAGCAGAGCGCCAGAAGGAGACTGGCGCAGGTTGTACACAAGCAAGGTGAGCCAGTGGTGTAGGTTGCTAGTGTGCAAGGTGAGCTGGCGCTCTATGTACATAGGTAAAGTGCGCCAACCTTCTAAAGCAAGAAAAACCGAGATCCAGGGTCTATCTTGAAGGATTTTGGGAGCTGAGAGTGGATTTAGGCCGGTTTGGAGCCTCTAGACCTACCATACAAGTTCTTGAAGGGATCTTAAGGCCACTTTGGAGTAGATCTGAAAGGTTAGAACACCAAAATATGAAGAAAATTTTAAGAAATTTCAACTAGTATGGTCGCCAATTTGATAATAGCTTTAAAGGTAGGGTTAGATCTACTTTAAACAAGCTATCTTACTATGGAATGGTGAGTTCCAATGTCAAGTATGAAACAATTAACACAAATTTCGTAAGATATTTAATCAACTATCAAGCATTTCTCAAGATCTAAAACCATCATGAATGCAAACCAAATGGAAGGAAACTTGAATCATTACATATTAAGCTAGAGAAGAAAGTACATACCTACCATGAAGCTTGATGTCCATCCTTCTTCCTTTGACATGAGCTATCCTTTCTCCACCCTTGCTTTTGATGAAGAAGTTGAGCTTTCCAATCTTCAGAATCTCTCCAGCATGCCTTTGCTCTTCCTTTGCCTCCTCATACCATGCCCCAAATGCCTTTGTTTTATAGCATTGGGAAATGGGCTCTCAAGTTTCTCTTTTCATTGTGGGATAATCCATTTTCATGATTTTTGATTATTTTCTCTCAAAAACCCACTTTCCATAGTATTTTTAGGCTTTTGTCAAAAATTGAGGATTCTTAATCACAATTAATGCAATCTTGTGCATTTCTTCTCATTGTTAACTGATGGAGACTATATTTGAGCCTTCAATTGAGCAGTTCAATCACTGAACCTTGTCTCTTTACGCTCCTTCTTTCTTCACTCAATCCTTCTAGTTATGGAAGTAGTGATTAGATCAGAGAGGATTGTTCTCTTCTTTACTTGTCTTTTGTATTCATGTTGTGGGCGCATAGTAAAATATGCTTCTTCCTTCACTTTGTTAAGGGTGTTAATTTGATTGTTAACACATTTCAAAGAGATATGGGCATAGCCTTTACAGAAGAGAAAAATAAGTTTGTGGTATCTACATGGATGCCATTACTACATATTCCAAATCTGATGTTGAGCATTTAAAACATTTACATCAAGTATTTGCAAAATGCATAAAAATTGGGATTTCTCTGAACCCCAAGAAGTCAAAATTTTCCATGCAAGAAGGAAAATTGTTGGGTCACATAATATCCAAATATGAAATTAAAATTGACTCAAATAGAGTTGACACCATACAAAAAAATTGAACTCCCAAGGAGTAAAAAAGAATTCCAATCTTATCTAGGCACAGTAAAATTTCTAAGAATATTTATCCCCAATTTTGCAGAGATCATGAGATCAATTACAAACATGCTCAGGAAGGATAATCAGATCAGATGAACTGTTGAATCCAAGCAAGAATTTGGAGACATAAAATGGAAAATTCTTGAAGCACCTGTGCTAATCAATCCTGATTTTGACAAGGAATTTATTATGTTTTCTTTTTCCTTTTAGCATTCTATAGTTGGAGTACTTTTACAGAAAAATCAGGAAGGGGATGAACAGCCCATAGCTTTCTTCAACAGATCTCTTAGAGATGCTGAGCTCAAACACAACACCATGGAAAAGAAAGCATATGCCATGATCAAAACTCTAAAATATTTCAGAGTTTAAGTTTTGCATTCCCATGTTGTTGCTTATGTTCCTAATGTTGCTATGAAATATATATTGACATAACCTGATCCAAAGGGTAGAAGGGCTAAGTGGATAGTTTTTCTATTGGAGTATGACTTGGAGATCAAACCTACAAAGCTTATCAAAGGATAGGGACTGGTTAGGATCATGGATGAATCAAATTGGGATTCTCTGAGTGTGAATTTGGTCTCACACATGTTGGAAGAAACCACTCAAGACCCATTGTTACAGGTATCAGAAAAATTCTTATCATCTCCTTGGTACTCTAATATTATACATGTTTTGTAGAACTTGCAAGCACCCCCTGAGATGGGTAAAAGAAAAGCTAGGTCAACAAAGATGAAGACATCAAAGTTTTGCATATTGAATGGAAGCCTTTATTGGAAAGACCCTAGAGGCATTTTACTAAACTGCATGTTGGAATATGAAGCCAAAGCGATCCTAAAAAAATTTCACAAAGGTGTCTCTGGGGGGCATCATTACTTGAAGGCCATTGTCAAAAAAATTCTAAGGGTAGGATTTTATTGGCCCGCCATGTTCAATGATGCATACAAATAAGTAGCCACTTTCCATGAATGCCAGATATTTGAAGGAAGAAGGAAGCTCTTACCCTTTCCTTTAAATCCAATCTCTGTGGAAACCCCTTGCCAGTAATGGGGGCTAGATTTCATTGGTGAAATTATTCCCAAATCCTATGGACAACACATGTGGATATTGGCTGTCACATACCCCAATTTTGCAAAAATAATGTAATTATTTTATTAATATTCCTGAGACATTATGTTAAATTTAATGCTAAGTAGGAATTGATGACTCAGCAGAGTCACCAGAAATGGAATGTAAATTCTGAATATTTTATTATTAATAAATAAATTATGGAGACAACATCATGGGAAAGCTGTTAAAAGAGGTTACTGGTCTAACTGGTGGATGGAACTAGGTGGAAAGACAAAAGACAAGTGGCAGCATCCTCAAACACTTCCTAAGTTGCAGGTGGCAACTTCCCTATATTTTGGGGTCATGATTCCCCAAGAAAGTGGAATCTGAGCAGGTGGCTCATTAATGACAGTTAACCAAACTAAGACCTAGGCAATCTTTTAAATAGTACTCAATGAACTGAGCTGGGGGTTCAACATAGTTCTGGAGGGAGAATACATTCAGGTGAATGCTATTCAGGAGTCCCATTGAGGAAGAGGGAAAAACAGTAAGGAAGTGTTTTGAGATAGGAAGCTGCAGTAACTTGGTTCCAGTTTAGCTGCTTTGGCTGAGGGAATTGTTGGCTGTACCTAGTTCCAGCCAGTTAGACCAGAGCAAGCTCGGGGGTCCTGAGAAGTGCTGTTTGGGCACTCTCCAGGAGTTGGTAGGGAGGAACAACCTCCCATTGATGTTGTTGTCTACCATTGACACAGGTTCTGCCACTTATTCCTGCTGTTTATCAAATAAATTTAAATGTAGAATATGACTATCTCATCTATGTTTGAACAAGATTTAATTCAGTAAAGTTAGCATCTCTGTATTGTTAGTAGATAGAATCTGCAGAACCATCATGTCTTAGAAAGTCCCTATTATCACTATTATCGTACAGTTCGAGTAATTGTTTTATGCATAATATGCTTTGTTATTATTATAAATAATAGGATATTATTGTGATTTTACCTCTGTTTATTTTCAATAGTTAAATAGATAAGTATAGATTATTTATACAGTAAATATTCCTGGAAATACACTCGTTAAAACAATTTGAGGAACAGAATTATAGACAACCTTATAATCACAGTGACTTATTTTTATAGATAGTTTAATAGGTATAAACCCTAGCTGAACAAGTATACCGGTCTATATCTATCTCGTGAATTAGTTAAACAAGTATACAGGTTATTATCTGTACCAAGGATAGGTGAACAAATTTATGTTAGTAAGTTTATTTATTTACTGTCAGAACATAACTGAACTGTTATTGACTCATCATAGAATTCGAATAGCAGTATAGCCACATCTTTAAACTCATTACCTATGATCTTCTTTCAACAAAATCTTAGCCAAAACAAAACAATTGAACTTATAAACAAAGATCGTGGCGAAGAAGTTCTATTCAAAACCTATCTCTATCGTTGTTACAACCAAGAAACTCACAGCAGAGTTTGACCGAGCTATTAACCTTAGGGCAGAAGGAATTTAAAGACAAACATAATAACTAGCTCGAGGCCGAGTTTTTACAATATAGTAATTTTATTTTCTTTTGTCAAAATCTTTCCATCATCACAAGTATAGCTTCTGCTCATTATCGAGCTCATTCTTCATGCAATACACAGCATCGTTAGGGTTCTACCATGACAATAGTTTAAACAACATAGTACCCACAGAGTTATCATTTGAACCCAGCCATTGTTGGCATTTCGAAATCAAACCCTACTTTAGTTATGAACAATGAGAAATTTATTACAGTATGTAAACATTACAAAGTTTTTACAACAACTCGTTCACAGCCATAAAAAAAAAGAGACCAACAGAGCTTGAACACATTTCATATTTTATAATATTTCAATCTGGGTGAGAACCCCAATTCGACAGGGGTATCAACACATTAAATGGCCTACCACTGTAAGGATTATTGAACCCTATCGTTATCATTCAACACACAAAAACCAAAGAAAAACGCTGAGAAATAAGACTGTGCCATCACCTACAGCCGAGTTATTACTTCTCTGAAAGTATCTTAGAAACTTAAAACATTCCTACAACTGTACATTGTATTCATTTAAGGGAAACGCAGACAGTATACGGCCACTTTGCAGGCAAACATTCTTTATTTATTTAACTTCTACAGAGCTGGGTGATAACCCTATTCTTTCCAAAACACAATGATAAATAAAAACCCCAAGGCCGTCATGACAGACTAAGCCACAGCATGTTCCTCTTATACATGACTTCGTATACAAACCCTATCTACTGTAAGAAAACAAAAATATTACATATGATCGCAATCATGTTCATAAACGCGACAACAACCAGTCACAAAGGTGGTCTTCCCAGACCCAACCCTAACCAACCAAACTATCAAAGGGAGAAACAGCCATGGTATAACCAGGCTTACCCGGTAGGAGCCCAGCACTAGAGGTTGAGCCTCGTACACCTTCAGGAGAGAGCAAAGTCTGCACATTACAAGTTGACGAGTTAGTGGTCAACTTTTATTTAGAATAAATAATCTCTTTCAATCTGAAAATAACGAAACAATTGATAACTCTTACCAGCGATTGTTGGAGGAAGCAAACCCAGTGAACGACCTTGTAGCCACGAGTTGAGCAAAGTAGAAAAACCTCATCATGATCACCAGAAGAATGGGCCAGAAAAACCCCAAGTTTTTCATTCGACAATGATAGCCGTGACCAAGTAACATACAGTACAATACCCTCACGCCATGGATAAACCAGTTTGGGAAGCACGAATAAAAACCCCAGGACATGACCACCTCATGGATAACGACAACAGGAAAACCCTAACTATAATTAAACAAGTAATAAGTATAAGGGCTGGGAGCAGCATGCGACTGATAAACTTCAGTAACAGCAGAACGATAAGCGAGATGCCCAATGAACTTAGGGGACGCCTTTAGCAGAGTTTACAGACTTACAAACCACACGAGGAATATACTCCATGAGAAGCTACAACTTACAGTACCATAACGAGCAAACTCAGACCAGAAGGGTTTTCTCATGTAACCGAGCCCGCAGGAAGAGGGAATGACCAGGTAGGGTTTTAGACAAGCCATTTATATCATCAATACAAGGACGAGAGCTATCCACGTAGCAGTCTAAATTTTCTTCCTGCTATGGGTCGAGACTCCATAGTTTCTTTCCAACTTGTTAAACGATTAAAAATCATATCAACGATACCCAATTATGATGATAAACCCTAATTATAAACTTGTCAACCTTTCCATGTTAAACATATACCTCGAATTGGTTTTGGAACGCCATAAAGCTTGGACCTACAAACAAAGTATTGGTGATAATAATTTCTATGATTAATGATCTCAATGATATCCTTATCATTGTTGAAAGACAAACAATCATAACATATATATTTAAAACATTAGGGTAAGATCCTCACAATGAATAATACAAATTTCAACAATCAAAACCTAGGATGATGTCTTAACACCTTGTATCATGTTCAACAGAAACTTGAAGTCCCTTCTATCATTATTACATAATGAGTTCAATCGTTTATTGAAAACAAAGGACTAGATTTAAACAAGTTTATGGTTTGTTCCAAATATCACATATGGAACAGTAATTAGCATGATAGAAGTCATTTGGAGAATGATGTAATGTAAACTATAATTGGTCAGAATAATATATCACTATTGTATCATAACCTCAGTCTCATGAGAAGAGACAAAAAGTTACATCTATCTATAGAACATATAACTGACAAAACAGTAAACAATGCTAGCATTAAGTAATGTATACGATGAAGTATTTCAAATCCTTTATAGGAGGAAAATTAAAAGATACAGTATTATTAAGACAATTACAAATGATATGAATAACATGATCCAGTGACTTTATACAGCATTAAATAAGAGACATTGTTACAGCGCAATGATAATACAAAGGGACATTACTTCATAGGAGTGCTTAGCTCATTTTATCCGGAACAATAGTTATCACATTTCATGTAAACCATCAACTCTCTATCAAGCAAGATTTCATGAATATTACAAAAAGGGAATTCTACCTTCTTACACGTGACAAACTGTAAGAATATTTAAGTCTTTACCGAGCTTTATGGTTCAGTAAAAAGAATTTTTATGCTTATTAAAATCATTGACAATGATCCATACTTTACCTGTATACCTGTGGAAAAAGGATGGATTATGCATTAGCTCGAAAGCTAAGTAAGCCAGTCAGCTATGGCAATTTCTCCCTTTGAGGTTTAAGAACAAAGACAATCAATAACTGCATTTAAAAACTCACATTAAGATTTAAGCACAATAACAGAATATTTTAGACAAAATCATGATCGTTTAATTAAAACAAACAGATCAAGGAATGCAATTAATAACATTTATTGCCATATTAAATTTTTTTAAATTTTTCGGAAATTTCGGGTTTTGACATTGGCTACCACTAACTACTTCACCAAGTGGATTGAAGCCATACCAACTAGACAAGCCACAAACACAGTTATTATCAAATTTATGGAGAAAAATATCATGTCAAGGTTTGGCTTCCCTATTAAAATAATCACTGACAATGCCCAAGATTTCAATTCCAAGAAAATGGTCAAATTTTGCAATGACTTTCACATCAAATTGGGCCATTCTACTACTTACTACCCCTAGGGAAATGGATTAGATGAGTTTTCTAACAAAATCCTGGTCAGGATCATTAAGAAGTTGCTGCAACAAAACAAAAGGGCTTAACATACCAAGTTGACCTTTGCTCTATGGGCTGATGGAATCACCTCCAAGAGATCCATTGAAACTTCACCTTTCAAATTCATATATGGAACAAAGCTAATATTTCCTGATTCTCTCAAAGGTCCTGCAATGAGGCTGCTACAGGAGAAAGAAGAAGAGCCAAACTCTGAGCTAAGGAGAACCAATCACCTGATTGAGATACAGAAAGTCAGAGACAAAGTACATGTTGAATCCATGTTAGCTCAAGAGAAGGTCAAAAGGAATTTGACAGAAAGACCAAGGTTGATGATTTCCAAGTGGCAGATTTGGTACTAAAATGGGATGTTAGAAGAGAAGACCAAGCCCAAAAATTTGATAACCTCTAGAAGGGGTCCCATACAGTCGTTACTTTCAATGGAAACAACGCTTTCTTCTTGTAGGACAAGGATGGTGAACCGGTGGGGAAGACACCCGTCAATGGGTAGTTCTTGAAGCACTATCTCCAATGAAAACAAGTCTGTCGACCCACCCTCATTGTACATTAGCATTTTTTTATTTTCGGTTAATTTTTTCAATTCTATTTTACAAAAAATAAAAAATAAAAAAGATGCAACTAGTCTACTATTATTTCTACCTCACAGGGAGGATAGCATCCCCGGTTGGAGTCGTTGTTATCACCTCTAGCAAAGCTCCCACAAGGGAAGGAAAGGGAACCCCCCTACTGAAACCCCAAGCATGCCCATTGACCTTTTACACCAAATGAAGAAGCAAAGAACCCAAAAATTGTCTAAGTATCAACAAATTCAAGCCAAATGATCAATCCGCGGTGAGAAAGATGAGAAAATCAAGGTCTTTTGTGCTCAAGGAAGATTGAACGGTCCAGATTGAAGTAAGGCGATCGGACGATGGAGAATGAGGTCGAGACGATCAACAGCCTATATGGTATTTCACTGAGGTGAAACGCACAGACATTAGACCTACAAAATCTGAAGTGGAGGTTCTGCACTTGATCATAGATCAATGGACGAGACAGGTCATGGAATAATCAACGGTTCACAAAATATTTCACTAGAGGAAGAGCTCGAAGGTTAACGGCCAAATCGGACGTGAAATATTCATCCATTTCACCCTAATTCAAATTAAACTCACCATAGATATGATTTGGTGGTTCTAAACAAATGTGGAAGTCTGGGTCCGACGGTCCAAAGCAATTGCGGAAGGCGCACTTGCTCAACGCTTAGTCCCTAGTCTTCCGCTTTCAAAAGAAGTTGAACGACCAGGATTGAAAGAACAAGGCCAGATCAATGGCTGGGAAGCGATTTGCTGAGAAGACTTTCCAACTTTCCAAACCCATGTTGCAGATTGCGAAAGTCAGAACGACATTTGTTTTCAAATAGGAACAGTTGGGTTTCCGATTTCTGCAACCCACATTGCGGAGGTGCAATTTTTCCAAAGGCACAAAATCGAGTTTCTGATTTCTGAAACTTGCATTGCGGACTACGGATCACAGAGGTGAAATTTCCAGGGGTCCACTCAACGGTTCTGATTCTTGGGTACCATATTGCGGAATGCAGATTGCGGAGGTGCAATTTTTTCCAAGGGCTCAAAGTCGGGTTTCTGACTTCCAAGTCCCGCATTGCGGATGGAGGATTGTGGAAGGTGATTTCTAAAAAGTTGTGCAACGACATTCCAGTTCCCGAGTCCCACATCACCGAGGCAAAATTTGACGGGGTCCACTCGACAGGTCCGGTTCCCGAGTCCCGCATTGTGAAATGTGGATCGCGGAGCGAAATTTGGCGTCGTCCACTCGACAGGTCTGATTCCTGGGTCTCGTATTGCAGAATGCGGATTGCGGTGGCTCGATTTCTCCAAAGGCACGAATTTGAGTTTTTGATTTCTGAGACCCGCATTGCGGATTTCGAAAATCAGAACGGTATTTGCAGATCGCGGACTGAAGATCAGAGCAAATTGCAGCCACATAAAATGAAGAATTTTGTAGGGAAAAGACCCAGTTGTTCCACGACTATGGATCGATCTAAAGGCAAAAGAGAGGCACAACTTGGTTATCCATGCAAATCAGCTTGAAATGACCCAATCCGAAGAACAAACAAGTGGTTTGCCGCGGCCCGAAAGTACACTGATAACGCACTGAAGTTTCCCCATCGGTGGGTCTAACAGATCAAGAAGTTGTGGCAATTTACCAGTTTAATAAACATCCACACCTGGCTGAAGTGTTCTAGAATTTTTAGATATTGTGTTAGCCTATAAAGGCAGGTTCTAAAAAAGACCCAAGGGTTGGATATTGGGATTCTGAGAGATAAAATCTCTACATATGTAATAAACTCGCCCTTTCAATTAATATGGAGACCTAATTCTGGAGCATAGATTCTTGTGATGTGCATTTTGATGTTTGTTATTCTTGTGTATGTGTTCTTCATTAGTATTTTCCATTTATTGTCTTCTTCTGTAGTATCTGGATCAAGATTACATGGTCTGAAATTCATATTTTATGATTCAAATGCATATGATTAGGTGCTCCACCCTTTCCTCTTGAATTTGCAAGTTAGAATTCATTTACAAATGCTCTAACTCTGTGATGGAATTTGTTTCCCTTTCTACTACCATCTATTGATATCTTTGACTTGAAAAAACCTCATCTACCTTGCCTCTGGCCCTGGAATTATAGTCCAAATCAGTCATTTGTGATAGAAATCCCATTAATGTTTGACTCCATTCCCAATGATGCTCCTATCCTTAACCCCAACCAGCTGAAAAAAAACTAAAAATCCTTATCTGAAGGTCTAGCCACCACTTTTCATCCCTAACCATCCCATTCAAAAGATATTATGTGAGCTGAAAGAATTGTGATAGAGAGAGCCCTCTCTGTGGTTGGAAAGGCTAGTTTCCACCCACCAAAGCTTGGTTTGAAATAGTTACCTCAGGATCCCTTCTATTGCAACCCGGAAGAAACCTGAGTGATAACACAATCCATTAAAGCAATAATGTTGGAGAACTGATTGATAAATGAACCTTGATCCAAAGCAAACCCATTACATAAATAAAAGGTTATAAATTATTCAAATAGGAATGGAAGATGGCAGATGGCACGGATTTTCCACTATTTCCAGATCAAGATTGACTGTTGTCGAGCAATCATTTCATAGCTATTTGACATATGGATAAAACACTTTAAATTCACTTCCTCTGAAATAAGCAGAACTAAGTAGCAAATGGAATATGTTATAGAAAAATAATATAGTTGGAAAAAGTCTTTATTATGTACAACAAATTATACACATTATATTTGATTTTTTAAGAGAACACATAGTCTACTATGTATACTTTTTTCAAATTTAGCGACTAATGTGAACTTGAGTCCAGTTTTCAATAAATTTGAAAGAAAATTCTGCCAAAAAAATCTATTTTTCATTGAATTGGAAGCCTGGTAACAAAAATAGGCAATCAAAGTTTCCTATTCGATAGTTGTTTGTTTGGAAAAATACATGGATCAGTTATATTGGTCTGTCAAGTTATGAATTAAGTTTTGGTGAGAATTTTGTATATCGATTCCATTGTGTAAAGAATATAAGGAATCTAGGAAGGTTCTTTACCATCTGAAATATTCAGATTGGGATATACAAGTTATATTTCAAAGTATGAAATCCAACATTGACAAGCCAAGATACATGATGGAAGTAAACATTTGGGAAATATCTGAGATACAATCCCTAAATCTAATTATGCAATATTAAATTATAGATGTATATACAACCAACAATGAGGGATAAGGAGACATGCATGCACAGGAAACTTATCCCATCGCAGAAAAATAAGAAAAAAATAATTGTGGGTCATAACATATTTCCTTGTCATCAGAACAGATGAGATGTTTGCTCAAAACATTGGTTCCAAATTAAAAACTTACCAAAAAATTGAATTGTGCTTGGTAGCCTACCAATAAAACAAGATAAGTACAATAAAGCATAAGTGAGAATTCATACTTGGCATTGGAATCGTGAGAAGGCACAACCTAACATGTAAGAGAATAAGAGTTTGGCTCGGAGACATAAATTGATCTACTGCCCACTTAACAACAAATGTGCCATTACCTGCCTTCTTAACTGCAACTACTATTACCATAGGAGGTGCCACTGCACCCCTTTCATATACTTCTTCTTTGTCAAAGGCTTCCATTGAAACATATATCAAGGTCAACCAGGGCCTGCACAAGATGCAGAACAAGAAGAAGAAAGGAGAAGAAGAAATCTAAGAGAACCTGATATTTCATGGTTGCCAAAGTGTTTTAATGGACTGAATTAACACCACCCAAGAAACCAAGAACACCGAATCTAGATACCATTTATTCCTAATTCAAAGGCAATATCTTCCAAATTAAAAAACTTTTTCCAATGAATGTTCTTGCAAGCAGCCTTCCGACCCAACATTTGCTTGTTCTTCGCTATTTATTTCCTTCTCCTCCATGTCATGGGGAGAAATAGTGGCATGAAGTCAAATTTCACCCTGGTAACTACAAAGTCTACAACCACGATAGAAAGGACAAACAATTTTCCAAAATCAATGCAATAATGCAATTATTGGCTTCATTGAACTCGACGGGAATATGACCATGAAGCCCATTGCAGCGTTTCCAACAACTATTGCTTCTCAGTGCATCCTCAATGGTTCAATTTTTTACTACAAATTCATATCCTCCAACCAGACAATGTTATGCATTGAATAAGAGAAAATGTAAAGAAAACATACAGTGTAACCTAAACCAATGTTGAGACAAGATCTTAGTAGGAAGCAGAATGCAGAAAACGATCAAGCATGCAATCGGATCATTGCTTGGAAAACATCAGCAACCTCACTATAACGGCTATATGATTCCTATACCATGGAACACGTCTATGCAGTCTAGACACCATTACTGACTTAGAGAGTTCTCTAGACATACACAGCTCTAACCAAGCATAGGATAATCAATGGTTTAGAAAGAAATGGTTTGACCGAAAAGAAAACTCTCACACATCTTGAGGGGGTTCATAGAGTGAAGCTGTCAGGTGATCAACCCTAAAAGGTTTGTCATCAACACACACAGGTTTGTGCTACATGCATGCCACCATGGATCATCTGAAAGAGGATCGTAGTCTTCTCTAGACAATTCATGAAGACTAATTTCCTTGCAACCTGTCCAAACCCAAGTTGTTGGTTGTTACAAGAGAACCGTTTCCTCACTCTGATTCATGGTGGCACTGGCCTGCCTTCCATTTCACAAGCCTTGCATTATTGACGTTGGAGTGGAGGAATAGCCTTGTCGTTGTCTTACTCTTTATAATTTAATGTTTATGCCCCACTTTTCCATTACAACACTACTAATATAAAACATTCATTTATTGATTTACATATACTACTGGCATGGTTGTAGTGGGCCTAGCCATGAAGAAGTGTGCTTTCAGTCTCGTTGGAATTGTCTTAATATACAAGAGGAAATATTGAGTCCAAGTTGCTTCACTTTGTTGATGGGATAAATTATGTGTTCTTGTAATCAAAGTCAACGGGTGATGTTACTTTAATTATACCCATGGGCCATTCCATCTTGAGTACTTTAGCTCATTGAATACCTTGCACTTCAAAAATTGATAATTTGGATTGCTTTGTAACCCTAGATAGTGCTTCTTCAAGAATGTCTTGATCTTTTAATTCATCTATCATGTCCTTCTCCTTTTATCTTTTGAAATGTTCAAGTATATATATATATGTGAGACATATTGATATGTATGCTCAAGTGTATATGTATGTAGGAGGCCCATGTTTTTCCAAGGCCAGACAATGTATGGGCCTTAGTGATTAATTCACTATATGTATAAAAATAATTTCCTATAACCGAAGGATAACACTCCCTTTCCTACGTCCACAAATACATTCAATAGACTTTCTTTCAACAAATAAAATTTTATTATTTACATACACACAACTTTCTCTCATTTTGCAAGGTGTTTCATTCCCTAGCGTTCAGGGGGATATGCTAGTTTAAATATATTTTGTTATTCTTCCTACTCATGTTCAATTCTTGTAAGTGACGTGAAGGCATGGAAGTTAACTCTAGCAAGCTCTTCGTTGTCACGTAATCTAAGATTTAGCTTTAGCCATTTGTTAAGGATGCCCTCCTTGAAATCTATTAAGCTTTAACTATCTATGGCTTGGCTTCTTTCTGAAGCCAGTACTCATGCAACAAACTCCAAAACTGTAATTGCTTCAACGTTCTTCTCAATCCAGCTTCTGCAACTACCTCCCAAACTGTAATTGCTTCAATGGGGTTCTTCATCAAGGAACCCCTTATTGGGACACGAAAATGATTTGACAAGACTCAAGGAATCGGTGACTGTTGCGGCTAAGCCTCCCTTCTTGCGTAAAACTTTGCTTATGAAGACTCTCATCAACAGCAACAGAAATTCAATAAGCTTTAACTATCTCTTGCTTGGCTTATTCTCAAGCCAGTACTTCTGGGACAACCTCCTTAGAGTACCTACAGTTATCGCATTCATTCTTTTGGCTATGTGTTTGCAATTCATTCTCATGCTAGCATTTCTGAGGTAACATATTGCTAACTAATTTTAGAACATCTAAATTTGTATATAGACAAAGATAAAATAATTCACATTTAATGTTATTGCTAGCTAATTTTAGAACATCTAAATTTGTATATAGCGCAAAGATAAAATAATTCAGATGTAATCTTATGTTGACAGATTTCCTTCTTAGGTTTGTCAGGGTATTGACGCAACACTCTTAAAAACTGCAGATTTCATAGATTTCATAAGGCAGAAACAAATGACAGGCGTGACTTTTTCTAACTTCATGTTTGCTTATTTCAAGCAATCAATCAAATACAAAACTATAAACATCAATCAAATCTTTTAGGAAAAGTCTGTAACCATGGGTGCCTCTGTAACCATGGATGCCTCTTTTACTTTCTGCAAATAAAGAGCCTGCTCAATAGTTTAGTGGGAGCTTTAACTTTAGCTTTAGATTTCGACCGTGTGATTGGAGTAGGGCTAGGTGATGCTTTACCAATAAATTCGAGGCCTCTTTCTTCCTCATCTTGTGAAAGCCATTTCTTATACTCAAGAGCTGCTTCAGAAGATGACAATGCTTTCAACTCTGTTCCCATAATTTGAATAGTTTACCAACACTTTAACAAATTTTCACTAGCTTTTGTAACTTCAACCTTCACCTCCTGTCGGTAACAAACAATTCAAATCTGTGTTTATGTATGTTAAAGCAAACAATTGCATGTTAAATTATAGAATTGATAATGGATGTTGCATGAAAATATAGAATAAACATAGCTAAATAAGAGACTTTTTATAGAGTCGCCATTCTTTTAATAATATGCCATGTGGCATATAGGGATCACAGGAAAACAAAAAAAATTAAAATCTACAAAATACGTCAATGACCAAATGGACGTGAACTTAAAAACTAATGTGTCCAAAACCAAGCCATAACCAAAAACCTTAAATGGTAACTCTTCATTGTTCAATATCAATTTATATTTATGCTGAATTTGGGGTAGATTAATTTGGAGTGGAGTATAATCTATGCTTGAAGATGGGTGGACTATAATGATTATATGGTTTTCCTGTGGGTGGACTATAATCTATGGTTTCTAGCTAGATTATATGAGCAAACTATTTTATAAAAGTTATTTAAATATGTAGCGTTAAACTATTTAATAAAAGTTATTTAAATATGTACTTTATATATTGTGTATATATTATTGTAATGTCTATATATTGTGTATATATTATTGTATGTTTTTTTAAGTATTTTTAATTATCATCATATATTATGTTTTTGTTTTTTTGGTATTTTTAGTTATTATATATTATCTTTTTCTTTCGTGTTTTGTATTTTAAATTTTAATTTAGATTTTTTATTCGTTTATGTTTTTTTTTTTCATAAGAAAAAAAGCATAATTCCATTCATCCAAAGAGATCAGAATTACATTCAGTATTCACTGTAAAAGTGAATTGACCAAAAAATATGGTTCATGTGATGAGACTGTTACGTCTTCTTTCAAGATGCAAAAGGATGTCGCTGCCCTGTTTTTCAACAAAAATGTGGTTCTGTCCCACACGGACTGTCTAGCTTTAAAGCTTCAAAAAAGATTTTATGACATCCATTCATGCTGGTGTACATAAACTGTTATCCCAAAAAAGATTGTTTAAAAACATAAAAACATAGTTTTTCAAACTGTTTATCAAATACATAAACTGTTTTATGCAATGTAAGGTCTGAGAATGAACTCAGTTTTCTGCCCATCCTGTTCTTCTACTGCTTTCCATGTGCCGATAACCATATTCTGCCCTTCTTTGGATGCCTGGTCCGCTTTTTGGTTATTTTCCCTGTATACATGACGGCATATGAAATGATCAAAGGATTGTTTGAGCCTCTGAATAGTATGAAGTACATTAGCAAGTCTAAGAACTCTGCAGGATTGTGTATTGTTGGTCCAATTAATAGTATTCATGGAATCTCCATAAACTGCCAGCCTAGTAATTCCCCGCTCAGCTGCAAATATGAGTAGTAATTTTAAACTCATAACTTCTGCAAAGTTGTTTGTACCCATCCCAAGTCCCATAGTGATAGTAAAAAAATGAGATTCGGTTAAATAAAGAACAGCTCCCCCACCGCAGATCCCATTGCTGGCAGCTCCGTCAAAGAATCCCCACGGGGAAGATCTGTCGATTTCCATATCCATATTCCGACGCTGCTGTGCATCCCTCACGTGTTCGGGGTAAGCCTTGTAGAGACCCACCGTCATAGTACCAATAATCACTGGTATGCACGTTTTATCCTGAAAAATGACTCCATTCCTTGCCAACCATATCCCCCATATGATCAACAGAGGTAGGGTCTTCTGTTTTTTAGTGTGCGCCCATCTCCACCATCGCTCCCAGGCTTCACCGACAGAGTTTCCTTCCCATCGACATTCAAAACCCACCAGTTTTGAGCATTCAGACCAAACAGCAGTCGTGAACCGGCACTTGATGAAAAGGTGTGTTACGGATTCCGATTCCATTTTACACAAAGCACACCAACCCGGACCCTGGAAACTCCTTTTCTGCAAGATGTCCCAGGTCGGCACCCGGTTTTCCAAAACACACCACATAAAGAGTCTGTTTTTCGATGGGCAATTAAGTTTCCACAGTGAACTCCACCACCAGGCCTCGTCCCGTATAGCAGCTCCAGCGCTAAGCACTTGATAGCCCATCTTTGGAGTGTAATGCCCCGCCGGATCAGGTTCCCAAATCATAACATCCTCCGTAGCCGAGAGATGTATGCCAGCACGATTCAATCCATGGATATAATTGCCCAGAAACACAGCCTCCGGTTCCCCCAATCCCAAAACATCCGCAGTTTTCCAATGTTGGATCCACGGTGCATCCGGTCGCTGATCAGCCAGCTGATTAAGGGTGAATATCCCCCGATTTTCCAGCGAATGTATAACATGATCGGGCAGCAAATGTGATTGATCACTTCCAATCCAGGGATCTCTGCCAACTCTCACCATTTCTCCATTACCTATATCCCAAGCCAGATTATTTTCCACCAGTGAGAAGGATTTGACCACAGCCTTCCATATCACGGATCCCCCAGTATGTGATTTCCGAGGGTTCCTTATCCAATCCTCCAGACTAGTGTCTGAAATATACTTCCTTTTAATAACCCTGGTCCAGAGACTATTAGTCTTGATAAGTCGCCAACCTCCCTTAGCTGCCAGCGCCTGAGCAAAAAGAAAGATATTTTTTAAGCCCCAGCCTCCAAGACCCTTAGGAACAGCGATCCTCTTCCAATTAACCCAGGGTGTAACCTGACCTTCCTTCTTACCACTCCACAGGAATCTGAAACATAACCGCCTGATCTGTTCAAGGATTCCTTTGGGTATCCAAGACAAGGACATCCAATATACAGGGATGGCTTCTAAAACGGCCTTAACCAGGACCAGCCTGCCAGCACGCGACATCCACTTGTGACTCCAAACATTCAGTCTTTTCTCCACCTTGCCAATTAACCATCTCCAGTCCTGCTTAAGATAAATATTTGCTTTAAGGGAGAAACCCAAATATTTCAACCCCTCATCAAGAGTAGTTAATTTGAAAGGAAAGAATGCAACGAGAGCCCGTTCCTCCTCCTGTCGTAGCAAATGGGTAGTAAGGGTGGACTTGTCAGCATTTATGTCCATCCCCGTTGCAGTAGAGAACAAATCCAGGATCTCCTTCAAAGCCCGAGTATCCCTTCGATCTCCTGAGCAGAAGATGAGGATGTCGTCCACAAATAAAAGGTGGGTAATAAATAAGCGATCCCCAATGTTAATGCCTATAAACCGCCCCTGTAATTTTGCATCGATGATTGCCCTGCTCAGACCCTCAGCCACCAGCAGAAAGAGTAGTGGGGATAGCGGACAGCCTTGCCTAAGGCCTCTTTCCGCATGAAAGAAGGGGGTTGCAGCTCCATTCAATAACACAGAGAAAGATACAGTAGTTATGCAAGACATGATCCATCGAATAAAATTTATATCAAAACCCAGATGTGTTAGGAGAAGTCTGATATAAATCCAACTCACCTTGTCGTATGCTTTGGACAGGTCAATTTTGAGAATAGCTCCTTTGATGTGCCGAGTTTTCATGCTGTGAAGGCCTTCCTGTGCCACCCCTATAGCCTCATGAATCTGACGTCCCTCAAGAAAGCCAAACTGTTCAGCTGTGATATGTTCAGAGAGTGTTACCTTGAGTCTCCGAGCAATGACCTTCGACACAATCTTGTAAATACAATTGCACAATGAAATAGGTCTGAACTCTGAGAGAGTAACCGGATTATCTGTCTTTGGTATGAGTGCTATAAAGGTAGAATTAAAACAGGCAGGAAGCCTTCCTGTCATCCGAGTATCCTCAACCACCTGAAGAAGATCCAGTCCCACAATCTCATACAGTGCAACAAAAAATTCCATAGTCCATCCATCCGGCCCGGGGATCTTATCTTTTTGAAAGCTACCAAGAACCTCCTTTAGCTCCTCCTCAGTAACAGCCCTCATCAGTCTTCTATTATCCTCTTCCTCAGCAAAACGAGGAAATAATTATGCAATCCTTATAACTTCTGCTATAGAGGCCTGTACAGGAGCCTTGAATAATTGATGGAAATGACCCACCCCACATCTAGCCTTGCCTTCAAAGTCAAAATGTTCAGAACCATCTTCATCTTTCAAGCTCCAGATAGTATTAATTGCCTTCCTCCCCCTGGCATATGCATGAAAGAATTTTGTATTCTCATCCCCGCATTCCAGCCATACCGCCCTGCTCTTGAGTCTCCAGGTTTCCTCCTTCTCCATCAAAAGTTTGTTTCTAATGCCTTCCATCCTGACCATATCAGCCTTGGATTCCACAGTCAGGAGTCCCCCTCCATCCCCCTCATATATCAGTAAAAGTTCATCCTCAATTTGCTTCAGAGCAGCATCATCCCTAATTTGCTTTTCAAAAGCCCACTTTTTAATAGCTCCTTTTAACCGTTGAATGTTCTCAGCGAACTGGAAAGCCCCAGTACGAGCATGTTCCACATCAAAAGGTCTCCAAAGGTCCAGAAAGAGCTCTTTAAATGATTCATCACTGAGCCAGTTCTTGTTAAATTTAAGAGAGCTTGGTGGATTATCAAGTCCTTTCCTGATCTCAAGAAAGATAGGGAAATGATCAGAGTCCCCACCGCACCCCACCCACTGTCTAATCTGTAGAAACCTATCCACCATCTGTTCAGCCACCAGGAACCGATCCAGTCTTTTTTCCACCCGAGCCTCTCCACTCCTATTATTCCTCCAAGTGGGTTTCAGTTTGATAGGTTCAATATCCAGTAAGTTCTTATGAACCAATTTCTGTTGAAAGTACCCTGCCAAAGGGTCCGCATGTGCCAAAGGTCCCCAGACTTCTGAATGCCCGAGTGTAAAGTTTAAATCACCACCCACCACAACCGATCCACCCTCAAAGAGCGGGTCCTGTAGAAGTGTTTCCCAGAAAGGCGCCCTATTAACATAAGGCCCGTAGACATTAACCACAGTGAAGCAAGTGCCCAAATCAACAGAGAGAAAATCTGCTCCCAGCACAAAAGCCATTCCCCAGGCATTAATCAATTTAATCGCACAATTTCTCCATCCAACAGCTAACCCCCCAGAGCGACCCCTCACATCCAGGGTCAGAAAAGTCCATCCCACCAACCAATGTTCCAATTTCTCCTTAATGATAATACCTAAACCTAAAGTCTCTTGTAGCAGAATCACATCAGGGCGTTCAAGAGTAAGCACCCTCATGAAGGCTGATTTCTTTTTTGGCCCAGCCAGACCCCGACAATTGAAGGACATGATCTTCATATCCGCACATTCGTCCGGGCATTCACTGCTCTAAGTGCCCTTTCAATAGAAACTTGTTTCCCATCCCGTAGATCCAAACGGGTTCGGCTCTGAGCCTTAGATAAATGAGACCTCCGGCCTCTGCCCCTCCGGGCCATCACCTTCGTCTTACCCAAACCCCCCCCGGATAATTTTGAACAGGAACGAAGATTATACCCAGAAGCAGATGATTCGGGTGAAGAAGGCTCAGGGGACAAATCCACCTTCCCAGGGTCCGGTTCAATAGAAATCAAATTGTCCTCCAGAAGGATAGGTGTTAAGACAGGGAGGTGTGCATCAGGTTCACCCACCGATAAGTTACAGCCCCCACAGGATGACGGATCAATAGAAAAAGTAGCATTCTCATTAAAACCCGACATAGATAAATTCTTCAAACCCTCAACCCAATCAGAACCGACCACAGAGCATCGATTGATAAAAAGATGTATAGAGGGTGAAAAGGAAAAAGAAGGAATACCCGGCATGGAAGGTCCCGTCACAGCTACCACAGCCGACGAAACAGGCTCTGTAAGGTCCTCGGATGCAGTAGGTGCTCCCTCGAATAAGTCCCGTGCCGCTTCTGAAGTCGGGCCAGCAGAATCCACCACACCGACAATCCGGTCTCCATCCAAATCCATCTGCTCAGTTACCATCTCTTCGTTCTGCAGTTCCGGGGGATCTTCCAAAGTAGTCTGCTCCGGAGGGTTTTGGATCCCCCCATAAGGTGAACGAGGCGGTGGATGACAGTCAGTCTCCGGGTGACCATAGACATGGCACCGCCGACATCTGAAGGGTAAGTTCTCATAATCCAGCATCTGGGTAATACAAACAGGTCCCCATTCCAGATTAATATGCTCCGGCAAACCTTCACGCACATTAACATTAACCAAAATTCTTGCAACCTGTTTGTAATGCGTCTTCAAATAGGAAAGATCAGCTTCCAGAAAATTTCCAAGGATATCCCCAATCTGACGAAAATGGCGAATATCCCAGAAGTGTAGAGGAAGTCCCGGTAGTCTAACCCACACCGGGGACAGGTCAATTCTCTCCCGACCCGCATCAAATAGAGGATGCCATGGCTTCAACAATACCGGTTTCCCTTTTAAATGCCAATTCTTGTTCAAGATTTTGGGTATATCTTCCTCTGCACGGAGTACCACCGCAAACCATCCACGGAGCAGCATGTCCACCTCAGGAGTGTATCCCAGCACCTCGCGCCACTGTGACTCCACCCAGGCCATCACCGTAGGCCGAGCAAAAATTCTGCCCATAACCCTACCAACCAGCGTCATGCAAGACATCTCGAGTACTTGTTCCCAGGCAATGTCTTCTCCTACTGCATAGCTACCCACAGAACGAGTTTTGACCCAGCTTCTCTTCCTCCGCCGGTTCGGTCCCTTACGAGCAGCCCCGGCCCCTGAAACAGCCCCAACTCGAGCCTGCTGAGACCTAGCATCCGTAGCAGGGCTTCCAAACCCCCTATGTTCGTTTATATCCAGAGGCACCCGCAAAACCCCTCCAGATTCATCTTCATTCGTCCCAACCAGCTGCTGAACCTGACGAGCCACCCCTGCATCTGCAATCTTCTCAAAACCTACCACAGCTTCAAAGCCATCCTGTAACCCCGACACCTAAAAGCCCAGATTCCTAGCAAAGTAGTCATCAGCCTCTCTCCAGTCCGGACTACCCAAGAAATGCTCAACCAAACCAGCATTTTCCAGACTTTCTAGCAACAAAACACCCGGGGTTCGAGTCGAATATTCCGAGGTCAGTAAGTCATTTTCCGGCCTCAACTGCCCGCTCCCGGTTGTTACTGTACCTCCAGGCCCCATCAGAGAGACGCCATCCAGGCCCCTCATCAGCCCTCCACCTGGCGCCCCCCAGCCGTCTAAATCCGCCACATGTACGCCAACGAAAGCATCCGAATCCATACCTTCTCCGTTTTGAAACACCTAAACACCCACAAAATTCCTGCAGAAACCCTCTGCACCGTCACAGACGGCAAAACCCTGACGCCTCAGAGAAGAACCTCCAACAGCAAATATAAAACTCGTCCTCGAGTAAAACCAACCATCCTTTTCGGTGCAAACAAGGTATAAGTGACAGGGAGGGGTTGGCTACGGCCTCTCCCCTACAGCGACCGTTAGCTCCCATCTACCAGTCCCCCATACGAAACATTTTTATTCGTTTATGTTATCTTCCTTTAGATTTAATAAAAGTGTATGAAAAAATTAATTGAATTTTATATAGTGCTTCATTTTAAAAAATACAAATGATATATCTATCTTTATATATAATTTATTACAATCCCGATGCCCTTCTCTACCAAGCCACATAGGCTGTGCGAACTTCTAAGCAATTTTAAAAACAAATTGCTGCTATTGTTATAAAATCTAATCATTGCATTAAGCCATACACCGTGCAAACTTATAAGCAATTTTCAAAAAAATATGCTATTATTTTTATATTATAAAATCTAATCATTGCATTAAGTCATAGGCCGTGCAAACTTAGTAACAATTTTTTAAAAAATATGCTAACTTGTAGCCCTAGCATCTCCCCTTGTTAACTTTAGAAATCACTTTATAATTTTCATAACTAATACACATTCAAACAGATTTGAAACCAGAGCCTTTACATTATTAGTGCCACTAAATGTCAGGCTGTATAGTGCGCACTAAATGCCGAATGTCCAGCGGTGTTGTACGGTGTTCCCAGCTTTAATGTCTGTCTGTCTGTCTGTCTATCTGTATGTCTGTGTCGGTACACGAGATCCCAAATGTCTAGCAGTGTTGTTCTGTCTGTCTGTATGTCTGTGCCGGTACACGAAATCCTGGGCAAGGCCGATCAATCTAGCGTAACCTCGAATAAAACCTGGCCGTCCTGTTGATGGAAAATAGTTAGTGAAGTTAAATTCAGGTAAAATGAGCTATGGGTAAACCTACACCCACTATTGAAGGGGTCATGAATAATATTAGAAAGCTTGTCAAATAGAAAAATAGCTAAACATCATCCAGAAAGCTCAATCCAGAGCCATTATAATATAACCTGCGTTTAAAGCTTGTCAAATAGAAAAATAACCCAACCGCATCCAGAATGCTCAAATCCAGAGCCATTACAATATAACCTGCCTATAAAGCTTGTCAAATAGAAAAATAGCCAAACAGCATCCAGAAAGATCAATCCAGAGCCATTACAATATAACCTACATATTGGTATAACATCATGAATAATCTTCAAAAGCTTGTACAACAACATCATGAATAATAATCTTCAAAAGCTTGTTCAACAGAAAATAGCACAGCAGCAACTCCCTCTTTTACCCTAGTTATAGTAACGAAATCATTTGGAAAGAGAAAAATAGACGCTACTTATATACGGATGGTACTGTGAAGATCGTTTGCACCGCCGTGAGCAACAGTATAACAATTTTGCCCCTGCCAAAGGTAAAGTTCTCTACGGGGATGAGAAATGTTCCTTCACAAGTTCACCAATCTGGACCTTGACTTTATTTCCGTAATTCAAATTCACTTTTTCTGTCAGCTTGTCTAACAGATCTTCCATACCCAGGGTGACTTCTTCGAATTGATGCCCAATCCTCTTAGCAAAGCCACGTATTCTTCCGAGTCGATCAAGGTGTTCATGAGAACCACGTAACACGCAACGTAACTACAGAGTTACTCTTCCATAACCTAATTGCTTTTGGGATACTCTTCATTTGGCTTGGCAGTGGCACACATCCCAAAAGCGATTAGGTTACAGAAGACTAACTCTGTATCGTCTTGGACTATGATTGGAGGAAGAAACAATGTGTTGGTCTGAAGAACAACATGTAGCACAAATTCAAAATCATTGGAAATAGCATTAGTTCAGCTTTAGCTTTCATATAGTACCACTGTTCTAGTAAATGAAAGCAATTATTAGGTAAGTCGGCAGAACATACAAAAGAACAAGAAGACAATAGGCAGAGTGGTTCCATACATTTCATATAGTACTGAAGAAAACGGTCTTTGAAGGAAAATCTAGAAAGTGTAACATATCTAGAAATGCCAATGCAAAACACGAGAAACAAAGTTCTCAGATTTTGGTTTCCAATAAGGTGTGATCTTTTGGGGGAAAAATGTACCAATTTAGTTATAAACTAGAACAATCTAATTGTAAGAGAAAAGTGATCTGGCTACTAACACATGAATGCCAACATGGAGTGATGATTCAAGCATTACAAAGTTCAAGAGTAATTTTCAAATTACATTTTATATTAACTGCATGTGGGCGTCAGACAGTAATATAAGTTTGGCACTTAAATCAACAAGTCAATTTCTGCAGATCAAATGACTATAAACATCACCAGTTACAGTAAGGTTCAAAACAAGCACATATACCACAAAAGAGGGAAGGAATATAGTTTTCTCCTAAATCCACATGTACTGATCCCAGCGCTCCATTGAGCTAAACATTTCATCCCACATCCTACAATAACACGTTTGCCACAACCCCAAAGAAAGAAACTAATCTTTCTTTGTTGATTTGTTAATAAGTGACTTGTGAATGTGAAGGATGATACCTCCACTTGCAATGGTACCTTTGATCAAAGTATCAAGTTCTTCATCTCCTCTGATAGCGAGCTGCAAATGCCTTGGGGTGATACGTTTAACCTTGAGATCTTTACTGGCATTTCCTACCAGTTCTAAAACCTCTGCAGTGAGGTACTCCAGAATGGCTGCAGAGTATACAGCTGCAGTTGCTCCCACTCTTCCATTTGCAGATACTCTAGATTTTAACAGACGATGGATACGTCCCACAGGAAACTGCAACAAGAACAAACAGTTCAGTCAACATATTACAGGAATCTTATGGAGTTCTTGCTTACAGGAGTATCTGAATTGTTACAAAGCTTCAATGAAGATGGTTCTTCCACAAAAGAGGATACCTAGAATTACTTCAGTTGAATCAAGATTTTGACAAGAAAATTTCTAGAAAATAAATAAATACAAATGCAAGCCAAGCAACTGAAAACCCTGTCCCACAGAGTTCAACATATTACAAGAATCTTACGTAGTTCTTGCTCTCGGGAGTATTTGAATTGTTATAAAGCTTCAAATAAGATATTTCTTCCAGGAAAAAGGATGCCTATAATTACTTCAGTTGAATCATTATTTGACGTGCAAATTTATAGAAAGAAACCCCCAAAGAAAGAAACTAATCTTTCTTTGTTGATTTGTTAATAAACTTGTGAATGTGAAGGATGACACCTCCACTTGCAATGGTACCTTTGATCAAAGTATCAAGTTCTTCATCTCCTCTGATAGCGAGCTGCAAATGCCTTGGTGTGATACGTTTAACCTTGAGATCTTTACTGGCATTTCCTACCAGTTCTAAAACCTCTGCAGTGAGGTACTCCAGAATGGCTGCAGAGTATACAGCTGCAGTTGCTCCCACTCTTCCATTTGCAGATACTCTAGATTTTAACAGACGATGGATACGTCCCACAGGAAACTGCAACAAGAACAAACAGTTCAGTCAACATATTACAGAAATCTTATGGAGTTCTTGCTTACAGGAGTATCTGAATTGTTACAAAGCTTCAATGAAGATGGTTCTTCCAAAAAAGAGGATACCTCGAATTACTTCAGTTGAATCAAGATTTTGAGAAGAAAATTTCTAGAAAATAAATAAATACAAATGCAAGCCAAGCAACTGAAAACCCTGTCCCACAGAGTTCAACATATTACAAGAATCTTATGTAGTTCTTGCTCTCAGGAGTATTTGAATTGTTATAAAGCTTCAAATAAGATATTTCTTCCAGGAAAAAGGATGCCTATAATTACTTCAGTTGAATCAAAATTTGACATGCAAATTTATAGAAAATAAATAAATACAAATGCAGGTCAAACAACTGAAAACCCTGTCCCACAGAGGGACTGAGGCCTGTATTCTCCAATTCCAGGTATTCTTGACATGGATTTGTATCAAGGGTTGCCAGGAAGATAAAGCATGTTTTTCCAAGATAACCATGAATATGTAGCCTGTGATATTGTACATTCTGGGATGGAGGCCATGGAAACTTGTGGAGAAAATTTACAAATTTAATGCAGAAGAAAAATGACTAGTAATTTATCAGTCTACCGGGAGAAGAGAGAATGGAAACTCGAATCAATTATACAAGTTGGGGTGCATTCCATTCTTCGGTATACATCAAAAAAATGTAAGTCGGCCCCTATTACCTTGGAAAAAGCATTTAATAGTTAATACATAGAGAAAGACAGTATTTTGATTAAAGAATGGGGATAGGGAGCCGAAGAGATCATAAAGGCCATGTAAGTAGAAATGTTTATTTGCTAAATCAATGGAAGGAATACCTGTAGTGACCCTGTACAAGACTTGATTACATAAATAAAGCAAGCTCCACCATTAACTTTAAAAAAAAAACGGTGAAGTCTGTATATAAAGTGTCACATAGAAATCAATACAGCTGTAAATGTGTTGGCTTAGACAGTAAATGAAAGCAAGTTCTGAATTTGATGGAAGGCTTTTCCTTTGTGACTTTTCATTGGAGGAACCTGAGCAACAATGGAATTCTCTAGGATATGATTCCATTCATATTCGGTGATCCAATACCGCGGCTCTCCCATCCGTCTATCAGCACTCTCGAAATGAGAATGGGACACTCGCTGTGAAGCGTGCAGCCACGCCGATGTTGGCATTGTTTTCATTGATGGCAACACAGTCTGACAGATGGCTGAATAGATCACAGCAAGGAGAACAGGAACACGATCATGCAAGTGAGCAGGAACAGTGAGTTGCAGGCGGTCTGAGAATCCGCTGCGGGGAATCGCCGGGGATGCTGAACCTTATTGTCGGGAATCGGGATTTACTTACCGTTCCAAATATGATTGACGGGACTTCACTCGTCGGCAATGGTAATAATAGTTAATGCAAGTCGTCCGTCCGCTTCTTTAATAAAGAGGGAGATAGAGGGTGAGCGAGGTATCGTTTCTGTACACTTCTTTAATAAAGAGGGAGATAGAGGGTGAGGGAGGCGCCGTTTCTGTACAGCGTATCGCAGCGTCCGATGGCCATTGAGTGTACCACGCCCAGGACCCACCCCTCCCTCCACTAGGGACCTCCTTTTCACACTACTACTATGACGCCGTCCTGTCAGCCACTTTCTACCGAGAAAGTAGGGAAGAGAAGAGATGTCGCCCGCTGCCAGCCCACACTGACGGTGGTGGTGCAGAGGAAGCGGCGGCCGTTTACTTACGGGCTCGGCGTTCGTGGTCCAACTTGACAAAAAGTTAGGCTTATTGATTGTTTTATAAAGAAGTTTGATTTTCAGACGGGGGTTAATGGTACTCTCTTAGCCTCCGCACATGGAGGTAAAAAGGGCGCCCAGGGGGCGCCCTTAGCTGACATCAGCTGGGCTAAAAACGCCCCTTTGCGCACATGCAACTGGAAAGCGGAGGCGAAGGCGGGGGGCGGGTAAATTTAAAACCGTAAGCTGAAAACGCGGCTGGTTCAAAACGTGCTGTCCGAACTGGTTCAAAACGTAGCCTGTAAGCTAAGAACGCTGTCCAAAACGGTTCAAAACGTAACCTCAGCTGTCAGTTTTGTACTGTAGCTGTCAAATTTTGTCAGAGAGCATCGATGCCTGAAGGCAAACCCAGGCTGTAGGGGGGTCTGCTAGAAATGCCCGAAATTTGAGCTCAGGGGCGCCCTCGAGCGCGCTCGAGGGCGTTTTTTTCCCTCCATGTGCGGAGGCTATCTGACTCAGGACAATCGGCCCCCTGCTGCCTTCTGAGGCGTTTCAGGACCGACCCTGCAGGACACCCCGGTGCTGCAGATGGGGGTCAATACGGAGGAAGACAAGTGCTTGCAGTGGCTGGATTTTCTCTTTCTTTACTGCGGGTTAGCGGAGGGTTGCAGTGATCAAATTTGAAGGGTGGTTATTAATTTTTATTGGAAGGGCATTTGTTCCTTGAGTCCTTCAAAGATGAAGGGTAATTTAAATAATTGTACTTCAATTGACAAGTATAAATTAACTAAACCCTTCCCCCAAAAAAAATGCAAAGCACAAATCTTTTTCATCTAAATATTGACAATCTTAAACAATTGAGCACTCCTAAATATCTAAATGATAAAATGGTATCTTTTCAATAAAACCAAAATTGAACACATTAATTTGACATATGTGTAACATTAATTTTACAGTTCATTAAAATAACAACTATTTTGTTGTATTTTTCTGGGTTAGATCACACTTCATTATACAGAAAAACTACTTAGACTATGCAATAACCATATTGGGGCATCTACATGATGTTATGCATACTGCTGAGAAAATTACTTACTGTTAACTATGTACAAAAATAAGCCACTAAGAAAAATGAGGCTATAATAAACCTACAACTAAAATCTACATATAAAACCAACCAAAACCTTAATTCAAACTAGAGAGAGGGAAACCATCCAAGCTTGAGAGATGTAAGAATAATGGACACTAGGAAACTAAGAAAAAACAATGCATAGCTAAAAAAAATATTAAAAAATAATCCTCCATACCAACCAAGTTAGCAACACTAGCATCATAAGGGCCTGGGCAGCAAATTTTGTTGTTCAACACTTGTCGTGACAACATACAGGTATGGGATGGAGGGGAAATGGAATCAATCCTAAGTCAACTAGAGCCTTGCAACTCGCTACATGTTTGAGTATCGACAATCTACCTTTTAAATTGAACCACAACAACAAAAGAAGTTTGTTAATGGTTCGATTTGCAAAAATTCTAGATACATGAGTAATTAAGAGCTCGAGGCTCTAAAATTTGATGTGTTTTTTACCAATCCACAATTCGGTGAATTCATAGTCACTAGCATGAAATTTAAGATATTTAATGAAGGAATTAATATATCTATCTCTATGTTGAAACTGTTTTCCATGCTAATGTAGGCCACTTCCCTCCTTATTGTCTTACCAAAAGGCATGATAATAAGGAAGAAGACTTAAAATTATGGACTTCACCATCAAAGAATCCTTACAGTCACACTGGTAAGGAGTTATAAGAAGATCAAAACAATCCAACGTGTCAAATCTTAGATGATAGTGCAAATTAAAGACTTATATGGTAAATTTAATATAAGACTTACTTATAGTTGTCTCTTACTCTTTGTGTCTTGACACATTTGATCATTTATGGTTGTCTCTGCGCCTTGAACCAATTGATATTATAAGGTGAGGATGTGCATGCATAATAATCATTAGTCATGACTATGCAATGAGGATTTAAATGGAAGAGGATGTAAAGACATGTAATTTTTACACGTATTTTGGTGGCGAGTGTCAAAGAGAAATGTGGTCAGAAACCACATATTTTTGGAAGGACGGAGGGAGATTACATGATCATGATCATGCCACCCATCAAATTGAAGACAATTTCTAAGCCATTTTTTTTTTAAATTTAATTAATAACCATTGTGGTACTTTGGTCCAAATGTTTTTTCTAACTCATTGTTTCTCCATATTGTGTTCCTAGTGCCACCTCTCTATATCAATGCATAAATCAACCTCAGCTTGGTTTGTGGTTCTAGTTGCATGCCATTGAGTGTTGTTTAGAGTTGTCGTGAGTCTATGACATTCATGCAATAAATGAAGTCTTCTAGGGGAGGACTCATCAAAGGGGAAATTTGAATTTCATTTTGACGAAAAACTAGTGGACATTGGTATCCAGGTTCACATAGG
Source organism: Larix kaempferi (assembly GCA_027924585.1). NCBI lineage: Eukaryota > Viridiplantae > Streptophyta > Pinopsida > Pinales > Pinaceae > Larix > Larix kaempferi. The sequence continues at coordinate 16,563,945 of BSBM01000541.1, forward strand.
TAGTAGGGACAATGTTTCGGTCTTGTTTTGGGCCTAGTAGTTGTTCTGTTATTACAACCATAGTCATTGACACATTGTCACACCTTAGATCTCAGCCCGAATTGAGTCAGGATTCAGAGTCAAATCCCAGTGGCTAGTACATCATAGTCGTCAGTCATCTCTCGTCACCTTGCAAAGCTAAGCAGTAAGTGCATGACATGAGTGAGTGAATGATTATAATTTATGATATTTCCAATATTTTGAATGACGAGTCGAATTTTATAGAATAGGAATTTCAACATATAAATTGAAATTTATATAGATGGGTAATTTCAAATGTTTCCCTTCTTTTGAAATGTTGATATAAATTATGTCTTTCATATTGGAAGGATAAAATTGGGATTTTAATTTTTTTTTGAAGGGCAATTTTAACTTTACACTTCTAGGAAGGGCTAGAACCCTTTGGAAGGGCTGGGAAGGGTTCAAATTTGAACGTTGGAGGGTTGTCTATTTTTGAGCGAGAAGATCAGTAGTTGAGATAGGGTGATCGGTAGTGGACATATTAATGGTGTTGGTTGACCTCAGTTTTGAAACAACTATTTACTATAAGTGGTTCATAAAAGCACTTTATGTCCAAGTAATTCTTAATATGTTCATGTTTTTAAAATTATTTATAAAAAAAATTGAACTACATTTTGAAATAAAATGAATATTTGAAATTGGAAAATCATTTTAAGTCACATCTACTTTAAGTCACATCAATGTTCAAGCATTGGTCCCAATCAAAAATACACTAAGGCACACTAAGACTAGACAACTTGGAACTTTGTGGTTGACATGGCATCATTTTGGATTAGTCACATCTCAAGACCAATATGGTTAGATAGAAAACACGACAAAGTATATGTCATAAAAATTTGGAGGAAAAACAATCTCAGGAACATGGAGAATTAAGCTGCACCACTACCAGTAAAAAAAATGCTCACTTAGTGGCATCCCTCCCCTACCGCACACCGCACAAAATGGGCATCAAGACCCATCTAATAAATATTAGCTCGTACTCGTACCATGGTAACCTTAGCTCATACCTATCTTAGTACGTACATAGGGTTACAGAACGGTACCGTATGGTCACTATCCTGTCCCGGCCAGCTAGGCAGGCCGGCAAGAGCTATCCATAGCTCATCTCCATATGGTCCATAAAGTTTGATATTTTTAATAACCTTTCCCAATTCCTTAGACTTGAGCTTTATTTGTGTACTTGAATTTAAATTCATTGAAGAAATAATCTCTAATAAACATCTCCATTCTTTTATTAAGAATTTAAACCTAGGATCAATCCTTCAAGCAAGAAGAAAAATGGACACATCTCCCTCCCCTTGCACATTGTTCGTTGGATCAATATGACATACAACTTATATTCAATCAACATTCTCTTTAAGGTTAGGTTTTTATGGGCATCTGTACTCCTTTCACATTCAATAAAAGAATAATAGATGGTTTCACTTTTCCTGTGAGTCATCCATGCTCTAAGAGCTACCTTTATAGTCATTTGCTTGGCTTCCTTCACTTCCTTTTTCGCTAAATTTTTTCCAAAGAAAGGAAAGATTTACGACATTTTACTAAGGAAAGGCCAAGACATAAATCCAGACCTCCCTTAATATCCAAGACAACAATATAATTACAATATCTCCTTATATCCAAGACAACAATATAATTATAATATGTCCTTGGTCACGTCCTCCTTTTTCTCTATGCCAATTATTTTTCAGCTATGTGTTATAGGACTGGATGTTAGGTAGCTGTTGGTATATTTCTCTTTATGCGTATTTTGTTGATTGCAATTTGTTGTTAGCACTTGTCGAGGGACATTACCACCTAGTGACTCTTATTTTGTACAAAATGCTTGATGGAGTAAACAAATTTGTGAGATCCAAAAATAATTAAAAATAATATAAATTCAATTTTTATAATTCTGCCACATTCTCTTTATTTTGAACATCTTGGCATAGTGTGACTGATAACAATTTCGTGTCAATGTTTACTTGTTTCATGCGTCTTTGTTTTGAATTTCTTGGTACGATGTGACCGACAACAATGTCATCTCAATGTTTACTTGTTTGCTACAGTGCATCTTCTTTGTATTTCTCTTTGAACTTCATATTGTTAGCCAGCTAGTGATAACATGGGTGTCACTACATTTCATGATCCTTCCTATTGCAAGCTCACCTTGCATAGTACATATATGGGGAAAATATTCCTCTTACCAGCATTTTTCTTATTTGTGGTTCCATCACTGGGTTTGCATTTTCCTTATTTGTGGTTTATTACTGTGGTTTTGTTAGAAGATATTATGGCTCATGTCCCATAGACACTTCTATTGGTCTATCTAGTGTTACATGAATCAACATGACCACCCATAACGATACAATGTTACATGAACCGACATGGCCAACCCTACCCACTAAAATTCCTTCAGACATGCCTAAGTTTGAAGGCAAACCCAAGGAATACCCAGCTATCCATGTGATGACTTTTCATCTATGGTGTGCATCCAACTCTTATATGGATGATTCTATTTGTTTGCGTATTTTACAAAGGAGTTTAATTGGGGCAGTGGTGAAATGGTACATAGAGTTACCACGAGCATCTTTCCAAACTTTTAACTCAGTTGCAATGGTATTTCTTAACAACTTTCAACTTCTGTTCCATTACAAAACTAGAATCGAGCTATTAACATCCTTTCGTCAGGATAAATCAACTCATATCTCTGACCACATTCATGAATGGCAAAGGAGACGTAGTTTGAACAAGGCTCAAATCCCTGATGAATTCCTTACCGATTGGCTCATCAACCATTGCAACCTCTGATTGCAAAAGATGTGGCTCTTTTTGGGGCTCATATCGAGGAGCAGGCTATTTTTAAGGCCCATCAATTGGATTTGGTTTATTCCCAATCTAGGAGGTTGTATGAAATTCTTCCCAATGTTCCTAGAGTATAAGCTGACCCAACGAAACATATCCTGACACCTCATGCCGATGGAGTGATCGGTGCAGTTGGGAACAATCTAGTTAGCCCAGGTACCAACTTTTCAAGTCAAAATTCACCAACAACTGGTCAGATTCAAACAAAACCTTAAACCCAACCCTCCTTCTGATGTTCTGTCAATACATAACTCTCAAGGAAACCAACAGCCTGGAGGGAAGAAAAATAAGAATAAGAAAAATGGGAATAAGGGGACAAACAATGCGAATAATAACAACAACACTAATGTTGGTGGGGCAAGTAATGAAAAAGCTAAGATGAAATTCCCTTTATTTTTATGTAGGGAAGATCATCTAACATACAAATTCCCTAAGATGGAAATGGCACAAAAGTTGTTGGCTCGGCAGGAAGGGTCCTCCCAACCCGCTGTTTTATTCAATCCATTTCCTCAACATCAGCAGCAGATGATTGTTGGATCTCATCAAAACCCTGTAGCTTCTCAAGGGGGCAACCAGGGAGCCTCCTCTCAAGGGGCCAGTTTAGGCTCAAGAGAAGTTTTCATGTGTGAACAGGATTTGTATCTCCATACTACGAACAATAATTATGAAACTAATTCGTGTGGATCAGAAGGTAAGGAACCTATTAATGTGGATAATGTAATTTCTTTACATATAGAGAAGCCTCCCAACAACACTATTCCTCGAATAACGAAAGGTGTTCTTAAGATGACAACATTTAATCCTAATGCACGTGCTACACATAATTATAGCATAGTTGAAGATTTGGCACATGCTCCATGTGCAATGTCTACATTTGAGGTCTTGCAAAGTTGTCTAGCTCAAAGAAAGACCTTACTTTCAGCTTTAGAGGCCATCGATCCTACATATAGTCAAGTGGTTACTTTCAATTTTGATAATTGGAAGCCTTGTTTACCCTACCATGTTGCTTTTCAGATTCAAGCCATATTTGGAAGTGCTAAAATTCATAGGACGGTTGTAGATGAGGGTGCCTCCACATGTGTCATGTCATTTTCATGTTGGAAGGATTTAGGATCACCTGATGTAGTTCCTCTGGTCACCATGTTGAAAGCTTTCAACGGCCATATTTTTCAACTTCATGGAATTATTCTGGCTTTTCCAATAGAGATGGGGGGAAAAGTAGTCAAAGTGGATGTGCAAGTGGTTTATTCCCCACTTGATTCCAATTTGTTACTAGGGAGAAATTGGACTCAAGCTATTATGGCAGTAGTCTCTTCAATATTTCGTGTCATCAAGTTTCCACATGAAGGAAATATTGTAACAATTGAGCAACTAGCTTTAAACAGTAATGAGTTCAATCAGGATCATAAATCAAATATTCCTTTAGTTTTTCATTTCGCGAGGAGTTGTGAAAAAATCGGTCTGGGGATGTATCCTTCATTAATGGGAACTTGTAATCTCCCTCCACCTTCTTTGCAAGCTAATGCATCACTAGTGCACACAATTTCAATAGTTTCCACACCTTCCATAAAATTATAAGGAGTCTCAATTTAAGTCTTTGAACTTCAATATCCCTTGGAAGTGTTTAGCCTCTAAAGTTGGGTGTACTCAAGTCAACCAACCTTTATATCCTTTGGTTTAAATTGCTAATGAGGATAAGCCTCTAAGTTCATGCTTACATTCTCGGGAATTGGTTCCGACAGTTGACCAAAAGATCCATACAATAGGGTATTCAGAGCTTCCTCTCCGCCCTGTTGATCCAACTAAATGTGTAGACATATGTTCCATTTGGGATGATATACTTCCTTCTGACAAAGTTTTCCTAGAGTCTATAATGTATTCTTCCATTCATTTGGATGTTGATCCACTCGCAATTATGTCCAAACTTGGTTTTACTTTGGAGTATGATCCTACCATTGTTGAGTCTTTGGACTCCCCATAGACTCGCAAATCGGTGGTCCTGCTGATTTTGATTCTGCTTCTAGAATTTTCAACTCTTATGATGATGAATTTGTTCCTGCAGATTCCATCACATCTTTCCACTTTGATCTTCTTCCTGAAGTTGATCTTGTTGATTGTAAGTCCTTAGGATTTGGCACTATAGAGTCTTCATTGGTTAGCTCTACCTTCATTATGCCTATTTTTTATGATAGTGAAGTTGAAAGTATTTCTACCATAGTGACTTGTATCAAATATTTCTTTACTCATTTTTTAGATATGATCTTGGTACTGTTGTTTCTTGGAGACACGATTCTTAATTGTACTCATGATTGCTTACTAATCCTTGGCGACATACTGATCAATCATGTCAGGTATATTTGGAAACTTGCATATAGGTTTAGGCCTCCCCGCTATTATGATTCATTTGAACCTTTTTTCCATCTGAATTCCCCATAGGGTTGAACCTGTTAGATATTGGTGTGTTAACCATATTTATATGCATTGGGAACTAGTCTGAAAGCAGAGCCTACCTAACATGGCTCACCCTAGTCAGCACCCTTATGCCATTTTGGTGCCCATGCTAAGTTTTTATCATAGGCTTGGGAGACAACTTTATAGTTTCACCATGACTTTGTGAAGAAGCCTCATATCTTTCTTTCTCAGACATTTCTGGCCATTCCTTATAAGGCTCCCATTTTTATGTTTAAGTCGCATATGCATTTACCTTGATCCCGCTTGCACTTATGATCTTGATGCTGACTTCCACGCTTTAAGCTCGTTATACAATCCTCCATCTCTGATCTCATTTTCGTTAATCCATGTACCATTTTTCCTTCGTGATTTGACATCATTTACCTAGAAGAGACACACCCTAAGTGTCCTTATCTTGATCATGTTCCTTGCATTATGCATACTTTTGTTCCATGTGCTTGGAACTAGCCCTGCATGCCCCTGGCACTTGTCTCCTCCCGTTACGAGCATTCTTCCATCCTTCCTTTGAGATCGTTAAAAACAACAAGGAGGCCACAAGTTTACTTACCCATACTCATTAAAAATTTTACAAAAAATATTTTTATGGAGTCCTCTTTAAGCTCTTTTCAGACTCCTTAAATAGGAAAAGATAGTCGAGCCAACTTATCTCTTTCATACTCGTTAAAGTAATTGAAAGGTCATCTCTACGGTATAATTTTAACCCTTTTATGTGTTGATGTATATGTAACTTTGGAATGTATTTCATTTATATATTTATTGTACTCCTATAGAGATGTATTATTCATCTATATGGAAGTGTCGTCATTTGTATTGACAAGTGTCGCAAGTATGTTAACTTGCCGATGGGTTATTAGACCACCTTGTAAGGGGTCGGCCCGATATAATGTAATATGAAGTTATTGTACCTAGCTAGACAAGTCGGCCCCATAAGGTTATTGGGCAAACAGGACAAGTATAAATAGAAATCGGGAGATCTCTATTTGGATCACTTCAGAACTCACACTTCCTTCACTCGGAAAGTGGCGCACTTGTGAGGAGGAGGATTAGCTGCTAAGAGGAGTCTATCTCTTGTACTTTGGTTGTACTTTGGTTGTGTTATTGCTCTATCTATCTCTGAGGAAGTTGTGGGGTTTTTCACCTTAGGGTTTTCCCCACGGAAACTCTATGTGTCTATTGTCTCTCATGCTTTTGGTTCTTGTGATGATTGACATGCTTGTTATGATTGATATGCATTGATATACTGTACATGTTATTCTCTCAGTAAAGATCCTATATTATTGTGAATTAATGCTCAAAATTTAACATGGTATCAAAGCAAACCTGAGAAGAAGACATTGTGCAGTGGCGGAAACTAGGGTTTCTCGTTTATTGGGTTTCTCTCCACAGATTTTGGAAAAACAATATAGTATATTAACTCTAATCATCAAGGAGATTCTATCTGTCCAATCAGAATTCAATTCTGAGCATTTCAGATTTGTCCCTAAAAATTAGGGTTTCCACAAAAATAGAAATTTCTGAAATCTGAAGACATAGCTGGAAGCTCCTTGGAAAAATCAAAGTTTAGAGCTTTGGATCGATATTTTTGGCTTGGTAAATCTCCAGGAAACTCAAACCCTAATTCAGGGTCCTCCCTAGTTAATCCGGGAAGACTAAAAGGCATTTCTGAAGGGTGAAACCTTGCAGATCTCAAATTCTGAATTCACCAGGCTGATCAGCTCATCAAGACACATCTTTCTATCCTTTTAGAAAGTTGAAATTCACATTTTGAATTTTAAGGGTTTTTCGACAAACCCTAATCTGGGACCAGATCCAGTTTTCAGCAAAACAAGTGGTAAGACCTAGATCTCTTCTATTTCCATTTGAAGTACTCTTTAAAAATGTCTCACCACACCAAGCTTGAGGATAAGCTTGAAGGAGCTAATAACTTTCGAACCTGGAAGTATAGGATTGGGTTAATCTTGGAAGAAAATGAATTGGACTCCTACATCAGCTCTGAGGTCCCTATCCCAGAGGATGAAGAAGCTAAGGTATTGCATAAGAAGAACTTGGTCAAGGCAAAGAGAATCATTGTTGATTCTATCAAAGACCATTTCATACCACATGTGTCATCTCTAAAGACACCCAAGGAGATGTTTGACTCCCTGACCAAGTTATTTGAAGGGAAGAACATAAATCAGAAGACGACTCTGCAGAATCAATTGAAAGGAGTCAAGATGTTGAATGGAGAGACCATTCAATCTTACTTCTCCAAGGTCTCTTAGATCAAGGAACAACTTGAAGTTGTGGATGAAGTAGTGGACAATGGTGAAGTTGTTATGACCACTCTGAATGACCTACCTAGGTCATGAGACTCCTTTATTCGAGGAATTTGTGCAAGAAAGAAATTGATCTCCTTCAGTAGATTGTGGGAGGAATGCTCTCAAGAAGAAGATAGGATTGTGGCACGAGAAGAAAAGATGGGGAATGAAGATCAAGCTCTCACAACTCACACCAAGGTAAGCAAGAGGGAGAAATCTCATAACAAGAAACATTCTCACCCTTATCACAAGAAGAAAGATCTATCTCATGTTCGATGTTTCGAATGTAATGAAATGGGACACTTTACTTCAAATTGTCCCAAGAAGAAGAAAGACAACAACTTCAATAAGAAGAAGAAGATATCATGCTCATGCTGCTGAGGATGATGAACCTCCCAGGAAGAAAGCTAGACCAGAAAGTGATGATGATGACTCATCAAGCGAAGAAGAGTATGTTCTAATATCTGCTCTCATAGGTATTATCTCGCATGGTTGTAATGATTGGTTAATTGACAGTGGGGCTTCCAAACACATGAATAGGTTTAAAGAATCTTTTGTAAACCTATCTGAACATGAATCACCCCATAAGGTGAAACTTGGGGATGATTATCAATACCGTATCAAAGGAAGTGGGGAAGCCTCCTACAACCTAGAATCTCGTAAGTCCTTAAAGATGAAAGATGTGCTATTTGTACATGGGCTCAAGAATAATCTACTCTCCATCTCTGCATTAGATGCAAAAGGTATGAGGGTTGCATTTGTAGATGGCCAAGTCCTAATGTGGCCAAAGGGTAAAACTATTGATGATGCAATGGTGATTGGAGAGCAAGAGGGAGGATTGTATAAATTGAAGGGACAACCTGAACATGCCATGGTGCATGATTCCATGGAACCAAGTGAACTTTGGCATAGAAGACTTGCACATATGCACTATAGAGCATTACCAATTGCAAGTAAGGCTGTAGAAGGTCTCCCTAAAATTAATACCAAGCATGAAGGTGTTTGCAAAGGATGTGCAAAAGGAAAGAACATAAAGAAGGCATTTCCAAGCAGTGAAAGCAAGGCAAAAAGTATCTTGGAAATTATCCACTCCGATGTATGCGGCCCGATGTCATCCAGCTCTCTGAGTGGGTATGTTTACTATGTCTCTTTCATTGATGACTTCTCTAGGAATACTTGGGTTTACTTGAAGAACAAAGATGAAGTATTTGATAACTTCAAGGAATTCAAAACCTTGATGGAGAACCAAACTGATAAGAAGATCAAAACATTCAGATCCGACAATGGTGGAGAATTCACTTTAGGTGACTTCAAGAAGCTATGCAGTGACTTAAGGATTAAGAGGGAGTTGACTGCTCCTTACAATCCACAACAGAATGAAGTTGCAGAAAGAAAGAATCGAACAATCATGGAAGCAGCAAGGGCAATGCTGCATGACTAGGATCTACCTATGCATATATGGGCAGAAGCAGCTAGGACAGTTGTATATGTGCAGAACAGAACACCCCATAAGACATTGGATAACACCAGAAGAGGTCTTCTTTGGTAAGAAACCTGAAGTCAGCCATGTCAGAATATTTGGTTGTCCAGTATACACTCATGTCCTAAAAGAAAAAAGGACCAAGCTAGATCCTTCAGGAAAGAAGGGAATCTTTGTGGGTTACAGTGAAAGCTCGAAATCTTATAGAATATACTTTCCAGGGTTCAAGAAGATTGATGTCAGCAGGGACGTAACATTTGAAGAAAACTCAGCATTCGTCAAATCAAGGAAGACACCTATTGAAGTTTATGAAGAACCTAAGGAAACTAAATTTCAAGACACTACCATGACTGAAGCAATTCCAGATGTTAATCGTGAAATTGAAGATCCACAACAACCAGTAGATCCACTCCGTGAGAATAACTCTCACAAGAGAAAACCTGCATGGGCTAGAGAGATCATTCAAGATGCAGAAAGATATGGCATTCCAAAAGAAGAACACAGAGCAAAGAAGAGAACCCGGTCACATACCAGCTATGTTGCTTTACTCTGTGATATCATGAACAAAGAACCTTCCAATTATGAACAAGCAGCGAAAAAGAAAGAATTGAAGGATGCCATGATCGAAGAATACCAATCAATTGTAACGTCCCCTTCCATCATCAAATGCAGGGAAGGAAACATTAACAACACACTGGGCTTTTGGCAGACTTAGCCCCAATATTTTTACTCATAAAATACATAACAATTAAAACTTCTGTGTGCAGATTCGAACTTCAATAAAGCACAGCGAAATTAAACATAACAACACACATAAGCATAGATTCGTATCAGCATACTTATTTCAAGCAATTAATAGGCAGAGAATTCAATCCCCTTCTGTCACGTCCCCATTATTGACCCCATTACATTCCAATGTAATTGATGTAATATTGTATGAGATCATGGTGAGGAGCTCAAGGCCAAGGCCCTGCCATCGATTTATTGATGCATATGCTTTGCGTGCTAGCCAGGCACATTGGAATTTCAACATCATGTAATATGCATTTTAATAAAAATACCCACAACTAGCTATGCAATGCAACAAAGAGATGGGGGCATGGTTTCACAAGGAATTGGGGGGGGGGGAAACATTCAAACCCTTGAACCAATAGGGTCAAGCCAAGTGTCAATGAGAGAACCCATCAAACCCTCAACTACCCATGTTGACTTTTGTACCCAACCATTGATTTCTCCCAAGAGTTGGTTGGGGAAGCTAATGCCTTGGGAATGGGGAGGTATGGCTGTCCAAAATCGGGTATGGGCAAGCCACCCTTCATGGAAAATCGTGTTGGTCTCCTTGGGCAAGAATAGAGCCATGAAATTGCTTCCTAAGCCAAGAGGCAACCCTCAGTCTGGCTTCCTCATGCAGCTCTAGCTGCCTAGACGTTTTCCCCCATGGTTTTCTGGTTTTCCCTTCATCTTTCTACCTGGGAAGGGGCGTTTTTGTATTGATTACCAGTGGGGAAGAAAACAGAACGTTTGTGAGTCTTCCTGGGGGTCCTTTAGGCCATTGGAAAGGATCCTAACCAGTGGAGAGAAATCGGTTTTTGCTCCCTGGGGTTGAAATCGAAATTCCACAGTTCGCTTGGGTGAACCACGAGTTGGGAGAGCCATTGTGGACCCTGTTTTTGTGAACACCTCTGTTGTAAATGTGTATCCCGGTCAATGATTGTTTTTCTATGAGAAGAAAGAGTATGTTGGGGTATGGGTAATGGGTAATCCATTGTTCTGGCTTGGGCTCGAGAATGAGCATCCATTGTTCAAGTGTAGCCTGATAAACCCAGTTGAACTGGCTTGGCTGAGATGAAATGGTTAATGGACTGCGTGTGAGATGAAATGTTCCCTTCCTTGTGAGAATCATGCCCAGCTCGGGGGTGGCCTTCGGACGGACTCAGTATAAGTTGTCGAAGAGCATATGGTTGGGTGGAACATTGCAGCGACATAGCTAGTTGCTTGGGGCAGTTGCATAATGAAGATAAGTGTTTTTATGCCTCTATATTTACTTCTGCACTATATTAAGTCAATGACTGTTGATATGCGGTATGCATGAGTAATGTGTGTGGATGTTATTTTAATTCCACTATGCATAGTTGATTTGCTTTACATCTGCATATTAACATTTTTGTTTATATGAATCTAAATAATGGGCCGAGATCATGTGAAAGCCCTGAATTTGGCATCATGTACCCTGCCTTGCCATGGTTGAATGGGTGGGTACATGACAGAATGGTATCAGAGCTGCTGGTTGCAGCATTGGGCCTCTATGGGCCAAATCCAATTACAGTCATCTTTGAAAGAAAGAAAGTTTTTCAAATTTTTCCTAAGTCTGTTTGAAAATTTTGTTTTGAAAAATTCGTTTAAAGTCTGTTTCGGAGAGAATTCCCGAATGTCTTCCGAAACTGCGGAAGCATTCGACGAATTGTTCCGAAACTGCGGAAGCATTCCGTGATTTTTTCCGCAACGCGGAGGAGTTTGGGAAGTCGCCCCGAAATTTGCGGAAGGAATTCTCTTCCGAAATTTGCGGAAGGATTCCGCGAGTTGTCCCGCAATGCGGAAAAATTCGGCGAAATGCTCCGAAAAAGCAGAAAATTTTTCTAAGTTTTTGGCGTCGAAAGGAAATTTTCGGAAGGAATTCTCTTCAGAAATTGCGGAAGGAATTTTCTTCCGAACTGCGGAAAGATTCCGCAAGTCGTTTCGCAACTACGGAAGACTTCGCCGAGTCATTCCGCAACTGCAGAAGACTTCGGTGAATCGTTCCGCAACTGCGGAAGGCTTCGACGAATCGTTCCGCAATTACGGAAGGCTTCCGCGAACCTCTTGAAACTACGGAAGACTTCACCAAATCGTCCCGAAATTTCGGAAGCATTCGGCGAACCGTTCCGAAACTGCGGAAGCATTCCGCGAATGGCTTCGCAACTGCGGGAGCATTCGCCGAATCGCTTCACAACGGAAGCGTTCCGCGAATGGCTCCGCAATTGCGGGAGCGATCAGCGAACCCGCCCGAACCGAGAAAAAAAAAAAAAAAAAAAAAAAGGTGGTGGCGAAAACTCAATTTTTGGATAGAGGGAGCATCCATGAAAGAACCAGTGAAGACCCCAGAGTAAAGTGGCAAAAACTCAATTTTTGGATAGAGGGAGCATCCGGCCTCAGAATGGGATGATTCCTGTGGGGCTCGGAGGCCATTGACGAGGGCCATGAAAGAACCAGTGAAGACCCCTAGCCCATTACACTCCGATTTGACAGAAAATGGATAATACTGGCTTTTGAAGGACAGAGTCCCGAGGCTTGACGGAAGGTCGGTTTGAGCTGAAATTGATCAGGCACAGCCATGAAGTAGGCACAATGTTAAGTTCAGAATCTTAGAGCCAAACTCCAAAGGATGTGGAGTTGGGGTGAGAAAGAAGGCCAAAAAGCACTGTTCCGGGCCACTTTTTCGAGATTTTGAAAATCTTGTGGGCTGTAAAAGTGACCCTAGATGTGGGAATAAAATTTTTTACTGAACTAGACATTTCATATTTTCATTAAGATGGAAAGTTTCCATTAGACGAAGATTTCCCAGAAATGCACCGTTTGGGAGATAGCCATTTTGGCCCAAAATTTGGAATTTTGAAAAAATGAGAAAACTGAGAAGTAGTAAAACCCAGAAATTCATAGAAGATGAATGGTGCATTGAAATTGAGATCCGTGAATTGCTGAGTGTTCCTGGCTATATGGACTAACTTCGCCCGATAGATAAGTTTTTGTGATTCCTCATAGATTTTCTTCCACATGTGGCTAAAGTTGGCATTTTGGACCAAAATGCAACTGTGTAAAATGTGCAGAATTGGAGTGAAAGTTGTCATTTTTGAAGAGATGCAGTTTCCGCACCTGATGTCATAATGGAGCATGAAGATAGGAATTGGAAAGCTTGTCCAGCAGGGAACAATGATGCATGACCAGAGTTTGAACGAGGTCTACATATATCATAGATATTTAATGCAGAAGAGTGCCAGCGGCTGTTTTGACAAATAAATTTTGTTGTCAATGTGGGCAATTTCTACAATTGCATGATATGGAAGAGGAACTCCATGTTACAATGAGGGATCGAAAATGGAAGAATTCTTTAAACCTCTGTTTGTTATCATACTTATAATTATGAAATTGTCATATGGCATAAAAATGTTAAAATGTAAGGGATTACATAGATATATATGCACTAGATGGCATCTTAACAAACGTTGCATAGTGCATACGGAAATGCTTGTGCCTAAATGGGATATTGCATATTGGTAGAATAATGAAGTCTGCATATGCAATGAACCCCTAATGGAGAACATTGTGGTTGATAATCACTGTTGATGTTGGTATTGGTTGTAGGACCAAAGATAACAAAGAGCATGGCTAAATGTGCTGAGGATGTTGCCACATGAAGCCAACAACCTTATGCAGAAAGGATGGTGCAACAAATCTATAAGTTGGAAAAAGGACTGAGCAACCTTGGTAAGAGGCCAACTGATCAGGTAACATCAGGCGATGTTAATGGTAACCATGCAGGTAATGATTATTGGTGCCAAATTGCATGAATGTTGAAAGAGGATTTGGTAAGATCTCTTCAACCATGTTTGAGCTATGTTGAGTTAGTTTGCATGTGATATTGAATACCGATTGGGACTGTTAACCTACCAAGCTTGGAGAGATGTGGGTAAGTGAAGGAAATGATCCTTACACCCTATGACTATTTAGAAATCTCAATGCATTCATATGAATTTATATCATGCCATGTGTATGTTGGTTATGTGCCTAATAACCAAAGAAAGTGAGGACTGGTGGTCCTGATTATGGTAATGCAGAATAGTAAGTACATGAAGAGCCAAATCATGATCGATGGGCTGCTAGAATGCTCTATGGAAGGACAAAGTTGTATGAATGATATGACTGTGAAATAATGAGTATTTACGATTTATTTAAGTTGCATGGATACTGTGACTATGTCGTAAAATTCTATTGTGATAATGATGCATATATAGAAATGTATATATATTTCATTACATTTCAAATGTTAAACAGCTGAAGGTGTTTGAATTATTGAGTATTATAATTCTAAGATCACTTCAGTGACTGTTATGGCAAGGAATGATTATGTGCGTAGATACTCACAACGTGTTTGGCTGATTGAAGTTTCAATTTTCAGGTAGAAAAGTCTTGCGTATGGCAATGAGGGTAAGCCCATAGTAAAGACCGAGATCTACCATGTGCAAAAGCCAAAGGTTATGAGAAAGTTCTCATGGTTGTAAATTTATGCATGAAACGAATCTGAAAATTGTCTGGTTTAAGTTTATGAGAATAGTCTCATAGTTGCAAATCTAATTTCTGTAGGAAAACAGAGTTACAAATTTCAGATTTGAGAATTTGCTTATAATTGCTAAGGATTGTTTGGCTTATATAGAATTGTGTCAGGAGGACATGCTGTAGGTGGATGTTCAGGTATGGTAGCAAGGGTGAAACCATAATGGGCAGAGTGATACTACTTACAAGAGCCAAACAATATAAGGAGAGCCTCATTGCTAAGCAAATCAATTTCTGTAGGAGACAGAATTGTAAAATTCATGTTGAATTTAATTATTATGTTATTGATTGGTTAGGAAACAATCATATTTGAAGCTTATTGATAAATGTTGCTGACTATTTGGCTATTTGATAAAGTATGCCAGGATGACACATTGCAGGAAGACCATGTGTGATGGCCTGCAAAAGCCAAACTAGATGGGAAGGATCCCATGCTTTGGAAATGGGTTTCGGGTGAAACACCATTGTAAATGTTGATAATTCCTCAGCCGAACTGCATGATGGTAAAGCTATGCCCGGAAGGCATGTGAGACACATATGCAAAATGAATGAGTATTCTGTGACCCTAGACAAGAACATGCATGTCTAAATTATTAGGGTTAATATGCAAAGCATGCTCTATCTTATTTATATCATTGCAGAATGCTTGAGCATGATTAGGGCCTACATGGCGCACATCAGAAAGGGGGTGCAAACATTTTTTGGTGCTGGGTCATGTTAGGGTTTTCAATATTGACTACACCCTAAGGGAATGGACGCATTCCTGGTGTTTCAATACTTGATAG
Source organism: Larix kaempferi (assembly GCA_027924585.1). Classification (NCBI taxonomy): domain Eukaryota; kingdom Viridiplantae; phylum Streptophyta; class Pinopsida; order Pinales; family Pinaceae; genus Larix; species Larix kaempferi. Next base: position 16,579,250 of record BSBM01000541.1, read on the forward strand.
TGAATGATATGAAATATGATTACGATTTTTGAGCAACAATACTGATGAGTCTACTTATCCTTCTTGTGCTATCAGCTTACACAGATGCAATTTGGTGTTGCACGTAAGAGGCAAAGTGAAGAAAGGGTGCTCAAGAGGACTGTATGGGAAGTGGTAACCTTTCTACGCTCACACTAAAGGACACTAGAAGGGATGGATAGGTCCGGGGAGCTGTGTTGCAGAAAAGGGGTATCATCCTTGTGTAGTGTGAGTGGGTATTGTGGGGCCATGCTAGCCTGTAGTCAAGTGAGTCACCTATGGAGTTCTTGGAGGGAACCACTGGTTGCACAAGAGAAGGAGCCACGTAATCATATTATGTTGTTCATATTGCCTGATAAACCCAGTCGATGTACTAGTTTGGCAATGGTTGTTGTATGCCTGATAAACCCAGTAAGCGTACTGGCTTGGCATTGGTTATTTGGGAGTTGTGGCGAAAGGTTGCTGGATGCCTGATAAACCCAGTCGGTGTACTGGCTTGGCATGTTATTAAATTAATGCCTGACAAACCTAGTCGATGTACTGGCTTGGCATTGGTTACTTGCATGTTGTGGAGGTATTGGTGAAAGGGTGTTATTTCCTGACAAACCCAGTCGGAGAACTGGCTTGGAAATGGTTATTGTATGCTTGATAAACCCAGTCGACGTACTGGCTTAACATACTGATTTTTGAAATGCTTGATAAACCCAGTCGACGTACTGGCTTAGCATACTGATTTTTGAAATGCTTGATAAACCCAGTCGACATACTGGCTTAGCATACTGATTTTTGAAATGCTTGATAAACCCAATTAGCGTACTGGCTTAGCATACTGATGTTTGAAATGCTTGATAAACCCAGTTGGCATACTGGCTTAGCATACTGATTTTTGGGATGCCTGATAAACCCAGTCGGTGCACTGACTTGGCATTGCCTATTCGGATGATGTTGTGGAGCAGCATGTGTGCTGGCCAAGCATCCACCCCACAGGTGATCCAAGGCTTGTAAAGTAGAGAAGGAAACCTGTGGAGTAGCGAGGAAACGCACGATACATATAAGTATTCATTTTCATTTAATTCTTGTTCGGAATAATGAAGATTTCAGGTACGAATCTTATTGCAACCAAGCTAATACACTGTTGTTTCTTTGTTGGAAACCTTGGCCATTACAGGAAACAAGGACCTTGAAAGAGCTATAAATGCTTGGTAAAACTAGAGAGTAACTGGATGAGAGCTATAAATGCTTGGTAAAACCAGAGAGTAACTGAATGAGAGCTATAAATGCTTGGTAAAGCCAGAGAGTAACTGGTTGGAACCATAAAATTCTTGGTAAATTCAAAGGGTAGTTGGTGGAAACATTAACCACTTGATGGTGTGGAGCAGCCTGCGTGCTGGCCAAACATTCCCTTAAACAATTGATAAAACTAGTCAGCGTACCGGCTTGGCATTGCCTATTCGAATGGTTGTGGAGTAGCCTGCGTGATGGCCCAACATTCATTGCTGTATCCACGGGAAATCCAACGCTTGGAAAGCGAAGAAGGATCCTGTGGGATAAAGTGAAGACATCCAATAAAGATAAGTATTTGGTTATCTTGCAACTCTTGCTTATGAATATACATGTGTATATGATTTAATTATGATTTCTTAAATTCTCATTTGGAAATAAACCCTATGAAAATACATTAAACATGTGAATTGACTCAATGTTTGAGTTTAGGTATTGCTGGAAGCAAGGAATATGAAAGCATCTGGAGGATGCATGTGGACATATGACTGTCCTAAAGAGCTTAGTATGAGCAGTAATGAAAGATGGTGCTAGTGGAACTGTGTGGGTCCTAGCAGCCAAAGGTTCTGTAAGCGACAATGGGGAAGGGTTCCCCGGTTGAAAGCCATTAGATAGACCTTAGACACTAAAGTGTCATAGCCAAGAAAGGGCAAGTCAAGCATTCAAATTGAAGTGAAAGAGGCCAAGGAGCATAGAACCACCAGTGGTGGTGTGGCTCTAGATTGGAACAAGACTAAGAGGGGGAAAACTCTTACTCTTCTCTTTCTTTTGACTGATGCGTCTTAGAAACAAAGGATTGTTGAGTGCATGTCATAAATGGAAACAAATTGTGTTCATTGGTTGAAATGAATTGTGAATGCTGAAATAGTTATTTTCTTGTGAAAGGATGAACATGAATCAGTTCATGTGTGTGTGGGAAAGCATGAAATGTGTGGAAGTCTCATGAGTAAAGCATGGACGTTCCAAGTCAATTAGGAAAATAATTGACTAATCCTATTATTATGTTATGCTTGTCCTAATAGGAATTGCCATGATAAGTCTCACAGATAGTTGCCTGGACAACAAGAAAGATGGCATCCATGAAATTCTAGACTTGAAGATCAGTTGGAAGGTGAATAACGAAAGGGGATTGCTCTGGAGCAATGCCCACCTGCAGAGCTGGAAGACCAAAGCTAGCAGGAGAAGCTTGAGGAAACCAAAGGACTTGATCGTGAAAGGTCAAAGTAAAGAGACGAATTGCAGAACAGACCTGCCACCAGTTGTGAATTGTTGGACATATGTAAAGTGGGTATATAATCTAAAGTATTGGAACACCGAGGACGGTGTTATTCCAAGGGGAGGGGAATGTCACGTCCCCATTATTGACCCCATTACATTCCAACGTAATTGATGTAATATTGTATGAGATCATGGTGAGGAGCTCAAGGCCAAGGCCCCGCCATCGATTTATTGATGCATATGCTTTGCATGCTAGCCAGGCACATTGGAATTTCAACATCATGTAATATGCATTTTAATAAAAATACCCACAACTAGCTATGCAATGCAACAAAGAGATGGGGGCATGATTTCACAAGGAATTGGGGGGGGGGGGAAACATTCAAACCCTTGAACCAATAGGGTCAAGCCAAGTGTCAATGAGAGAACCCATCAAACCCTCAACTACCCATGTTGACTTTTGTACCCAACCATTGATTTCTCCCAAGAGTTGGTTGGGGAAGTTAATGCCTTGGGAATGGGGAGGTATGGCTGTCCAAAATCGGGTATGGGCAAGCCACCCTTCATGGAAAATCGTGTTGGTCTCTGTGGGCAAGAATAGAGCCATGAAATTGCTTCCTAAGCCAGGAGGCAACCCTCAGTCTGGCTTCCTCATGCAACTCTAGCTGCCTCGGTGTTTTCCCCCATGGTTTTCTGGTTTTCCCTTCATCTTTCTACCTGGGAAGGGGCGTTTTTGTATTGATTACCAGTGGGGAAGAAAACAGAACGTTTGTGAGTCTTCCTGGGGGTCCTTTAGGCCATTGGAAAGGATCCTAACCAGTGGAGAGAAATCGGTTTTTGCTCCCTGGGGTTGAAATCAAAATTCCACAGTTCGCTTGGGTGAACCACGAGTTGGGAGAGCCATTATGGGCCCTATTTCTGTGAACACCTCTGTTGTAAATGTGTAGCCCGGTCAATGATCGTTTTGCTATGAGAAGAAAGAGTATGTTGGGGTATGGGTAATGGGTAATCCATTGTTCTGGCTTGGGCTCGAGAATGAGCATCCATTGTTCAAGTGTAGCCTGATAAACCCAGTTGAACTGGCTTGGCTGAGATGAAATGGTTAATGGACTGTGTGTGAGATGAAATGTTCCATTCCTTGTGAGAATCATGCCCAGCTCGGGGGTGGCCTTCGGACGGACTCAGTATAAGTTGTCGAAGAGCATATGGTTGGGTGGAATGTTGCAGCGACATAGCTAGTTGCTTGGGGCAGTTGCATAATGAAGATAAGTGTTTTTATGCCTCTATATTTACTTCTGCACTATATTAATTCAATGACTGTTGATATGCGGTATGCATGAGTAATGTGTGTGGATGTTATTTTAATTCCACTATGCATAGTTGATTTGCTTTACATCTGCACATTAACATTTTTGTTTATATGAATCTAAATAATGGGCCGAGATCATGTGAAAGTCCTGAATTTGGCATCATGTACCCTGCCTTGCCATGGTTGAATGGGTGGGTACGTGACACCTTCTTATGCTACTTCATATCGATTTCATTAATCATGAAGAATAATCATTCAAATAACACATTGCAGAACACAGATATATATATAAATTAAAATCACAGAGAGCAGTTATCTTGCAACGCAATGTCCAATGACTAGCTACGTGTGAGCAACGTTCCATCCAACCATAGATCTCTGTCCAGCCTGTATTCTTTCAGCCGAGATATCACCCCCGAGCTGGGCTGTGTATCCACTAAGGAGGAACTAGATGGCTCACTCACAGTCAGGGTTTCACTCAGACAGCCATGCTAAGCCAACACACAGTTGGGTTTTTCAAGCATGCAATGGGAAATAGAGGAGGATGCTAGTCCACTGAGCTCAATCCCAGAGCCACATACACTTCCAGATGGACTCAGCAATCCCATCCTCTATTCAGACATCCACAATTCGGATTTCTCACAACTCTGTCATAAGTAACCCCAAATCCGTCACTGATTTTCTGGGCAGTTAAAACTAGGTTTTCCCATGGATTTTGGGGTAGCTATTGCTCCCAAATTCGCCCCAAGGCTCATACCAACGGATCCCCCATTGGATTTCACTGTCTAATACCCATTCTGGCCGTTTTTGGCTTCCCAAAATGTGGGTTCATTCCAAGTTGCGATTTCTGGTTTTCTCACTCATGAGAGCTCGTTTTTGGATGGAGAATGATGATGGGTTCCTTCCCCATGGAATGGGGATGAGAATGAAGCAACTCCCAAGAGGTAGAGTGACTTGTGGCACAAGTAAACAGAGCCCATACCTACCCATATGAATTTCTGGGCTGCCCATGCTCCATCAAAGCCATTGACTTAATTCTTCAACCACTTTCTTATAATAGGAATAAATGTCCTCTAGGGAAGTCAAAGGGTTCTCATAATGACATATGGCAACCTAGGGTTTAGTCCCATAGCCCCCCCACCACTCCCTAGTGGATACACATGGCCCCTTCTCATTCGTTGCCTCCATAGCCAGTTTTGGTATTTTATATTGCATGATGTTTATTTACATCATTTTTACAATTTCCATGGCTTAAGAGCACATGGGCATCAAAATATCAATGCTTTCCCTTTTAAATCAAAATTCAGGCTTTCACTAGCGGGGCCTTGGCCTTGAGCTCCACGCTAGGAAAACATACATTACATGTACACATTATTTACATTAAATGCTAATACATCCTAAGAGTCAAAATGGGGGTATTACAATCCCCTCCCCCTTAGAATAACACCGTCCTCGGTGTTCCAAGACTTAGGCATACATATACAATTTACACATGTCCAAACTCCAAAAACTTTGCAGATCTTCCCTGCATTCTGTTCTTAACTTTGAACTTTCAGGATCAAGTCCTTTGATTTTCACAAGCTGCTCCTGCTGATTCGAATCTTCCAGCTCATCTATAAGTCTGAAAACTTTATGGCTGCTACCCTCTTGAGGTTCTCTGGTTGGGAAGTTGCGGAGGCAATGATCCCCTCCACATTTCCAACACTTCACTGGTTGCTTCATCTTTACCTGCTCAATTTCCTTTGAGTCTTCCCACCTGGAGCGTTTCTTAATAGAACGATTGGATGAATGCTTCTTCATTGACCCACTTTTCTTTCCCTTGCTGATTGCCCTCATAATGCTTTTTACCTCTTTCTGTAGACGAATAGAGTCCTGCAGGACCTTGTGGTTCATCTCGTTCTGCTGTTTTTGCATCTTGAGCATCTCTCCAAGATTTTCTTGGGTCTTGGCAATTGTTTGAAGAAGAATTCCAGCCAATTCTAATAGCCCTTGGTCTGCCACCATGGTCAATGGAAACAACTGACCACACTTTGCTCACTAGCAACACTTGCATGCACCGGCTGCAACCAATTGATTCAATTTCCACCTGTGAAATTCATCATTAAAATTCTCGTTAGGCCAAGTATAACCCAGACATTTAAAAATCAGTCAATAGTTTTTCCCCAGTGGACATGGATAGTCCATGCTTTACTCATGAGACTTCCACACTTTTTATGCTTGCCCAACATACACATGAATTCCTTCATGTTCATCCATTCACAGGAAATTCATTAATTAGCATTCACAATTCACTTTAATCAAATAAACACACTTTTACTTTCAGTCATGCATGCATTTAGCAATTTTCTAATTCTATAAATGCATCAATAAAAAGGAAAGAGAGAGAGCAGTAAGAGTTTTTTCCTCTTAGTTTTGTTCCATTCTGGAACCCACACCACCACTGTGGTTTTCATGCTCCTGTCCCCTTTCACTTCAATGTGAATGCTTGACCTGCTCTTCTTGGCTATGACATGTAGTGTCTATGGTCTATTCTAGATCTCTCAACCATGGAGTTCCTCCACTTGGTTGGTCTAACTCTTGGCTGCTAGGACTCACACAATTCCACTAGCCCCATCTTTCATTACTGCTCATGCTGAGCTCTTTAGGGTGGTTACATGTCCACTAGCATCCTTGAGATGCTTTCATAGTCATTGCTTCCAGCAATTGTTAACACCTAAAAAGTGCTCACTAGCTCATTCCCTTATTCACATGACCCATTTGTCCACTTTTCCACCATCTGAGCCTCTGAAGCCAACAAAAGGTCACCAAAAGACCTTGGTACACCCCTTTTTCCCACTCAAAAAGATAATTTTTCCTAAAAAGCATAAAAAACCCTAAAAAATGGTAAAAAATTCCCAAAATATTAAAAAGAGAATAAAAATATTAATTTTATTCAAAAAAGGAAAAAGGAGGGAAAAGTACCTAAACCATGTTGGTCAATGCCATTTGGTTTCCACAAAACCACAAATGGTATTCCCCGCCATCAAAACCTATAAAAAGGTGGTAGGGGCTCCTCATTTCACATCTATCCATATTCCTATCCTCATGCTGCCAAAATCTCCCTTGAGTTTTGGCCATTGTAGCAACCTTGGAGAAATGACCCATTGGAGATTGGAGCTGCTCACCATTGGAGCCATTCAAACAACCTTCATCACTTGGAGGTATTGTTCTTGCAAGCATTTGCTTGCCCCATTGTCAATACAAAAAATTATTTTTTATCTTTCTTGTTCTTGTTCTTTAATTCAAAATGGACATCCTAGTTTAGTTTAGTTTAGATTTAGTTTATTGTTATTTATTTCTATTGAAACTGCTGCTACTAGTTAGCAGGTGCCCATAGCACTAAGCTTGGTTGCAAAACCAAACCAACAGTTTTTGGCGACTCCGCTGTTTTTGAATCTTTAGATCTCACTTTTGCTTTAGATCTTACTTTTTAATAGTATTTGTTAGTTTAAATCATAGATCGGCCACCCTAGACAGTAGATCCATTGCTGTTCTAGATCTTGGCCCATTTTTTAGCCATTAACAGTCAGAAATTCTCAATTTTCGGCGTCGTTTTTCGGCATCCACGTACGGATTTCGCCTTGCGGCTTTTTGCCCAACAGTCGCGTGGCTCATCGCGACTGCGCGGATTTTTTCCGCGCGGTTCACCGCGGCTTCGCGGCCATTTAGCGCGCTGCACATCGCGGCTTCGCGGACCTTTTCCGTGCTGCACATCGCGACTGTGTGACGAAATCCCGCGCTGCACATCGCGGCTTCGCGGTCAAAACCTGCGCTGCACATCGAGGCTTCGCGGTCAAAACCCGCGCTGTCCATCACGACTGTGCGACAGAAACCCGCGCGGTCCATCACGACTTTTCTGTCAGAACCCGCGATGCTAATTTTTTCATTCGGCCGAATCATTTAAAAAATTAATTTCTTATTGTACTTTCTGCCCACATAGCACATTTTACAGTATTAGAAATTCTGCATATTTTACAGCCATAGAAAAATTTTACTATTTAAAATGCCCATGTGAAAAAGTCTTTTTAAAAATTTTCAGAAATTGAAAGAAGGATTTCTTTTTGCATTTTTATCTAGATTTAAAATTTTTTGCTGTTTACTTCTTTCAATAGTTTGCCCATAGCAATTTTTGAAAATGAAATCCATTTATTTCGCAGAGAAGTTTTATTATTTGCTTTCCTGTTTGAAAGATCCTTTGTTTTTTGAATAGTCTTTGTAAAACATTTAATTTCCACTTATTGAAGAAGTCATTTATTTGCTTTTTATTTCAAAAGATCCTTTGTTTTTTGAGTACTTAGCATTTACTTTTTCAAATTCAGTTTAAAATATCACACGTGCACCCACTCAAACACTAATTTTAAACTGAGCCTCAAAACTTACCCTAATTTCAACCCACTTTTAACCCCACTTGGGGAACACTAAAAGAACTTTGTAGCTAGGTAGTATTGAGGGGATAGGTGTTCCAATAACACCCCTCAGTTATTACATCTGAGACATAGTTGTTGTCCTTTAGGGAGCTAAAATCTCTTAGTATTTATTGGCACGGTCACAACCGGTTTATGGGAAGGCCTCTCCCCTAGGAGGGTTGAAGTCGCGAGGATGGTTCCGGAAGCCTGAGTGGAATACCGAAATCCATTCAGTAACCGAAGGGCTACCATTCACAGTTCTCGGGATATCCCTGTATTGGGATATTGCGATCAAGGACCAAACGGCAGATTTACCTTTTCTCGACGTGTCATGAACGGAGTATCCTAGTAGCCATTCTTTAGGATTGATTACCCGATGTCCCTCCCGGTAGGGGGATATCTAGCTGTTGACTCAACACTCATATTGTCTGACTTGAATTTCATCACCTTGCAGAGAATATCGTTTGTTGTTTCACAATACTTTTAGTTAGGTGTTTGCATGATTCAACCCACCTTTGGTCTAGTTACACCTATTTTTTCTAGAAGCTGTTTGCATGTTGGTACTCTGACCATTTTTTTTTTGCATCCCTCCACTTATTATAGCACAGCTGCTATAATAAGTGCCCTTTTGAGGTTGATTTTTTGGCCTGAGAGCCTTCATTTTCACTCCCCTTCTTGCACCCTTGGTTGCATTAGGGTTTTGAGTTTTTTATACATTACCATTTTACACATAAGATTTTTCCACAAAAACTTATTTTCTCACCATTGAGAATTTTAGACGCTCTTGTCGTCTACAGGGAGAACTCCCAGAGTTCAGTCTACTTGGCTCGCCACGTCACCGACGTCGAGCCTTATCCCTTGACTCGACACATCGTCGGTCATCTAGACAGTCATCCGATTTTGACACGCCTCACTTCACTTCTGATTCTGAGGCAGAATCCGAAAACCCCACTGCGTTATTCCCAACCAACCTTATGGCTGGAACACCTTTTGACCCACTTTTTACCAGCACCATAGGAGAGACGTCTACAGACCCTTCTACTGCGCTGCCATCCATGGCAGCAACCACCCCCTTGGGTATGCCTAATATGGGAAACACTCCACCCCTAGGAATGCCCAACACAGGGCCACCTCCTGTTATAGGAATCCCCAACACAGGGCCACCACCTATTATGGGTAAACCCAACATAGGGGTCACACCCCCTCTGATTCCCACAACCCAGATTCCAGGAATCACCACTACTATTCCTAACCCAAGTGTAACCCATGTTGCACTTGGAAGTGCTGGCCCATACCAGACCACACCTATTGGAGGACACATACCTGCAATACCTAGCATACCTTTAGGCGCTACTGGACCCCTACATCATACCACCATGACTAGGCATGTCCCAGTCCCAGTCACTACATCTGTTAGCTTACTGTACATGGCGAGTCTGAACTTACCATACTTAGCCAGGCTCACCAATGACCCTATCAGACACGATCCTGCGTGGCCTCACATGCCCACCAAACTCCCCTTCGACATCCCTAAGTTTGAGGGCAAGGCAGGTGAGGACCCCCAGAACCATATCATGTCCTTCCATCTATGGTGTTCCTCCAACTCCATAGTGGACGACTCTGTCCGCCTACGTCTATTACAGCGCACCTTCACTGGCTCTGCAGCCAAGTGGTATATCGAATAGCCCCATGGGACACATGCCACCTTTACCTCCCTTGCCTCGACCTTCCTGCAGTTCTTCCAGTTACCTGTCCGCTATGATGCGGGAGTTGAGATCCTACTATCTTGCAGACAGAACACGACCACCCACATCACTGACCACATTCATGAATGGCGTCGACGTTGAAGCCTCTGCAAAATCAAATTAGACGACCATATCTTCCTAGATTGGTTTCTAAAATCCCTTCTCCCTCTCATTGCGAAGGATGTGGCATCCGAAAGACCCCAGTCTAAAGAAGAGGCCATCCTCAAAGCCCAACAGTTTGATCTCATTTACGCCCAATCGGGTTATCTGTATACCATTATTCCAGATGCCCCTCGGGGTGAGTCATCCCAACATGATACACTGGGGGCATACCATGCCGCTGATGGCATCATTGGTCATATGGCCTCACATCCCCAACCCTTTTCCATTGCATATCCTAGCCATGGTCCCGATCTTTCGTGGGCTGCATCTCAGTTTGGAGCAACCAGTTCATATGCTCCCATGGCACATCACCACCATACCCATGGACCTTCATGTCCACCTCAGTGCTTTGGTCTTGCACCACCTGCATACGCTCCCCCAGCTGCACCTCAACCCGTGTACTATCCACAGCAAGCTGTGGCAGCTAACCCAACACCTCCAATAGCTCAGGGTTACCAACAACCCCAGCAGGTATCTGGTCCACTTCCAACTCCACCGATGTATTATCCACCACAACCTGGTCCCGCACCTGCAGCGAACCAAAATCCTCCCACTGCTCAAGGGCAAGTGTACACATAGCACAACCAGCCCCAGAACCAAAACAACCAGTGCAAACAAGGTGCGCAACAGAACCGTGGTAGAGTTCGTAACCGCGGTAATAACCAACAACATCAGCAAGGTCCTCCACCTCCCAATCCTCCGCAGAATAACAATGCTGCTCCTCCCAACCGCAATCCGGATCGGAATCCCAAGCAGCCTAGAAGTAATAACCTCAGAACAAACCACCCTTGTTCTATCTGCAGGGTCTGTGGTCATTACATGCATTCTTGCCCACATTTAGAGCGAGCTCGGCAACTCTGGACCGACGATGCACATCGTCAAGGGCAAGCGGCTCCTCAGCCGCCACCCAACCCTCCACCACCTCAACATCAACCTTTGGTGCTGCAAAACCCCTTTCCAAACCAGGGTGTAGTGAACACTCAGCCGTTAGCTCCCCCTCAGGGCAACGTGCCAACACAACAGATCACTTATGCAGCCCCTGATCAACCCATGTTCGATTCAGGTACTCACCATTTGTGTATGATGCCAACTGCCGATGCCAACCTCCAAACCCGCCGGAACCAATATGGCTCCACTTCTGAAGCCCCTCCCGCCGACAAGAACACTAACATTAATCCCACAGATCAAACGTTACGTATACCTCCGGCTCCACTTGATGGCGCTTCCAAAGCACCTCCCTTCCCACTTCGTCGTCTCAACAATAATCCCAATGCTCGCGCTGCGTCGAATTATAACATTGTCGACGACTTAGCCCAATCTCCTGCAGCCATGTCTGCTTTAGAAGTTTTGAAAAACTATCCTTCGCAGTGCAAGACTTTACTCTCTGCCATTGGTGCCATTGACCCCAATGATTCACAGCTGATCGCATTCGATTCAGACCAGTCTGAACCATGCCTGCCTTCCTCTTTAGCATTCCAAGTTTTCGTTTCTGTTCGGAATCTTGTTATCCATCGGTGCATTATCGATGAAGGGGCCTCTACATGCATCATGTCCACATTCGTTTGACAGAATTTGGGATCCCCTACTCTCCAGCAGTCCACCACTACATTGCGAGCCTATGACGGCCGTTCGGCACAACCCCAAGGTCTTTTTGCTAATGTCCCCGTCCAGTTGGCGGGTAAAACCGTCCTCATTGACATTGAGGTCATCAATGCCCAACTAGACTATAACCTTTTACTTGGTCGTAGCTACATGCATGCCATGCGGGCTGTTACCTCATCCGTATTTCGCACCATGCAGTTCCCCCATGAGGGACGCATGGTCAAGGTCGACCAGCTCACCTATTACAATCCCAAGGCCCCCGCCACACCTGAAAATGTTCTCCCCATGGTTGAACAACCTGTTTGTGGTGCAACTACCTCATTCATTTCCTCAGTAGGACCTGGACTTTACTCCGAGGCGCCGATGACCTCTACATTCCAGGCCATTCCACCACCGTCACCGGAGACCCTAGTCGCTAACCTCTGCACCCTTTCACAAACACCCGGTAATCAACCCTCCTTGTTACCCAAACCACCATTGGTCCCTAGTCACATTGGGGTTACACCCATCCACACAATCCCCTTTCTATTCCCTCCTTCGGGTGTAGTAAGCGCCCCGGTTATGGCTACCCTTAGTCTCCCTAGGTTAACATTGGGATTACTCGTGTGGTATATTTCGCCTCCCATTCCCCCACCGACACCAAATGTCATCCTGCAACCGGTGCAACCCATTGTTACTTCTACTCAACCAACTCCCGGTATCACTACTCCTTCGTCATCGACGAATAACCCTCCTCTCATCAGGCCCACTGGGGGCAAAGGCCCACAACCATACACTGCGGTACCCCCACCCAAGGCAGTTAAACCTCCCCCCGTATTTCGTGCTCCTCCAAAATGCTCGCTGTGTGATGAGTTAGGACATCCAACCCATCAGTGTCCACAGTTACCTGCATTGCAGGAACACATGCAAATGCTTGATGACGACCCCAACATCCCGGTGGTCAAACTAGATCCAAACCCCATGCCTCGTGATAAATCACTGCGTACCAACCACCCATGTGCGCTATGCGGTATTTACGGCCACTACTCACATAACTGTCCTGACATCCCAGATTATAGAGCATCTCTTTACGAGATGAACAATTTGGACCTTGAGACGGCACCCCCTACTATCGAGGAGATCTGCCCTCCCGCATCATCCTCATCCGGAGAGATTAACACCATCTATATGATCTCTTCGACTACCACTTTCAAACCAGAACCCCTCGATTTGTGGTCTGACTACTTCAATACTGACGAACAAATTCTGGAAACACTCACTGCACCCAACTACCCTTGGGATGATATGCATCATCGCTCCTACTTCCTCCCAGAGGAGTCTACATCCACAGTATCTGACCAGCTATCCGTCAAATCGAAAGATTTCATACCCACTAAGGTCGATTGGTTAAAGGATCCCATCCCAGCACCGGATGCCTTCGAAGAAGGGAACATGTCCAACATTTCCCCCATAATACAAATTGATATTTCCACCACACCTGGGAAACCTGAGCTCATCTCGCTGGGTGCATCTTGCACTCAAGCGGAGACTTAGGCATACAAAAAACTTTTTCAAGAATTCCGTGATGTCTTTGCCTGGTCCTACACTGAAATGCCTGGTCTTGACCCCGCCATTATAGAGCACCACATTGACACATGGCCTGATGTCCCCCCCGTTCGTCAGAAACAGTGACCCATTCATCCTTCCAAGCTCCCCGCTGTTAAAGCCGAGGTTGAGAAACTTCGCGAAGCAGGATTCATTTATCCTATTCCTTATACCACATGGGTGTCAAACCCCGTTCTCGTCAACAAAAAACAAGGCACCCTTAGAGTATGCACTGACTTCCATGATTTAAACCGCACTTGTCCCAAAGACAATTTCCCCACGCCATTCATTGACCAGCTCATTGACGCGTGTGCGGGACATGAAGTCCTATCTTTCACGGATGGCTTTTTCGGATACAACCAGATTCAGATCCGTAAGGAGGATCAGTACAAGACTGCCTTTACTACCCCATGGGGCACCTTTGCCTATCGTGTCATGCCTTTTGGCCTAAAAAATGCTGGTGCCACCTTCCAGCGGGCCATGACCTATTGTTTTCATGACTTGGTCCATATCCTGCTGGTCTATCTTGATGACCTCACAGCTCATTCTCGGAAACGATCAGACCACCTTAACGACCTCCGGCAAGTTTTCCTGCGTTGTCGCAAATATAAAATCCGCTTGAACCCACACAAGTGTGTCTTTTGTGTTCCTGCAGGCCGTTTGTTGGGTTTCATTGTTTCCCAGGATGGAATCACTGTTGATCCCCTGAAAGTCAAAGCCATCTTAGACCTTCCCTCTTCGCGCACGCTTCGGCAACTCCAGAGTTTGCAGGGGCGATCCAATTTCCTTCGTCGCTTCGTGCCTAATTACGCCACCAAAGTTCACGGATTCTTACGCCTACTTCGCACCCACATACCCTTTGTTTGGGATGAGCAAGCAGACACGGCATTCGAAGCCCTCAAGAAATCTCTCACACAAGCCCCCTTGATCTCCGCTCCGGATTTCTCTCAGGACTTCACCCTTTACGTCTCAGCATCTGAACATGCCATGTCTGGAGTCTTGGTCCAAGAAGATGCCTCTCACCAAGAACATGTCATTTATTACGTCAACCAGACCTTGTCTGGCCCACCCCTACGTTACCCATACGAGGAAAGATTAGCCCTAGCTGTAGTCTTTTCCGTCCAAAATATACGACACTACATCCTGCTCGGTCATACCACGGTCGTCGCCTACTCCAACCCTATGGTCTATCTCCTAAACCAGCGACTCCTACAAGGTCGTGTGGCTAAATGGGTCATTATCCTCCAGGAATATGACCTCACTTTCAAAACTCCCAAGAGCACCAAAGCCCTCGCGCTTTCCCATCTCATCACTGACCTCCCATCCTCTTCGTCATCACCCGCCATCCAAACGGATCTGATTGACGATCACATCTTCATTATTTCGTCTGACGACCCATGGTACGGTGACATCCTAGTTTACCTCCGCATGCAGAAATTTCGACCCCACATCGATCGTGACGGATGACGTCGTATATGTCACCACGCCCCCCGATACCTCTTGTTAGGGGATGTGCTTTATCGACGAGGCATTGATACCATTCTACGACGTTGCCTATCCCATAGTGAGGCAGAACAAGTCCTCAATGATTGTCATAGCGGTGCCTGTGGAGGCCATTTCTCTAGCATGGACACCGCCCAAAAGATCATTCGCGCAGGTTACTTTTGGCCGTCATTATTTACTGATTGCATCACCGCAGTCAAACATTGCCAAAATTGTCAACTTTTTGCCCCTAAAGCAAAAACCCCACCCGCCCCCCTTCATCCAGTCGTTACTGCCGAACCATTCTGCAAATGGGCCATTGACTTCCTTGATTGCAATCCCACGTCAGCCAGCGGTCACAAACATATTATTGTGGCCGTCGATTATTTTACCAAGTGGGCGGAGGCAATGCCAACTTACAATTGCACAGCCGAAACCACTACACGATTCTTTCTCAACCATGTTATCGCACGTTTTGGAGTGCCAAAGCAACTTGTATCAGACCACGACTCTCACTTCGAAGACACCGTCTGGAAAGAACTATCCACCTTACTGAAATTTAAACACCATTTCTCCTCTACCTACTACCCCCAAGGAAATGGCCAAGTCGAAGCGATAAACAAAATTTTGAAAACCATCCTCCAGCGCACTGTAGACAAACACAAGTCAAATTGGCACCACATGCTCTTCCCGACACTATGGGCACACCGCACATTGACTAAAACCGCCACTGGTTTTACCCCTTTTCACTTAGTTCACGGTGTTGAATCTGTCCTCCCCATTGAGTGCCAGATTTTAACCCTACATATGGCCATTGAACTCCTACCGGACACTGCCCCAATTGAGCAACACTTACTACTCCTGGAGCAGGCTGATGAAGATCAGTGCACAACCCTTCAAAACATGGAAGCAACCAAGAACCGATCGAAATTGAATTATGATAAACATGTCCACCCAAGAACTTTTTTTGAAGGGGACCTTGTCCTCGCCTACGATCAAGCTCATGACAAAACCGGGAAAGGAAAGTTTGTGTCCATGTGGCAAGGCCCATATATTATACACTCTTGCCTCGGACAAGGGGCATACATCCTGACTGATTTAGAAGGAAACCCCCTCCGCAACCCATGCAACGGGTTGTACCTCAAACGATTTTACCCATAGTAAGCCGCATGGACACCATCGTCCTTTGGAGAACTTCATGACAGTTCTTCCCTTTTCCAGTTTTCATCAGGTCCATTTTTTGACCATTTTTGGGTGCCCTCGTCGCCTCGATTTGCGTGCTGCATCGGTCGTCGTCTGTTTTTTACGAGCCTTATATCGTCGGATTCCTTTTTTCGCGCTTGTGATGATGCTTGAGATCATTTCTCGCTCTCACCCCCATATTTTTTGGCCATTTTTTCCATGCCCCCTCGTCACCTCGGTTTGCGTGCCACATCCGCCGTTCTCCGTGGTTGACCATCTTTATATCGCCGGATTTAGTTTCCCGCGCTTGTGATGATGCTGGAGATCATTTCTCGCTCTCACGCCCATACTTTTCGGCCATGTTTTCAAAATGCCCTCTCATTGCCTCGGTTTGCGTGCCACAAAGCCGCAGCCCCCTTTGTAACAATCTTTATGTCACCGGATCCAGTATCCCGCACACATGATGACACTTGAGACCTTTTCTCGCTCCCATCTATCCATTTTTGTTCGGTATAATTTTATCCCTTTTTTGGGCCGAGCAATCCCTTTTTACAAAAAAGGCACTTAGGGAGTTTCTGTTAAGCTCTTTTCTGACTCCTAAAACAATGAAAAGATCGCCGAGCAATCTTGATTCCTTTCATGCTCTCTAAATGTATCTGAAAGGGTGTCTACCTGGTATAAGTTTACCCCTTTTCCGGACCTCGTAGACTAATTACGAAAAAGGAATACTCTAGTCACATCGGCTAGAAGAGTTCTCCATCTGCATCATTTTATGCTTTTTCGGGCTTTGGAGACTAACTTACGAAAAAGAAACACCAATGGAGTCCACTTATCACTTTCAAACTCTCTAAACATGAAAGCGACCACGAGCAATCACCATCCTGGGCTCGTAAAACCAACAGGACAGTAGTCATAACCACTGCAGAGTCTTCTTATCGTTTTCAGACTCTTTAAAACTGAAAGCACCAATGAGCACGAACAGCCCTGGGCTCACAAATCCACAGGATAGTACCATTTCAGAGCACTCTTTTGTCCCTTCTTGGAGCTCATTAAAACTACGAAGAAGGACCCAATGGTGCTTCTCGGTGCCACAACAGATCACGTCTACTCATATGGCAGCTTCCCCATTTCGGTCGCCTTTGTTCAGAGTATTCTGCAGTATGTCACCCTGAGAACCCCTCGACAGCACCCATCAGCTTGATTCCCCCCCAGAGTCAATACATACCCTTCAGTCCTTAAAAGCAATGATACCCGCACCTATAAGTCAGTTCCCTACGCTGCCAGGTCAACCACGTCATCATGCTCTGAACAAAGGAAGTTTGAGTCTACCCACTATATGACCCCAGTTACTTCCCATCCCCACAAGTATGTCAGTCCTACCATCAGTACTACCACACTTCAGTTCTACACCTCGCGCTCCTATCAAGGAAACATCATTGCCTTGTTAGTTGCTGGTCTCCCTCTGTCGACGACAACCAAATTTATTCCAGAGGATAGACCTAAAGGTCCCTGTGTCTTGGACTCATCACCATTTATGATGAGTGCCTATGAATCCTTTCGAGAAGAGTCCTCAGTGCTTCTCCAAATGGTTGTTTCTCACATGCTCGACTTCAACACCTTGATCGCATCGTTGAGACTCGCACATGGTATCGGTCCTTTCAGTTATTAGTCAAAGACCCCGGATACCATTTGACTCCTCCACATTTGAGAGTCTACCTATGGATACAACCAGTCACATTTTTTCTATAGATATCCGGGTTGCGTATGGCGACAGTATTCAGATGTACCCCAGTTTTATACTCCCTCGAGTATACAGTTACAGATACTTCCCAGAGATGGCTCACAGTCATTACGTCCCTTCCGATGTTGGACACCTTCAGTTCCAACAGTTCATTAGTTATTCCAGTGTATCAGTTATTGAGATCAGCCATGTCATGATCATGAGTACATCCCAAAATAATGTACCCTTTGGACCATTATGATGTACCAGTATATTTTTTATGTATTAGATCCCCCTTCTTAGGACTAATTGTTATGTTTATGTCTTGATATGAGCATGGGTATGCCCGCCTCATCCATTATCAGAGATTATCCCTCATTCATATTAAGGCCATGTAATATTTGTTTATTTTTTGCAGCTTCCATGGGACGCGGATCCAGTCTCCAATCGGTCTCTTCTCCTCCCAAAACCCCCAAAAAAAGACAAAAGAACTATGATGTCTATCGGCCATACGATGAGCTCCTGCCCTCACACATCAGGGGGCAATCTGTTAACACCTAAAAAGTGCTCACTAGCTCATTCCCTTATTCACATGACCCATTTGTCCACTTTTCCACCATCTGAGCCTCTGAAGCCAACAAAAGGTCACCAAAAGACCTTGGTACACACCCCTTTTTCCCACTCAAAAAGATTATTTTTCCTAAAAAGCATAAAAAAACCCTCAAAAAGGGTCCAAAATTCCCAAAATATTAAAAAGGGAATAAAAATATTAATTTTATTCAAAAAAAGAAAAAGGAGGGAAAAGTACCTAAACCATGTTGGTCAATACCATTTGGTTTCCACAAAACCACAAATGGTATTCCCCACCACCAAAACCTATAAAAAGGTGGTAGGGGCTCCTCATTTCACATCCATCCATATTCCTATCCTCATGCTGCCAAAATCTCTCTTGAGTTTTGGCCATTGTAGCAACCTTGGAGAAAGGACCCATTGGAGATTGGAGCTGCTCACCATTGGAGCCATTCAAACAACCTTCATCACTTGGAGGTATTGTTCTTGCAAGCATTTGCTTGCCCCATTGTCAATACAAAAAATTATTTTTTATCTTTCTTGTTCTTGTTCTTGTTCTTTAATTCAAAATGCACATGCTAGTTTAGTTTAGTTTAGATTTAGTTTATTGTTATTTATTTCTATTGAAACTGCTGCTACTAGTTAGCAGGTGCCGATAGCACTAAGCTTGGTTGCAAAACCAAGCCAACAGCAATACCTACACTCAAACATTGAATTAATTCACATGTTTAGTTTATTTTCATAGGAAATCATAACCAAATCATATACTCATGTATATTCATAAGCACGAAATTACAAGATCACCAAATACTTATCTGCACTAGATGTCTTCACTTTATTCCATAGGGTCCTTCTTTGCTTTACAAGCCTTGGAATCGCCTATGGATTTGGGTGTTTGGCCAGCACGCAGGCTTCCCCTCAACATCAAATAGTCTTGTATGTTTGTCCAGCACGCAGGCTGCTCCACAACATCAAATAACCTTGCATGTTTGGCCAGCACGCAGGCTGCTCCAAATCATCAATAATCTTTCATGTTTGGCCAGCACGCAGGCTGCTCCAAATCATCAATAATTCTTGCCCAACCAGCCACTCTCTGGATTTACCAAGCAATTTTTAGTTCTTTCAGGGTCCTTGCTTCCTGTATTGACCAAGGTTTCCAACAAAGAAACAATAATGCATCAGCTCACTGTTACAAGATTTATGCTTGAAACCTTCATTATTTCAAATAAGAAATGAATGAAAATGAATACTTATCTGTACTGTGCATTTCTTCTCTGGTCCACAGGGTCCTGCTTTTACTTTATAAGCCTTGGGATCCTCCTGCGGACTAGGATGTTTGGCCAGCATGCAGGCTGCTCCAAATCATCAATTAATTAATGCTCTACGAGTACACCTTCACGCTGACTGGGTTTACCAAGCATTTGGTGGTGCCCAACCAGTCCCATACCTGGTTGGCCCTCTCCATTGTCGAGCCAGCACATACGTCTGGGTCATCGACCAATGGAAGGTAACTGCACCACCGACCATTACGGGTCAAGGCTCCACTACTCTACCTTAGGCTTGCATCAGCCTTTCACATGTATCACAATCCCTCAATGCGCATAACAATTTTTCACCCACACAAAGGTGGCACTTCTTCTCTTATGTAAGCCGGCGGTTCCATTTAGGAATTCTTTAGGTGACTTTCTTAACCACAGGCTATCATGGCCCCATGATAACCACTCACCCTACACAAGGGTTACCACTGCTCATACAGTCCTCTTGAGTATTCTTTTCTTCACTTTTTCCCTTTAATGTGCAGCACTGAATTTCATATGTATAATCTGTCAACCCAAGATGGATAGCAAGCTCATTAGTATTGATGCTCTAAAACTGTAAACATATTTCATAACATTCACTATCCAACCTTGAAACACCAGGAATGCGTCCATTCCCTTAAGGAGTAGTCAATATTGGCATCCCTAACATAACTCAGCACCAGAAAGGCGTGCACTCCTTACTGATGTGAACTATGAAGGTCCTGATCATACTTCAAGCAGTCCGCCATAATGGAAATAAAATCAAAACATGCTCTGCATATTAACTCTAATAATTAGACATGCATGTATGTATGTATATATATATATATATCATTCAGGGTTTATGGAACACTTATCCATTTTGCAGATGTTATTTCTCTTCTTTAATGAGGAATTGAGGCTCCTTCTCTGAGTTGACAGTCCCTCGGTTTGCCATCCCAATTCCTTTTGATGTTACATAACCTTCATATGTCTTACTGACATAATCTTCACCATCCCACTCATATTGTTTACCAATCATGTAGTGCAGATGAGACATTAATAATGTCTTATGGCATTTCATCTGAAACCCATTTTCAAATCATGGAATCTCTCCCCATGAAGTTTGGCTTCTGCAGGCCCACTCTATTGGTCTTACTGCAATGTGTCTCCCTGGAACACTTATTAAATAGCCAAACAGTCAGCAACATTTAACAATACAATTCAAATCCGATTGTTCCATAACCAATCCATGGCACTAATAATTAAATTCAGTATGAATTTGCAACTTTGTCTACTACAGAAATTGGTTTTCTTATCCATGAGGCTATCCTCATATTGTTTGGTTCCTGTAAGTGACACCACTCTACCCGTTATGGTCTTATGCCCACTGCCACACATGAGCATCGAATTACAGCATGTCCTCCTGACACATTTTCATATAAGCCAAACAGTCATTAGCAATTATTAGCAACATTTCCAATCCGAAACATTTACAAATCTGAGATTTACAACTGTTCCTCCACAGAGCATTCTAGCAGCCCATCGATCATGATTGGGCTCTTCATGCACTTACTATTCTTCATTCATAACAACCCATGAAATGGTCCTAGAATTATCATCAATTCATCATTTCATTCATTATTTATTTTGCAATAACATATGCATCATCCCTATGCATTCATACAATGCATCACAAGATTTATAAAATCTCTTAATGCACATCTACTCAATGCTATCTTGCATTATTTCATGAGTACTATACATTCAATCATATTATGATCGAAACATGACTATCTCATATAACTTGTATTACCATACTCAGGACCACCAGTCCTCACTTGCTTTGGTTATTAAGCACATAACCAACATACACATGGCATGATATAAATTCATATGAATGCATTGAGATTTCTAAACAGTCATAGGGTGTAAGGATCATTTCCTTCACTTATCCACGCCTTACCAAGCTTGGTAGGTTAACAGTCCCAATCAGTATTCAATATCACATGCAAACTAACTCAACATAGCTCAAACATAGTGGAAGAGATCTTACCAAATTCTCTTTCAACATTTATGCAATTTGGCACCAATAATCATTACCTGCATGGTTACCATTAACATTGTCTGATGTTACCTGATCAGTTGGCCTCTTACCAAGGTTGCTCAGTCCTTTTGCCAACTTTATGATCATAGATTTGTTGCACCATCCTTTCTGCATAAGGTTGTTGGCTTCATGTAACAGCATCCTCAACACATTTAGCCATGCTCTTTGTTATCGTTGGTCCTACAACCAATACCAACATCAATAGTGATTATCAACCACAATATTCTCCATTAGTGGTTCATTGCATATGCAGACTTCATTATTTTACCAATATGCAATATCCCATTTATGCACAAGCATTTCCATATGCACTATGCAATGTTTGTTAAGATGCCATCTAGTGCATATACATCTATGTAATCCCTTACATTTTTAACATTTTTATGCCATATGACAATTTCATAATTATAAGTATGATAACAAACAGGGGTTTAAAGAATTCTTCCATTTTCAATCCCTCCTCGTAACAAGGAATTCCTCTTCCATATCATGCAATTGTAGAAATTGCCCATATCGACAACAAAATTGATTTGTCAAAACAACCGCTGGCACTCTTCTGCACTAAATATCTATGATATATGTAGACCTCATTCAAACTCTGGTCATGCATCATTGTTCCCTGCTGGACAAGCTTTCCAACGCCTGTCTTCATGCTCCATTCCGACATCAGGTGCGGAAACTACATCTCTTCAAGAATGACAACTTTCACTCCAATTCTGTACATTTTACACAGTTGCATTTTGGTCCAGAATGCCAACTTCAGTCACCTGTGGGAGAAAATCTATGAGGAATCACAAAATTTTTTATATCGGGCGAAGTTAGTCCATATAACAAGGAACACTTATCAATTCACGGATCTCAATTCCGATGCACCATTCATCTTCTATGAATTTCTGGGTTTTACTACTTCTCACTTTTCACATTTTTCCCAAAATTCCAAATTTTGGGCCAAAAATGGCTATCTCCCAAACGATGCATTTTCGAAAAATCTTCATCTAACGGAAACTGTCCGTCTTAATGAGAATATGAAATGTCTAGTTCAGTAAAATTTTTGATTCCCCCATCTAGGGTCACTTTTACTGCCCACAAGCTTTTCAAAATCCCAAAAAAGTGTCCCGGAACAGTGCTTTTTGGCCTTCTTGATCACCCCGACTTCACATCCCTTGGAGTTTGGCTCCAAGATTCTAAACTTAACATCGTGCCTGCTTCATGACTGCGTCATATCAATTTCAACTCAAACCGACCTTCTGTGAAGCCTAGGGACTCCGTCCTTCAAAAGTCACTATTATCCATTTTCTGTCAAATCGGAGTGTAATGGGCTCGGGGTCTTCACTGGTTCTTTCATGGCCTTCGTCAATGGCCTCCGAGCCCCGTAGGAATCATTCCATTCTGAGCTCGAATGTTCCTTCTATTCAAAAATTAAGTTTTGGTCACTTTACTCATTTTTTTTTTTTCTCTGCCGCCGTTGCGGGACGGTTCACCGAACGCTTCCGCAATTGCGGAGCCATTCGGAGAATGCTCCCGCAATTGCGGAGCCATTCGGTGAATGCTCCCGCAGTTGCGGAGCCATTCGGTGAATGCTCCCGTTGCGGAGCGATTCGCCGAACGCTCCCGCAATTGCGGAGCAGTTCGCCGAATGCTTCCGTAGTTGCGGAGCGATTCGGCGAATGCTCTCGCAGTTGCGGAGCCATTCGCGAAATGCTTCCGCAGTTTCGGAAGACACTGGAAAATTCTTTCTGCAGTTTCGGGGAGGTTCGCGGAATCCTTCCGCAATTGCGGAACGATTCGCCAAAGTCTTCCGCAGTTTCGGAACGATTCGCCGAAGTCTTCCGCAGTTTCGGAAGAGAATTTCTTCCGCAAATTTCGGAAGAGAATTCCTTCCGCAAATTTCGGAAGAGAATTCCTTCCGCAATTTTCGGAGGAGAATTCCTTCCGCAAATTTCGGAAGAGAATTCCTTCTGCAAATTTCAGGGCGGTTCGTGGAACTCTTCCACAATTTCGGAACGATTTCCCGAACTCTTTCGCGTTGCGGAACGATTTGCGGAATCTTTTCGCAGTTTCGGGACAACTTCCTGAATTCTTCCCAAAACCGACTTAAACAAAACTTTCGAAAACACTTAGGAAAAATTTGAAATCTTTCTTTCATCTCACATTCAACAATCCAACCAATGGATTCACAATTAATCTCCAAGCAACCAACAAGCATGGGCAAGGAAACTCATGAGTATAAGGGCGTAATTTGCAGGTTTTTCTCACTTCCGAAAACCATCAATCAGCCACACAATGTGGGTTCATTGTAAGTAAAAATCATCATTGAGATATGGCGCTGTAACAGCTGACTGTTCATGCTTTTACTCAGGAATTTAACAAACAGAAATCATTGCAACAAAAACAGTATTTCAAGAAAAGAAATTGCACCCCTTCATGTTAAGCATGAAACATCAAGACAACAAAACCAGTATAAGATGGCAGAGGTTGCCCCTCCTTTCTCTATTTCATAGAATGCAATCAATACAAGCAGCTTGCAAAAATCCCCAAACAGTCATGGAAATGATTTCCCATTCTAACAAATAGAAGCCATGCAATCTTGAGGTTTCTTTAATGCATTTTAGTTCCAAATAAAAAATACATGTACACACAATGATTTATATCTCTGTGAAGGGTCCAACAGCCGTAGTCTTGAACCTAGAGCTCTGATACCACTCTGTAATGTCCCATTCCGTCATCAAATGCAGGGAAGGAAACATTAACAACACACCGGGCTTTTGACAGACTTAGCCCCAATATTTTTACTCATAAAATACATAACAATTAAAACTTCTATGTGCAGATTCGAACTTCAATAAAACACAGCGGAATTAAACATAACAACACACATAAGCATAGATTCGTATGAGCATACTTATTTCAAGCAATTAATAGGCAGAGAATTCAATCCCCTTCTTATGCTACTTCATATCGATTTCATTATTCATGAAGAATAATCATTCAAATAACACATTGCAGAACACAGATATATATATAAATTAAAATCATAGAGAGCACTTATCTTGCAACGCAATGTCCAATGACTAGCTACGTGTGAGAAACATTCCACCCAACCATAGATCTCTATCCAGCCTATATTCTTTCAGCTGAGAGATCACCCCCGAGCTGGGCTGTGTATCCACTAAGGAGGAACTAGATGGCTCACTCACAGTCAGGGTTTCACTCAGACAACCGTGCTAAGCCAACACACAGTTGGGTTTTTCAAGCATGCAATGGGAAATGGAGGAGGATGCTAGTCCACTGAGCTCAATCCTAGAGCCACATACACTTCCAGCTGGACTCAGCAATCCCATCCTCTATTCATACATCCACAGTTCGGATTTCTCACAACTCTGTCACAAGTAACCCCAAATCCGTCACTGATTTTCTCGGTAGTTAAAACTAGTTTTTCCCATGGATTTTGGGGTAGCTATTGCTCCCAAATTCGCCCCAAGGCTCATACCAACGGATCCCCCATTGGATTTCACTGTCTAATACCCATTCTGGCCGTTTTTGGCTTTCCAAAACGTGGGTTCATTCCAAGTTGCGATTTCTGGTTTTCACACTCATGGGAGCTCGTTTTTGGATGGAGAATGATGATGGGTTCCTTCCCCATGGAATGGGGATGAGAATGAAGCAACTCCCAAGAGGTAGAGTGACTTGTGGCACAAGTAAACAGAGCCCATACCTACCCATACGAATTTCTGGGCTACCCATGCTCCACCAAAGCCACTGACTTAATTCTTCAACCACTTTCTTACAACAGGAATAAATGTCCTCTAGGGAAGTCAAAGGGTTCTCATAATGACATATGGCAGCCTAGGGTTTAGTCCCATAGCCCCCTCACCACTCTCTAGTGGATACATGTGGCCCCTTCTCATTCATTGCCTCCGTAGTCAGTTTTGATATTTTATATTGCATGATGTTTATTTACATCCTTTTTACAATTTTTATGGCTTAAGAGCACATGGGCATCAAAATATCAATGCTTGCCCTTTTAAATCAAAATTCAGGCTTTCACTAGTGGGGCCTTGGCCTTGAGCTCCACGCTAGGAAAACATACATTACATGTACACATTATTTACATTAAATGCTAATACATCCTAAGAGTCAGAATGGGGGTATTACATCAATAATGAAGAATGATGTTTGGGATGTTGTCCCAAGACTTGAAGGGAAGTCTGTTGTGACTTCCAAATGTTAAGTTTAAACCAAATAGACTATCAAAATCACTAAAAGAAACATAATCACAAGATAGACACAGAATATACCCTGAGAAACCCTCATGGGGTAGAAAACCCAGCAAAGCTTTCCTCAATAAGATGATCAACCAAAATACAAGATTTGCTCCCTCCTACTTTGTCTCCTTAGCAAATCTCCCAGACAAGTGTGCTATCTTTCACAAGTGAGTGAATGTGTCAAATGAGAAACATACCTCCTTTATTTATACACTACACTGACATGTATTTTACACAAGTACATGTAGGCTCGTATTTAACCATTAGGTTAAATACCCTATTATAACTGACTGGGCCGACCCCCACATGGTGGGTCTAATAACCCTAGTTACCACAACCAATCCGGAGGAATAAACATCTCCGGATTCATATTATAATCACATCGGAGGTATGGAACATCTCCGGAATAAATAATATACAAATATAATATTCTTAGAAGTTACAATATTCAACACTCCCCCTTAACGAGAAGGATATTATAACAGCATCCGCAGGAGCAACGAGTCATACATCATACATGATACATCTATATATCATCGGAAGCTTTCTTCAGTTCATCATCATCAGTAACTCAACTAGTTACTGGAACATCGACATCACTCGATCATCAACATCGTCATCACACGATCAGCATCGTCATCACACGATCATCAGCATCGTCATCACACGATCATCAGCATCGCCATCACATGATCATCAGCATCGATCATCAGCATCGTCATCACACGATCAACATCGTCATCACACGATCATTAGCATCGTCATCACACGATCATATTACAGGATGATCAATCCTGCTCTCTTTAGGACATAGGTCCATGGATGATACAATCCATATCAAGTTCCAGGATGATCAATCCTTATCTCTTTAAGACAAGTCTCATGTCTAGGGACGATCTAATCCAAACCACAGTGCCAGTCCTTTTTCATACTGGATGTGACCTAGATCAGATCTAGGATTTACCGCCACAGAGCCAGTCCTCTTTCATACTGGATGTGTCACGTCTACAGAGCCAACCCTGTTTCATGCTGGATGTATTACAACTATAGAGCCAACCCTGTTTCATGCTGGATGTATCACAACTACAGAGCCAGCCCTGTTTCATGCTGGATGTATCACATCTACTGAGCCAGCCCTGTTTCATGCTGGATGTATCACATCTACAGAGCCAGCCCTGTTTCATGCTGGATGTATCACATCTACAGAGCCATCCCTGTTTCATGCTGGATGTATCACATCTACAGAGCCAACCCTGTTTCATGCTGGATGTAACCTAGAGCAATTCTAGGATTTGTCACATACATTTTGAACTGAGGTCCAGGGACGATCCATTCCTATCATGTGCCTTTTGAACCGAAGTCCAGGGACGATCCAGTCCTATCGTGTACCTTTTGAACTGAGGTCCAGGTACGATCCAGTCCTATCGTGTACCTTTTCAACTGAAGTCCAGGGACGATCCAATCCTATCGTGTACCTTTTGAACCAAGGTCCAGGGACGATCCAGTCCTATCGTGTACCTTTTGAACCGAAGTCCAGGGACGATCCAGTCCTATCGTGTACCTTTTGAACTGAAGTCCAGGGATGATCCAGTCCTATCGTTCAGTTATCGGAGACCTCATGTCTACGGCTCAATTCAAAGGACCATAGTCCGAGGACGATCCAATCCTCTTACTTGTTCATTCAAGATTTAGTTCTCGGAGACATACGTCTACGGCTCTTCTTTAGGACTGAGGTCCAGGGATGATCCAATCCCCTCACATGTTCACCAAGAACTTCATTCTCGAAGACATACGTCTACGGCTCAACTTTAGGACTGAAGTCCAGGGATGATCCGATCCTCTCACATGTTCACCAAGAACTTCATTCTCGAAGACATACATTTACGGCTCAACTTTAGGATTGAAGTCCAGGGATGATCAAATCCTCTCACATGTTCACCAAGAACTTCATTCTCAAAGACATACGTCTATGGCTCAACTTTAGGACTAAAGTTAGGGATGATCCAATCCCCTCACAACATGTATAACAAAACATGTATTCTCATCATCAAAACATGTATAACCAAAACATGTATCATCATCATC
The DNA here is from genome assembly GCA_027924585.1 of Larix kaempferi. Taxonomy (NCBI): domain Eukaryota; kingdom Viridiplantae; phylum Streptophyta; class Pinopsida; order Pinales; family Pinaceae; genus Larix; species Larix kaempferi. The sequence goes on from BSBM01000541.1 coordinate 16,607,302, forward strand.
AAACATGTATATTAAGACATGTATCATCATCATCATCAAGCATGTATATCAAAACATGTATCATCATCATCATCAAGCATGTATATCAAAACATGTATCATCATCAAAAAAATATAAGAGTCCTAAGTCTAAATAATTCTAAGTAACTAAGTGCAGTAAAAAGGTATCCTCATCATTGATGAGACAGACTAGTTATTAGATACTATGCTACTTCCCCTTTCGAGGAGGGTCCCTTTTGAACTACACCAAGCTTGTCTCGGAAGTGTTCAAACTTTACTCGAGACAAAGGTTTGGTCAAGATATCAGCAATTTGATTCTCAATGCTTATATACTCGAGCTTGATAGCTCCTCTCTACACCATATCTCGTATATAAAAGTATCAGATCTCTATGTGTTTTGACTTATCATGAAACACAGGATTTTCAGTCATCTTGATGCAGCTTTGATTATCACACATAATCACAGTGGGATCCATTTCTAAGTCAAACACTCCAGATAAAAGTTTCCGAAGCCATACTGCTTCACAGCTGGCAGAGCAGGGAGCTATATATTCTGCTTCAGCAGTACTGAGAGCCACACTAGATTGTTTCTTGCTGAACTAGGAAATCATGGTAGATCCAAGACCATAACATCCACCTGAAGTACTTTTTCTGTCTGAGACACTACCTGCCCAGTCAGAATTTGAGTAACCATGTAACCTAAGTTCATGACCTCCGAGATAATATAGGCCAAAATCTGATGTACCTTTCAGGTACCTCATTACATGCTTTGCAGCTATTAAGTGGACCTTTCTAGGTTCTACTAGATACTGACTTAGGGTATTTACAGCAAAGCATATATCAGGCCTAGTATTAGTTAAGTACATCAATGATCCAATGATTTGTCTGTATAAGGTTATGTCCACTAATTCTAATGAATCATTAACTAACAACTTCAAGTTGGAGTCCATGGGAGTGGCCATGGCTTTACACTCCAACATATCAAATCTTTTGAGAATCTCCACAGTATACTTACCTTGATTTAGAAAGATTCCTTTTGGTTCTTTCCATACTTCTAAGCCTAAGAAGTAGTGCATTAATCCAAGATCTTTCATCTCGAATTCTGAAGAAAGCTTCTTCTTGCTTTCAATAATTTGTTTCTCATTTCCAGTTAGAAATAGATCATCTACATATAACAACAATATAACTGGTTCATCATCCATCACCTTGAGATAAATATTGGGGTCAGCTTTACTTTTGGTAAAGCCCATGCTAGTTAAGAAATTGTCAATCCTTCCGTACCAAGCCCTGGGAGCTTGTTTCAACCCATATAATGCCTTTTTCAGTTTGCATACATGAGTCCTTCCGTCATTAACCTCAAACCCTTGTGGTTGCTCTATGTATACTTCTTCCTCAATTACACCATTTAGAAAAGCTGTCTTAACATCCATTTGGTGTAATTTCCACTTCATCATGGATGCAAGTGCCATGATAGTTCTAATTGAAGTATACCTAGCAACTGGTGCAAATGTTTCTTCATAGCCAATTCCCTCTTTCTGAGAGAATCCTCTAGCTACAAATCTTGCCTAGTATTTTTCAATGCTACCATCTGCAGCATGTTTTATCTTGAAGATCCATTTGGAAGAAACCACACTTTTATCTTTTGGTTTGGGGACTATATCCCAAACATCATTTTTCATTATTGACTGATATTCTTCTGTCATTGCTACTACCCATTCTTTCTTCTGAGCTGCCTCTTCATAGATGGTAGGTAGTTGATCCACAAGATCACACATTAAAGCGATGTAGTTGGACACTAGATTTGGTTTCTTTCTTTCTCTAGTGGATCCTTCAGGAGCTCCATATCTTTCAGCCCCTTGAATAATATCTCTAGCCCATGCTGGCCTTCTTTTCTTAGATAAGTCTGAAATAGGAGGCTCTTGTGGTTCCAACATATCATGATCCTCTGGAGAATCATCTTCAGGAATGGGCACAGCCTCTGTGATTCTGGGAGAAGTATCTTCTTCATAGATTTCTTCAAGTTGGCACTTCCTGGATTTCTTGAGAGCTGCTTCTTCATCAAACGTTACATCTCTACTTATTTCTATGTGATGAAAACCTGGAATGTAAATTCTGAAGGCTTTGGATGATTCACAATAACCAACAAAAATACCCTTCTTACCAGAAGGGTCCAACTTGGTTCTCTTTTCTTTTGGAATGTGGATGTACACAGGACACCCAAATATTTTAAGATGACTTACCTTAGGATTCTTACCTATAAACACTTCTTCTTGAGTTTTGAAATCAAGAGCACTATGAGATAATCTATTTTGCACATATACTGTTGTCTTGGCTGCTTCAACCCATAGATATATGGGAAGATCTTGGTCATGTATCATGGTCTTTACAGCTTCCATGATTGTTCTATTTTTCCTTTCAGCCACCCCATTTTGTTGGGGATTGTATGGAGTAGTTAGTTCCCTTTTAATTCCAACTTCTTTACAAAAGTCCTCAAATTCCTTTGAGGTAAATTCTCCGCCATTATCTATTCTGAGAATTTTGATTCTCTTATCTGATAGATTTTCTATTAGAGCCTTGAACTCTTTGAATTTTCCAAAGACTTCATTCTTACCTTTTAGGAAGTATATCCAAGTTTTCCTTGAATGGTAATCAATGAATGAAAGATAGTATTCAAACCCACTTAGAGAAGTGGTGGGCATTGGTCCACATACATCTAAGTGTATTAGCTATAAAATGTTCTTAGTCTTTGTTTCACTCTTTGGAAAGGGGTTCTTGATATTTTTCCCTTTCTTACACCCTTTACATGAGCCATCATGATCAGCTTTCAAATCTGGTAATCCTATTACTACCTTGCTTACATAGGGTAAGGCTTTATAGTTGATGTGAGCTAATCTTCTATGCCATAGCTCACTGGGGCTAGAGATCTCATGAGCAAGGGCAGCTTCTGGATGGACCTTGAGCTTATAGAGACCTCCTTCTTCTTCACCAATAACAATTACATCTTTAATTGTCTTTCCTTTGGACCACATGAGTACTTGTCCATCTATGAAAGCTACTCTAAAACCTTTCTTATCTAGTGCTGAGATAGAGAGAAGGTTCTTCTTTAAACCTGGTACATATAAGATGTCTTTCATCTTCAAGGGTGTTCTTGAATCTAGCTTATAGCTAGCTTCACCAATTCCTTTGTTGGGATATTGGTAGTCATCTCCTAGAGATACCTTTTGTGTAGAAGACTTTTCTTCAAGATTTGAGAAGGTCTTCCTTTGACCTGTCATGTGCTTAGAAGCACCACTGTCAATGAGCCATGTATCTTCTCCAGGAGATATAGATCCAGAGAGTGCAGAGAATAGAACATATTCTTCTGGATCTTCTTTCTTCACCTTATATCTTTTCCTTTTAGGCCTTACCTCTACCTCTTCTTCTTCATCATCTTCTTCCTCTTCTTCTTCTTCACTATCATTTTCTGCCATATGTGCATGGTGTCTTTTGTGGACAAACTTCTTCTTTTGTGAAGGACAAAATCTGGCGATGTGTCCTAGCTTATCACAGTTGTAGCATTTGACTGTGGAAAGATCTTTTACTGGAAATGGTCCTTTTCTCTTTTTAGGTCTAGAGAAGTGTTGAGATCCTTTGTGGTCAACTTTCTTGAGATGACCTATTCTTCTTCTTTTGGTATGGGTGGCCAAAGCTTGGTCATCCTCTTTGAGAAGAGCTTCTCTGTTGGATACCCTAGCTTCTTCTTGAACACAATCCTCCCATACTATATCAAACTTCATGCTCTCTTTCCTGGCACACATGGTTTGTATGAAGGATTCCCAAGGTCTAGTGAGACCATTGAGAGCAGTCATCACAAGTTCATCCTCATCAAGAGTATCACCAATTGCATCTAGTTGTTCCTTGATTTGAGAAACCCTTGAGAAGTAGTCTTGAATGGATTCTCCTTTGTGCATCTTGGTACTCTTCAATTGAGTCCTTAGATTCATCTTCCTATTGATGTTCTTTCCTTCATACATTCTTCTTAGGGCATCATACATTTCCTTTGGAGTCTTCTTGGAGGCCACTTGGGGAATCAAGTGGTCTTTAATAGAATCAGCTATGATTCTCTTTTCCCTAATCAAATCCTTCCTGTGTTTTTCTTTGGCTTCATCTCCTTCTAGTTCTGCAACTTCTTCCTTGATATAATGAGCAAGATCATTCTCCTCAAGAATGAGACCAATTCTGTATTTCCATGCCCGGAAATTCTCTATACCTTCTCGCTTGTCTTCAAGCTTAGTGTTTGGAGCCATCTTCTCTTGGGGGAGTCCAAGAGACAGAGTAGAATTACCTGGAAATGTTACTTTTCACTTTTCCGGAATCTGGAACAGAATTCTATCGCACTTTTGGTAGAATTAGGGTTTGAATTTCCCGGAGTTATACCCAACCAAAAAGTTTGATCTAGGGCTCAAAAGAATGGTCTTGAGAAGGGCTATCCAGCCATGTAATCAGAATTCAAAAATGCCAACTTTTTTATGAACCCAAATTCTAACTTATCGCACTTTTGGTAGAATTAGGGTTTTGATTTCCTAGAGTTCTACCCAACCAAAAAGTTCGATCTAGGGCTTAAAAGAAAGGTATTGAAGAGGGCTATCCAGCCATGTAACCAAAATTCAATAATACCAACTTTTTGCTGAAACCCTAACTTTCACCAGAGAGAGAGAGAGAGGTATTCTTACCTTGTGAAAGATGTCCTATTCAGTCTAGCTCTGATACCATGTTAAGTTTAAACCAAATAGACTATCAAGATCATTGAAAGAAACATAATCACAAGATAGACACAGAATATACCCTAAGAAACCCTCATGGGGTAGAAAACCCAGCAAAGCTTTCCTCAATAAGATGATCAACCAAAATACAAGATGTGCTCCCTCCTACTTTGTCTCCCTAGCAAATCTCCCAGACAAGTGTGCTATCTTTCACAAGTGAGTGAGTGTGTCAAATGAGGAACATACCTCCTCTATTTATACACTACACTGACATGTATTTTACACAAGTACATGTAGGCTCGTATTTAACCATTAGGTTAAATACCCTATTATAACTGACTGGGTCGACCCCCACATGGTGGGTCTAATAACCCTAGTTACCACAACCAATCCGGAGGAATAAACATATCCGGATTCATAGTATAATCACATCGGAGGTATGGAACATCTCCGAAATAAATAATATACAAATATAATATTCTTAGAAGTTACAATATTCAACACCAAATGGATCTACAAGATCAAGCATGCTGCAGATGGCAGCATAGAGAAATACAAGGCCAGGTTCGTAGCTCGTGACTTCTCTCAGAAAGAGGGAATAGATTATGAAGAAAATTTTGCTCCTGTAGCCAGGTACACTTCCATCAGAACAGTACTTGCTCTGGCTGCAGTGATGAAATGGAAGATACACCAGATGGATGTCAAGACTGCCTTCTTGAATGGTGTAGTTGAAGAGGAAGTGTATGTGGAGCAGCCACTCGGTTTTAAAACACATGACAGGGAGTCATATGTGTGCAGATTGAAGAAAGCCTTGTATGGATTAAAACAAGCTCCTAGAACTTGGTATGGTAGGATGGATAGTTTTCTATCTATTTTGGGCTTTACCAAGAGTAAAGCAGATTCCAACCTTTACTACAAGGTTGAGGAAGGAAATCCTGTGATTCTACTCCTGTATGTGGATGACCTGTTTGTAACAGGAGATAACAGATTGATTGTCGATACAAAGAGGAAGCTTGCTGCCGAGTTCGATATGAAGGACTTAGGGATGATGCACTATTTTCTAGGTATGGAGGTGTGGCAGAGTGCAGATGGGATCTTCCTTGGATAAGGGAAGTATATAGTAGATATCCTTAAGAGGTTCGGGATGATGGATTGCAAGGCCATGGCCACACTTATGGCATCAAACCTAAAGCTTCTATGTGATGCTTCATCTAAGCTGATTGATGTCTCTATGTATCATCAGATGATTGGGTCCTTGATGTACCTGACGAACACGAGACCAGATATTTGCTTTGCGGTGAACACATTGAGCCAGTTCCTGATGGATCCAAGGAGTGTTCACCTGGTTGCTATAAAGCATATTCTGAGGTACCTGAAGGGTACAGTTGATTATGGGCTCAAGTATGAAGCGAGTCAAAATTTTAACCTGCAAGGTTATGTTGATTCAAATTGGGCAGGCAGTGCTGCAGATAGGAAGAGCACATCTGGTTGCTGTTTCAGTATGGGATCAGGTGTGATCTCATGGTTTAGCAGGAAGCAGTCCTGCGTAGCACTGAGTACAGCCGAGGCAGAGTATGTTGCATCTTGTTTGGCTAGTTGTGAGGAAGTATGGCTTCGGAAGCTACTGTTAGAGTTATTTGATCTCCTACTAGAGACTACTGGTATCTTTTATGATAACCAGAGTTGTGTGAAGCTGTCTGAGAACCCGGTGTTCCACGACAGGTCGAAGCACATTGAGATCAAATATCACTATATTAGGGATATGGTACAGAGAGGAGCAGTGAAGCTCCTACACGTTGCAACGGATGAGTAGATTGCAGATGTGCTGATGAAGCCACTAGCCAGAGTGAAGTTCGAGTACTTCAGAGAAAGGCTTGGTGTTCTTCAGATCGACGACACTTCGAGGAAGAAGTGATGGAGACATTTGCTGAATCCATTCCAAGCATGGTGGAAGGAGGATCCTTCACATGGCTATGGATGTAAGCGTTGGATGATGAGTATCAGGATGATGCTCCAATTATTGCTCTATATATGTATCCTGTTGGATGCTGGATGTGATCAGTTGGATCATTTATATGTATATGTATGTACGCATCATGTTGGATGCTGGATATGATCAGTTGGATCATTTATATGTATGTACGCATCATATTGGATGCTTTGATCAGTGTGATCATGTATTTGTATATGCATCATGTTGGATGCTTTGATCAGTATGATCATGTATTTGTATATGCATCATGTTGGATGCTTGATATGATCAGTTGGATCATGGATTTATATCAGGTGGATACTTGTATGATCAGGTAGATCATGTATTTGTATATGTATCAGGTGGATACTTGTATGATCAGGTAGATCATGTACCTATGTATGTATCAGGTGGATGCATTATGTATGTATATCAGGTGGATGCATTATATGATCAGGTAGATCATGTATGATGATATGTATTAGGTAGATACTTTGTATGCATCAGATGGATATACTGTTTAATCAAGATGATCACAGATGATGAGCTTCGGGATGTTGCTCTAGATTATATGCATCAGGTTGATGCTATGATGATGATCAGGATGATCATAGATGACGAGCTTCAGGATGTTGCTCTAGATGATATGCATCAAGTTGATGGTATGATGATGATCAGGATGAACATGTGATGATGTACATTAGGATGATGTATGGTGAGTATCGGTTTGATACTCTATGGCCGTGGACAGGTTGTGCAGGTAGCATAGAAAAGACCCTTTAAAAACCAGACAGGTAGAGCAATGTGCTCGTAACATCCTGGGTTGCTCTATCGATATCCAGACAGGTAGAGCGGTGTGCTCGTAACATCCTGGGATGCTCTGAGTAGGTTTTGCTACAGTTTCGCATAGAAAATATCCTTTAAAATCCATACAGGTAGAGCGGTGTGCTCGTAACATCCTGGGATGCTCTATCGAGATCCAGACAGGTAGAGCGGTGTGCTCATAACATCTTGGGATGCTCTAAGTAGGTTTTGCGAAAGTTCACATAGAAAAGACCCTTTAAAATGCGGACAAGTAGAGTGGTGTGCTCGTAACAACCTGGGATGCTCTATCGAGATCCAGACAGGTAGAGCAGTTTGCTTGTAACATCCTAGGATGCTCTGAGTAGGTTTTGTGAAGGTCAACATGTAAAAGAACCTATGGTCTGTGCTAGGTTTTGTTGACGCACGTAATCAGTCCTAGGTTCCATAGTATGGCCACTAATGATGCAGACCTACAGGTGGTGGGCCTACATCTAGTATGAAAAAGGACTGGCTCTGTAGAACTTCCTATGACGAGTAGATTCAGAGATTGATCGAGATAGCAGCAGCAGTGACGATGACGATGATTCGAGGATGATGATTCGTTGATGATGATCCAGAGAAGAAGACTTGTGCTAGATGATCTATGTCGAGAAATACCTTCCTAGTTAAGAGGGAGTTTTGATGTATATGTAACTTCGGAATGTATTTCATTTATATATTTATTGTACTCCTATAGAGATGTATTATTCATCTATATGGAAGTGTCGTCATTTCTATTGACAAGTGTTGCAAGTATGTTAACTTGCCGATGGGTTATTAGACCACCTTGTAAGGGGTCGGCCCGATATAATGTAATATGAATTTATTGTACCTAGCTAGACAAGTTGGCCCAATAAAGTTATTGGGAAAACATGACAAGTATAAATAGAGATCGGGAGATCTCTATTTGGATCACTTCAGAACTCACACTTCCTTCACTCAGAAAGTGGCGCACTTGTGAGGAGGAGGATCAGCTGCTAAGAGGAGTCTATCTCTTGTACTTTGGTTGTGCTATTGCTCTATCTATCTTTGAGGAAGTTGTGGGGTTTTTCACCTTAGGGTTTTCCCCATGGAAACTCTGTGCGTCTATTGTCTCTCATGCTTTTGCTTCTTGTGATGATTGACATGCTTGTTATGATTGATATGCATTGATATACTGTACATGTTATTCTCTCAGTAAAGATCCTAGAGTATTGTGAATTAATGCTCAAAATTTAACATTATGACCATTTAGACTATATAAAAAAAAGGAATACTCTAGTCATACATGGCTAGAAGAGTTCTCTCTCACATTATTTTATCCGTTTTCGGGTGAGGAGACTAACTTTACAAAAAACGACCATTTGGAATCTTCTTTAGGATTTTCAAACTCTCTAAATATGAAAACCCCTACGATCATCTACCAACTCAGGATCGCTATAAAATGCATGAGCAGGTCTATAGAGTTCTTATTTAAGTTTTTCAGGCTCTTTAAATATGAAAACACCAATGAGCATGAACATATCTGGGCTCGATATTAAAATCCACGGATCAGTATATTATCGAGTAATCTTCTATCTTATATTCAAACTCGTAAAGCAAAGATGAAAGTGTTGAGTTTCCTTTCCATCAACTCATAAAATTACACCTGGTTGGATCCTTATTAAGCATCCTTTCGTTTTTTTTCAAGCTCGTTAAAAAGTGGATAAGGTACTAAAAAATAGAAAAGGGAAGGGAAGGGTGTCAAATGTATTTCCATATAATGGAAGCTTGTCAACTATTTCCTTGAAAAAAGAACTTGATTTGAGGCTATCAAACAAGTTGGTGTTAGGAACCCATGTCTTTACTTTGTTAGTATATTGTTGTTGGACGCATATGCTTTGTAAGATGTCCCGTAGTATTTGTTGATCCATAGTTTATATTAGCCCATAGTATTGACCCATAGTATTGGATGCATATGCTTTGTAAGTTGTCCCATAGTATTATATGTCCCATGGTTTTGACTCATAGTATTGGCACCTAGACTTAGCCCATGGTTTGTATTGACACACAGTATTGACCCATGGTATTGGCGCCTAGACTTAGTATATAAGTGTGTGTTGAGGCCTATGAAGGCATTGTGAAGTTAATTGTATTGAGCTTGCTCAAAGGAGGTTGCCCCCTCGAAGTGGTCCGTGATCAATATAAAAGTGATTCTGAGTTCTATTATTTCTGATATCTCGTGTATTTGCATTAATTAATTATTGCAGGTTCATCTCATCTAGTATCAGAGCACTTTCTTGGGCTCGTTGGGTGGAATTTCTGCCAAATTTTTTTTTTCGCATCTGTTGCAAGCTCAGATCTGGGAATAATCTCTATCTGCTTAACTGTGGGAAGTACTTGGGCATAAGCCCTAAAAATCATTGTGAGGAGTACCACAGGAACCCAAAAGTAGCTGGCCCATTGAGAGGACCTGCCAGCGAAAAGGGAAACGACCCCTACCCGATTGACTAGTTCCCACCCATGAGGTAAACCAAGAGTTATCGTTTGTGGCAAAGCGGTTATCAGTTTTACCTGAGCCGTGGAGTGAGGGGTACTGCCCCAATACGCAAGCCGTCAGACAGCATTGGTGGCTGAGTGAATCCCCTGAACCGATATGAAGCCGCACATACCTGGGGTCCCTATCTATTTTCAATTGAACTGTTGCTGATCACTTCCGCTCAAGATCCAACCATTTCAGATCTATTCTGAAAGTCGTTCCAGATCTAGTCGTCATTTCAGATCCATTCGTTTTCGATCCCTTCTACGCCATTGCAGATCCATCTGTTGCGGATCCCTTCCGTGCTGCTGTTGCCGATCCATTTATGGGAAAAAAAAAGTATAAAATTCTGTTTTTCGGCCATATCTCCCTTGTTTCAACACTGTTTTTCCTGAAACTTCACTGACATCCCTGCAATCCCATTCTGTATATTTCATTCCTGAAGACCCTATCCCAAATTCCACTTCCCAAGACCAGAAATCCCACATTTGTCTATTTTTAGGGTTTGCCATAACTCCAATTTTCACCCAATCACCTTCACATTTTACCACAGATTTCCTTTCCTAATTCTGCTTCTGTGTCTCTCTCTGCCAAATTTTCTCATTCCTTCACCCTGCTTCTGAAATCCCCATTTTTTGCTTCCATGTCCATCAGAAAGTGTCCAAAACCTAGTCACACCCCAATTACCCCTCCAAGTTTTTTTTCCAAATCCAAATTTCCCTTTACTGAATAAGCTTTTGTTTGTGTTTTTCTATCCATTTCCAAAAAAAAAAAAAACTCCTGGTTATGGTTGTCACCCATGCAGGAGCAAAAACCATGGAGGAAGCACTTGCAGCCATCCAAACCAAACTCCAAGATTTGGATGAAAAATTTCTCAGCCTCCATCTTCAGCATTCAGCGATGAACAATAACTGACAGCCAGAATCTTTTACAGCCACCGGGTTCTCTTCTTCCAGCAATTTTCGTGGGCCGAAGCTTGATTTTCCTCGCTTCAATGGTACTGATCCAACTGGATGGATATACCGTGCATAACAATATTTCAGCCTGCATAATACTTTTGATGTCTAGAAAGTTCCACTTGCATCCTTTCATTTGGAACAGGAAGCCCTTCAATGGTACCGTTGGTACATCAAAGCTCATCCCAAGCCAAACTGGACAGATTTTTGCCAACTCCTTTTGCCAGGATTTGGTCCTAGTGCTTTTGACGACTTCACAGGAGCACTCACTAAACTTCACCAAACTGGCACAGTGAGAGAGTATCAGACAGAATTTGAGAAACTCGCCAATCACATAGAAGGATTGTCTGATGAATTTTATAGGAGTTGTTTTATCAGTGGTCTTGAGGATGAAATCTGGTCAGAGGTTAAAATGTTCTGTCCCAACATAATGATGGAAGTCCTAGGTTTGGCTAAGTTGGCAGAAGACAAGCTTGTAGCCCAACAGTGCTCCAAACCCACTTTTGTTCCCTTCCAAAATATGGGTTCTCAACGACCTCCCATCCCCCCTGCTCCTCAACCAACTCCTATCAAGCATTTGTCTGAAACAGAGATGCAGGCACGCCGAGAAAAAGGGCTTCATTATAATTGTGATGAGAAATTCAATGAGGAACATAGATGTGTTCAACAAAAGCTCTATCTCTTGGATGTGGATTCTCCGCCTGCCTCAGAACTTGATGAAGAAGCTCCACATACAGTAGATGATCAGGTCGACATTCAACACCCTCCTGTTGACACCCCATCTCAGGATGAACCGCCCGAGATCTCTCTCCATGCTATAACTGGCGTCACCACCCCACAAACAATGCGAGTCAGGGGATACTTCAAGAAGCTCCCTCTTACCATACTCATTGATTCTGGTAGCACTCATAACTTCATTGATCCTCGGATTGCCAAACAGGCTGATTGTTTTGTCCATCCTTGCTCCAACTTTGAAGTCATGGTTGCCAATGGGGGCACCTTACCTTGCAAGGGGAAGTGTCACAATGTGCATATCTCTATGGAAGATTATAACCTACGCTCTCACATGTTTTCCTTGTCCTTAGGTGGATGTGATGTGGTTTTGGGTGTTCAATGGTTACGCACACTTGGCCCCATCTTATGGGATTTTGCTGAACTTTGGATGTAGTTTTCAGTCAATGGGGCACAACACAAATTTATGGGATTACAACCAGGGTCTCTCTGCATCATCAGTTCACATCGCCTGGAAAAAATACTTAAGAATAATTCACATGGTGTCATCGCTCAGCTCCATTCCATTCAGATGCACCCATCAATAGTCTCCACTACTTCCTTGGATAGATATGCAAGTGTCTTTGTTGAACCAATGAGCTTGTTGCCTTCAAGAGACCTTTCCGGTAAGAATTTAGCCGCATCTACCTCTCAGCAGGAAATGATGACTATTTTGCATACAGTACAGAAGTGGCAGCCATCCCTATTGGGGAATTATTTCTGCATCAAGACTGATCTCCAGAGTCTGGAAACTTTCCTGGAACAACGGGTATCCTCCCCAACACACCTAAAATGGGTTATCCAACTCATGGGTTATGACTATGCGACCACTTACCAGAAGGGTAAGGACAATATGGTGGAAGATGCTCCTCCTCGCACATTTGATGACCCAGTTTCTCTTACAGCTATTTCTTTGCTTGTTCCAAATTGGTTGCAATCTGTTCAACGGGGCTATCTCTTCTATGAACTCCATGCTTCTTCATCAGTAGGGCACTCTGGGTTCCTCAAAACGTATGACCAGGAACAATGTAACTTCTTTTGGCAGGGACTCAAAAGGACAATTCAACGGATGGTGGTTGACTGTGATACTTTCTAGGTCAACAAGGGTGAAACGACCCTCCTTTCAGGACTACTTGAACCCTTGCCCATCCCTCCACAGATTTGGACAACTATTTCTATGGATTTCCTAGAAACGCTCCAATGGTATAGTACCACATCTCAAAGGACACCATATGAAACAGTCTCTGGACAGGCACCACCAGTTCTTCTTCCATACACCTTCAGCAGCTCCCCAGTTCAGGAAATTGACTCAATTCTTCGAAACCGTAATCAGCTTCTTCTCATTCTGTAGGACAATTTTCACATGGAAAGAATTCGACTGAAACAACAAGCCGATCAACACCGTTCTGAGCGCACTTTTCACATCACTGATATGGTTCTTCTTCGTCTACATCCTTCCATGCAATCCTCCCTGAAACTCCAAAGGTGCCAGTGGCTCGGAATGCAACCCGAGGATGCTACAAGGGACCCACTCCTTCAGATTCTGCATCAATTTCCACATCTAAAGCTTTGAGGACAAAGCTTTTTCTAAGGGAGAGGGGATGTTAGGAACCCATGTCTTTACTTTGTTAGTATATTGTTGTTGGATGCATATGCTTTGTAAGACGTCCCGTAGTATTTGTTGATCCATAGTTTATATTAGCCCATAGTATTGACCAATAGTATTGGACGCATATGCTTTGTAAGTTGTCCCATAGTATTATATGTCCCATGGTTTTGACTCATAGTATTGGCGCCTAGACTTAGCCCATGGTTTGTATTGACACATAGTATTGACCCATGGTATTGGCGCCTAGACTTAGTATATAAGTGTGTGTTGAGGCCTATGAAGGCACCGTGAAGTTAATTGTATTGAGCTTGCTCAAAGGAGGTTGCCCCCTCGAAGTGGCCCGAGATCAATATAAAAGTGATTCTGAGTTCTATTATTTCTGATATCTTGTGTATTTGCATTAATTAATTATTGCAGGTTCATCTCAGTTGGGTTATAGTTTTGGCCTTAGGATAAACCGGATCTGAGAGTTTTTACACCTTTGATTGGTTACGCTTCCAATCATACATAGAATTTGTTAATGTCTCCTACATTGTAGATTTATATCATGGTCCCTTTGTGTTCAATGCTGCCTAAGTCACTCATGTGTTTTGCTCACTGCTCAAGGATAAAACCTGTCTTGACCATTCTGCAATTTCATTGACCTCCTTTATCACCCATTCCTTGGTGTCATTATGTTTCATCATGTACTTAGCTCTACTCCAAATCAAATTAACCTTTGATTGTTCCTTGTGTTGGATGATGGAGGATGCCTTAAGGCCTTCCTTCCAATGGAATTCTTCCCGTCGAATTCAACTCATCTTTCTCTAGGAATGAAGTTTTGAGTTTTTGGTAGTACCTTGGGGGTTGCAGTCATTAGTGGCAATTTTCCTCAACATTGGGTAGTGGGAATACATCAATGTTTCCTACTTGATGGATTCTTCAGGTGTTCGACTTCAAGAACGTCTATTCACACCTGTTAGAATGTACTAGGTACCTTGGGGCCCATTTTCATCATTGGTGGGTTCCCTCGTGTTTGTTAACGGTTTACATCAATGACCAGTAATCAAATGCTATCCTCCATGTTCGACAACAACTTATTTATTCACTTGGTTAAGATTTGTACCTTGAAATGGTTTGGATTAAATACCTTGGCCATATAATAACATCATCATATTTTTTTATTTCCCAAGTTGCGCAAGACTAAGCCACACTCCATTTGGTTCTTGATGAAACATAGATCCAGTTTGTTCACTATGGCTATGATCTCCAATTTTGACATAGATCCACCTTTGTATTTTAGTGGCTATGTTCACACTTATGTTTCTCATAGATCCACGCTTGTATTCTAGTGGCCATGATATATTATACTTATGTATTGGATCATCATTGTATCCTCCTGGAGTTCATGTTCCATTATTTGAACATGGACATTTATCCCAGGGATGAGATTGTTTGACATTTTCCTCTATTTTAGGTACTTCATTTGAGCCTCTGATTCTTGGTTTCTCCAGTTTCTTCGACTCCATGACCCAACCCTTCATTGCTTATAATGTATTTCGGCCATCATGTTCCCCTCTGACCTCATACATTAGGGGACATCTGTTATAACCAAATTTGGCACTTCTTCGTCCGTGACGACATTTACATATTTTTCTTGCATGACGACACTTCATGAGGTTATTGCGAGTCACACAAAAGGACATTAGGGTTACTATGAAAAAATCACTCTTGTTAGCTCTCTTGTTGAGCCCTCCAGATTATACTCAAGATTTTCTTCTATATTCGGTTGCATCTGTTTCCACAATTGGCATAGTCTTGGTTCAGGAAGATGACAAACTTCAAGATCATGTCATTTATTACCTTTCTCGCGCGCTCGTAACTCCTGAACTTAAGTACTCTCACGTCGAGAAATTGGCATTAGCTGTTGTGTATTCTGTTCAGAGGCCGTGTCACTATATTTTACTGTGAACCACCATAGTAATAACAGATGTCAATCATTTCCAATATATTTTAACCCGATGTATTATCGGGGGAAAATTTAACAAATGGATTGTCATTCTGCAAGATTTGATCTTATATTCCAATCTGCTAAGTAAAAAAAGTCTTTGGTGTTCGTAGAACTGATATTTAAATTTCCTAGCGATGTAACGTACGATATATGAAGAAGATCCGTCATTCCCTGATGAACACATATTCCTCATTTCAACCTCTGATCCATGGTATGGAGATGTTTTAATATATATCCAGACTTTGAAGTGTCTGTCGACTTTCTCTAGATAAGAACGAATAAAGCTTAGGCATCACACCAAGAACTACCTTATTATTTTTGAAACGCTATATAGACGAGGGGTAGATTCGATATTATGTCGTTGTTTGACTCTGGATGAAGACGAGTCAGTATTGAATGATGCCCATAGTGGAGCCTATGTGGGTCATCTTTCAAGGTTGGAAACAACCCCAAAAATACTGTGTGCTAGGTATTTTTGGCCCACCATATTCAAAGATTGTGTGGAAGATGTGAAACATTGTCATCCATGTCAATTTTTCACAAAGAAAATGCAACCACTCACGACTCCTCTTCACCCTGTTATCAAAATAGGTCCCTTCACCAAGTGGGGGATTGATTACATGACTTGCAACCCAGTTTCTACTGGGGGACATCAGTATATCATCGTTGCAGTCGACTACTTTACAAAGTGGGCTGAGGCAATTCCTACTATGAAAGCAGATGGAGAAACCACAGCCTATTTCTTTTTCAATTAGATCATTTCCAGGTTCGACATACCTAAAGAGATCGTCACTGATCATGGTAGAAATTTCCATAAATACGTGATGATAGAGTTGACCACTATGCTAGGTTTTCAATAAAAACACTCGTCTCCGTTTTATCCGCAGGTGAATGGTCAAGTTGAAGCGGTCAACAAAACTTTGAAAACTATTCTTCAATGTACCGTCAATGCTAGTAGGTCAAAATGGCACATGATGTTGTATCCGAATCTTTGGGCATATTGTTCTAATATCAATAGTGCTACTGGTTTCTCACCATTTCAACTTTTTCACGGGTTGGAGGAAGCAAGCCAATTGAATGCGAGATTCCATCATTGAAGTTGGCTATCCAACTACTACTCGCAACTTCTGCTTTGGAAGAACTATTGCTTCATTTAGAACAATTGGATGAACAACACCGCGATGCGCTCAATGGGAATGAAGCTCATAAGAAACGAGTCAAACATCAATATGACAAGTCTGTCAAACCTAGGGTATTATCCGAAGGAGATCTTGTTTTGGTTTACGACTAGAACAAGGATCCCTTGGGGGCAGGAAATTTCAAGTCTATATGGCTCAGACCCTATATTGTTTCTAAATATTTGAAGAAAGGATCATATGAGTTGATGGATTATGATGGTTTCAAGCTGCCCGAGCCTAGAAATGGGATCTACTTGAAAAATTATTATGCCTAGGCATGTATTCATTTTCTTGTATTATAGCTGTACATTTTTGTAGAGTTAGTATTTTTGGCTTTGCTTATGTGTCTTAAGGGATTGTGTTTCAGATGAAAACCGAGTGGTTTCTAGGATTCGTCGATGGCGCTAGTTGTCACACTCATAACTTGGTTTCAACTGCTTGGGCAATCTATTAACCCACAAGCCAACTTGTTTCCTCGAGAGGTGCTTTTTTGGGCTCTACAATGAACAACATAGCTGAGTATAGCGCGGTTATTGAACTACTCTGAGATTCTATTCATCATTGTAAGTTTTAAACCTGTGTAGAGAAGCAAAGCATACAGATTCTTTTAAGCAAAACATATATTACATCATAGCATTCACACATAGTACACGGAGATTTACCCAGAAACCCTTAACCGGGAAAACCAACAAACCTTGGAGCCACACCTCCTATTCTTCTCATTATTTCATTATGAATCACTTGCAATACAATATAGGTATTCCGCAGCATCCAATACCCTAATACGTTAACCCAGATTAGTAAATATACCCCAATCCCTTAACCAGGATTAACACTGCTGATAGGCGCACTCTCCCCTTCACATACATGCAGAGAATATAACACATACCCAACATTATTCCACTTGTTGTTTTCTCTACATAACAATGAGTCATACACTCATAAATTCATAGGTTTAGGGCATCGATGCCCATAGATTCTCTACACCAAGAGAACTTATTTGTACTGACATACTTTGTTAATAAGTCTGCAACATTCTTCAAGGTGTCAAGCTTCTCCAGCAACACCTTCTGGTCTTCAACCATATCTCTCACAAAGTGATATTACACATCAATATGATTTGTCTTAGCATGATAAGCAGGGTTCTTTGCCAAGAAGATTGTACTTTGACTGTCACAATCTAACCTTACAGCTTTTTGTACAAACCCAACACCTAAACATAATCTTTGCAACCATACAACTTCTTTACTTGCATGAGTGGTTGCCATATATTCAGCTTCAGTAATTGAGAGAGCAACTACAGCCTGTCTCTTACTCATCCAACTGATAGCTGGTCCAAATAGGTTAAACACATACCCACTTGCATATCTTCTGTGATCAAGATCTCCAACCCATTCTGTATCAACAAATCCATGTACATTTATTACTCTTTCTGGTCCAGGTCTTCCTTGGTAGCAGATTGGATAATCTGTAGTGCCACGCAAATATATGAAGACCCTCTTTACAGCTGTCCAGTGCTCCTTCCCTGGTTTTAACATATATCTGCTCAAAATTCCCACTGCATGAGCAATGTCCGATCTGGTACAAACCATTGCATACAGCAAACTTCCAACCGCACTAGCATATGGAACTCGTGCCATATCTTCTTTATCTTCCTGTGTCTTGGGACACTGATATGCACATAAATTTACACCTACATGTATAGGGACCTTGACCGACTTACTTTCTTGCATTTTAAATCTCTGTAGTATTGTCTCAACATATTTTCTTTGATTTAACTAGATCTTCATGTTTGCACGATCTCTTTTAATCTCCATTCCTAGTATGAAGTTTGCAGCACTGATATTCTTCATGTCAAATTTGGAGGATAGTTGAGACTTCACCTCCTTTATGACATCTTTGTTGTTTCCAATCAACAACATATCATCAAAATACAGTACTATGCTAATGAAGTGATCACCAACTTGTTTGGAGTATACACAGTGACCATCCTTGCTTCTCACAAACCCCAATCCAAGTATGTATGTGTCAAAATTTTGGTACCACATCCTTGGATATTGCTTTAAACCATAAAGGGACATCTTTAGTTTACATACCAGCTCTTTCTTTCCCTTTACTTTGAACCCTTCTGGTTGTTTCATGTATATTTCTTGTTCTAGATCCCCATGTAAGAATGTTGTCTTCACATCCATCTTCTCTACTTCAAGATAAAAAGCAGCAGCAATAGAAAGAAGAAATCTAATGGAATTTAATTTTGCAACTGGAGAAAATATTTCACCAAAATCAATTCCCTCTACCTGAGAATATCCCTTTGCTACCAGGCAGGCTTTGTACTTCTCCACTTTACCTTCTGCATTTAGCTTCTTTTTAAATAGCTATTTGCTGCCAATGAATTTTCTTCCAGTAGGTAACTGAACTAGATCCCACACTTCATTTTTGTCCAAGGCTTCCATTTCTTCAAGCATGGCCTTCTTCCATAGATATCTATCCTATGAATCAACAACTTCCTTATCATTTCTAGGATCATCATCCGTAATAGATAAAGCAAAAATAGACCGAAAATCAAGAGGGGAATACCTTTCTGGTTGCCTTCTTTCTTGAGATCACCAAGAGATGATCTCCTCAAAACTGGGGTATGAGGTTCTTCTTCTTCTGATTCATCTTCTTTCGTTGAGTCAGATTCTTCATCTTCTAACTCAAACTCTATCTTCTCTGGTTCCTTTTCCATTGGGGTCACTTCCTGTTTGCGAAGTTGTTTGACCTCTCTAAACACAACATCTCGACAGTAGATAGTCTTCTTAGTTATAGGATTCCAAAGCTTATAACCTTTCATACCATATTTATAACCAATAAAGATACATTTTACAGCTTTATTGTCCAGCTTACTCCTTTTCTCCTTTGGAACATGTACATAAGCATCACAACCAGAAACTTTCAGATGTTTAATAGAGGGTTTATTACCAGTCCATACCTCTTGTGGAGTTTTTTCAACCAAAGCTGACATGGGTGATTGATTTACCAAGTAACATGCTGTCTTCACTGCCTCTGCCCAGAATTCTTGTCCTATCCCGACACTGCTTAGCATACTTCTTGCCTTTTCCATCAACGTCCTATTCATCCTTTCAACAACTCCATTCTGTTGAGGTGTGTATGGAGTAGTCTTATGCCTTGCTATACCGTACTTATTATATAATTCCTCGAATTCATTCCCACAGAACTCTCCACCATTATCTGTCCTCAACACCTTTATTTTCTTTTCTGTTTGATTCTCGACAAGGGCCTTAAATTCTTTAAACTTAGCAAACACTTCAGATTTCTTTCGAAGGAAATAATCAATGTTTTCCTTGAGAAATCATCTATGAATGAAACATAATACACAGATCTACCTAGTGATGGAACATACATAGGCCCAAACACATCACTATGTATTCACTCTAAAATTCCCTTTGCTCTTGTAGCACCAGATGCAAATATTTCTCGATTTTGTTTTCCATATATGCAATTTTCACAGAAATCAAAATATAGAGTGCAATCAATCATACCATCAACCATACTTTTACCTTGTAATGCTCAAAGGAACTTTTATCCGATATGCCCCAATATTTGATGCCATAACATTGTGTTTCCTCATGATGCAGTTAGGGTTCTATGCTCTATATCTCTCCCCTCGGGAACAACAAAACTGTTACATTCACCAATGATGGTTCTTCCGAGTAATTTGTACAGAGTTCCATACCGAATTTTTGTGAAGGTTCCAGAAGGATCGTTAGGTGCACCGCTAACAGGCACACTCTCCCCTTCACATACATGCAGAGAATATAACACATACCCAAAAACTTATTCAATGCCTGGAATTGTAGTTCAAACACTTCCTCCAATGGAGAAATTGACTCTCTCTTAAACTCTGTTAGTTGAATCAATTATTGATGCGTTGCTTATTTACATATAAGAGAATATGGTTCAAAAGCTTCAATTGCATTGTTTATTGTAAATGGAATAATGAAAAAATGTGACAAAATATATAATTTGTTTTATCGTGGATGTGTACTTTGTTCTCATTATATCAATAAAACAAATTTATTAACCAAATATATAAGGGAAATATAATTTTTATTAAAATGTATATTTGAAATTAAAATTGTTTCCTCGTAAATGTTTACTTTGTTCTTATTCTATCAATAAAAAAAAAATTATTAATCAAACAAATAAGAGAACATATAATTTTATAATTCATCTAATGGTTGTTCGAAAATAATGACTACTTTATGATTTTGATAAGTACTTATGTTTAATAAAGGAAGAATTATTGTAATAAGCAAAAACAAGAAATGATAAGAGGAAATGAATAAATAGCATCAAATTAGATCTAACTAAAAATAGGGAGAATATTGGTTAGAACATATTGGCAAAGGAAAAACGTATTCAAGGATAAATCATGTGAAGATCAACATGGATAAATTTTATTGGTAGAAAATGTACAACATGTGACAAATTTGAATTTGTAATCTAGAGCTTAAAATCAAATTGAGGAGTTCTTATAGGGGCTATATGCAGAAATTCTAAAGGAAGATGATGGAAACATTACCATTAGGACTAAATGAAAATATGAATCCTAAATAACAACATCTTGATCAAGGATATAATTTGAGGAGGATCTTTTGGAAGCGAGAGAGGCCTAATAGGTATGGATATGTGCCAACTAATTTTAGTTATTTTCCTTTATCTTTTAAGGGTTATGATGTTAATATAGCAAAAGTTAGAGATGGTAGTAATTTCTTAAAATTGTTGTAATCGGTTTGAGAGTTTGGCCTTGATTAATAAAATAAAATATTGTGTGGATATCTCTTTATTTGTTTGTGTTGTGAATTTCTACTTGTTCAATTATATTTATGGTTGTGGTCACCATTCTATTTGAATTCTTGAGTTTTTTTTTTATAGCAATTGGAGAATTTCTAATATGTGTTTGACTTGTAGGAAGGTGTGGCCCCTCTACCTCAAGAGAGATAGATATCCATATAGCCACACAACATTTATCATTACTAAAAAAGAGCAATGGAAATAGTGATTGGTTACAGATTAAAATGCACACAACAAAATCACTAAGAAAAACTAGTATCATTTTTCTACCATGAAGGATATATTGGTGGAACTGTGAACATTTGGTGGTGGAACCATGATCATTGTTTACAAAACCACAGAGGTTCAACAAATTTGATAGAACCATCATCATTGTTTATAGAACCTCGAACAAAGTTGGTGTAATTGTGAACTTTTATTGGTGGAATCATAAATACTGTTTATGGAACCATGAATAATGTTGATGGAACTATGCGCATTGTTTTAAGAAACCTTGAACCAATTTGGTGTAATTGAGAACATTTGGTGATGACACCATAGGTACTATTTACAGAACCATGAATGATATTGATGGAATTGTGAATAATATTTATAAAAGCACAATCATTTAAGGAATATTGAACAATGTTGATGGATCCATGAGCAAATTGAACTAAATGATATTAAAACTATTGCCTATTTAAAAAAAAAACTGATATCATGGATGCATGCCATTAATTCTAATTTCTTAGAGATATGATTAATAAAATTAACTATCAAAAATATATTCTACATTTTTTATTCTTTATTATTATTGAAAATTACTTCCTTACACAAAGCATAACGTCATAACTCTTGAAATAACATAAAAATGATATATCATATATATGTTATAGTTAATGTTTACCTTTTTAAAGAGAGTACAAATCATATGATATTAGATATCCACACATTTAAGAATGTCTCAAAATCATAATCATATATTATTTGATGTTTTATGTACTTAAGAATGACTCCAAATTGCATGTTATTAGAAGTCTTGCATTCTTTAATTTATTAAAATAAATTTTCAAATTTTAATCACCTGCAAAATGATGAAAAAAATTGGAGTATACACTATTATATGTGACATATATATTTAATACATCTTTTGGTAATTGTACAAGGTCATGTGGGTGGATAGTGCACATAAGAACGTTGAAGTAATATATGGGAGTAATTACTAGAATGGTATTAATAAATGGATTAAGTGTAAAAGTAAGATAATAACATTCATCAATAATAGTAGGAATATTTACATAATTTGTATCACTAAAATTATATGAATGAAGTTGTGACATATTAGGAAATTACAAAGATTCTATAATGTAAACAATGTAATACTATGTTAAATATTTATTGTAATTGTTTATCGTAAGAGGTTAGTGGTTAGGGATTGGTGGTTTAATAGTTATGGGGTGTGAGCTAGGGGATATTAGCTCTTAGTTGTTGGTTAGTGGTGTTAAGCTTAGAGTTTTAGTGTGTTAGATTATAATTTATTGGTAATGAGTTAGTGGCTAGATAAGGGTCAAAGAGTTATTATTGGGTTAGGGTATTAGTTTTTTAGGGGTTTATTTTTATTTCATAATTATATTGGTATTTCTAAGTAGATTTGGTTATGATCTATCCATCCTCATGTAAACCTTTTGAAAATATTTTTCATTTAAATTGTTGTTGATTACAAAAGATATTAATAATGACATTAAATGCATCAATATGAGAAACTCTAGTAAATATATTGTGGGTTTTCTTATTTTGCAGTTGGTTGCTATTTTATTAGTAGCATTTGGTAAAAAAATTGTGCTCATGATAAACATTTCATTTAAATGACATTTGTTATAAGTTTAGCTTATGGATGTCAACTAGCCTATCTAACCAAAATTCAAGTGCTCTTGGTAGGCCTTTCATGGAAGGAATTTGACATAAATTCTTATGCAAGCATGGATCCTAAATTTGGTCTTTTAGCTATCTAGATATTGGCTCAATTTGTTGTTTATTGATTTTAGAAGTTTTCATCCCACAAATTCAATAGAAAGAAAGGAAGGTAAAACCAAACAAGTATTGTCGAAATGCTATGGCTTCTAGATAAATGTCTAGAGACCATCTTCCCAAGTACATTCCACATGCAATGCCTTTCTTTTTGAAATATATGTTTACATAGTCATGGATGGAAAGGATACTCCATTCCCATGACAAAATTAGATTGAAAATATGTCCATTCCCATGACAAAATTAGATTGAAAATATGGGTCTTTCAAATTTATAATTTTTTACAACTTTCTAAACTCTACACACAGTGATTCAAAATTCATTGTTAGACTTGTAATCACTACATTTGATAAGGAGATCCTCTCCTTCTACAAGACACTATAGAAAAATTAACCAATTCATATTAAGGCTTCTTGTTCATAATATGTTATGTAAAATCAAATTTGTGAGTTGAATCTTAATCACTTTATAATTTAACAAATAACTCTCATGAATTATTAAGATTTTCAAACAATATTGTTGAAATATAACAATACATATTTAATATATTATATAAGTCTATATTTACTTGTCCTTAATATTTACTTGTCCTTAAATGATTGTTTTTTCTATTTTAATTTAACTAAGCTATGTTATGTATTCTCATATGACTTATCCTCTTATGACTTATCCTCTTATGCTTAGATAAGATTATGATTTTACTTCTCTCTCCCTTAGTTTCATATGACTTATCCTCTTATGCTTGGATAAGATTATGATTTTACTTCTCTCTCCCTTAGTTTTATTGAAAAAAAAAATGAATCATTAAACTTGAACCATATTGTCTACTAAAAACAAGTCAATCTAATATTTTTTTAAGCATTGAACAAAACCATATCATCATGTATATATGTATATGTCTAATGTGTTATTTGGATTGCCTCATTATTTTTTTATGGTTCTAACATGGTAGATAATTACAATCATGTGTATAGACTATATCTAGTGTGTTATTTGGCTTGCGTCATTATTTTTTTTTTATGGTTTCTAACATGGTAGATAATTACAATCATGTGTATAGACTATATCTAATGTGTTATTTGGCTTGCCTCATTATTTTTTATGGTTTCTAACATGGTAGATAATTACAATCATGTGTATAGACTATATTAAGGGAGGTAATTCCAATTATTTGGTGTGTTTAAATATATATTATAATGAAATTGTAGATAATTACAATCGTGTGTATAGACTATATTAAGGGAGGTAATTCCAATTATTTGGTGTGTTTAAATATATATTATAATGAATTTGTAATAAGTAAAGATGGATTTCAATGGAAAAATATATATATTGTAACAAACCCACTTTAACCAGGTTAGTATTTAGTAAATTTTTTTGCAAATGGTTCTTGTAACATAAAAGAACCCCGCAACCCGCAACACTTGATATTAGCAACTTAATCCGACCAATAGATAACAATGTAAGTGGAATAACACATTAGTTAATTTGAAATATTAACATGTATAACTTGTACATCGTTTGGAATTCTTACCCAATCACGATGAACTCAAATGTATATGACAGAAGGTAACTATATTTATGAGATATTTGAGATATTTACATGTACCCCATATTAGTCGGAACCATCCTTACAATTAGATCACTTGACAAAAACATGCAGTTATACCTTAGCAGTTAAATCATTCGAATCATACTTAATAAAATCATTCAAAATCATACTTAATAAAATCATTCAAAATCATACTTAAGAAAACCATTCAAATTATACATAAGAAAGAGACATAAAGAGACACATGTATAGGTGGTTCACCCAAATTCAAAATCATACATAAGAAAACCATTCAAATTATACATAAGAAAGAGACATAAAGAGACGTGGTTCACCCAACTCTTCAAATTATACATAAGAAAAAGACATAAAAAAAAAAAGACACATGTATAGGTGGTTCACCCAACTCTCTGGGGTGTTCACCCAACTCTCTGGGGTGTTCACCCAACTCTTCAAATTATACATTAAAAAAAGACATTCTCTGGGGTGTTCACCCAACTCTTCAAATTATACATAAAAAAAAGACATAAAGAGACACATGTATAGGTGAGACACATGTATAGGTGGTTCACCCAACTCTCTGGGGCTACGTGAGAGGGAAGGTTGCATCATATTTTATTCATCAAATGGGGATTACAAAGTACAACACACTTGTTATCATTTTACTTTCCACTTTATCGTCCCGCTCTCCAAGAGAGCACAAAAAAGATCTCCAGCGGTACGACTGGCATAGTATTACCATACTATAGTTGATTGTCACTAAAATTCCAAATAGATATACAATAAGTTAATGAACTATGATCTCTTCCCATTTATGACTACACTTCCTAGATATGTAAATCCATCCCCAAGGTTTATACCACCGACTAGATAAGTGTCAAGATAACATATAAACAACGTCACTAATAATCTCATACTAATTTATTCATACCGGAATCGATTATCTAAACTCAAACAAACTAGATTTCCTTCTAGATAAGGGTCATCCTATGACCACTTTCAATTAGAAGTTCCCTTACTTACTCATATCTTGTACTTACGGGTTTTACTTACAACTAAACTCCCGCTTATATATATATATATATATAAAGTTTTCTAAAAACATAAGTGAAGAGAAGATAGACATTACCATAGATCCTTTAAAACCATGTAACTGCTCTACCCACTATTTTGATACAGGGTGAATTAAACCAACAAAACTTAGACAGGAATCTAAGCAATTAAAAACCAGAAAGCAATACACTCTTTACCAACATGGATGGTCAACTAAGGTCCAGAAGGTAATACGCCTGCAACGAATATACGCTATCAGCAATGTAATTATACCTTGAGGTATTTCCAAATCCCTGGGCAAATATTCTATAGCACACATATAAGAATTGCAATTATAAGGGGTTGTATCCCCAGATCTTTTAAGCCGTTCTTTCCATGGATCTTAGAGATCCCAAAAAAAGAATACAAATTTCATCTATAAATGAAAAGGCAGAGTTCCAAATGCGTTTTCATTCACGCAACACAGAGGTTAAGATTTCTGAATGCAATGTCCGTTCAACAGTAGAGATCGAGATTTCTGAGTTGTCCTGAATGCATTTCCACCCCGTACATTAAGATCTAGACAAAGGATAAAAAATAAAATAATGCTGCGTATGAAATCAAAGACAGAGATTACCGTTTTATCAGCATGCACAAAAATGCAATTTCATTTACGTAAGGGTCTGGCCTGTTAGCCGTCCTATCCCATTCCTTCGATACACAACATGCATATAATAAGTATAAACAATCGATAGTAAGACAAATGCGATCTAATAATGCAGGGTGTAGACCCTTTGCGGCCGCGGTCCTCTTTCATTCTTTAGCACACAGCATGTACATATAACTAAAGACGTATATATATTCAATAGTGAGTCAAATGTGAACTACTAATGTAGGGTTTGGTCCTTTTGCGGCCGTCCTATCTTAATCCTTCACACACAGCGTGCACATATACAAATACCTAAGAGTATACCTGTTGATAGCAGAATATATAACCAGAGAAATAAAAGGAAACTCTCCTTATGCGCAGGCAGAGCATCTATGTGTAACATACAGGTATTCGAACATAGATTAGATACATTGTGTAACTAAAAAGAAATGATGCAGACAGAGTATATACCGGTCTCTATTGTGCGATATGCAGATAAATCGATGCTCCTCATCGCAGGGATTCAATGATCCCACTCGCAGAGATTCATCCCTCTAAGGATTTAATAGAATACAAAGAAGACTGAAAGATAAATGCAAAATCGAGCTTCAACTCTATCGCTATCTATGTTTTTTTCCGATATATAAAAGGTAATCAACTCAGGACTACCAATGTATATCGTAGAGATTTAACCAGGGTCAATCGCAAGCGTAAGGAAATCGCCAAGGCTCAACGCATAACCCACAACGATTTTTATCCAGTGTTTATACTATATTCGCCTAACCACACATTAGCTGGAGATTCATATGTCACATACCTCAATCGCAGACTAAGTCCAAAGAATCACTCGGTCTATCCTTATTCCTCTGCACAGATCGACATTCTCCTCTCCAACCAAATCGCGGATTGGCACCAAGGCGACATAGATCTGTAGCAGAGTATAAACCCAATGGGCATGGATGGATCCGTGACTCTGTAGGAGAGTATACAATACGGCAATGGATGGATCCGTACTCCAGGGCAACGTATAACAATACAACCCCTCCCCCTGTAAACTCTAGCCCCCCCAGATATAAAAAGGAGCACCTCCCCTTAACTCGTTTTCCTCCCCCAAGAAAAGAAATCAGAGAAGGCACATGTCACAATTCCTAATGACACATGGCAAGGTTTCAAACGACACATGGCATAACTAGGTAAAAACAGAACAAGGACGGCACGTTGATCGCCTCCAACACTAGGTTGCCGCAAACCAATATATGGAAGAGATAAAATATAAACCGCATAAACTATAACAATAATAGCGGGATAGGGTCATTCGTCCTCGACAATAATCGGCGCCATTTACTTTGATATATATATATATAATGTATATAAATATATCTCTTAAATTATAATCATTTGTTACAATATTGATGGTCAACCTTAATGACTAATCTAAAAGATTGATACTTATTGGTATATATATATACCATATAATCTCCTTAGAGTTTAAGTCCTTATCAATTTATTCATAACCTTTATGTGTAAGAGGTTAACACTTTCCTTTAGACTACCCTTTTGGGTATAATAACATTTAAAAATTTAAGCCCTTAGTTTTATGAACAACTTATATATATAAGGGTTAATATTCACCTTTTTAAACTACCATTTTGGGTATGATATCTTTAGAGTTTAAACCCTTAAGCTTTTATCATAACCTATTTAACACTTTCCTTTAACTACCCTTTTGGTAATAAGAGAGTTCATAATATCCATTATCTTTAATAATAGTGGTGTCCCCTCTACTTGCATGCAAGGAGGAAGTATTAGTTTTTTTTCTAAAAGATTTGGTGGTGGTCATTAGTGCTAAGATAATTGTTTATATTTAGGATGATCACTTAGTTTTAAAGGTCATAACAAAATAGTTAGTTTTATACTAACTCATAGCTTCCTATCTATTGTTAAGTTGTATTACGCTCTTGGCTTCTTAAGTCTAGCATTTACCATTATTAACTTAGGAGAATAAATCACATAACTTACATATTTACTGGTAAGGCCTTGGCCTTGAGCTCCTCACCAGTAATTGAATACAATACTTATTTATTTTTACAAAAGTAATAAAGCAAAAAAGAATGATATATATATATATATATATATATATATATATATATATCACATCAATATATTTTTTTAACTTACATCCTTTAAACATGATGTATTGAAATGAGTATATATATATATATATATTTCATTTTCAAATAAATTATGTTAATAACTATTAAAAATCTCATATATATATATATATATATATATATATGAAAAATATTGATAACCATTGATTGAGCTAATTTCTTTGGTGTAAAATGTTTAAAAACATTTAGATTTATACATTGGTGATGAGGATAATAACTTTTCTTCTTGACCACCAAGACCAACCTAAATATTTCTGTGTGTATGTATATAAGTATTTGATAACATCATTTTACTTTACACACACATATCATAATTATAAAATAACTCAATATTATAAGTTTTGTTTTCAACTATTCAACTTAGACTCAATTAACACACATTGGAATACAAATTGTTAAAAACATTCATATAATTTCCCTCGTTTTAATTCTTCATTCAGTGTTATCCAAAAAAATATCTAATGGCGAAATTCAACATTTTAAATTCAATGTTTATAATGATAATAGTGTGATTATAACGTGACAGAAAAATATAAATGGATTTGTAACTAGAATAACTATTTAATCTTGTAGCGATTCCAAGCATAGTGTAATAAATTTTTTCCTAAAACTGCAGGGTTATACCTGCATTGTAATTAAAAACACTTCTCTTATTTTTTAATTGTGTTGCAATAAAAAAGATCTTATAAAAGAAATTATTTTAAACAATTAAAACTATATTTAAGAATAGCGTTGGGCTTTGAAATTCTAAACTAGAAAGGGATGAAGACTTTTTTTTCAAACCTAAAAAAATAACTTCTTATTATTAAAAGAGAAATGAATAAGAGGGATGAAGACATTCTCTGAATAATCAAATCAACTTTAAATTAAAAAAACTCAAAATCAAATATGAAAATGGACATATTGTTGACAAAGATTAACGGAATCTGAATAGTTGATACACTACGATGGTTAAGTAGAGACGTCAAATTCCAGGCCTGCTCATGACTACCCGAAGCAGTCGCAGTCAAAGATTACTACCGTAATCTGCACTCCATCGTGGAAGAATAATGTTATATCCTTGCAGTAAAAGATCGCTACGCTGCACGAAAGGATGGCTTTCTAATGGAACATTAAATGTTGTTCAAACCGCGTCTAGCTTTCTTTGTTTCTTTATAAATGTGATTATTTATATAGGTTTATTTGAGCGTGTAATGCGGAGATGAGGCAGAGCTGCACTGAAACAAAACAGAGGCATAGCTGTAACAAGAGAGAAAGAGCAATATGTCTGCCACTGAAGAGCCAGCGTCTCAAGACATTGAAATTGAGAGTGGCGATAGATCGACGTCGCTGCACGCTTCACTGCCAGATACTCAGAGAATTGCTTAATTTGAAAGTGCTGGTTGGATCACCGAAAATGAATGGGCTATCCAAGATAATGGGATTGGATCACTTCTTATGAATATCTCGGAATTATCTTGGATATGCATAGCCCATTCATTTTCAGTGATCCACTTCGAACTTTCACATAGTAGTTCTTCAAAAGCTACTAGAATTGGACCTCAAGTCGACCGTCGATATTGATCTCCAGATCAAAAAGCATTTCAAATCGTACACAATAGTTACCTTCCACAATATATATTAACTTTTATTGATGGAATGAGAAGGTGGAGCCTTAGGTCTGGCTATGATGGTCTTGATACAATCATGGATTTTTTTGTGTGTAGGTTTTTGAGTGTACTTGTGTGGGTTCATTCAATTTTCAAATTAGGTGTGAACCAATCAAAAGTTACAAAGAAAATAAGAGACCTATATGCTTTTTTATAAATTTGACATATGACCAAATAAAAATAAATAAAACAATATCGTCTTCTAAGTGTGTGCAATTTAATTAGCAAGTAGAGAATATGTAGAATCAAGGTTGAAAATAGGAAAATGAAAAAATGTATGTGTTTTGTTATTTGAAGGCCAAGCCTACATGTTTGGCAATCCAAACCTAAAACCAAAACCGACAAGCATCTACCACATAGACAGAATAAGTAAATCTCGCCAATTTATTTAAAATAAAACACATGCATGCGTTATTAATGCGTGTGTGTAATTATTCCAAAAATAATGCACATTCATGACTAAAATCAAAATGTGCATGCATTATATTTTCCCCTTTCATTGCATCTCTCCCTATCCTCTACCCCTCTCTCTCTCTCTCCCATCATTTCCTAGTATATGCCTCCCACAATCTCCCAATCCATCCATCCCTCCCACTCTACCCATTATATATCTCTCGCTTCCCCCCTCTCCTTTCCCACATCTCTCTCTCTCTCTCTGTCATCCCCCCTTTATATCCATGTGTCCCTAAGACCCCACCTCTCTCTCTCTCTCCCTCTCTCCTTTTGTTTGTAACATCCCTCCCCTCTAACCCCCCTCACTCTCTCTCCATCTCTCTTTCTAACCCCTCTCTTCCTCCTCCCATCACTGACCCCCCCTCTGCCTCTCACTCTCCCTTACTCACCGTCACCCTACCCCTAACTCTCTCTCTCTCTCTCTCTCTCTCTCTCTCTCTCCTTAGCTCACCCCAAACACCCCACCTCTCTCTCTCTCACCCTACCCCTACCCCCCCTCTCTCTCCACATATCAACCCTAAACCCCCACCTTCCTCTCTCTTTCTTTAATGCTACCCCTCTCTCTCCCCTATACCCCATTCATATTTACTTTCCCTCCTCCTCCCCCAACCACCATGATCTCTCTCTCTCTCTCTCTCTCTCACACACACACACACACACACACACACACACACATAATCATTCACATCTCTCTACCCCCCCCACTCCTCACCCCCCTACACCTACTGGGCACCCTCCTATCTCTCTCTCCTACTCCTCATACCCCTAACCACACCCTATCTTTGTCTTTCCTAATCTCCCCTCCTACCACTATCCCCACCCCAATATCTCTCTCTCTCTCTCTCCCTCCCTACCCCCAACTCCTAACCCCCTTACCCCTAATCCTCCATCCCTCTCTCTCTCTAACCACCCATCTCTCTCTCCTACTCCCCCTATCCCTAACCACCTGTTTCTCTATGTCTCTCATAATCCCCCTCCCCCATACCACTAACCACAACTCTCTCTCTCTCTCTCTATCTCTTTCCCCCCTTAACCATTACTAACCCTCTTTATCACTCTCTCTGCCCCCTACTCCTACACCTACCCCTAACCTCCACCCTTCTCCCTCCCTCCTATCATGTAACCCACGTCTCCCTCCCTCTCTCTCTCTCTCTCTCTCTCCAACCACCCTCGTAATCACCCTACCCCTAGACCCCTCCCCTCTCTCTCTATCTCTCCAAGCCCCCTCTTAATCCCCCTACCCCTAGACCCCCCTCCTCTCTCTTACTACCCCCATCCTTAAGGCCCCCTTTATCTTTGTCTCTTGCAATCCCCCTCCCCCCTACCACTAAAAAAACCCCTAATCTCTCTCTCTCTCTCTCTCTCTCTATACCCCCAAACCCCCCCACTCTTAACCCATGTATCCATACACTCTTCTCTCTCTCTCTCTCTCTCCACCTTCCTCTCCCTAACCCTTACTAACCTCCTCTCTCACTCTCTCTTTCCCCAACTCCTACACCTACCCCTAATCCCCAACCCTCTCTCTCTTCCCCAACCCACTAACATCCCCCCTCTCTCTCTATCCCCTAACCCTCCTCTCTTTCTCCTACTCATACCACTAACCAAACCCCTCTCTCTTTCTATCTAAACCCCCCTCCCCCCCTTCTCTCTCTCTCTCTCTCTCTCTCTCTCTCTCTCTCTCTCCTGCTCCCCCTACCCATAATCCCCCCCTCTCTTTGTCTCTCCTAATGTTCCCTCCCCTACCATTAACGACCCTCCCATCTCTCTCTCTCAACTCTTATTCCCCCCTTCTCTCTCTCCCCTCCTCTCCCTAACTGTTACTAACCCCCCTCTCTCCCCTAGTCCTCAACCTACCAATAACCCCGACCACTCTCTCTCCCCTAGTCCTCAACCTACCAATAACCCCGACCACTCTCTCTCCCACCGAACCACCTAACACCCCTCGTTTTTATCTCTCTCCCCCTCCCCCTCCCCCTAACCCCTTGTCTCTCTCTCTCTCCCCAACCCTCCCCTTAGGAAGGAGTTGCACATTGAAAAAATCCATGAACTAAGAGAGAGGGCAAGGTTGGGTATGGGAAAACTTAGGCATCCACTAGTCACCATCTCAAATCCTTACACACCAAATGACACAATGGTCTCTTATTCAACACCACAAGTGAAGTGTATGCGTCCAATGGAAGGAATTCATATTACAACATCAAGTCAACTTCTATACAATATTTCATCAAGAAGCAATGATCCAATTCAAAAATAATATGGTCAAACTATGCTAGATGTTGGGTATTTAGAAGGGGATATTGGATAAGTTACTCATTTGCAACCTTCTTATGAAGACACTCCTCATGTGAAAAATGAATTTAAGCAATCATATGTTGAACACATTGACCACACACATGTCCATTGCACACCCAATCATGACTCACAAGTGTATGCAATACTACAATCTACCGGTGATGGGATTCCCAATTCTTGTCCATCTTCCTTACCTCAATTATCAAGTGCACACTGAACAACTCCTAGATGTTTTCAAGTGAATGAGATTCCTCTAACATCCCTAGAAGGTAAATTACCTAAATAAACTATTTATTGACAGTGTAGCAAAACTATAAAATACATTTTTATTAAAAAGAGATGCATCCAAATGTCAATTATTGATGGCTTTGTTAAAATCGCATTGTTTAGTTGTTCTTAGGATAATTTTAGGAATAAAGATGTTAAAAGTGATGATGATAGTAATCACGTTGTTAGAAATATTCAAGCAGATTTTAATACAATTTGAAAGTTTACTCATTCAAAAGATCATAATGTTTCCCATCGCGTGTTATCAGAATAATTGTAAACAAGTACACAATGCATTGTCAATAATTGTCACACAAAACTAACATTTTTAAAGTAAATAGAAAAACTCTTCAAAAGTACTCTATTATAAGAGATGACCTTAAAAACCTATATCAAACAGATTGTTGGGCCTTGATTGGAAGCTTGCCTCGTTCATACAGGAAATGAATTGATGTTGTCAAGGAACTAGTACAAACGTTTTGGCACAAAAATACTAGGCCTTCACCCAATCAAAGAGATGTTGTAAAGTTGAGAAAATATACTAATGATCATGAACCCCATATTAAACACTTCCTTGACATGATACAAACATAGCTTTATGATATATTTAAGAATAAACCCATGGAATTGAACCTGAGCCAAATATCATTTGAGAGAGCACACCTTTGTATGTTCGAATATGCATAGATTGAAACACATGTTGTATATACCATGAGGAATTTGATTATTTTTATGATACATATGTACACATATGTTGTGTTTTTTCACACTAACATTGCATACATCAATCACTAATCCCACAATAGTTTTTGAACCTATCTATGAAAGTATGAAAATGGAATATTCCCTAAATATGCCATAATCAATGAAACTAGATGAGTTATCCATTCCTGTAAACCATTGGATCTCAACTCAAACAGAAAATATTAGCCAATAAATGCAACCTACCACAGTTATAAATCAAGCCTTCACTAGAATCAGAAATCAACAATCTATCAAAGAATTAAATATTCCTATCACAAGCATCAAATCTAATCCCATCACTAACATCTATTGAAATAAATTAGCCACATATAATAGATTCATATTGGCATCAAACCCATTGAAAATAAATCAACAATCATTGAACACATCAAATAAATCAGTCACCTATTCCATTTGAATACATTACTCTAATCCCCTATAGTAGCTAGGGAAATACCGAATAAACCCTTCAAGGGAACAAGTGCTTCTCGCAAGAACACTAAGGTTCCACAACCAAAAATCTATCATAATTCAAGTGTACCTCCCAAGAATGGTACAACTGAATATACAACTCTCTCTTAACCAATACAATAATCTTAACTAAATCAACTTTTATACCATGGGGAAATTTCATAAATTAGCACTTTAAAATACTTCTAAAATTTCTCCTGAATACTTGAGGTTTCCAATATTTGTTTCCTATGAACTTTGAAAGGTGTGGATAAATATGAAGTATAAATTAAAATAATGTATATTTCACTTATGTCCAACAAAATTCAGTAGTTAGGCCAAGAAAACAAATACCAAAATAACGCACTTGAAGGGGAGAAGATGCACAACGTTGGGACTGTGGGTAGTGTTCCCATGTTGCACACGCCCAAACACACATGTGGGAGCCTACATAACTCAATTCTAATGCTCATTTTGTTTTTTATGCCCTAGGCACAAACTCATCTAGTGTTCTTGAAAGGCATAAAGAGGTGAGTTTCAACTCACCATAAAATAATGGTCGTGGCTCAGGTAGATGGATCGTCAACTTTTTTGGACTCATGATAATGCATTCCAACTAGGGGAACCTCTCTCCCATAAGTCCATCACCAGATGATATTCTTATTCTAGGATATAAAAACTAGGGTTTTTCTCAATAAGAGACTATGCAATTTTCTCATAAAGAGGTCAACTTTTGAAAATCTTCGGCCCTGAGACAGTGGGTAAACATATGGAATATCTTACGAAACTTAATTCTTATGCTCGGCTTGGATTTTATTCCCTAGGAACAGATTCATCAAGTGTCCTTGAAAGGATTAAGGAGGTGAGTTGCAACTTGCCATAAATGATGACCATCATTTAGATAAATGAACCGTTAACTCCATTGGACTCATGACAATTCATTCTATTGATGCTCAAAATGGCATGATTATGGAAACAACATGTTAAACACCCTTGGAGGGTTGTTCAAGGGGAGGAAGGGGATGGAATCCCAGGTTGTGTTTAGATCCCTCGGGTAGATAGGATAATCACATGTTGATCAATGGCGTTAATTTCATGACGAAATGAAAGCGATATTGAATTAGCTTGATGAAAATAAGAATGCCTTCATAACCATAGTGTTATTCCATTAACAAACCTAAATGAATCTTATCTAACCATGTGTGTAACATTTTATGAAAGAGAAATTGACTAACTAAAAAGAAATAAACAGTAAGATATTTACAAATAACAGAAAGGTTGTTAGAAATAGATTTCTTAAGAAATAAATAGTTAGCCAAAAGTATAAAAATCCATCAATAATTAAATCTATTATGGTGCAAATGTAAATAAAAGTAGCATCATTAATTGTGTAGAAGGAAATATTCAATTTCATTCATCTTGGAATTTTTAATTGCATGCCAAAGTCTAAGTTTAGTAAGATGAAATAATTGAACTAAATAAAACATAAACTTAGTTTATCCTCCATTAGCATAAAAATGAAATAATATTTGGATTCTACTATTGTTTGAGTAACTTTAACAACATTTAATGACATAGAAAATGAAATTAGCCATAATGTTCAGATTAGCGATTTTTATAAGAAATTGAAAATCAGAGTCCGATAATGCAGTGATATTAATGATAAAACATTAAACTTGGCAAATCAATCATTTGCTTCAAATAATTTCAGTAAATGAAACTAAATGTATAAAATTAAAGACTTTTCATAACTATGTGGGATGGCTACTTTTGTTTAAATTATATAGCACCAGAAATGCATGTGATTAAAGGTTAAAAATAAGTATTTGTACAAGTTGTTAGTAAACAAAAATAAAAAATAATAATATTTACAATCCAAAATATGCACATAGTATAGTTTTCCAGAATGTAAAAAGCATAAATAACAATGAAGATGAATGTAGAAGAATGGAGGAAGATGTGGATATGCCCAAAATCAAATTTTATTAAAATGATGGAATTTGAAAGTCATCAAATACAATAGGATTCTACTGATTTAACCCCTAAGAATAGGAGGTTTCTGAGACCCTACGAAATTCTCAACAACTCAAGTTCATCTAGTGAAACTGAGGAAATGGGAGGGGTCCCTGCTCATATTGTCATCCAGTAACCTGCGCGCATGAAAACATCAGTAGAAAAAATATACAGGAGAAAATGAAATACATGCAAGAAAACATAAAATACATCTAGTGGAAGGACACACTACCTTCTTCCTAATGGATGGACCCAGACTGTATCCTTTCCTACAATTGCTGCTTGTTAGGCTCATGGATGATAGAGTATGAAGAAAAAAATGAAGCACAGGAGCTAGCAGTACCCGCTTCTTACCTACAATGTGAGATATTTGTTTCAGCTGCTTCGCTAAGATTTTAAAGGTTGTGGCAAGGAATGTGAAGCATGTTTGTAAATTCAAAGAGTTTTGGAAACTGTCGGGAGCTGAAATTGAGGGTGAGTTGTAGTAACTAACGCTCACCCTTAGATTCACAGTGAAGGCATACTGTCATCATATTGTAGAGAGTATTCAATAAAATGCTTTCTTTGATAATAAGCAATCGGAAAAAAGAGCCTTGACGACCTCACCTTTTGGGATATGGGATTTCACTTTCATGATAGACATGAGACAATTCCATATGTAAGAACCTATATCCTTGATAAAAATTGACTTCAATACAATGTTATCTAGACATAGTTCTGATAATTAAAATAGTATTGGTGACTCAACCGATGTTATCCAAAAAATGGTATTTTATCCTAGTGTGAGGAACCGAGGTCGTCCTTTCATTGAGCTGACATAAAAATAAAGTAAAAGGCTTCTCCAATGTGTAATTTCCTATGTGAATGATATTTCATCCACTTTATTAAAACAAATTTTATTACGCATGATGCATTCTGCTTGTGCATGAATCTAGAATTCAACTGACCAGGTCCTTCATGTTTGCATTGTGGTTTGGTGGTGTCCAACTTCAACACACGGGTCCTAGGCCCTCCTTTACACTGTGGATGAAAAACTAAGAAAACCTTATCATATTTTCAAAGAACTATATCTCCCAATAGAAGTTTCCAGTCTAACCTTTGAGGATGTGGTTTTAAACATGAAAATGGTGAATCATCAGTGACTTGAACAAGATCTCTGCAGCACCTCCACTAGGAATGTGACTCTTAACTATTTTTTTCACTTCACATTAACGATAGTTTCCAGTCATTCTTCTCCATTAATGGAGTAGTGAAATTTCCAACCGGAAATTCTTCTCCCTTCAACTACCACAAATTTGTGTCCATCAGTGCCCTCTTGTTCTATTTGTATTGTTTTCCTTTTAACCTTTTCATTACTACTGAATTTTTGTCTCTGTGTCGATTATGTTTTTGCAAGGTTTTATTGTATTATGTTTTTGCATCGTCCATTGTTGTTTGTTGGATGAGGGTCTATGCTCAACGAGCATCTTCTCAGGTCTGTTGTTATTCAAGTCCCATCACTCTGCCTGCAATCACTTGGTACATTGGTACATTTCTCGGAATACATCCTCTACCAATTGCATAGAATCTCATGTTGTCCAACGTTCTCTCCAACTATTGCTAGGTGCTACCACTTCTTAGTGTAATGTTCATTCCTCCTTTATACATTTCGGCCAGTAGGTGTGCTCAAAGTATTTTCCTATAGGTCACTGCAGCAAGAGTTTTTAATGGGTCTTCGCATGGTTCAGTCCTCTTGACATGATTCCAAATGATATGCTTATTATTTTGAATTAGGGTTGTAGGTGTCTACCTGCCAACTATGGAGAGAGGAGCATTTTCATGTGAATGTGTGGAGTTGCCTCTTACTGCACATGCATCGACCTCTGCGCATGGTACTCAACTGTCAAATTCTAGTTTCATCAATTCTCCTTATGACTACCTCCCAATGGCTCCAATTCGACCTTCTCCTTTATTTCCATCTCAAATGATTGCCTTCCCCTTTCAACTTGCATTCAACGTGCCCCTCATTCTTAGTCTATTTGCATCTTCTTAAATAGATACATCTCCCTTTTATTTTTTATCCTTTTATTTCATATATATTACTCCGGATAGGTGTTTATGTATTAGAATTTGGGGTGGAATACCATCTATGCTTTTCCTAGCTTGAAGGAGGATGTGACAAGTGTACTGTCCAAATTGATTTTATGGGCATTGTACAAAATTCGAAATAAAAAATTATAAAAAAAATGAAAATAATTGGTAGTTGATGAATGGAAAACTCGTAGCTCATGCATAGAAAGTAGGTAGTGATAGACCACCTATTTAACTGAAGAAGGTAACAAGTAATTGAGGCATAAACAATGACACACGATTACAACTAAGAATGGAGAACAAGTAATAGATAACTAGTTCATGGAACTTAACTTGTGACCTATCGGTGTTCACCAACCACAAGTTAAGTGGCTATATATATATATATATATATATATATATATATATATATAGGCATGTGAAAGGGGTTTGGGGATTAGAAAAGCAAAATGGCCCATTTTTACATTTTGGAAATAATGTAACGTGAATATTTAGAAGGGAAAAAAACTTGGGAAATAAAAGGGGTATAAAGGGAAAAATAGGGATAGGGAGAAGAAGGATCCAATGCAAAGGGGATTTCTTAATTTTTAGATTTCGAGCAATAAGCAAAATCATAAGGAGTTTCTCCATTTTAATTTTGGAACAATTAAAAGCAACGGTGTTAATAAACTGGGGCCTTTACATATCAAAGGGAAATATAAAAGGGAGACCTTTTGATTTAATATGTGTAGTGATGGAAAGGGGGGAAATGGGGGTAAGGTTCTCTCTTAATTTTTTCATAATTTACGAAAAGAGGTATAGAGGGAATAATTTGTAAAAATGGCTTTTAATATTTATAATAATGAAAATGGAAGGAGAAAGGAATATCTAAGGCACTTTTTAATTTTCAAAATGGTTAAAAGAATGAGTGTATAGGGAGGGGAGATTTTGGTGTTTTTAAAATGAAGTTCATCATCTTTTTTATATAGTGAGAAGGAGAGCGAGGTACATTGAAACTTTTTGGACATGGGTGCAATGAGATAATGACAATGGGAATGAGAAGCTAATTTTATCAATGGACACAAAATTCATGAATTTTGATCAGACATAGTGCAAAAAATCTAACTTGTCGAAACTTTGACTAAATGTCGCAAGGGTCAAACAATCTTAGTTTTGGACTAACAAAATATGAGCGCGGTCAGTGAAATGAGCTGAACATGATGGTATGGAAATCACGAATTGATGATACTCACGATAGGAAATGAAAAAACTCCATGGTATGACTCAACATGAAACATGACGACACATGAGACGAAACTTGACAAGTGTGTTGAGGGGGTCATACAAAAGAAAAAATGGCGAAATAAGATACGGGCATGACAAGTACATTTCCTTGGACACGATGGTACATATGGAATTATCTTGCAACAAAATTCAGTAGGTTCACCTCTGGTGTCATGCTATGCTATTTCCAAATCATGTCGATGTTGAGCATCAACACATTCCAACTAGGGGCACCTCTCTCCTATGGGTCCATCACCAGATGCATTTTTTTTATGATGAGGTCAACTATTGAAACTCGACAATGATAGGATCATGGGTAGTGTTCCTATGTTATAAATTCCCAAACATACATGCAAAAACTTACAAAACTTATTTTTAATGCTCAGTTTGTTTTTATGCTCTAGTCACAGATTCACCAAGTGTCCCTGAAAGGATTAAGGAGGTAAGTTGCAAATAAACATAAAATGATGATAGTGGCTCAAATAGATGAATAATAGACTTCACTGGACTCATGACAATGCATTCCATCTAGGGGAACCTCTCTCCCATGGGTCCATCACCTGGTTCTCATCTTGTTCATAGATCCCAGAAACTAGGGTTCTTCTTAGTAAGAGACTATGTAATTTTTGGCATGATGGGTTCAACTGTCCAACCGTCAACACCATCTCCAATTTCTATTCTAGCAACACAATCATGATTTTTCGAACTGGAATTAGTTCGCATTCCTGCATATTGTCTGTGCATATTTTTGTTTATTTGTGTAGTGTAATCCTGCTTTTTCCCATTCTACTTATTCTTATAGCTTCCGCCATAACAGAGCCGAATCATTTAGTCGAACTGTTGTCCCGCTTGTGCTTCCTGGACATGACCCAGATCATTGGTATCAGAGCAGACTCAAATCAAAGCATTTAGTTTTCGTGCTTAAGTTCCGCGTATACAGTTCTCTCAAAGTTACCTGACTTATGCCAGTTCAAAATCGCTCGTAATCTCAGCAATCCAAGCAGACACTACCTCTAGAAATGACAGAAGAAACAAATGATAGAAATGTAGTCGACGAGACAACACAACTTATTGAGCAAGCTCTGGCTCGACAATGAACTGAAATTTTTTCCCAGTTCAATGAAATTCTCACGTGATTTGCTTCGACATCCGGAGGATTTTCGACGCGAACTCAATCCGATAAAATCATCCCCTTCAAAGTGCAAATGAATCTAGACATACCGAATCTTGAAGGTAAGATTGATGTGAAATCCGTCGATAATTGGGTATAACAGTTGGAATCCTATTACACTATGAATCAACTCTCAAAAGCTGAAAAGATCACCATTGAATCCTTAAATATGTCAACATCTATGCACTGTTGGTGGGAGAACCTCTCGAAAAAGATGGAGAAAAGCGGAGACCCCATCGACACATGGGATAAATTTGTCGAACACATCTGAAAGGAATTTTACCTGCCAAAATACCTCGAGCAGCAGTATAAGAAATGGTAGCAGCTAAGGAAATGGAAAGACCAATCGGTACAAGGTTACACCGACGAGTTCTATCGACTCATGACTAGACTTGGCATCCAAGAAGAAGAGAAATTGCTTGTTCTAAAGTACGTTAGCAGATTGCCCCAGTACATTCAGTAGGAGATGGAATTTCTGACTGTCAATATGCTTGCGGATGCATTCCACTACACCAACAAACTTGAAAACAAGCAAAAAGGGAAAGCACGCTTCGCGACAAAGCCGACATCAGGATGACCACCCGACAAGAAGGCACCAGCCAACTTCGACAAGTCAAAATATTCTCAGCCGACACCGCCAAATCTAGAGCACGAAAAAGAAGCCTTTTCACAAAAGGGAACATAGCAAACAACCTCCTACCGGAAAATGGTGCAAATAACACCACTCATCTTGGCATGATATGTCTGAATACAAAGATCATAAGACCCTTTTGGAAAAAGTTTCAACCTCCGACGCATTTGACAAGATGGTGGAAGAATCTGATCTAGATGCAACAACCCTTTTGACATTGACCACTCTAGCAGCCATGACTATCATCGATGAGGAGGAACGATAATGCCTGTTCCATACATGGATATGGGTCCAGAGAAAACCATTGCATTTGATTGTGGACAACAACAGCCAGAAGAACTTCGTTTCTTAAGATCTCGTGAAGAAACTAGGTCTTGTTACCACTCTGCATCCTCAGCCTTACAACATCAGTTGGATGAAGGATGGACAAGAACTGTAGATCACTCGATAATGCGAGCTTGCCTACTTCATAAAACCTTTTGAAGATGAAGTACTCTATGACGTGGCACCACTCTCCGTAGCCGACGCCCTATTTGGGAAACCTTACATCTGGGATAGACATGGAAGTTATCAGTCACGGCCTCATAAGGTGATTGTCAGAATCTGAAATCGATGGTTCAGCATACCAGAGCATCAACCTACACCAACGGTTGCACTGATATCTGCAAAACAGACAAAGAATCTCATCAATCATG
The DNA here is from genome assembly GCA_027924585.1 of Larix kaempferi. NCBI lineage: Eukaryota > Viridiplantae > Streptophyta > Pinopsida > Pinales > Pinaceae > Larix > Larix kaempferi. Next base: position 16,649,825 of record BSBM01000541.1, read on the forward strand.
CTCAGAAGTTTGCATTAATCATGATCAAGCCGCAACATTCTAAGAAGACTGCAGCAACAAGTCGAGTCACCGACCAATGCAGCTCCTGACAGAAGAAATAGATCGATCATTTTATCGATGAGTACCAGAACCTCTTTCAAGATCCAGATGGAGTACCTCAACATTGTCAATTAAAAAACTCCATTGAACTTGTTCCTAGTTCTTCTTTTCCTAACGCATCTGTTTATAGAAGATCCATTCTCGAAAATTAAGAGATTCATAGACAGATCCAAGAATTAATCGACAAAGGTCATATCTGACCCAAATCCTATCCTTGAGGAAGTCCAGTCGTCCTAGTTCCGAATAAGACAGGACTTGGCACATGTGCATAGACTACAGAGCTCTCAACAAAATTTCGGTAAAGAATCGCTACCCCCTGCCACAGATAGACAAGCTCATCGACTGTCTGAAAGGTGCTAAATTCTTTACTGATCTCGACTTAAGTCGTGATACCATCAGATTCCAATCGAGCCCTCAGATGTGTGGAATATTGCTTTCAAGACCAAGGAAGGATTGTTTGAATGGTTAGTCATTCCTTTCGGCTTAACCAACGCACCTGTGACCTTCATGCGACATATGGATAACATTCTTCAAACTTTCATCGGCAAATGGGTCATTGTCTATCTCGACGATATACTGATTTTCAGTTGATCATGGGAAGAACATGCCAAACATCTTCGACAAGATCTCGACACTCTCCAACAACATTGCCTCTATTTGAACATGGACAAGTTCTCTTTTGCAATGAACATCATCAAATATTTGGGTTATGTGATTGACTCTGCAGGTATTCACGTCAATCCAGACAAAGTATAGATCCTCAAAGATTGGCCCATTCCTAGAAGCATTCAGGAACTACGATTTTTTCTTGGTTTGGCTAATTTCTATCGATGATTCATACTCGGCTTCAGTCACATAGCCTGGCCTTTGAATCAGTTGACGAAGGGAAGTGGGAAAACTGTCTTCCAGTGGAAAACAACACATCAAGCAACTTTTGAACAGCTCCAGCACAAGCTTTATACTGCACCAGTACTTGTGTTACTTGATTTGCATCAACCCTTTGAGATTGAGACGGATGCATCGGACTATGCCTTGGGCGTAGTGATCACTCAGTCTGGTCACCCAGTCACTTTTCATTCTGAGACTTTTAACGACACAGTTAGAAGATACTCAACATGCGAAAAAGAATTGTACGCCATTGTGCAAGCTCTTAAGCATTGGAGGCATTACATCCTTGGAAAGGAAATGGTCATTCTCACTGATCACAAGCCTCTACAGTTCACTTCAACACAATCAAATTTACAGACAAACCAACAATTCAAGTGGATTAATTACCTACAACAATTTGAGTGGGTGATTAAGTATCGAAAACGTAAAGCTAACGCCTCTGCCGATTGTCTCAGTTGACCACCCATTACTCTCCTTTTGACAGTGATGAGTTTGTAGGGATATGACACGACCACTTGGCCACAGTTGTATGAGGACGACAATGAATTCTCAGCAGTCTATTGATAGTTATAGACTAACAAGTCGTTGACCTCTGACTATTTCCTAAAAAACACCTTGCTATACAAGCTTGGACAGCTTTGTGTACCAACTGGTGAGCACCAACAATAGCTCATTTGGGACGCGCACTACAGCAAGATTGTGAGACACTTTGGAGTAGCAAAGACACTTGCTATTCTACATAAGTATTTCTTTTGGCCTACACTTAAATCCGATGTCAACAAGTACATTCGATCATGCGTGGTTTGTGCCATTACTAAACCACCTAATCGACAGCAAGGATTGTACACATCTCTGCCAGTTCCTAGTCGACCATGCGAATCTATTTCTATGGACTACTTGATGGGTTATCCTACTACCAGACATCAACATGATGCGATATTAGTAGTAGGTGACCTATTTTCCAAGATGGCCATTCTGATACCAGGTAAGAAGACCATGGCAGCACAGCAGACCGCTTAGCTCTTCTTTACACATGTTTGGAAACACTATGGTTTACCAATGACCATTATTTCCGACTGAGATGCTAGATTTGTCAACATTTTTTGGAAGACCCTCTAGCAATTGCTAGACACATGACTCTCATTGTCGATAGCTTTCCATCTTCAGATCGACGGACAGACGGAAGTTGTGAATCGCCCTGTAGTACAACTGCTTCGCATGTACAACCACAAGCATCAACGCACATGGAATGAATGTATTCCATACATCCAACAAAACTACAATCGAGCTCAACACAACTCTATAAGCAAGAGTCCATTTGAGATCTGTTAAGGATTTCATCCCTTAGCGCTTATCGACTTGATCAGCTCCTCGACACAGCCGAGCGACACCGACTACAACTAGCGATAAGTTGATAAAGCAATCAAGTTCAGAGATCAGATATGCGACATCCAAAAGCAAGCACAGGAAATTTTGCAAAGAGTAACCGAGAAAGCTAAGGCCCAACACGAAAAGCATCATACTCCTCATTCATTCCAAATTGGGGATAAGGTCTGGCTACATCTTAAGAAGGAGCGCTTCACAGGTCCTTTCAAGAAGCTCAATCCTTTGCGATATGGTCCATACAGTATTCATCGACAGATTGGCGAAAATGATTTCCAGCTCGACATTCCTGCATGCCTGGGTCTGCATCCAATATTCAATTTGGATCTACTTCGATCATACCATGCACCACTGTTGGAACATAATGAGTTACGGACAACAGAACCTAAAGACATCGATCCAGATGTTCAAGAGACTCTTCCTTGCGACACCATTGTGGGACAACGAGTACCCCTTACAAGGACGAACACAATTCCCTTATTTCAGGTTGCTAAAGCTAGCCAACTCCCATCTCAAGGAAAGTGGTACTCTGTTACTGAAATAACCGACAAGTTTCCTCACCTTCGCGGGCAAACAATGGAGACCATTGTTTCTTAAGGAAGGAGGTCTGATCCACATCGCAGTTGGCATTGTTTTCGAATGCTAACATCAACTATGACAAGTCATCAATGTCGATACAACTTCGACAAGTTTCGACTCGACATCACTTCGACAAAACTAGCAACTCCGACAGGTTGCGATTTTGACACAACTCAAACGAGTCTCGACTTCGACATACGGCGACACAATCTGCACCTTCAACATGTTTAGCAACCTCACAGTTTGCGTCATCGACATACAGCATCAACATGCAACCAGTGATTGTCGAACTTCGACAGACTATCTCTTTGTCTTCCAGTTGACTGTAACGGTTGAACTGGTTAACCGTTCTAACTTCTTCTTTGTAACTGAACATAACGGGAAGGCACCCAAGCATCTCAGAATTATATATAAGCATGTATACTATTGTAACATACATCTTATCGATCCTTTCGATCTAATGATTCCAGTAATAAAAGATCAATTCGCATTCATGCATATTGTCTATGCGTATTTGTGTTTAATTGTGTAGTGTAATCCTTCTTTTTCTCATTCTGCTTATTCTTATAGCTTTGTCCATAATAGATCCGACTCATTCAATTGAACTGTTGTCCCCCTCGTGCTTCCAGGACATGACCCGGATCACATCCATCTCAACACTAGTGCATCAAAACTCCACACAGAAACTCACACCATCCACAATCACTTTTCTATGAGCATAATCACAATTCATCTCACATGCATCCATCTAAGCACCAATGCATCAAAATTAAAATGATGAGAACAAATAATTTGTTTATTTAGAAACACTTGGAAGGAGGATGCAATAATTATTTGACATCCCTTCCTATCAACATTATCATCACTAGTCACCTCATAAGGCACCTTCTACCAACTAGAAATACCTCTCTACATAACAAATAATAACAATTTCAAACTGCCACTGAGATTGTCCTTCATGTTTCCCTTGCACTGCCATTCACAAATTGACATCATTTAGCAGAACTATGCTAATTCATTTCATTTCATTTATTTTGCGATAACTACAGATAAAGTACTGCACTTTCATTTCAGGGCCGTGTTTATAGATGGACAACCTTGATTTAACACCACCATGTTGCAATCAAATCATCATTGACAATTAGCATTTGATTCCTAATTGTAAGTGAGGGTATCTTGTCTTCTTGTTTATAGATAGATTTCTAGTTAACAAGTAAACAGGGCTCTAGAGGTGCTTGTAGATAGTTCTTCATCCAATATTTTAAAAAACTTAGTATTGCTCACCAACAACTTGGAAAGCTTAGATACTTTTCCAAATGATGAAGGAATGTTACCTGTAAGAAAATTCTCTGAAATATCAAGAGTGCTTCTTAAGCTTGTCAAATCTCCCATGGATTGTGGAATAGGATCAACAAGTTGGTTGTTGATTAGCGTAAGATGTACAACCGACTCAAATTTATGATGATGGTATAATGCAGGTGGAGAATTTATTTCAATCCATGTGTAAAGTAGTTAAACTCTACATAGTTCTGATGGATTGTGGAATAAAACTAATGGATATTGTAATAGGGAATTTATCATTGAAAGAGGAAATTGAAAAATGGTCTTAGATTCTGGCATATAAATTTCCTTCCATTGGACTATCATTAGTAGAATGACTATCCCAATCCATTACTTAGTGAGAAAACACAAAATGGACAAGCTCAATACTTTTTCAACATATTCTTCTATAAGTGACATGTTTGTCTCATGAAATATAGCTCAAGTTTGATTTGGAATCTTTGTTGTGAGTGAGACTATTTAAGGGCAGTGATATCTCCAGTCTTAGTTAAGTGAAGATAAACAACTACATCCTTGCATTGGAAACTTTGTAGTGAGTAAGAAGATAAACAATATCATCCCTCCATTGTGGGCATTCTCATCAATAAAGAAAGAATGCATTTCCATTACACATTTATTTCGTTGCTCTTTTTCCTACATTTTCAATGATGTAAGAGTTATATTCTAATATCTCAATGAGCATAAATATTGTTTTAAGTGATGTAAAGATTCTATTAATTCTAATAATAGAATATTCTCTCTAACAAACAAACATTTACCGTTTGATGCTTGAAATAATCGGTGCAAGGAGCATGGTGAACATATTGGCTTACCATGATTATGAAGTTTATGAATGAAGGGACACGGTCTACAGTGGGCTTGGAGGCACAAAGAGGCATGATTCATACATGGTACATTCAAAAATGATGTTGTGGATGATGTTAGGTCTCTTCCCTAGAGATACAAGGAAGGTTGTGTTCACTACATCAATTTAGATAGGTTTTTCTGAACATGGAAGGAGTAGTGCACTAGTTTAGCTTCTGCTTGGAAGCTATTCTTGTAAAGAAGAAGAAATGTAAGCTGTGCACTGGTTACTTCCTCAACAAGAGAGGGTATTCTTTGACCTTGGTGGAGAAATCATGCATAGCATGCATGGCCTCGGGAAATACTCTACATACCATACTTATCTCAAAATTACTCACCATCATCATTTTGATTCACAACACCTAGATTGTTTGGAGGAGGAAGACATATTTCTTAGAATTCTTGAGCCATAAGAATTTGATTTGAGGTGGAGGGAAAAATGAAGCTTAGAGGAAGGCATTTTTCTGGTGTGTTAGGTATCCATTCCTCGTATAAAGAGTTGTATTTAATTTTGGGAGGATACAACACTATCCTCATGTTGACAAAAGGATTCAAACATCCGTTCTTCGAAAGGTAATATTAGGGGTAAGAAGTGACACACCTGACTATTTGGAGAAGCATTTTTTCATGCTGAAGAGTTGTGTTTGTTTGAACATGACTTAACTATATTCCTAGATGGGATATAACACCCATGAAAAGTATCCATTATTTTTCTCACACAATAAACTACGTAAAAGAGCCTCGAAATATGCCATTGTCCGTGCGATACCTTTCAAAGGAAGAAGAATAAAGGGAGCTAGAGAAATTGAATTCGTAGGAGGAATATGAAATTGCTTGTAGGAAAATGAGCAGGTCAAACAAAAATCCACAAGGATTATCTTGTTGAGATAAATCAAGATATAAAGTTCAGAAATATTATGTTGGTAAGAGGAGAACACCATCATATAGTGACCTCTATTTTGAGGATTCGTTATGGTATGATTTTGGACAAACTCAGTATTAAGATGCTTTAAAATATTTCCAATAGAGACAGAGGAGATTCAAAAAGCAGGTTACCAATGAAGTTTCAGAAGATACCAATTAGATATGATATCAGTCATAGATGTAGACTTAATAGGACTGGAATTCCCAGTGTATTTTTATCTATTTTTATGAGTTAAATCTATCTGATAGCATCCCATGATAATGTCATTTAAATCTTGTTGGGCACACCCAGGATTTGGATCTATAAATTTTCAGGGTTCACAATCCCTCCATTATGTGGGATGAATTCTACTAATGTCGCAATTTATATCTGTAACTTGCAAGAATTTAATAATTATTCCACAGAAAAATTGGGTCTGTGGATATTAACAGTCTTGTTAGGAATGTCTCATAGTAGATTGGATGTGTCTCTTACTAGTTGATTGCCTCAAATAAAGGAAAATTTTAGGGGCAAAATTTAGCACATGAGCTAATTTTTGATGTTTTTTTTCAAAACATGATTCGCCAATTTCCATTTTTTTCTAAAATGATTCACCCAAATTCCATGGGATAATTTTATTTTACTCTAAAAATCACCAAAATTGTCCAAAAACTATATAAAGTCCTTAGCAATTTGAATGTTTTTACAAAAAATTCACCAAACATTTTATGTTTGCAAATTTAAGAATTATTAATATTCACCAAGGTTTCTACACTTCATGAAATCTATGGATCCTTAAAATTCTTTACTTCACTTTTTCTAAACAATATCTCAATTTCATTGATGAAAACACAAGCAACATATTATGCCATTTATCTGTGTATCGATTGAAACAATGGAATTCCAAATTTGATAATTTAAGACAAAGTAGAGTAATAATTCGAACTTTTAAAGGAATAGTTCCATATCTTACCCACTTTCATGCAATAGCTATATCGTTCTTGGGATAAGAATACGTTGATTCCATGGACTGTAGAACACTTGCAGTTTCACCATAACCACGAAACCCAAATTAATCATTTGGTTTCCTTTAATAAGTAAGTGAGATTGTAAATACATGCCCCAAAGCACATGTGATCCAACACTGGATAACATATAAACCTACATGGATTAAGAAATAATGGATGTGCTATTAGGTAAATAACTTCATCAAAATGAGAATTGAGCAATTTTCCACTGCATGATAAATTATGGAAATTTTATCTTTACTAGAGTAAACCACCTATTTTACACATAATTCTTTTAATTTAGATTATGCAAAGCGACTGCCTAAATGCTTGGATCTGCTAAAAGAACTATAAATCTGTTGACTAAGTGTGGTGGAATGGTCCATGATAGTCCATGTTGTTGATTGAGATTTTAGGGCTTTATAATTGCGAGAGATGTACCCATTAGAGAATCGAATTAGATGGAGGAGAGAGAAACAATGTTAACCTACGATCCAGTCTGTGAAAAATGCACATGGATTCTATTGCAAATTCAAAAACCATCTAAAATTTTCCATTTAACACAAACAATTTATTCATTGGAACAATAAGAAACCCTATATTACCCACAATAGAGAAAGCCTATGTCGAAAAATTGAATTCATATGCTTACCTTTAACTAAGACACTGTGGGAATCCATTGCAGAGTAAATCGTATATTGAATACCATCCATGGCCATTCGAGATTTTATTATTTGGGAATATAAGAATCTTACCCCAATTTCTACTTTTGCCAATTTCTATTTTCCCTATTTCTATTTTCCCCATTTTTTTATTTCGCTCTATGTATTTGACTTTTTAAAATTTGTTAATATTATCATATTTATATATTTGGTAATATATTATATATATATCATATTATCATATCATGTTAAAATTATATTATATTCTATTATAGAGTGCGTATATTATATTATTGAGGGTGGGGGCACATAATTGGTTTGTTTTAATAGAACTAGTCATGACCAATGAATCAGGTTGATTATAATCATGGAGCATTATTCCCTTTCCTCTAAGTTATTTGATGGAATCGACAATGGAAAATTGAAATTTTGAGTAAATTATAACACTGTGGATCGATTTAGAGACCTCCTATTTCTTTTAAAATTTAGTCCACTTTAACTCTACAAATGGATTCAAAGACCCCATTATAAAATTCCATTATCAAAATTGAAAATTTGACAAAGAAACTTTACAGTTTAGTAAATTTTAACACTACAGATGGAGTCAAAGTCCCCCATAAACTCTCTAATAGGAGACTTTGAATCTATTTGTTTTAAAATTTACTAAATTGTAAAATTTCATTATCAAAATTGGACATTTTCATTTTCATTAGACCACATACATCGAGGCTTGATCAATTTTTGTCTTTTAAGTAGATAGCTATATGTATAATATATGCGTATAAGCCCCGTACTAATCTATTTTAAACATGCTCATGGGTCATCAAGTTATATCATCTTTATAGAGAATATTAATTATGTTTGGACTTATTCAATGATTTAGTAAATTTTAGTCATTTTAGTTGTGCCACTTATTATTTAGTTGTATTTTTTATCTGATGACTAAGTTAGTTATTTAATTTAGTCATTTTTAGTTGTGTTGCTCAAATTTAGTCATATTCATCTTAAAAAATTGTTGTGACTAACATTTTCAGTTAAGTAGTCATTTATTTGACAATTTTTACTAGTGTCCAAGCAACACTAAAAGAAAAAAAATTTCCATGGCTCATCCTTTTCAATAAAGTACTCAGTTAGGATAATATACAAACGATAAGACATTGAACATTCATCATCTATATATGTCATGTCACACTACCAAGGAATTTTGGTCAGTTGTTAGGAAAACTACTTGATAGAAAGGAAGATGGGAAAGATAAACAATTGAGGAGGCCTTAGAATCCCGGGTAGTAGATAATGACACCAGAAAGGATCATTACTCATTACCCTATTTTGTTCCATGTAACATTTTTATATCAAGGAATGCTACCCTATTTCAAGATAATATTGTAACACTTGTTGTGACTTTCTATAAAATTCAAGGTACATATGAAAATTGTGGAAGATTTGAAGTGAAAAAAATTATTAGTGGGGGGACTAAATATAGATAAATTATAAAAAAAAATCCCATGGATTCTTTGATGGAGTAGGAAAAAAAATCCAAAGGGAAGTGTCACAGGATATATACTACATATATTATATTGCCAATGGATTTCATATGAATGTGGACTAGAATCAATCACAAACAACTTATCAAAAGTTATGGAAGCCTATAGATTAATGACAATATGTTTTGAGGAAAGGATAACCATGATCAAATATATATAGGAGCTATAAAATTTCTATATCATGGATGACATGGCACTTCAAAAAAAGAAGCATTGGAATTCATGGGAAATTTCAATATGTTGTTGACCTTGAGAACAAAATTCTAGTCTATAGACTTCCAACAAACTTTCTTGACAAATTTTAACTATATTTAAATTTGTCTTGAAAAAATTCCGTTCTATAGACTTCCAACAATGTAATGTCCCCATTTTTGGTAGCACTAGGGAGCAACCACCAGGCCATTAGATCACTATGGGTCCTAGTGAAGAATAAAATAAAATTAGTTAAGATTAATATCGGTCCATGGTTATTTAATTGAATTAAATTAAGAGGTGGTGTATTTCATAAATTGTAAATATTTAATTATTATTTAATAATTGCTTGATGAGTTGTAAAAGCATAGGAGGGCCCATGAGGGTGCAAAGGAGGAATTTTTTTTTGAAAAGATGGAAGGCACCAGAAAATTAAGGAAATGCATACTAAAGCAGGAAAGTAGCCTAAAAGCATAAAAGCATCTCAAAAGCAAGAAAGAAGATCAAAAGCTAAAAAGAAAGAAGCTTCTTGATTTGTGCCACCAAGAAGGATTAGAAACAGTCAAGAAAGCAAGAAACGCATCATTAAAAGCTACACGAGCCAAATTTAGCTAGTGAGGGAGAAATTGATGAGGCAAGTGGGTCCAAAATGCAAAATCAGCTTGCCAAATAATCTTTCACTCATCACTAATTCAAATTTCCTAGACAGAAAGCTTTAGAAGGAAGGGATAAAAGCTGACAGAAGTTAACACAAGGAGGATGAACACACCCATTCACATCTTTTACTACTTTTTGAATTGAATTTTGAGAAATTTGATACCATTGTAATGTACCCAAACCATATTTAGGCACACTAACTCAAACTCTTGAACACTCAAATACATAGAGAATGGGCTAGATACAAAAAAGAATGACTAGTTGGGCTATAATTCAAATTTTAAGCCCCAGACACCTCTAAACCCTCCTGAATTTTCTCAAGGTGGATTTTAGTACCTGATACAACTCATGGAAATCCTATATCATCCTTAAAAAACTCCCAACTGTGATAGGTTCACTTCTCTAGGTGCATCATGCCTGAGTATACTCCTTTGGATAAACCAAAGGCATTAAGATAATTGCACTAGGACATATGTGGAACCCAATGGATTTTGGTGAATATATGGAAGTGGCTAGACCAAAAACTACCCTAACCAACTATAAAAACAGTAAGATCAACAATCAAGTTCAGCTGGGTTTGATTTGGAGGCTATAAAACAAGTTACTAGCACTAGTACAAAATGACTGATAAGTGACTAGGCGACTAAAAACGTTAGTCACCACAGTTTTTTCAAGGGATAAACGACCAAAATTGAGCAATTTTAAGTGAGCCATGTTAAATTTTGAGCATTAATTCACAATACTCTAGGATCTTTGCTGAGAGAATAACATATACAGTATATCAATGCATGACAATCACAATATGACAAGCATCACAAGAATCAAAAGCATAAAAGACAAGAGACACAGAGTTTCCATGGGGAAAACCCTAAGGTGAAAAACCCCACAACTTCCTCAGAGATAGAGAGAGCAATGGCTCAACCAAAATACAACCAAATAACACTGAGATAGTCTCCTAGCAGATGATCCTCCTCTTCCTCACTAGTGCACCACTTTTGAGAGTGAGAGTGAGTTACTTTTCCGAGTGAGTAAAATAGAGATCTCCTATCTCTATTTATACTCACCTTTTTTTTCCCAGTGACCTTATGGGTCCGACTTGTCTAGTTAGATACATCCACATTATATTATATATAATTCTAGGCCGACACCACATGGTGGTCTAATAACCCATCGGCAAGTACACACACTTGCGACACTTGTCAATCCACATGACGACACTTCCTTATAGAGGAATAACACATCTCTTATAAGGGTACAATAAATATATATAAAATACACAGATGAAATACATTCCGAAGTTACATATACATCAACAAGCCAACTATAAACAACTAAAATAAATGACTCATTTAATCACATGATAAAATATACAACTAGATGACAAGTGATTAAAATAAAAATGACTAACAGAATAACTAATTTAGTCATAAGACTACAAATATGACTATCTAACAATGACTAAGAATATAAATTAGTTGTTTATGTTAGTAATTTTAAGTTGTGTCACCTCGAAAACAAAAAATTACAAATTTGACAATGAATTCATACAATTTACTAAATTTTTAACACTGTAGATGGATTCAGAGACCCTTGGGGGGTCTCTGAATCCATCTACAGTGTTAAAATTTAGTAAATCGTAACATTGTTTGGGTATGTTAGACATAACTCGCAAACATGATAATCCAGGTATGATTTTCCTATCACAAGTTAGAATCCTACCTTGTGTTAGGGTCTCATATAAGTATACTTTTGTATGATTAATAATGATTATTCATGAAGTTATAAGTTTGAATAATCATGGGTTTATGCATATTATGCTTCTTAGTTTGATTAATGATATGACAAACTAGAAGAGTCCTATGGTCAAATAAGAATATGCATGAGTAAAAGAAGTCCTCCCTGAAACCTTGAATACTAATGCTTGTGATAAATTACCTGTATATGAAATAATCATGACCATACATGTTTAACATTATTTAGAATCATAGTGTTTTGATAGTATTGAGATTATACTAATGAATGTATGATTATGTATGAGATCTTGAGGATGACACAATGATGACACTAGTGCACACTTAATCATGCATAGTGGTCTAGGATAGATATAAGTTCAAGGACAGATAATCTAGGAAGCAAAGATCAAGAGGGAGCACACTCCAGTAGTTCTTGCAAGGAAGCAAAGACTAAGAGGGAGTCCACCCAACAACCAAACAAAGATAAGTATTTGAATTGTCATTTCTTGTATATATGATTACTTCAATAATGTTGTTCAGTCATATACATACTTATGTTCCTAGATTTAGGATGTATATTATGCATATTAGAAAAGTTGCATTAATGAACAAGATACTACTAATATACAAGTAATGGGTAAGTGGCCTATGGTACTGTACAACATTCCATTGCTACTTATCTAGAATGAAACCTCTTTGCTGACATGTTGGGAGTTGTGCACACTTTTAACAATGTTTTGGTAGAGATGGAAGGAATCTAGAAAGTTACGAGATATGGATAAATGTTGTATTGAAGCATTGGCTAAGATAATTGCATGAATGTATGACATATGTTCTTATGTGTAAGATTTTGTTCTGAAAATGATGAGATGTTTCTAATCATGCAGTTGAACTTATCTTGTAGGAGAGACCGCATACCATCACCTACAAAAGAGACTTGTTTCGAAGAACAAGCGATGAAGACTCAACAACTCCAGAAACTACCTGTTAAAGATATTGAAGAATATGAAGTTCCCAGGATCTGGGATACAGTAATGGAAGGATGCCATGATCGAGGATTACCAATCGATCATGAAGAATGATGTCTGGGATGTGGTCCCGAGACTAGAAGGGAACTTTGTTGTGACTTCCAAACGTATCTGCAAGATCAAGCATGCTGCAGATGGTAGCATAGAGAAATACAAGGAAAGGTTTGTGGCTCGTGGCTTCTCCCAGAAAGAAGGGATAGATTATGAAGAAACTTTTGCACTTGTAGCCAGATACATTCCATCATAACAGTACTTGCTCTAGCTACAGTGATGAAGTGGAAGATACACCAGATGGATGTCAAGACAGCTTTCTTGAATGGTGTAGTCGAAGAGGAAGTGTATGTGGAGCAGCCACTCGGTTTTGAGACACGTGATAGGAATTCATATGTGTGCAAGTTAAAGAAAGCCTTGTATGGCTTGAAATAAGCACCCAAGACATGGTACGACATTATAGACAGCTTCCTCTCTAGTTTGGGCTTTACCAAGAGTAAAGCGGATTCCAACCTTTACTAGAAGGTTGAGGAAGGCAATCCAGTGATACTCCTATTGTATGTGGATGACCGATTTGTGACAAGTGAGGATAGGTTGATTGCCGACACGAAGAGGAAGCTTGCTGTCGAGTTCGAGATGAAGGACTTGGGTATGATGCATTACTTTCTAGGTATGGAGGTGTGGCAGAGTGCAGATGGAATCTTCCTTGGACAAGGGAAGTATGTAGTAGAGATCCTGAAGTGGTTCAGGATGATGGACTGCAAGGCCATGGTCACACCTATGGAATCAAACCTAAATCTATTGAGTGATGCTTCATCAGAGTCGGTTGATGCCACGATGTATCCTCAGATGATTGGGTCCTTGATGTACTTGATGAACATGAGACCAGATATTTGCTTTTCTGTGAACACCTTGAGCCAGTTCCTGACGGATCCTAGACATGTTCACTTGATTGTTGTAAAGCATATTCTGAGGTACCTAAAGGGTACGGTTGATTATGGGCTCAAGTATGATGTGAATCAAAAGTTTAACCTAGAGGGTTATGTTGATTCAAATTGGGAAGACAGTGATGCAAATAGGAAGAGCACTTCGGGGTGCTGCTTCAGTATGGGATTAGGTGTGATCTCTTGGTTTAGCAGGAAGCAATCCTGCGTAGCACTGAGTATAGCCAAAGCAGAGCATGTCACAGCTTGTTCAGCTAGTTGTGAGGTAGTATGGATAAGGAAGCTATTGTTTGATTTATTTGATCTCCAGTTGGATGCTACTTGTATCTATTGTGACAACCAGAGTTGTGTGAAGTTGTCAGAGAACCCGGTATTCCATGACAAGTCGAAGCATATTGAGATCAAATATCACTATATCAAGGATATGGTGCAGAGAGGAGCAGTGAAGCTCCTGTATGTTGTGATAGATGAGAAGATTGCATATTTGTTGACCAAACCACTATCAAGAGTGAAGTTCAAGTACTTCAGAGAGAGGCTTGGTGTTGTTTAGATAGAAGATACTTCGAGGAGGAAGTGATGGGACACATTTGCAGGAGCCATTTCTATCATGGTGGCAGGTGGGTCTTCCCATGGCTGTGGATGTTAGTGCTGAGTGATGAGCATCCGAGTGATGCTCTGCATGATGAACATCCGGATGATGTTCCAGATGAGTGATGGGACACAGATCCTGGATGCCATTTCTAGCATGGTGGCAGGCAGGTCCTCTTATGGACGTGGATGTAAGTGCTGAGTGATGAGAATCTGGGTGATGCTCTGTATGATGAACATCCGGATGATGTTCCAGATGTGTGGCGGGACACAGATGCTGATACCATTCCTAGCATGGTGGAAGGCGGGTCCTCCCATGGCTAAGGATATAAGTGTTGCATGATACGATGTTCTAGATGATGATTCGTATGATTATGAGATGATGATGTGCATCCAGGTGATGCCCAATATGATGATGATCCGTATGATCATGAGTAGTGGTGATCCTTATGATCATGAGCATTCGGATGATGCTCTGTGGCCATGGATATGTTGCAGGTTGTGATGGTTGGACATGTAATGGATCCTGTGAGATCTCATAGGTTGTGTTGGGCACGTAATAAGTCCTGGGATGCTCTTCCGAGGTCTTGTCTGTAGGCATGTAATTAGTCCTGGATATCCCATAGGTTGTGCTGGGCATGTAATGAGTCCTGGGGATGCTCTTTAGATATCTTGTCGGTCGCAAGATGCTCTTTTAAGGTTTTTCCTATTCACATGTAATTAGTCCTGGAAATTCGATAAGTTGTGTTGGGCACGTAATGAGTCCTCGGATGCTCTTTAGAGATCTTGCCGGTTGCAAGATGCTCTTTTAAGTTTTTGTGAAGTTCACATATAATCAGTCTTGGAGATCCGATAGGTTGTGCTGGGCACGTAAAAGTCCCGGGATGCTCTTTAGAGATCTTGTCGACTGTGCTAGGCACATAAACGTTCATGGGATGCTCTTTTAAGGTTTTTTGAAGGTTGCATATAATCAGTCCTGGGAGATCTTGCCGGTCATGCTAGGCACATAAAGGATCCTGGGATGCTCTTGTCAGGTTTTGCAAAGATGCACATAATCAACCCTAAGATTCCATCGGTTTCCACGCGTAGAGATGATGAAGACCTACATGGAGGCTAGGCCTACATCCAGCATGAAAAAGGGATGGCTCTGTAGAACTTCTTATGAAGAGAAGAATTGATAGATAGCACCAGTTATCGATATGACGAGTACAACAGCAGTGATGATGATGCCCAATGATCCAGTGACAATGATCCAGCTCCAGAATTAAAGACTAGTGGCGACATGTATTGATGACCTATGTCTAGAGAATACCTTCCCAGTTAAGAGGGAGTGTTGATGTATTTGTAACTTCAAAAGATATTCACTTGTATATTGTATGTGTTACATTTGTACTTTATTGTATCCCCAACGGAGATGTATTATTCCTCCGATTGGAAGTGTCATCATTTGTATTTGCAAGTGTCACAAGTTATATTGTAAGGGTCGTAACTTATATTTGATGGGTTATTAGACCACCTTAGAGGGGTCGGCCCAGTATGGGTTAAAGGGTTATTAGACCACCCTAGTGGGGTTAGCCCAGTGACAAGTGATAATGGGTTATTAGACTCTCCTAAGGGAGGTTGTCCCAGCTAGAGTAAAAGGCAAGTAAAGGTAAAGTATAAATAGAGAGGAGCACCTCTCTATTTATACATTCACTCACTCACTCGCTTTGCATTAGTAAGAGAGAGGAGGAGTGCGCACAAGTGGAGGAGGAGAAACTACTAGGAGACTATCTCTTATCTTGGGGTTTGATCTTTGTGATATTTGTATTGGTGCTCATTCTATCTCTGAGGAAGTTGCGGGGTTCTTCACCTTCTTGGTTTTCCTTGGTGAAATACTTTGTGTCTCTTGTCTCTTGTGTTTGATATGCTATACATGTTGTTCTCTCAGTTAAGATCCTAGATCATATTGAATTAAATGATGAAAAACTAACAGATTAATGCGAACTTCTGAGCATGATTGATGAGCTTCTTTGTCTATTTGGAAGATATCTGTGCAACCATTGGTGTAGGTTGATGCTCTAGTATGCTGAACCATCGATTTCAAATTCTGACAATCACCTTCTGAGGCCGTGATTGATAAATTCCATGTTTATCCCAGAGGTAAGGTTTTCCAAACAGGTCGTCGGCTACGGAGAGTGGTTCCACGTTGCAGAGTACTTCATCTTCAAAAGGCTTTATGAAGTAGGTAAGCTTGCATTGTCGATTGATCTGTAGTTCTTCTCCATCCTTCATCCAATCGATGTTGTAAGACTAAGGATGCAGAGTGGTAACAAGACCTAGTTTCTTCACGAGATCTTTAGAAACAAAGTTCTTCTGGCTATCATTGTCCATAATCAGATGCAATGGGTTGCTCTGGACCCATATCCATGTCTGGAACAGGCGTTCTTGTTCCTCCTCGTCGATAATAGTCGAGGCTGTTGGAGTGGTCAATGTCAAAAGGGTCATTACTTCTGGATCAGATTATTCCACCGTCTTTTCGAACACATCGGAGGTCAAAACTTTCACCAAAAATGTCTTTCGAGCTTTGCATCCAGATGTATCATGCCAATATGAGTGGTGGTAATCATACCATTTTCTGGTCGACGGTTGTTTGCTACGTTCCCTCTTGTGAAAAGGATTCTTTCCATGGTATGGCTTTGGCAATGTCGACTAAGAATATTTCGACTTGTCGATGTCGGCTAGTGTTGTCTTGTCGGGTTGTCGTCGTGATGTCGGCTTTGTCATGAAGCGTGCTTTCCATTTTTGCTTGGTTTCAAGTTTGTTGGTGTAGTGGAATGCATCCACGAGCGTATTAACAGTCGAAAATTCCATCTCCCGCTGAATGTACTGGGACAATCCGCTAACGTACTTCAGGACAAGCAATTTCTCTTCTTCTTGGACTCCAAGTCTATCCATGAGTTGGTAGAACTCGTCAGTGTAACTCTGTATTGGTTGGTCTTTCCATTGCCTTAGCTGCTGCCACTTCTTATACTATTGTTCAAGGTATTTAGGTGAGTAAAATTCCTTTCGGATGTGTTCGAATAATTTATCCCATGTGTCGATGGGGTCTCCACTTTTCTCCATATCTGTCCAGAGGTTTTCCCACCAGCAATGCACAGATGTTGACATCTTTAAGGATGCAATGGTGATCTTTTCAGCTTCTGAGAGTTGATTCACGGCATCATAGGATTCCTATTGTCGACGGATTCCACATCAATCTTACCTTCAAGATTTGGTATGCCCAGATTCATTTTCACTTTGAAGGGGCTGATTTTATCGGAGTGATTTCTTGTCGAAAATCCTCCGGATGTCGAAGCAAATCGCGTGAGAATTTCATTGAATTGGGTGAACATTTCAGTTCGTTGTCGAGCCAGAGCTTGCTCAATAAGTTGTACTATCTCGTCATATGCATGTATATTGTTTGTTTCTTCTGTCATTTCGGGAGGTAGCGTCTGCTTGGATTGCTGAGATTGTGAGCGATTTTGAACTGGCATAAGTCAGGTAACTTCGAGAGAAGTGTATACGCAAAACTTAAGCATGAAAGCTAATTTATTTGATTGAGTCTTTGCTCTGATACCAATGATCCAGGTCGTGTCCAGGAAGTGTGAGGGGGAAAAATTTTTGACTGAATGAGTCGGCTCTGTTATGGCAGAAGAATTAAGAAGCAGAATGAGCAAAGCAGGATTACACTACACAGATAAACACAAATACGCACAGACAATATGCAAGAATGTGAATTGTTCTTCTCTATTACTTGCAAGCGGATTGATTGATTGATGTATGTTACAATATTATACATGCTTATATAGAATTCTGAGATGCTTGGGTGCCTGCCCGTTACGTTCAGTTACAAAGAAGAAGTTAGAATGGTTCAACCATTACAGTCGACTGGAAGACAGGGAGACAGTATGTCAAATTTTGACAGTCTTTGGTCGCATGTCGACGCTACATGTCGATGTCGTGAAACTGTGAGGTTGCTGAACATGTTGAAGGTGCAGAGTGTGTCGCGGTATGTCGAAGTCGAGACTCGTCGCAGTTGTGTCGAAATCAAAACCTGTCGAAGTTGTTGATTTTGTCGAAGTCACGTCGAGTTGAAACTTGTCGAAGTTGTATCAACATCGATGACTTGTCATATTCTATGTTAGCATTCGAAAACAATGTCAACTGTGATGTGGATCATCAAGACTGATCACTAGAGTCTGAAATATTTCCTGGCACAACGGGTCTCCTCCACAGCACAACATAAATGGGTTAGCAAACTCATGGGTTATGACTATGAGATCACTTACAAGAAGGGTAAGGACAATCTTGTGACAGATGCTCTTTCTCACACATTTTATGACCAAGTTTCTCTTTCAATTATTTCTATTCCTGTTGCAAATTGGTTGCAATCTGATTAGCAGGGCTATGTCAATGACTCCTCATTATTTCAAATCATCCAACGATTTTCCCACAACCCTTATGTTGTACCGCATTACTCTTGGGATGGTGCTACCCTGAGATACAAGGGTCGTCTGGTGCTTCCCCAAAGCACAGATCTTCAACATGATGTCTTCTATGAACTCCATGCTTCTCCATCGGTAGGGCACTCTGGGTTCCTCAAACCATATGAGGGGGCACAATGTAACTTCTTTTGGAAGGGAATGAAAAGGATAGTTCAATAGATGGTGGTTGAATGTGATACCTACCAGAGCAACAAGGGTGAAACAAAACTCCTTCCGGGATTGCTCGAACCATTTCCCATCCCTACACATATTTGGACAGATATTTCTATGGATTTCATTGAAGGGATCCCTAAATCTGGTGGGAAGACAGTGATTTTGGTTTTGGATGATCTCCTCTCCAAATATAGTCATTTTTGTGCCCTTAGCCATCTTTATACTGCCTCCTCAGTTGCACAGATTTTCCTGGACCAGATCTTCTGTCTTCATGGAATCCCTTCTTCCATTGTTCAGATCGCGATGCAACTTTCACCAGTCATTTTTGGACAAAACTATTTCGCCACATTGGAACCAAACTGAAGATGAGTTCAGAGTATCACCCACAAACAGATGGTAAGAATAAAGTTAATCAACACATGTTTGGACACTTCTCTTCATTGCTTCACCTCCGAACAACAACATCAGTGGGAAAAGTGGCTCCATCTCGTTGAATGGTGGTATAATACCTCCTACCACATTGCATCTAAAATGACTCCATATGAAGCAGTCTATGGTCAGGAACCTCTAGTGCTTCTTCCAAATACCCCTAGCAGTTCACCAGTTCAGGCAATTGACACTGTTCTTTGAACCCGAGATCAGATTGTTCACATTTTGCAGGACAATCTTCACATGGAAAGAAATTGAATGAAACAACAAGTCGATCAACATCATTCTGAGCGCACTTTTCAAGTAGGTGATATGGTTTTTCTTCATCTACAACCTTACAAGCAATCCTCCTTGAAACTCAAAGGGCATCATAAGCTGGCTCCAAAGTTCTATAAGCCATATATGATTCCTAAGAAGATTGGGTCTGTTACTTATAAATTGGAACTTCCTCCTTCTTCCTGCATTCGTCCAGTATTTCTTGGCACCAACATCAGTGCAAAAACTATTTTACCAGAGCTGGATAGTGAAGGATCCATCATTTTGGAGTTGGAAGTCATCCTCACTAGGTGCACTCATCAGCTTCTCTTTTGATTAATCACAGAGGTATTAATTCAGTGGCAGAGACTGCAACCAGAGGATGTTACATGGGAACCACTCATTCAGATTCAACAACAATTTCCACATCTACAGCTTTGAGGACAAAGCTTTTTCTAAGGGGGAGGGGATGTTAGGAACCTGTGTCAACCCTTCTCTTTACTTTGTTAGTATATTGTATTATCCCATAGTATTATATGTTCCATGGTATTGATCCATAGTATTGGATGCATATGCTTTGTAAGTCGTCCTTTAGTAATATATGTTCCATGGTATTGATCCATAGTATTGGATGCATAGACTTAGTATATAAGTAGGTTTTGAGGCCAATTAAGGCACCCACGAGTTATTTGTATTGAGCTTGCTCAAAGGAGGTTTCCCCTCCAAAGTGGCCCGCGATCAATAAATCCATTCTGTGTTCTGTTATTTATGATATATTGTTCATTCTCATCATTTAATTGTTGGAGGTTCCTTACACTGACTTTAAATTCAAGTACAAAAATAGAGCTCAAGTCTAAGGAATTGAGAAATTTTATTAATAATATCAAACTTTATGGACCATATGGAGAGTGAAAATCATTTTGGGATAATCATGTCAAACTCTAGAGATTTGTTGGAAATATTAATGTCATTATAAAGGGGCATCTAAATCTTATTACACTGGTTGGATAAGTAGGGGGCATAGTGAAAGGTTATATATCCACTAGTAGATTATTTTTCTTTGCTATTTGAAGGCGCAAGACTCTATGATATTGAACCTATTTAATTAGTTCACACCTAGAGGAACTTATTAAGTGGTAGAGAAGGAATTTGACAGAGGTTAGATAGATTTATAATATATGATAAAATAATTGAAAAGAAATAAAGGATGAAATATTGGGTAGGGTATGGTGAATCCTAGAACCATCTCCTCATCCTCCTTCAAATAGAGAAATATTATAAAATACCTACATGCCATTTTAAATTCAATTATACATTGTTGGAAGAGGAAGTTTTAGAGAGATGGTTATGTCGATTTGGAATAAGTTCGATCCAAATACAAGAGAGACAACAATGTACCAATTTGCAGTAAACTTGAATAATGCCAAAAGAATGTTAAGAAAATAGTGGTAGAGTGGGGAAAAGGGAAAGAAAGGGAAGCTAAAAAGAACTTAATGTGGTGAAATAATGTTAAGAAAATAGTGGTAGGCAGGGAAAATTTTGAGGACTCATTATTTTTTTTAAATGTAGAAACCTTTACAAATCTTACTAATTCTTAAATTTTCAACAATAAAATGTTTGGCAATATTTTTGTAAAATAATTAAAATTTCTAAGTATTTTATATAGTTTCTAGATAATTTTGGCTAGATTTAGTGTAAAATATTTTTACCCAATGAAATTTGGGTGAATTAGTTTAAAATAATGGAAATTGGTGAATTTTATTTTGGAAAAAAGGATTGAAAATTATCCCACAGGCTAAATTCCCCCCAAACGTTTTTGTGGTGATAGGGTGGGGATAAGGGAATGGAAGGGAAGCTCAAAAATAGCTTAATGAGGTAAATGAGTAGATTAAACAAATGTTTGGGAACACTACAAGAGGTAACTTTACATAACAAGAAACTATGAAGCTAAAAGGTCTAGAAGGAATAAAAAGGAAATACTTAGATAATGAAGAGCTAAAATGTAGATTGAAAAGAATAGTCATTTAGTTCATGGAAGGTGATGTAAACATATATTTTTAGAATTATGCCAAACATCGAAAGAATATAATACCATCTAGAAAATAACAAAACAATGAAAGAATATAATACCATCTAGAAAATAACAAAACAATGAGGGGCCATAGCTAAAACTTTTCCAAAAAATGGTAGAAGAAGGAATAAAGTACTTTAAATCCCTATTCCAAAAGCCCCCAAGCCAAAATATAACATAGACTATGAAAGTGGTATCCTTATTCCAAGGGTGATATATGAACATCAAAATGTACAATTAGAGGTAGAAGAAAATAAAAAGTTGTTTTGCACTCTGTTAAAAATGTAAAGAGCCTTGGGTTGTTGTTGTAACATCCCCCCCCAAATTTTTTTGTAAATATTGGAGCCCCTCCTCTGATTTGTTAGAGAAAGAAGTTTTTCCTAGAAGTCAAGCCTATCAAAACCTTTTTCTTACTTAGTTTCCTAGAACGAAGTTGTTTGTTTTCTTCCTTTGCGTCTACCTTTTTTTTTTGCCTATGTAAAACTTACATTTTTGTGCCGCAATGGCAGAAGAACTGGGTCAGTTGGCCCACAACGGCAGTAAAAAAAAATTGGCTAAGTGAAGCCAATGACAGAGGAACTCAGCCAGTTCCGCCACAACGACGGAGGATCTCGCTGAGTTCTTCCACAACGACGGTTCACCATGCTAGGGTTTTTAAGCCTTCTTCTTTTTCAGATGAACGCATTGAGTTTCGCCGCAATGGGCATAAAGTTTTATTACATCTTTAGCCGCATTGTTTTGGAAGAACTCCGCCAATTCCTCAGGATTCCTTCGACCAAACTCACTCAGTCTCTCCGCAATGGCACCAGAACTCAGCCAAATCACCTAAGACATGGTCTTGAGCCTTGCTTATGGTGAAGTTCGCTGTCTCATTTGTGGATGAACTCAGCCAGTCCTGCCGCAACAGGGATCCGAACTCACAAGTTTTCGCCGCAACCATCGGGTGAGTTAGTCTGGTTTGTCCGATTTTGACAGTCACATTTAATGTCAAGCATGCCGATTTGACCCATTCGTACTCGCAATAACCCTGTTTTAAAAATCTCCAAGCACCGTATTAAATTCCGCACACGTCAAGCTGCTATAAGTAGGGTTTGGATGATGTTGGGTTTTTATATTTTCATTTGTTTAAGGTGTGTTTTGAAACCTCGTTGGAGGTCACGTTCAACTATTTCACATAGCCAGCCTTACAGCACTGTCGCTATCCCTATTTCCAATCATTATTTGCCAGGTATGTTAATTTCTTAATCACATTTTAACTAATTTAGTACTCATCGGATTGTTGTGTTTTCGATCCCCCAAATTAAGTGTCGTAGTCATTTGCATAATCCTTACCTGAACCATTTAGACTGTGTGGTTCCACCCATTCCTATCCAGCTAAATATGCTCGGCTCGAATTCATTTTCCTACACCATGTACGCTCAAAGTTACCTGGGCCATAATCACCTATCACGCATTTTGTTAAAAGGGTCCTGGGCATGCCTTTTCCCATTTTGAAATCACTAGCATTGTTGAGTCAAAGCCGGTCTCGCCTACTCTCTCAGGAAAATCATTTTTGTTTTTGTTCCACGATGAATTTTAACTCCATATCTATATTATGGAGCATATTGTTGTCATAGGAATTTAATATTACTATTTCATAAATACGCTTAAGCCATAATGTTATATTCAGAATGCTAGTCTAAATTATTCGATGTTGCATTATAAATTATCATATATACTTATGCATGGTCATTGGTAGGTTTAAGTCAAAATGCCTAAAGGTGGTAGAAGAAAGTCGAAGGTGACTGAGCCAGAGTTAACTGGTGTTAACGCAAGATTGGAAACTCTATTCGAAGACACCAAGTCTACTACGGACGTTCCTCCAGAAGCCAAATGGGGAGACATATACCGCATGATAAGATACCAAGACATCCTTGAGGCACTCCTGGAGGAAGGATATTTGTATCAGAACATCCGAAGCTCCGACATATCTAAAGCAACCACACGTCCATAACTCTTCCCTTGCTCAAAAGTAATTGGATGGATCCTGCAGCACACAAATGCTGAGTCGAGAGTCCTATCTGACAGCAAGGGTGAAGCCTTCACATTGTTTCATCCAGCCTATATAGCGAGAGCCTACAAGTTACCCCGTGCTCAGCAGTAGTTGAACAACGAATGGTTAAGCCAACTCAAAATGGATAATTTGGAGATGGCTAGAAAACTGCTAATCACAGGCAAGCAGATAAGGAAGAAGGAGACTGATGAGTACGAGGTCCAAAACCTAAGGCCTCCTTTCAAGATGATTTCCCTCATGCTATGCAGGATCTTTGGTAGGCCTGACGGGACTATTTTTAGACTCTAGTGGGTCCCCATAATCCATTATGTTGCATTTAGATGAACAGTTTTTAATTGGGAAACCATCCTCTCAGATAGTCTATCATCAGCCATAGTTGAGGCACAAGAAGGACTAGTGGCAAGGAAATCAGAATTTTACATGCCATCCTCCCTAATAGACTGCATTTTGTCGAAACTTCCTTTCTCGAAGTTGGGTTGCCTTTGGGACCAAGCCAACACCCCATTGTTCATTGCCTACAAGATAATTTGGGCCCATAATTATAGGTGGAGCTACAAGCTTATTTGTGAAGAATTCATCATACCTTTATATGAGCTGATGTTTAACAAAGAACCCAATTGCTTATCTAAGAATGCCATGGAATTCATGGAGAACTATGGTGATTCCTATTTTTCAAAGGAAGGTACTTATATAAGGATGTATGGAGGCTCCAAGCCCCCATATATCCTACCCAGGTATGCTACTGATTACATAGTTCACAAGGAGGCAGTAAGGCAAGTTTTCCTTGACGGAGTTGGTGGTAACTTGTATAGGTCAAAGAAGGATTCTTTTGCTCCTTTGCCTTTTTATGTTGGGGCTTATAAGTTCTCAAAGATTGCATTGGCTGAAGATTTTATTGCAGAGTTGAAGGACTTTCACTTCAGCGAAAGGATCTTCCAAAGGAATGACAGACGAGGCAAGGCTGTAGAACATTACAGGGAGATTCATACTCATTTTGACTACGTTCACTATTATGATGAAGACAAAGAAGTGTATTGAGGGGTCAGTAACATGACCAAACTACAAATTTGTCGCCTCAGTAAAGGCGAAGCCAGCTCTAGCTCCACTACTGTTCCCCATGATGCAAAAGAAGCAGAACAACGGAAAGATAGAGAAGCATCAAAAGCTATTGAAGCCCTTTCCAGAGAAGAACAAAGGCTCAAGGAAGAAGCTGAGAAGATCCAAAGAGAAGCTGATGAAAGGGAAAATAAAGAAAAGGAAGACGAACTTCGAGAAGAAGAAGCTCGAAGAGTCCAATAGGAAGAAAGAATCAAACTGGAAGAAGCTACCAAGCTAGGAGAAGATGAGAGACAAAGAAAAGAAGAAGAAGAGGAAGCTTGGAGGAAAAAGGAGGAAGAAGACAAATCCCAGGAAGATGCCGAACCAGAAAGCCCAAACTTACAAGACATGGATACCGACCTCCCCATAAGAGAACTCCCGATTCTCCCTTTTACACCATTAAAGAGTAGTAAGGTGTCCCAATGGGACAAGTTTTTTTATAACAAGAAGAGAAAATCCATTGTCAAAGAAACAGTGACTAGTGAAGAGACCTTTCTAGCCAGATATCGTCACCAAGCATGAAACCATGGTCATGCAAGGCAGCCAAAATGCTCCCGGACTCCTATCATCTATCTCTATAGCTTCAGTTAAAGCAACTGTAGACAATATCCACATGTTGGAGGCCGAGTTAGAATTAGAGAAGAAGAAAGCTTGCCATTTGCAGTAGACTCTAGTCAAAGAACAGAATTATAAAAATTTGATGGTTGAGAAGTGCGACACCCTTGTGTCAGAAAACTGAGAACTAAACAGAATATTTTAGCATCTAGAAGCTGAAAAGAGAGCTTTGGCGATACAAATAAGGACCCTGGAAAGAGAAAAGAATGACCTAGAGGGTAAAAACTTGCAGCTAGAATCTGAGAAATTTGATACTACTCTGCAGATGGATGATTTGAAAGAAAATATAGAGAAGTTGGAAGATTGTAAGGAATTGCTGGAACAACAATTAGAACTCGTAGCCAGCAAGGTCATTGATCCGAGTCCCTTCCATGAGCAGTCATGTGAAACATTAAAGAAGATCCACAGAATTTAGAAACTCATAATGGAAGAAGTCTGCAAGCTGGAGGTAATAGTAGCCAGAGTTAAAGAGATTAATGCTGAAGCCACCAGGCTCAGGAGGAAATATGCACATATCAGTGAGGACATTAAGAAGCATATTGAGTGGAGAGAGGGAAATTCGGGGTTCCCTGCGAACCTCCCTCTTAAATCCATCTCTAAATTCAAGGAAAATGTGTGTCTTTTAGTGTTTTGCAAAGATTGTGGGGTGAAGTTGAATGTTGTATCCCAAGTCACCCTTGAACAGTGTAGAAATTTGTATCTTAAGATAAGAACTGCCCAAGAAAATGGTCAGATGGTGATGCCCCAAGATATAGAAGACTTTCTAGATAAACCCCAACGCTTGTCTGAGCTATAGGATGGGCTAAATGCAGAAATGGACTATGTAAAGAAAGTGGATGTGTTAACCACGGAAGATCTCCACCACTATATTGGCCAAGCCGCTTTTCATGCACATCTCCTTGAAGAAAAACTCCAATTTGCAATAGCAGAAGTAATCATCCTTGAAGAAGAGCTCTCTAAGCATGAGGTATCTCTGAAAATTATGTTTCCTATGCCCGCCAACAACATCATAAGAGAAACCAACCTCTAGGTAAAACATATAACAGAAGCAGATAAATCATCATCAGCAGAGGCAAAGCGGGCATCAGTTTCAGCAGCATTACTAGCAGCAGCAAGGGCACAAGTTTCAGCAGAAGAACCAACGTTATCAGAGGCACCGGCTATGGTGAATGCGCCAGCTCAGGGTCAATCTTTTCTTTTATATTTGCTAATAAAAGGCCAAAGCACTTTTTCTTTTTGCCTATGTATCTTTTTAAATATTAAAGGGACAGCTGGAGTTTTCCTCTCGTCCTTCTTTTGTAATATTTCCAGGACTTATTCCTTTTGTAAATGGGCACTATAGACAAATTAGAAGAAACAAAGAGGTTAGGGTACACTTGGCAGCTCTTGGGGCATTTTGTAATGCTATATATAGATGATTAAAGGGTAGTAGAAGGACTTTTGGTAGGTCAAAGGACACTCTTCTTATGTACGTGAACTATTTCTGCTACATGAATCTGAAAATCATTTTGGCTTGGGATTGTGTTGGATAATTGTTGAACTATTTCTGCATCTTTCATACACTTTCTGTGAGATCTTTCCTAGCTATTGTGAATTAGTTCTCTGCTATGAATGATTTCACTTCCTTCACAGAATCTCTTTTTGGTTGAGCAGTGAAATGTTTTAATTAAATCAAAGCTACCTTTGATATCTTCTATTTTCTGTTGGAATTGCATCTTTATGATTAAATGGCTATCTATGAGATCTTTTAGATGTTTCTTTTAGCTCATTGCTCATACATTCAGTTTGCTCCTTGCAAGGATAGATTAAATTTGTTCAAATCAGTTTTAGATTAGATTTGTTTCAATTGCATGCACTTAGATTAACGCACTTGCATATCATCTTTAAAATTAAAATACATAAATAGTGGATCGGGCTGCAACCGGTGAAAATTAAACAAATCTTTAAATCTTACATGGTAGCTGGAACTGTTAACTGGACGGATTCCCCACACCAAACGGTGGGCGATCTAATTGGGCTTGCTTACCAGGGAGAATCCCTTACTGATTGATGCTACGATTTCCGGGACATCAACACCTTGGTTGGATGGTTGGACAACAAAAATTTATTTGAGTTTTTATGATTTCTCGTAGTTAAAATAACTAAGGATAATAAGGAGTTCAAAGTCTATGAAAATGTTTTGGGATCTTTAAATGAAATATTTATATTTTTTATTTCAAAAACAATGATAGAGAGTTATTTAATGATTGCGCCATTATCATTATGTAACTCTACAAGATTATTTAAAAAAGATTGGAAAATAGACTTAAACCAGTCTTATTAAAGCTTATTTTAAATGAGTAGTTTAGATTTGTTTTAAATAAGAAAATTCATCTCTAAACCACTCTTATTAACCACTCTTATTAAGGCTTATTTTAAAAGAGTAGTTTAGATTTGTTTTAAATAGGCAAATTCCTCTGATTAACCACTCTTATTAAGGATTATTTTAAAAGAGTAGTTTAGATTTGTTTTAAATAGGCAAATTCATGGTACTTGGGGAATAACCCAATAAGATCTTCTTTCAAAAAGTAAAAAAACTCAAACATTAATAGTAAAGTTAGATTTGTATTTTAAAAAGTAAAAAAACTCAAACATTAATAGTAAAGTTAGATTTGTATTTTAAAAAAGTAAAAAAACTCAAACATTAATAGTAAAGTTAGATTTGTATTTTAAAGAACTTACTTGGATGTAAGTGAATTTAAAAATTGCCAATTCTTTTTAGAGGAATGGAAGAAAGTGTAGAATAGCATCTTACTAAAAATTCTTCCTATTAAGGATGTACCTAGAGTTTCACCTTATGTCCATTTGAAGGATTGGGACTTGCTTTATTAAAAAATAGAGGGATTATATGTTTATTAGTTGTCCTTAGCCCAAAGCCCATTCTTAAAGGAATTTTGGAAAAGCTATTGGAAAAGCTAAGAAGAAAATTCTTTAGCTTCATTTTGAAGTTAAAAGGGAAAATATGGTGTCCATTTTTATTAGTTTTTTTTTTTAATTGTACATCATTTAGATATTATTGTTATTTTTTATGATGTAATTATATTTATAAAAAATTAATAACATTAATTTTGAATGACAATCTTGTAATTTTATTTATTAATTTTGAATGAAAATCTTGTAATTTGATATAGTGAATTTTTATTTTTAATATTATTTAAAATAGAATTAAAATACTAATATTAATTGAAAACTTAATTTTTTATTGAAAATATTAATATTACAAAAAGAGGTCTAATTATTCAATACAAAAAATTATTTATAAAAAATCATTCATTATATTTTTGTTACATTTCTAGAAGCTCCTCTTAAAATATATCCATAATTTTCATGAAATACAATTTTTCATTATATTTTCATTACATTTTTAAAAGCTCTTGTTAAAGTATATCCATAATTTTTTACATTTTTAGATATATAATTTAAAGTATATCCATAATTTTTTACATTTTTAGATACATAATTTTTATGAAAAGACAATTTTATTATTATTATTATAAAGCTATTTTATTATAATTATTTTTGTTATAATAGAAGAGAAATAATTAAATTGATAAAAAAATAATATTGACGCTATAATTAAATGGTAGATAAAATAATATTGAGACACTATATTTAAATGGTAGATGGTTTGATTTTAATGATGATTTTCTACATTTAAAATGTATATAAATAGAATTTCTAACATTTATTGAAATATTTAATATGGAAATTTTCTAGATTACATTGTCTTTAAAATATACGTAAATGAAAATTTTAAATTGCATAAGAACTATGTTCATGCTTATTAACTATTTTATTATTTAGTATTATATTGTGATAAAAATAATATAAAAAATTTAGAAAAAAAAATTAAAAATTCTTTAAAATTTATTATTTCAAAAAAAAATATTGTAAATGAGAAGATTACAAAGAAAAGTTTTTTTTTTTTTTAATACCAATTATCTCTTAAGGTCAAACCATATGTTATATATTTCGAGCTAAAAATTCAAAATGAAAATGTAGAAATTAAAAAGTGGGTAATTTTTTTCTCTTTGGTTATTTTTCTCTAAAGTGAAAATGAGATCAGCATAAACCTTTTTTCCTTATGCTATATATAGATATAGATAGGCAACCATAAAACTTTTCTCCTTATGGTATATATAGATATAGATAGACAAGATACAACTTTTCTCCTTGAGCTATAACATAAAATTTAAAGTGGTATATATAAATATAGATAGACAAGCATACAACTTTTCTCCTTGTGCTATAACATAAAATTTAAAGTGAAAACGTATAACATAAAATTTAAAGTGGTATATACAGATATAGATAGATCGACGTGTTGGCCCAAAGAATCATTATCTTTGCAAGAGTACTGATATATCGACGTGCCTGCACGCTTCACAGCGAGTATCCGAGTCTCATGATTTCGAGACGGATGGGAGAACCGCGGTATTGGATCACCGAATATGAATGGAATCATATCCTAGAGAATTCCTATGTTTGCTGTGTTTGGAAGGATGCTTCATTATAAAAATATTGAGGACTGTGACTAGTCAAAGATCGGGCCTTATTATGAACCTACTTTTGAGAGAAGAAAGATTTATCATGATGAGCCTACAGATCATATTGGCCGCCTCCTCAGAAAATCTAGGAGGTTGTCTAATTTTCCAGAATGGTTTCATTATTTTTGTCTTTTAGTTAGTTTTAATTTTGTATGAAATTTCACATCAATGTGTTCATGTGGTGATGATGATGGTTATCAACATCAACTGAGATCAACTTTGGTTTATTGGACTTTAAAAAAAGTAAGAATTACTTGGTTTTCTTTACGGAAAAATTTAAGGAATAAATATTATAGCAGAAGCATAAGATGTATAGTACAAATCCTAGATTATGTGTAACTTCAAGGAATAACCTAGGTTTTTTTACTCACTTTTGTCTCCATCATAACTGAATGCAATTACTCTTCTTTTGTTGTTACGCAGTTTTGTTCATTGAGAGAACTTTAAGGAATATGGAAATGATTTACACGTAGACAAAATAAGCATAAGTAAAAACTCAATCCAATAGGCAATTTTGAATGGTTAGGTATTTCATTTAAATCATATATTATCAAGTATTTACTTGTTGGATTAATTATGGTTTAACATTTTGTATTTGAGATTCACGAATAATATTAATATAACCCAAAATTTGATAACTAGATGCAATTACCCTTCTTTCGTTGTTACCCAATTTTGTTCAATGAGGTCACTTTAAGAAATATGGAAATGATTTATAGCTAAACAAAGAAGCATAAGTTAAAAACTCAATCCAATAGGAAGTTTTGAATGCTTAGGTATTTCATTTATCATATATTATCAAGTATTATCCCAAGTATGTATTTGTTGGATTAATTATGGTTTAACATTTTGTATTTGGGATTCATGGATAAGATTAATATAACTCAAAACTAACAACTATTGTTTGTACATTTCTTTTGACACTATAATATATGGTTCTACATTCATTTAAAATAAATCACTATCTTGTAGATAGGTGCTTTCACCATTTATCATTTATGTTTATGTTGTTGTTTATGGATGGCTTGAATGGTTGAATTCATTGAAAGTGTTTTAATCTTTTAAGTCACAACATCAAACATTTGGTAATGCATATTCGTTGTATTTTAATTCTTCTCACGAGAGTAAAATGAAGCATGTTAAACTAAGCTAGATGTAGATTTGATTTAGAAATTCAAGACACAAATTTCTTTATGTATATACATGGATTGGTAACTAATTCAGATGTTTAACAAGGTACACATTGTTTTTCATCTGTTGTTTTCATTTCATTAAATATACTTTACTTCTCCTGTTTTACTTTAGCCTATTTTTGAATCTTTTGAATCAGTAATAGGGCCTCCAATTTTGTAAAAAATCAATTAGACAATTATTTCGTGTTGAACTCTCAGGCCAAAAGCATAGAACTTGGATGCATCTTTGTTTTGGATGATGAGTTTTTGCTCTCTTTTTAATATAAAAACTACTACCCATTACTATAAAATAAAAACATAGCCACTAATCCACTAAAATTCAAAAGCTAGTGTGAAATTGCAATTTAATTGTTGGCAAGAATTAACAAATATAAAATTATAAGGATATAAGTAATTGTAATACTTGAACATATGCTAGGGAAATGATGATTGTGTATGTTAACATCTGAACTTGTTGACAATCATGTTACCTTAATATGTCAATGACTTCAAGATTGAAATCATACTCTTATATGGTTGATAAATTTTCTAGTTGGCATCCCCTTGTGTGATGTCTTAAAATCAATAGAACATAATATATAAGGATCAAAACAATACCACCAAAACATGAAATGACTTGAACATTAAACAAGTTACTCAAACAAACAAGTTGTCAATCTTTTCGAGTTAACTAGGTTGAAGTGCATGATATCTATTTAGATCCAATATAGCTTAACTACTACTCTAAGTGTATTGTATACAACTGCATGTATACATTATGACTACATACAAAACATATATTGCATGAATACGTTATGACTACATACAAATATGTTCCTACATGATTAGAATGGACTTCTATGTATAATAATTTCTTATTACTATTACATATCCAATATATTTTAAGAAACTCACCCTTATGACCTATCCAAATGTCACTTATCATACTAATGAAGTTAGGTTCACAATCGTTTATGACAATATTGAGTTATTAATAACTCACATTATAATTAAGTAAAAATGAATAAGCTACCTATTGAAAACATCATACCTATACAACATAAAGCAAAATAATTTCACAATTTAAATGACATGTTATTATGATTTTACATGAACTTCAAATTGGTTGAATATGTACCATGCATTCATATCATTTTCCCTATAAAATATGATCATGCATCTTTTCACAATATATTAAAACCAAAAACATCACAAAACATTATAGGCTTTATGTCAATCAAAATATTTACATATATGAGTTAAATAATAAGAGCCACGAGGTGGCAATGTCAACACGGTTGCTAAGAGCTATTGCTATTGCTATAAGGCAGAAGCTATAGAAATATGATATTTTTGCCACAAAAATGTAATAGAAAAGAAAATTCGTTTGCTACAAAATTACTTAGTCATCTAATCGTTTTCTCAATGTTTTGAGGGAACAAAGCTAGTTGGAAAAGATGCAAAACTTGTGCTAAGCAAGCATACTTCTTCATGATCAAAGACCCAATTTGTTTTATCTTAAATATGAATTACTGATTTAGATCCACAAGGTGGCAATGTGCTTGCATAATTGCAAATATGTTATTTTGAAATTTAGAAAAAAAAAAAGTTATTGATCAGAGATCTTTAATTTTCATATGTTAAATTATAGGTCAAAGTAAACTCTTTATTCCAATTAATTCATTATAGCCAAAAACAAAGTGGCAATCTCACAATTAGGCATAAACCTTAATTGTGGAGACATATTATTTCTCTCAATTACAAATAATAACTACTAATAAAAGTAGCATTAAAACTTTCAAACAAATCAAGCCATAATTTTCCATTGAATTTTATCAATACAACTATTATTTAAAACTTTATATTATCGGTTATTGTAATTGTGAAAAGGATAAATTACTTCTTAACTTAAGTTATTGATCAGAGATCTTTAATTTTCATATGTTAAATTATAGGTCAAAGTAAACTCTTTATTCCAATTAATTCATTATAGCCAAAAACAAAGTGGCAATCTCACAATTAGGCATAAACCTTAATTGTGGAGACATATTATTTCTCTCAATTACAAATAATAACTACTAATAAAAGTAGCATTAAAACTTTCAAACAAATCAAGCCATAATTTTCCATTGAATTTTATCAATACAACTATTATTTAAAACTTTATATTATCGGTTATTGTAATTGTGAAAAGGATAAATTACTTCTTAACTTAAGTTCTACATATTGTTAGATTATTACTATTGGTCAATTAATTGTGTTTAGAAAACAAGAAATAAAATACCTAAACTAAAAAATACAATAAATTTAAAAATCAATCTACTTTAAACATATCCATAAAAAAAAAGGTTGAATTTTAATTGTTTTACATATAACTAATCAAATTTCAAATTTATATTAATAAAGAAAAAAAATAGAAAAAAACTAAACCCCACTAAAAATCATTACACTAAAACATAAATAAAAAAATATTATAATTCATACTAAAATTTTATAAAAAGATTTCTCAACTCTAAAGAAAGGAACCTACTTTGGTTCTTGTGTAGTATGGTTATGACCTCGTGTCATGTGAACCGAAAGGCAATGGCATATAATATGTACCACAAGCAAAATCAAAATATATATACGGTCAATCTGGCAGTCTGACAGAATAAGATCTCTTCGACTACCCCGAAGCCAACCCATTGAACCTTAGTCGGACAGATCGACTATTTTATATGGAGTGCAAAATAAGGTGTGGAAATTAATAAAATAATAATGTTTTATGATGAAGAAAACAAAAAGTAAGAAATATAATTAATACAAAGATATTATATATTTTTAAAATATAAATAGTAATATAAATATCTTAAGAATAAGAAAAAAAAATTGTATATATAAATTGTGAATTCTAAGTTTGAAAGAGTTGAGTAAGATTAACTTAACCTCTTCTTTTAAATAATAAAAAATATTATTCAATGAATGGTATTTTGGAGAACTGAATTCAACAAGAGCCACGTGGTGGTAATGTCTCTGACATTGTCACTTGCTCTATTTACAAAAAGTTGTAAGGAGGAGCTATTTGCTTGGAATTGTGGATAGTCGATGGAGGTCAAATCAAAAACCATCATTGTTGGTGCATTTCTAAGACATTCTTTGATGAAAGTTGTACTATGTGAGTTGTATTACCACATCTTGCATTATTTCTATCCATGCCACCGATGGTTTTCAAATTGAATAATACTAATAGTGTTCTGAGCTTTTGACCTCTGTTATTTCCATCAAACTTCCAACGAAGAAATGGATTGGTATGAAGTTAATGAGGAATTGGGAGATGGCACTCATGGGACAATGCACAAAGCAAAGCAAATCAAATTGGAAAAGATTATAACTATGTGTTCATTGCAACCAAATAAGCTATAATTGCACAATATTAGTTGGTCAGCAATTGATAAAATAAAAAAAAAATAAAACGATAAGAAAAGTTTGTGCCTTTCCATGAATGATTAAGAAATTAGCTCCAATTCTAATAATCATAAATTTCAAAAGATAATAAAAAAAACTAAAACAATGAAGGACAATTTATTATGTCAACGTCATTAATAAATTTAAGATGGATGCATAAATGTTTGGGCACTTTAATGTCAGGTTGGTTGTTTTGGGAAGATTCACATATAAAGGCAAGGAGTTTTCTGGACAAAGGTTTGTTCATTTTCTGATTTAATTACAAAAGTAAGGAAACTTTTCCTTTTTTTTTTGCCCATGTTTATTAGCATTGTCACCAAAAACCAAAATGGGGAAGAAGATGCATGAGAGAAGATTATGCAAATCCTTTCCAATAGTAGAGCAACAAAAGAGAGTAGGACTCATGTTGATCCACCATCTAAATTGATGAAGGAAAGGGACACAATTTTGTAGACCAGGAAATTGAAAAATCTATTACTATACAATTTAGTAATATTAAAAAAATTGTACTATAGCTATGTTTATAGAATTTAATAAACAATTTTAAATTTGTTTGCTTTGTAAGACCATAATCAATGTTTGTTTACTTTGGATTGTACAATATAAAGAAAGATTGACATACTACACATTATAAAATCATAAATAGAATCTGTTAAAAATAAGTCATTCTTTTAATAAGATTTAAATATAATTAAAACTATAAAACATAGTTTTAAGAATGATAAAACTTGGACATCAGCTTAGAATTGTTTGGAAGTTTTAAAAAATAAAAAGTTAAAGTTTAAAGAGTGAATAATTGTTATGTCATTGTTACAAAAATGAGCCCATAATATTAATATTTAATGATCTATCCTCCTTTTGAGAAATTGAGTGTCAACTAAGAAAGGGTACTCAAATGGATGAAGAGTAATTTCTCAAATAAAATATGTATATTTGTATGTATATTTTATCTAATTCTCTTCATTAGCTTTTAAAGAGATGACCTAGACAAATCTTAATGACGATTTATAGATGTATCTATATGATCATAATTTTTAAAATTATCATAACCTAAACTATAAACAAACTAAAAATTTTAATTTTAATTTGACTAATACTAAAATCTGTTTTAGATTATAGATTATGTTAATTTTAAACATAAAAGTTTAGAATTTGAATATATATAATAACTTAAATTCTATAACAAATTAAAAATTATCATAATCATAATCTAAATATAAATTTAATAATACTAAGAGAATAGGTATGATAATTTTTAATTTGTTATAAAGTTTAGATTATGATAAATTTAAATATCGATACATAGCCATTGCATTTTTAATATGTTATAGAGTTTAGATATGATAAATTTAAATATACATATATTGAAAAGATCATTTTTAAAATTATAAATTTTTATCATAATTATATATTTTTATTATTTATTTTTTTAATAAATTTTAAATAAATAAATAAAAATTAAACTAATTTAAATAATAATAAAAATATAAATTTTATTAATACTAAAATCTTATATATATATATAAAGTTCCAAATGAATATTTCGGTTCTTTTCAAAAACTTTTAAATAAAACTTTTATATCATTTAAAGAGATGACTCTATACCATATAACCTTTCATATAATTAGGATAATTTAAAACATCAAAATTCCTAACATTAAAAATAAAATAAACCAAAATATAACATATATTAACTCTAAAACTTTTCAAAATAAAATTTCAATGTCTGACCATGTCAAAAATTCTTCTAATGTATAAACTCGATACATAATCAATATTCTTTTGTAACAAGAGAATACTCTTTCATCACATGAATAGACTTTAGCACTTTGAAATGACGAGTCTATCTTTTATCACATGAATAGACTTGAGCACTTTAAAACGACTTTGTATATCTATTTATATACTAACCGGTAGATATTTAACATACATAAGGCATCTATATTGAAGGAACCAATGGATCACATATTGAAAAGAACAAACAAACGATTTACTAAAATCTTTCTAAATGATTTTTAAAAAAATTTAAATAGACTCAAAATTTCATAGAAAGATTGTCCCGCAAGATGGATTATTATAATTCACAGATCGATTCTATAATCAGTAAAATTTAGAAGAACCAGGAGTAATAATTACACCTATTGACTGTTCGGAAATAAATTTCAGTCAACCTGAATGACAAAACACTGATAGAAACAAAAATATTGACTACAGAAAACAAAGTAGCGGCTGGCTCAGCATTCTGTCAGGCAATAACTCACTCAATTACCAACATAAATGATGAAAATTAAATGGCTTGGCATATAACTATGATTCAACAAAGCTCCCAAAAAGCTCGCATGACTGACATGGACAAAGGAAGGCATTTAAGATAGCAATTCTGTTTAATCTAGGGAAGGACACCTGCTGGAAGCAGGTCTCACCGGTTGGAAAAGGAGCTGCCAAGTGTGGAAACATTGATAGAAGGTTTTATACAGAAGCATCATACTCCGGAACAAAATAAAGAAAATTGGTTGAGTTTACTCCCTAAAGAAAATTGGTTGAGTTTCTCTGTAAATCCGCATTACGAATAAACTGCCCTGCATCCGCATTACGAGTAAACTGGCCTGCTGTGGTAGAAGGACGGCCCGTTTTGAGCGCGGGAGGACAATCTGCAGGGAGATAGCTCTGAAGATTACAGTACGCAAGAGCAATAAATGACCCGTTTATGTGTTACAGCTATTATTTGCCAGCATTAAACCCCGCTGCAGACACCATACCTCTGCACCATACTGCACCTAGCAGAGACACTAGACGGATGACACAATAGTGCCGCCGCGTCCTAGGGCACACAGCCCCAGGACAACGTCACCTTATATTGACCAATAAAACAACAGTTAAATACGCTTTTAAAAATTACAAATAAATAAATATTATTCAAAC
This sequence comes from Larix kaempferi, assembly GCA_027924585.1. Taxonomy (NCBI): domain Eukaryota; kingdom Viridiplantae; phylum Streptophyta; class Pinopsida; order Pinales; family Pinaceae; genus Larix; species Larix kaempferi. Next base: position 16,687,532 of record BSBM01000541.1, read on the forward strand.
TATATTTTAACTTTATGCAAATACAAAAATCAAAATTTATAGTCTAGATTAATCCATCTAACTGATTCATATATGTAGGGACATAATAATGTTTGATCGTCTTAATGTTTCCATATCATAGATTTCAGCTTATCCTTTTGCATTGTGATGGTAAATCTTTTTATTTTAAAAGTTAAACATTCTTTTTTAAGAAAGTATCATACTGCATTTTCACACTCATTATAAACTAAAATCTTATTGTTTCAATCATGTTGTTGTTAATAAAGGAGAAATAAAAAAACAACATCTTAACCAAATAAGGTATAGTATATGAACAACCAAAACCAAAACATTTTCTGTACAAATCTGGTTCCTTTATGGAACTTCAAATATTATAAAAAAATGAGCAACTCCAAATTAAAAAAGGATATGAACTTTACCAATGGGGATGGTCATAACGGGTGTATACTTTCAGAAAAAGCCGTAGAAAGTGATTAGATTATTACTTGGAAGAGGTTCATAGCTCAGATAACACTGCTACCCAAATTTGCATGGGCGTGATACATACAACTTTAATGACTGTTTTTTTATTTACTGTGTTGTAGCCTGTAATGCATCACATGTGGCATTGTGGATACAACTGTAATAGTTGTAATCTAAAATTATAAATAACAACTAAAACAGAGTGTCATCTTCAGTACAATATATAATAACTTATAAAAAATAGCTCATTGAATGATTAAGAAGACCTGCCACAAACACCAAGCATGTTTTACACTTGCCATCTGGAAAAGCAACCTTCATGCTATTTGAGTACCAAAGCTCACAAGCCCAGAGAAATTGGTCCCATGTATAAAACTCTGGAGCAAATATTTCTGTATTACTTGCAAATGATGTGGAGCATACGTTTTCATATTGTGTACGCAGATGCTGTAATTTAGAGCAAAATGAGGTAAAAATGATAAATTGGTAGGAAATCACATTTACAGGTCTTCAAAATATGAGATTTCTTCAATGATGAGCAGGGGATTTTCAAGCAAGCTGAGGAACCATATATCTTTGAATATAGAGTCTCAGTTGGATAAGATCAACAAGTTACATTATTAGAGCTATATGCACATTTATGGAATTGTAGCAATTACACTGAATAATCTTGAATTGGATTATAAAAAATGGAATATGCAAGAATATTTTAAAGGGACCATCATTATCTTAAACTGAGTTTCTTCGTTGTTATTTCCTGAGAAAGTTAGGATAAATGTTTTTTTTTGTTGAAAGAGCCCCGTATTTCATGGGTGGGACTGGACTTAGTCTAAAGTCCATAAGTTTGGTTTGATACCATCATGGATGCATAGTAAATATTCCCAACCTAAGCAAGGTTTAGGGTTACTTTCAAAATTTTTGGATGGATATGTATTCTCGGCCATAAAAAACTTTGGCAAAAACTACCTCAATATTGCAAACAACCAAGGAAAATAAATTTGCTTAATACAAATTGCACACACAGGAACCTGTGCTACAAATCTAATGAAAGAGATGATAGTTGGCCTGATTTTAATTCCAAGAGCAGAAAGGTAACACAAACTATACTAACTAAGATCTACTGTAAAATGATGTTAAAATTGTTGTTTGACATAAATATAATAGTAGGTCCCAAAGCTGAAATTTTCCAACTTAGAAAAATTGTAGAAGGAGAACCATGATCGATGTATGGATGTACATTTCAAATTTTGGGAATATGTGATTTAAAATTCTCAGGATTTTCCTCTCAAGAATAAAACATATGTATGATGCATGTTTGGTCTAGCCCATCACAGATACTTGGTTACTTGGTAAGCATGGGTATATACATGCATTTGTATGTAGGGGAAGCTTACAATTTTTTTAAAACCAAATCTTTGATTTTTTCACCTGGCTAGCAATCCTCATGGTCAATCCAACATAAATCCATAGTAAAAAACAATGGAAGGCACCAATAAGAACAAACAAAAAATTCACCATCCAATTTCAAAGTGTCATGACATAAAACTGAACATCAATGTATGTTTTTCATCTCTACCAATACCAACAAGTAGACATAATCACATAATGGTAGATAAATATATTTCTTTGACAACTCATAATTAACTCATGACCAATGAACTCACATTACTAAATGTAAACATGAAGATCCAATCACTATTTGTCATAAATAATCAGGGATCCATAGAAACAACATAAATTTATTATAGATGATCTATAATCCAAATCAAGCTGCTTAAGAAGTCTTAGTTTGGATCCTAAAGCAAATGCAAATCCGAATTTAGAGTAAAATTTGAAACAAATGGTCATATACTATACCTTATTTGGTCATATTCCCGCCACGTTCAATGTAGCCAACAATCGCATTATTGCGTTGATTTTGGCAAATTGTTTGTCCTTTCTATTGTGGTTGCAGACTTTGTAGTTACCACGGTGAAATTTGACTTCATGCCACTATTTCTCCCCATGACGTGGAGGAGAAGGAAAGAAATAACGAAGAACAAGTGAATGTTCGGTCAGAAGGCCGCTTGCAAGAACATTCATTGGAAAAAGTCTTTTTAATTTGGAAGATATTGAATTTGAATTAGGAAGAAATGGTATCTGGATTCGGTGTTCTTGGTTTCTTGGTTGATGTTAATTCAGTCTATTAAAACACTTTGGCAATCGTGAAATCTCAGGTTCTTTTAGATTTCTTCTTCTTGTTCTGCATCTTGTGCAGGCCCTAGTTGACCTTGATATTTGTTTCAATGGAATCCTTTGAGATAGAAGAAGTATATGAAAGGGGTGTGGCGGCACCTCCTATGGTAATAGCAGCTGCAGTTAAGAAGGGAGGTAATGGCACGTTCGTTGTTAAGTAGGAGATGGATCAATTTATGTCTCTAGGCCAAACTCTTATTCTCTTACATGTTAGTCTGCGCCTTCTCACGATTCTAACGCCAAGTATGAATTCTCACTTATGCTTTATTGTACTTATCATGTTTGATTAGTAGGCTACCAAGCGCAGTTCAATTTTTTGGTTAGTTTTTTAATTCGGAACCAATGTTTTGAGCAAACATCTCAGCTATTCTAATGACAAGGAAATATGTAATGACCCACAATTGTTTTTTCTCATTTTTCCGCGATGGAATAAGTTTCCTATGCAGGCATGTCTCCTCATCCTTCATTGTTGGTTGTATATACATCTATAATTGAATATTTCATAATTAGATTTAGGGGTTGTATCTCATATATTTCCCAAATGTTTACTTCCATCATGTATCTTGGCTCGTCAATGCTGGCTTTCATACTTTGAAATATAACTTGTATATCCCAATCTGAATATTTCGTATGGTAAAGAACCTTCCTAGATTCCTTATATTCTTTACACAATGGAATCGATATACACAATTCTCACCAAAACTTAATTCATAACTTGACAGACCAATATAACTGACCCATATATTTTTCCTAACAAACAGCTATCGAATAGGAAATTTTGATTGCCTATTTTTTTTACCAAGCTTCCAATTCCATGAAAAATAGATTCTTTTGGTAGACATTTCTTTCAAATTTATTGAAAACTGGACTCAAGTTCACATTAGTCGCTAAATTTGCAAAAAGTATACATAGTAGACTATGTGTTCTCTAAAATAATCAAATATAATGAGTATAATTTGTTGTACAGAATAAAGACTTTTCCAACTATATTATTTTTCTATAACATATTCCATTTGCTACTTAGTTCCGCTTATTTTAGAGGAAGTGAATTTAAAGTGTTTCATCCATCTGCCAAATAGCTCTGAAATGATTGCGTAGTAACAATCAATCTTGATCTGGAAATAGTGGAAAAGCCACGCCATCTGCCATCTTCCATTCCTAGTTGAATAATTTATAACCTTTTATTTATGTAATGAGTTTGCTTTGGATCAAGGTTCATTGATGAATAATTTCTCCAACATTCTTGCTTTAATGGATTGTGTTATCACTCGGGATTCTTCTAGGTTGCAACAGAAGGGATCCTGAGGTAACTATTTCAAACCAAGCTTTGGTGGGTGGAAACTAGCCTTTCCAACCACAGAAAGGGCTCTCTCTTTCATAATTCTTTCATCTCACAAAATATATTTTGAATGGGATGGTTATGGATGAAAAGTGGTGGGTAAACCTTCAGATAAGGACTTTTAGGGATTTTTCAACTGGTTGGGGTTAAGGATAGGAGCATCATTGGGCATGGAGACAAACTTTAATGGACTTTCTGTCACTGATGACTAATTTGGACTATAATTAAAGGGATGGAGGCAAGGTAGATGAGGTTTTTTCAAGTCAAAGATATCAACAGATGGTAGCAGAAAGGGAAACAAATTCCATCATAGAGTTAGAGCATTTGTAAATGAACTCTAACTTGCAACTTCAAGAAGAAAGGGTGGAGCACTTAATCATATGCATCTGAAGCATAAAATATGAATTTCAGACCATGTAATATTGGTCTAGATACTGCAGAAGAAGACAATCAATGGAAAATACTAATGAAGAACACATACACAGGAATAATAGACATCGAAACGCTCATCACAAGAATCTCTGCTCCATAAATATTTCTTCATATTAATTGAAAGGACGAGTTTATAAATACATAGAGATTTTATCTCTCAAAATCCCAATATCCAACCCTTGGGTCTTTTTCAGAACCTGCCTTTATAGGCTTACGAAATATCTAAAACTTCTAGAACACTTTAGCCAGGTGTGGTTGTTTATTAAACTGGTAAATTGCAACAACTTCTTGATCTGTTAGGCGCACCGATGGGGAAACTTCAGTGCGCTGTAATTGTACATTCGAGCCATGGAAAACCACTTGTTTGTTCTTCAGATTGGGTTGTTTCAGGCTGATTTGCATCGATAACCAAGTTGTTCCTCTCTTTTGCCTCCAGATCGATCCATAGTCATGGAATAGTTGGGTCTTTTCCCTACACAATTCTTCATTTTACGCGGCCGCAATCTGCTCTAATCTTTAGTCCACGATCCGCAAATACCGTTCGATTTCCACAATCTGCAATGCGGGTCTCGAAAATCGAAAACTCAAATTCATGCCTTTCGAGAAATTGGGCCACCACAATCTGCATTCCGCAATGCGAGACCCGGGAATCAGACTTGTCAAGTGGATGACGCCAAATTTTGCCTCTGTGATCTGCAGTTCCCAATGCAGAACTCAAGAATTGGACTTGTCGAGTGGACCTCGTCAAATTTCACCTCCGGGGTCAACAGTCCACGATGTGGCACCCAGCAATCGGAACGCTATTGCACAAATTTGCAGAAATCACCTTACATAATCTGCGGTCTGTAATGCGGGACTCGGAAGTCGGAAACCCGACTTTGTGCCCTTGGAAAAAATTGGACCTCCGTAATGTGAGACTCGAGAATCGGAACCGTCGAGTGGACCCCTGCAAATTTCACCTATGCGATATGCAGTCCAAAATGCAGGTTTTGGAAATCAGAAACTCAAATTTTCACCTTTCAAAAAATTGCACCTCCGCAATTTGCATCCCGCAATGCGGGTTGCGGAAATCAGAAATCCAACTATGCCCATTTTGAAAACAAATGCCGTTACAACTTTCGCAATCCGCAACGCAGGTTCAGAAAGTCGTAAATTCTTCTTAGCGTATGCGTTGCGAATCGCTTCCCAGCCGTTGATCTAACCTTATTCTTTCAATCCCGACGGTTCAGCTTGTTTTGAAAGTGGAAGACCAGAGGCTAAGCATCAAGCAAGTGCTCCTTCCGTATTTGCTTTGGACCGTTGAACCCAAACTTCCACAACCGTTTAGAAATGTCAGATCGGATCTATGGAGGGGTTAATTTGACTTAGGATGAAATGGATGAATATTGCACATTCGATTTGGCTGTTAACCTTCGAGCTCTTCCTCCAGCGAAATCTTTTGCGAACCGTTGATTATTCCACAGCCTGTCTCATCCATTGATCTATGATCAAGTGCGGAACCTCCACTTTGGATTTCAGAGGTCTAACGTCTGTGCGTTTCACCTTAGCGAAATACCATATAGGTCCTTGATTGTCTCGGCCTCATTCTCCACCGTATGATATCCTTACTTCGATCTGGATTGTTCAATCTTCCTTGAGTGCAAAAGACCTCCATTTTCTCATTTTTCTCACTATGGCTTGATCATTTGGCTTGAATTTGTTGATACTTAGCCATTTTTTGGTTCTCTGCTTCTTCCTTTGGTGTAAAAGGTCAATGGGAATTCTTGGGGTTTCGGTAGCGGGTTCCCTTTCCTCCCCTTGCGGGAGCTTTGCTAGAGGTGATAGCAACGACTCCAACTAGGGATGCTATCCTCCCTGTGAGGTAGCAAGAATAGTATACTAGTTGCCTCTTTTTTCATTTTTGTAAAATAGAACTGAAAAACAGTTAGCCGAAACTCAAAAAATGATAATGTACAACGAGGGTGGGTGGACAGACTTGTTTTTCACTGGTGATAGGGCTTCAAGAACTTCCCATTGACAAGTCCCTTCCCCACCGATTCACCATCCTTGTCTTGCAAGAAGAAAGTGTTGTTTCCATTGCAAGCAATGACTATATAGGGCCCCTTCCAGAGGTTATCAAATTTTTGGGCTTGGTCTTCTCTTCTAGCATCCCATTTTAGTACCAAATATCCCACTTGGAAATCATCAACCTTGGTCTTTCTGTCAAAAGTCCTTTTGACCTTCTCTTGATCTATCCTGGATTCAACATGTACTTTGTCTTTGATTTCTTGTATCTCAATCAACTGATTGGTTCTCCTTAGCTCAGGGTTTGTCTCTTCTTCTTACTCTTGTAGGAGCCTCATTGCAGGCCCTTTGAGAGAATCAGGAAATATTACCTTTGTTCCATATACCAATTTTAAAGGTGATGTTCCAATGGATCTCTTGGAGGTGATTCTATCATCCCATGGAGCAAAGGTCAACTTGGTGTGCTAAGCCCTTTTGTTTTCTTGCAGCAGATTCTTAATGATCCTAACCTAGATTTTGTTAGAAGACTCAACTAATCCATTTCCTTGGGGGTAGTAAGCAGTGGAATGGACCAATTTGATGTGAAAATCATTACAAAATTTGACCATTTTCTTGGACTTGAAAGCTTGGAAATTGTCAGTGATCATTTTATTAGGGCAGCCAAACCTTGACATGATATTTTCCTCTAGAAATGTGATAATAAATGTGTTTGTGGCTTGTCTGGTTGGTATGGCTTCAATCCACTTGGTGAAGTAGTCAGTTGTAGTCAATATCCACATGTGTTGTCTAGAGGAGTTGGGAAATTTCACCAATGAAATTTATCCCCCATTGCTGTAAAGGGGCTTCCAAAGAGATTGGCTTTAATGGAAAGGGTAATATATTCCTTCTTCCTTCAAAGATATGGAATTCATGGAAAGCGACTACTTATTTGTATGCATCATTGAACATGGTGGGCCAATAAAATCCTGCCCTGATAATTTTTTCGATAGTGGCCTTCCAGTAATGATGGCCCCCACAAACAACTTTGTGAAATTATTTTAGAGTCACTTTGGATTCATCTTCCAACATGCAATTCAGTAAAATGCCTCCAAGGTCTTTCCAATAAAGGCTTCCATTCAATATGCAAAAATTTACTGCCTTCATCTTTGTTGACCTAGCTTTTCTTTTACCCGTCTCAAGGGGTGCTTGCAAGTTCTGCAAAACATATATAATATTAGAGTACCAAGGAGATTATAATAATTTTTATGATACCTGTAACAGTGGGTCTTGAGTGGTTTCTTCCAGCATGTGTGAGACCAAATTCACACTTAGAGAATCCCAATTTGATTCAGCCATGAGCCTGGCCAGTCCCTGTCCTTTGCTAATCTTTGTAGGTTTGATCTCCAATTCATACTCCAATAGCACAACTATCCACTTAGACCTTCTACCCTTTGGATCAGGTTGTGTCAATATATCTTTCATAACAACATTAGGAACATAAGGAACAACATGGGAATGAAAAACATAAACTCTGAAATCTTTCAGAGTTTTGATCATGGCATACGCTTGATTTTCCATGATGTTGTATTTGAGCTCAACATCTCTAAGAGAGCTACTGAAGAAATCTATGGGATGCTCATCCCCTTCCTGATTTTTCTGTAAAAGTACTCTAGCTATGGAATGCTCAGAGGAAAAATAAAACATAAGAAATTCCTTGTCAAAATCAGGATTGATTAGCACATGTGCTTCAACAATTGCCCTTTTTATGTCTCCAAATACTTGCTTGGCTTCAGCAGTCCATCTGATCTGATTATCCTTCTTGAGCATGTTTGTAATTGATCTCATGATCTCTGCAAAATTGGGGATAAATCTTCTTAGAAAGTTTATTGTGCCTAGAAAAGATTGGATTTCTTTTTTACTCCTTGGGAGTTCAATTTTCTGTATGGTTCAACTCTGTCTAGGTCAATTTTAATTCCATCTTTGGATATTATGTGACCTAACAATTTTCCTTCTTGCATGGCAAAGTTTGACTTCTTGGGGTTCAGATAAATCCCAAATTTTCTGCATTTTGCAAATACTTGATGTAAATGTTTTAAATGCTCAGCATCATATTTGGAATACACAGTAATGTCATCGATGTAGATAACCACAAACTTATCTTTCTCTTCTGCAAAGGATATGCCCATAGCTCTTTGAAATGTAGCTCTTGCATTCAACAGAACAAAAGGCATCTTTGCATACATGAAGGTCCCCCAAGGTGTGGTAAATGTTGTCTTGTCTTGATCTTCTGGTTGTACTTAACCTGATTGTACCCTGAAAACCCATCTAGCATGGAGATCCTTGCTACCCCTACAACTTTTTGTAAAATGTGGTCCATTTTGAGTAGGGGATAGTTGTATTTCAGGGACACTTTGTTCATATTTCTAAAATCAATGCACAGTCTAATTTCCCCATTTTGCTTCCTTACTGGGACTATGTTGGCTACCCACTTTGAAAATCTTAGTGAGACTATGATTTGGGCTTCATACAATCTCTTCACTTTTTTTTCTAACACAGGGATTAGCATAGGGTTCATCCTTCTTAGCTTCTGCTTGAAAGTATTTTCACCTGTCTTCACTGGTATGGTGTGTTGTATGATAGATGTATCATACTCTTTCAAATCTAAATAACACCATGCAAATAGATCATAAAAATTTTGGACCATAACACTTGGCATCTACTAGGTGCATTTTTTCTTTATGTGGGAATACAAGAGGAATAGGATAACCACTGGGAATTTTTTAGCCCTGTATACAAGTCATGAACAATACATGGTAAATGTAGGAAACCTAGGATTTATTCCATAAATGCACAAACTTAGCGATCAAGAGCAAGAAAAAATCTTTCAAACCACCATATAAGACATGTCTTAGGGTTCTTTCGCTTCCAAGTGTTGATACATACTTCATTAGGATATTTTGAGAACTATTTATGGATATTAGGTCCTTTCACATGATTGGGAGGAGGACTACAAAACTTAATAAAAATAAAGCTTCTAAGGAAAGGGAAACTTAAGGCTTTGACCTTACAGGTGTATTAATTGTTGGAGCATTTTCCAACCACACATCATTTATTTTGAGCCTTACAACTTAATTATCCACTTATCCTAAGTATTTTGACTCCATCATGTGCATACATAATCAGTTTTAGTCAACTAGGCCTCCTCCTACATTCTAGGAGCCAACAGGACCATCATCTGAACCTCCTCCTACATTCTAGGAGCCAACTGGTCCACCTACTAAGCCTCCTCCACCTTAATTCAGGGGGTGATTTACATGCCTCAAGCGCAATATTCAGCCAACTCGTGACCTTACTACACTATTTGACCTTGTTTGGTGTGATTCTCACCTAACACTCAGTTAAACTGCAGACATATGGCTCCCTCCCCTATTTTAGGGCAATAAATTGAGTTATGCATTGAGTTAGACTCAGTTAGTCAGTTTCAAAGTCTGTTATAGTCAAATATTGATTAGTTAAGTGGTTAACTGATGTCCCGAGTGGTGTTAACTACCTAGTAATCCACTCTCATGCATCAATTCGAATGAACACCTTTGGAATTCAAATTACTTGGATGATTGTATCCATTGTTACACATTGTAATCTATCTTATGAGTTTATGATATTATTCTACTGCTGTAAATCTTCTGCACAGTGTTTTCATACATTTTATTGCATGCATCTCTAGTAACTGTTGTGTTTGTTCCATAGATCTGTTGTGCTTGAGATTTCACATGGCATTAGAGCTCATGGAAGGGACAAGAAAACTCTTCTGCAGAGATGTCATATGAATATTGAGCAGCTATTGCTAAAAAAAAAATTGCAGCAGTTTTCTGCAGTTGTAGCTATTGCTCCAAAATTCCAATTCTACACCAGAAGCCGAGAGTTTCCACATATTTCCTGGATATTGATTCTTGACTCTTCAAGCTTGTTTGACAGTCTATGTCGGGTTTGATGAAACTTGAAAAGTGCAGGTTGTCGACCTAAATGGTTCTTGTTTGTTTGTGATTGCATGTTTTACACTCCCTCCATTTGCATTTGCTATTATAGAAATGGAGTCCTCTTCTCAAAATATTCTCACTCCTTTCAACCACCATCAGTGGAAGAGTGATGTTGAGATTGTGTTGCGCTCAAAGTTCTTCTACAGAGTCACCATGGGCCTAGAACCGAAGCCAAATTGTGCAGTAGAGAAGTCCAAATACTTCAACAAGCTTGATGAAGCTTATGGTTTTCTTTGTCTCAATATTTCAAAGGATCTTCTTTTCCATCTCAGTGGATTGACTACTACAAAAGAAGTGTGGTAACAACTTGCCAAGCTCTTTGGTAATCAGGATGAGATGAGGGCCTATCAGCTAGAGAATGAATTGATTGCCCTAAATCCTGAAAATTTTGAAACCATCAATGAGTTTTTCACCAAGTTTAAGCATTTGGTACTACTGTTGAAGCAATGTGGTGTTGAGAAGGAAGATAAAAAGTTGATTCTTTCTATTCTCATGAATCAAGGAAGATATTATTCAATATTTGTCTCTACTTTCAATTTAGGAAAACTCACCAGTCTGAATTGGAAGATGCCTACCTTGAATGCCTTCATTGAGTCCTTAACAAAAGAGCATGATAATCTTGTTCAAATGGGGTCCATTAAAAATTCAAAATGTCAAGCCCTTTTTTCTGGAGGACCCAAAGCTATGAATGGTAAAGGAAATCAAAAGAAAGAGAAGGCAAAGTTTGATCATCCAAAGAAAAAGGAGAAGACCAAGCAGTCAGATGAGCCCTCCGGTTCAAGAAAAGACAAGCAAAAGGGAAAAGAGAAGACAAAGTGTTCTTAATGTTGCAAGGTCTTTCATCCTGAAATCTCATGCATGAAGAAAAATATAGATCAGATGGCCCTTCTCTTGGATAAAAACAACATTACTCTTCCAGATGGCGCAAGGAAGAAGGACAACAATGATCATACAGAAGGAGGTCATGCACTCATGGCTTGTGTTTCGAATTCTACAGCTCTTCTCATAGATTCAAGGGCTTCGAATCACATGGTTTCAAGCAAAGAATCCTTCTCATTATTGGAATCCCACAGTTGCAACTCCATCCACATGGGAGATGACTCACAAATTTCGTCGAAAGGAAAAGGTAGTATTCATTTAGAACATGGTAGTTTTCACAATGTTCTCTATGTTCCTTCTCTAGCGTCAAACTTGATTTCTGTGTATCAAATGACACACACTAGTTTTCCAAAGAAGGTTGTATTCAACCACAATAATGTTGAAATTTCTGAGATTTCCACTAGAAATCCCATTGCAGTAGGAAAGGAAAATCATGCTGCAAAAACATATGAGTTTCTCACTTTTTACCACATTCAAAGCCAAGTGCCCTTCTGACTCATGGAAATGAGGTTAGTAGGCTATGGAATGAGAGGTTTGGACACCTAAATTATAAATATTTGCAGCTTATACAAAACAATTCCATGGTTGAAGGCCTTCCTAACATCAAATCCTCGAAAGGGATATGCAAGGGTTGCATCATTGGGAAGCACCCCAAGCACAAGTTTGATCGAGGAAAAGCTAGCAGAGCTTCTTGTATTTTGGGATTGATTCATAGTGATATCAATGGTCTAATGCCACATACCTCCATGAATGGATCAAGGTATGTTCTAACATTTATTGATGATTTATCCTGGTTCACATGGGTCTACTTTCTCAAGAACAAATCAGGAGTGCTAGAAAAATTCAAGATTTTCAAGGCTTCTATTGAGACCGCTAATGAGAGCAAGATCAAAGATCTTAGATTTGATAATGGTGGAGAATATATCAAATTAGAGATGCTGCAAATTTGTGTGGAAAATGAAATCCAAATCCAGCACACAGTCCCCTACACACCTCAGCAGAATGGTGTAGCGGAGAGGAAAAACTGAGCATTGAAAGAGATGGCTACTTGTATGCTTGAGTCGAAAGTTTTGGATCCAAATATTTGGGTTGAGGAGATGAATGTTACTGCATGCATTCAAAACATATTTCCACACTCATCCATCAAAGGTACTACTCCATTCGAAGCCTACACTGGTCACAAGCCTTATGTGTCCAATCTTAGGGTTTTTGGCTCCACTGCATGGAGATAGAATTCCGACTAAGAAGAGAATACCTTTGGATCCACAGAGTACTGAGTGCATCCTCATTAGATATGCTGAAGAATCAAAAGGATAAAAACTCATGGATATCAGATCCAAAAATATATTCATTGAGCGAAGTGTCAAATTTGAAGAACCGCTTCAAGATCTAAAACTAGTCGAGGAAGAAACTGTTGAACTGTCTCCTCTACAAGAAGAAAATTCAGAAGAAGATGATGAAAAATTGTGCTCTGAAATTTCTGAAATTTTATCAGAAATTAATATACATGAAATATCAGGTTCAGATTCATATCCATATGAGCCCCCTTAGTTTCCAAAGTGGGCAGAAAAGACTCTCAATTATGTTGGTTCTAACATTGGAAATCCTCCATATCCAAGAAGAACTTGAGCAGAATTTCAAAGAGCAGGTATGGCTCTTTCATATTCTGATCCTTTATTGTCTGGAAATTTTTTTTTGATGATAGGTTCAAATCCTAAATTATACTATCATGCCCACCAATATCTAAGATGGAAAACCGCCATGGATGAAGAGTACATTTCTCTTCAGAAAAATGCTACATGGGAGCTAGTTTCTCTTCCACCAGGGAGGAAATTAGTTCAATGAAAATGGATCTACCGAACCAAAGTTACTGTAGATGGCTCAACCTGAAAATACAAATCTAGGTTGGTGGCAAAATGCTTCTCACAAGTTCATGGTGTGGACTACACATAAACTTTTGCACCGATTGCAAAGATGGATTCTATCCGCCTAGTTTGGCAATTTCCGCATCTAAGCACTGGGAAGTGCACCATATAGATGTGAAGAGTACATTTCTTCATGGAGATATGAAGGAAGAGATTTACATGAAGCAACCTGAAGGATAATTATCAGATCCGGCATTAGTGTCCACACTGAAGAAATCATTGTATGGTTTAAAACATGCCCCAAGAGCTTGGTATGCAAAGATGGATTCCTTCCTTCTATCACAAAATTTTGCAAGATGAAAATCAGATCCAAATGTGTACCTATAGCAGTACGAAGGTAATTTGCTGATCATTGTCCTTTGTGTTGATGACTTTTTGATTACAGGAAGCACTCTTGCTTCGATTGACAATATAAAAACCACACTACATCTAGCATTCGACATGAGTGAGTTAGGCTTGTTGAAGCAATTTATTGGCTTAGAGATCACTTAGAATTTTGATGGGATCACCATATCTTAGTCAAAATATGCTTCAGACCTGCTTAAAAAATTTAATATGGCAGATTTTAAATTGGCACCATTCCCATTCCTCTCAGGAATTAGTCTTGAGGATGGTGATTCTACACCGTTGGTGGATTCTACACTTTATTGACAGTTTATTGGTAGTGTTCTATACTTGACACACTCTAGGCATGATATTTATTATGCCATGAGTGCTGTGTCAAGGTATATGTAGCAGCCCCAGGAGATTCATTGGAAGGCATACAAAATAATCTTGCATTATGTGCAGGGTACTAGATATTTTGGCATTCACTATGCTGCGGATTTCGATCTAGATTTTGTTGGATTCACGGATTCAAATTGGGAGGGTGATAGCATTGATCGGAAGTCCACTTCCGGATATGTTTTCATGATTGGCACAGGGCCTATTTTTTGGTCAAGAAAAAAGTAGGCATCCATTGCCTTATCTTCAGCATAGGCAGAGTATCGAGGAGAAGTCACTGTTTGCATTCAAGCAGTTTGGTTGCAGGGTATTCTAGCAGAGTTTGATATTGGTAGCTCCACTTCGACTATCATCTTTTGTGACAATCAAAGTCATATCAATATCTCGACAGATCCATTTCAAAGACAAAGGACCAAGCATATCGAGATCCACATGCACTATATCCAAGAGCTTGTGCATGACATAACTATTGTACTGCAATATTGCCCTACATAAGAGCAAATTCCAAACATCTTCCCCAAGAGCTTCACTGAGAAGAAGTTCCCTTACCTTTGTTCACTACTAGGGGTGATTTCCACTATGGTGAAGACAAATTAGATCCTTCAGTGTTTAGTTTGAGGGGGGGTTTTCTTTCCCACTGAGTTTTTCCCTCTTTCCTCACTTAGAGTTTTCTAGCATTTTTGGATTATTTCTATACTGGGTGACCTATGGCCTTTGTTGCTAGGGCCCTTTTATTATTTTTTATACCTCCATGAGATTAGCTTAACGGGGGGTGTTGGAGAATTTTCCAACCACACATCATTTATTTTGATCCTTGTAGCTTAATTATCTACTTATCCTAAGTATTTTGACTCCATCATGTGCTTACATCATCAGTTTCAGTCAATTGGACCTCCTCCCACATTCTAGGAGCCAACTGGGCCATCATCTGCGCCTCCTACTACATTCTAGGAGCCAACTAGGCTACCTATTGAGCCTCCTCCACCTTTTAGGGGGTGATTTGTATTCCTCAAGCACATTATTTATCCAACTGGTGATACTAGGGCACCTTACTACACTATTTGACCTTGTTTGGTGTGATTATCACCTAACACTCAGTTAAAATGCAGACATATGGTGCCCTCCCCTATTTTTGGGAAATTGGTTGAGTTCTACAGTGAGTTAGACTCAGTTAGTCAGTTTCAGAGTCTGTTAGAGTCAATTATTGATTAGTTAAGTTGTTAACTGATGTTCCAAGTGGTGTTAACTTCCTAGTAAGCCACTCTCATGCATCCATTCGAATGACCACCTTTGGAATTCGAATTGCTTGGCTGATTGTAGCCATTGTTACACATTGTAATCTATCTTCTAAGTTTATGAGATTATTCTACTGCTGCAAACCTTCTGCACAGTGTTTCCATACATTTTATTGCATGCATCTCTAGTAACTGTTGTGTTTGTTCCATAGATCTGTTGTGCTTGAGATTTCACATTAATTACATAGCTTCACAACCATGAAAGAGGCCTCAAATGAAAAGGATACGCTTAGCCTCCAATAAATGATATGGGTGCAACTAGGAGTATTTTAGTACTCAATATGAGTTTTATGGCACTAAACATGATCAAATGATGAAACCTTGACCTTAGGCTCTAAAGGAAGTTTCCAAGGATAGGGAAAATGTGAATCCGTAACCTGTAACCACATAAGATTGGTCTAGTATAACTTAAATATTTGAATGCCAATATGGACACCATTAGTAGGTTTTGAGCTTTATGGGTGGATCTCAAATCCATAAACATGATTCGAGGAGGGAGACCAACATCTCAAGGCTATAAATATATATTTATTACTTAGGACCAATGATCAATTTGATGGGTCATTTTTGGTTTGGAGCCACCTTAGGATTTTAGGTGTTATGAAAATTTAATGAGAAATTTCTGATTTTTTGATGTGTTTGCATGGTGTTATGAATATTTGAAAGAGTATGATACATCTATCATACAACACACCATACTAGTGAAGACGGGTGAAAACACTCTCAAGCATACGCTAAGAAGGATGAACCCTATGCTACTCCCTCTGTTAGAAAAATAAGTAAAGAGACTGTATGAGGCCAAAATCATAGTCTCACTAAGATTTTCAAAGTGGGTAGCCAACATAGTCCCAGTAAGGAAGAAAAATGGGGAAATCAGACTGTGCATTGATTTCATAAATCTGAACAAAGTGTACCTGAAAGACAACTATCCCCTACCCAACATGGACCACATTTTACAGAAAGTTGTAGGGGAAGCACGGATCTCCATGCTGGATGGGTTTTCAGGGTATAATCAGGTTAAGGTACAGGCATAAGATCAAGACAAGACATCATTTACCACACCTTGGGGGACCTTCATGTATGCAAAGATGCCTTTTAGTCTATTGAATGCAGGAGCTACATTTCAAAGAGATATGGACATAGCCTTTGCATAAGAGAAATATTATTTTTTGGTTATCCACATGGATGAAATTACTGTGTATTCCAAATCTGATGCTGAGCATTTAAAACATTTACATCAAGTATTTGAAAAATGCAGAAAATTTGGGATTTCTCTGAACACCAAGAAGTAAAACTTTGCCATGCAAGAAGGAAAACTGTTGGGTCACATAGTATCCAAATATGGAATTAAAATTGACCCAGACAGAGTTGACACCATACAAAAAGTTGAACTCCCAAGGAGTAAAAAATAAGTCCAATCTTTTCTAGGAACAGTAAAATTTATAAGAAGATTTATCCCCAATTTTGCAGAGATCATGAGATCAATTACAAAGATGATCAAGAAGGATAATCATATCAGATGGACTACTAAATCCAAGCAATCATTTGGAGACATAAAAAGGGAAATTGTTGAAGCACCTCTGCTAATCAGTCCTGATTTTGACAAGGAATTTCTTATGTTTTCTTTTGACTCTAAGCATTCTATAGTTGGAGAAATTTTATGGAAAAATAAGGAAGGGGATGAGCATCCCATCGCTTTCTTCAGTAGAGATCTTAGAGATGCTGAGATCAAATACAACATCATGGAAAATCAAGTGTATTCCATGATCAAAACTATGAAAGAGTTCAAAGTTTATGTTTTGCATTCCCATGTTGTTGCTTATGTTCCTAATGCTCCTATGAAAGATAATGATTGACACAACTTGATCCATAGGGTAGAAGGGCTAAGTGGATAGCTGTGCTATTGGAGTATGAATTGGAGATCAAACCTACAACGCTTATCAAAGGATTGAGACTGGCCAAGCTCATGGCTAAATAAAATTGGGATTCCTAGAGTGTGAATTTGGTCTCACACATTATGGAAGAAGCCACTCAAGACCCACTGTTACAGGTATCATAAAAATTCTTATCATCTCCTTGGTACTCTAATATTATATATGTTTTGCAGAACTTGCAAGCACCCCCTAAGATGGGTAAAAGAAAATCTATTTCAACAAAGATGAAGGTATCAAAGTTTTGCATATTGAATGGTAGCCTTTATTGGAAAGATCCTAGAGGCATTTTACTCCTAGAGGCATTTTACTGAACTGCATGTTGGAAGATGAATGCAAAGTGACCCTAAAATAATTTCACAAAGGTGTCTGTGGAGGGCATCATTACCGGAAGTCCACTATCAAAAAAATTATCAGGGCAATATTTTTTATCCATTCCAGTATTTGGCATTGTTTTCAAATGATAACATCAACTGCGACACGTCATCGACTTCGACACAACTTTGGCAAGTTATTGAATTCAACACGAATTCAATGAACATGATAACTTTGACAAGTTCAACGAACTCAACAGTTTCACGATGTCGACTTGCAGCATCGACTTGCGACTTGCAATTGTCGAACTTTGACAGATTGTCTCTCTGTCTTCCAGTTGACTGTAACGGTTGAACTTCCGAAACCGTTCTAACTTATTCTGTAATTGAACATAACGGGCAGGCACCCAAGCATCTCAACACTCTATTTAAGCATGTAAAATATTGTAATATATGTCTTGATCGTTACATCTAGTAATAGAGAAATCAGTTTGCATTCCTGCCACTAGTACAAAATGAGGAATTAATGAATTAAAAAATGATTAAAAATCTACTATAAGCGACTATTTTTTAGTTGGTGACTAATAGTACCTAATTTACACTATCTTATAGCTAGTCATATTTCACTAATCATTAATTGGTTGACTTATTAGTCATTGATTGCCACAATCAATGACCAAATAGACGACTAAATAAACTACTAGATGATAACATATTAATGACTTATCTAATTACAAATAAACGTTAGTCGCGCTATAAGATACTGGAAATTAGCTACTAATAGTCGTATACATGCGAATTTAGTCGTTTTCTTAGTCACTAATTTATGATAGGGTACGGAGGAATTGAACCACCAATCTCTTGCCTATAATTAGGTATGTTCTCTACCATTGAGCTAGCACCCTTTAAGATGCCTTCAGGCATCTATACATCCAAGAAAAACTTTAAAAAATATATCATGTGTTAACTAACAAAGGAACTTCAACATAGGTAGTATCAAGAACAATCGAACTCATTACAGGATACATGAAGACACTCGAAAACTCTGGACGTGATGCTTCTTCCGTCACAAAATGAGACTAAATTGCCTTGGTATATTTATTCTAAAAATCACCAATAAAATTTGACGAATAATAAATGGATCGAAAAGAAACAAAACTTTGCAATTTTACAGAACTATTGTTGTGGCACCACATAGCTTGCAGCTTTCTCTGCATTTTCCTTTTCAATCTCCACCCTCCTCTCTTCAGCATGATGTGCTACAGCATTTGCAACAACTTGGTTGTGGAATTCCTGGGTTAGATTCTGAAACCTTCTCGGGTTTGAAATAGACATGACTTATGGCAGAACCACGAAATAAAATATAATATTAGTAACTAAAGGTATACTTAATGTCTAAACCCAACCAACAATGGATGAATTTTCTTGCATTATAAATAGAACAAAATAGAAGCAACAAATTTTCAAATAGAAGCACTCTAAATTGTTTCCAAATGTTACGATACAGAAGGTGCCAAACCTTTCATGGTATCACTGAAGAACAAAAAAGTATCCACATTGTCAATTAGAGACTGGAACTCTTCATCGTCACTAAAATCATCATCTGAATTGTCATCTTCATCATCTGAATTTGCCTGGAAATCTTTGGCCTAAAAATTCATCATTTGCACTGAACTTCTTTAAGAACTTAACAACACTTGATCCAAATACAACACCAGAAACTAAACACATGCTGGACAATTTTTCCTTCTCAAGAAACTAAACTCTAGTAAATGGTAAAGCACCTGAGCTTCTAGCCTGTGAAGCCTTTGACTATCAGCTTCATCCCCATCTTCAGTATTAACTCCCATTTCCTTATCTGAATCATCTTCTTCCTCCTCCTCCTCATCAGTCTTCCAGCCATCCATGCCATTATCTTCATCTTCATTAATCTTTTCCGCTTATAAAATGTTCAAGAGCCAAAAACATTAAGTTACAAAAATTGCCATAGCACTATTGCAGGATTTTGCATGATGTGACGAACAAATAATTAGCATGTGCTTGAAAAATAAAACACACTTTAAGGCATATTGGATGCTAAATTAAAATATATAATCATATGCACGGAGAAATAAGATCTCTATCGGTTGAATTGCTACCAACAATTTTCCTTATATGCAACAAGCAGATCAAGTACAACCCTGAATATTTGGCCTAGGGAATATTCAGGTAAAAGTTCAGAAGGAAGTGATAAGAGTGAAGTGAGCCCCAAAATAAAAAATTTCTTGGCATGCTTCTTTAAAAATTAGCATCTTAATATATTCTTCTACAAACAGGCCCAGTGACCAAATGTGTTGCAAAGGGAAGGTTAAGCAAATCAAGAAGGTTGATCATGATAATGAAAATCAAAATAACATAAATTTTTTATGTCCGCAACAATCATCCATATTCTGAGTCCATTACAACTTGGATCATGATGAATTCTTAGTCAATCGAATTGGCTAGGCTAAATTTAACCAGTTATAGAGCCTTGCTGATAATACATAGCCAAGTGAAACACTTACATAATAGCTAGCTATTATAAGCATAAGGATTTTGGTGAGAAAATATTGATAAGTTTAATGCTTACTTGTAGAGAGAAGATTTATTGTAATGCTCTGCAAAGTCTATCCCCAAACCATGTTCAACATCAGTAGATCTAAATTCTAGCATCCATGTGGATGGGTTGTATTTGTCTTTGATCTTTGGTACCCTTGGAATATCCTATAGTTGTCATGAAGAAAATAAAAAAATTAACTCAGATTTAGGCATTAGATTAGTAGTCCTCTGTTCAAAATTGTTCCTTTTCTAATCACTGCAAGAATTTGTCGAGTCTTTACCTCAAAGTATTCAATAACCTGGTGAGAATTCTAGCCTAGTGGCCCAAAGAAAATGAATTGCCCTCCATTTTTCATCAACAATAGTTGAACCCATCATGGTAAGTCAGAAATCAACACCGATCCTTGAAACAAATAATATCAAGTTATCATATAATCTAAACTTTGGTCTACCACATCAAAAGCTTCAAAGATGTCAATGCTAGGCTGATGAATGGTACAGACAATAGTCCTTCCAGTTTCTACTATATTACAAATAGTTTGCATCACAATTGCAGCTGCCCTAGCATCCAAACAAGATGTGGGCTCATCCATACAAATTATAGAAGGATTTGCAACAAGCTCCACAGCTATTGTTAACATTTTCCTTTGTTCAGTAGACAATCTAGATATAATAGGTAGAACTACCAGTGCATCCCATAAATTCTGTAACTCCACATGTTCCATTACCTCATCAACAAAGGGCTACAAATTGAAATATTTTGGAAGTTAGTAAGATAAAAATTTGGTGCGATGTCAGAAGAGAACACTATTAGACAGTAGACCAAAGAAAATAATAGTGGTAAACTTACAACTCTGGTTTCATTGTCAACATCCTTTGGAAGATGGAGAAATGTTGAATATAACAAGGATTCCCATACAGTGACCTGTGGAGAGTGTATATCATTCTGCTCACAGTAACCAGAAATGCAAGCAAAGGTTTCTTTCTTTTTGGGAAATCCATAGATTTGGACATCACCCTCAATGTATTCTCCAGTCTTTCTTCCAGCTAAGACGTCCAAGAGAGTTGTCTTCCCAGCACCACTGACCCCCATCAATTTTGTAAGAACACCAGACTTCAATGACCCTGTAACATATCGAAGAAGTTGAAGTCTATCTTCAGTCACTTGTTCCCTCATTTCCTGCAAGAAAATTCAGAACTTGTCAGCCAAACCCTTCAAGTAAGAGAAGCCACAAAAATTGGCAATAGCTGAATCACATAATAGATCAATATCAAGGCTCAAATTCCATACAGGGGGCATATCAACAAAGTAATTGGCATCTTCAAAAGGCATGGCTAGTGCTTCAAATGGAAGAATCATTCCTCGCTTATATCTCATCCATACAAACCTAGAAAGAGACACAAGAAATAAACTATTGTAGATATAATACTAGATCACCAATATCATTAGGAAGAGATGTTGGGAAATATTTTTTATTGGTCGATGTAATGCAATCTAGCTTTGTGCATTTGCTTGAAAAATTCACAATCATAATAATCGAAGTTATAAAACATCATTAACTCTATTCTATATCAAATTATAGGACTTATTCATCTCCCATGTTGCCATCAAATTCATTCATGAGACCAGTTTCTAGTACATCAAGTCCTAGATTTTGAAATGTGTGTCTACCAATGTTAGTAGTATTTCCCACAATTTTTAAACTATAACAATGAACTGCAGAGAGGCTATACCGATAATCTCAAAATATTGAATTCTAGCAACTCTCTACATTATTTAAAGGGATCCAATGCAGATATAGATGGAAGCTAAGGGGTCTTCAAAGCAATCAAGGTTCAATAGATAAACATGAGATCCAAGTCTAGATAGATCCGTGGCCACAAATAATTCATCACTATTTGGTTTACCTATCAAGTGTTTTATAATCCAAAATGGATGAGCTAGGACTTTGTATTTGAACACTTATTTTTAGGTGGCGCTTGTCATATAAAAGCAATCTTAGGCATCTCATTGTCCCCCAAATAAACATGAGATCCAAATGTATACAGATCCTTGGCCACAAATATATCATCACTATTTGATTTACCTATCAAGTGTTTTATAAGCCAAAATGGATGAGCTAGGACTTTGTCTTTAAACACTTACTTTTAGGTGGTGCTTGTCATATAAAAACAATCTTAGGCATCTCACTGGCCTCCATTCCCCAGTTTCATGTATGATACTTCCTTTACAATTGACTCTTTCATATGTCATATTTGGTAATCACAACTAATGTATATCACTAGTTAGTTGTAAGACAATAAACGCACAAAGAACCTTGAGCATTGTACAACTTGTGTTTATATTAACATAGGGTAGTTAAAAGTTCATTGTCAAATAAACACCAAATTGATCCTTTGTAAACTATATATAGGTATTGCTAGAGAAATAAAGGATTAGGAAAATATTCTAGGCCACTTATTTTGTTATGTTTTCTTATATGTATATCTTTCTCCTTTGTAAACTATATATAGATCTTGCAATAGAAGTAAAGGATAAGAAATGTATTTTAGACCAGTTCGTTTGTTATGTTTTCTTGTGTCTCTTTCTCTGTTTGTATTGATGGTTCTTGTCTCATTCCTCGCTTATTTGTAGAGATAAATAGTGATGGTTCTCATATGAGATCAACATTTTGAAATAAACTATCATTTATCTAAAGTCAGACCAAATTCTAGGCCGTGAAACATCTCACCTGTGCTATCTTGAAGATGTAAAGAAAGGAATTTCGGTTGACTAGAAGCCATTATTTTGCAAAATAGGACTTGAATATATCCATTTTGGGGATAGGGTTGCTATCGAACACCAAAGCTGCTCTGTCACTTCTCTTCTTTACATAAGGGACAGAGAGCTCATTTTTCAAATGCAAACCGGCATGAAACTGCTTGAATCTAAATACAAATTCCTTGACAAGTATGTATCGATAAGGCTACTTCTTTCCTTCCCAGTATTGTTCCTGGTCCTTCTTTGATGTAACCTACATCCATGGATACTAGTGAGGAAATATAAGTAAAATATTCTAATTGAATTGGAGAGCCAAGTTGTCATGGGTTATTTTGAACATTTTATAATCTGAGTACCTCTTGTAAGAAATCCACCCTTTATTTCAGGGCATTTGAATCTACAGCTTTCAAAAAATTCCAGGACATTGTCCCTAGGTCCATGGTAGACAATATGACCTTCTGATAAGAGTATTATGTCATCAAAGAGCTCAAATATATCTAGTGTTGGCTGCAACAGGGACATGAAAATTGTTGCATCCATGAGATGGGTGAACTGATGTAGACATTTAACTATCCGATAGGTGGTAGAACTGTCCAGCCCTGCTGATATTTGATCCATGAAGAGAGTATTTGTAGGTCCAACGATCATCTCCCCTATAAAAAAGAAACTTTTAAGAATATTAACAGAATTGTATCGATTTTAGTCTGTCATAGTAATGACATCTATAATTGATTACACAACTCTGGTTTGTGAAGAGTAATTTTCAATATGATTATCGGCCATACCAATTGTGACACGTTTCTTTTTCCCACCGGGCATTCCTCTCTGCATGTCATTGCCAAATATTCTATCTCCCCAAACATCTAATCCCAGAATCTGTATAGACACAAGATTGTACAGTAATGAATTCCAGCATCTCAACTGCTACCTATATGTATTTATTCAAAGCTTTGAATTATAGCTAGATTTGCCTCCAAATTCATTTACCTTCAAAAAATAGTCAGTTTGAAGACTACTCTTCACACCTTCCATTGTTGTTGCCTGCAAATAGCAATCAACCATACAATCAAAGAACCAAATTAAGACCTACATATAGGTCTTCCAATTATTTTGAGAATAGTTTGTAAAAACTTAAAAAGGTAGTGTACATTCATATATTTTTTACAAAGAGGAAGGCCTTTTTAATTATTATATTTCTATCTCTGCATGTGTATCGACAATAAAAGCTTATTGCAAGTCTCGTCCACAACAACAGCTTTCATTTTGAAATATCGCATCGTTTCATTATCCTCTAACAAAACCAAATTCCTCATTTTTGTCCACATAATTACCAACAACAACAAATCACACAGATACTCCACCTGCACAGCCATCCAAGAAGCAACAAATCACACAGATCCAATGTCCAATCAAATGAATCTGTTGTCAAGAAAGGAACCATGACAGAGAGAATAGGTACCGTTGGTCTGTACTTGCAACCAATTTAGGAGCGTTGCCACCACAAGTTAGAACCACAATGAGTGTTTCCTTGTATTTGTTTTCGGTTCGAACAACAGAAGATGCAAGACTCTCTAGGGGGCTCATAGGTAAGGTGAACTCAGATGAATGTGAATATACATCAGATGAATTATTATTTTTTGGAGGCAATAGACATCACTGAACCTAACTCACCAAGAATGACCCCAACCCAACAAACCAAGCCTGTTGTGGAAGCTTTACTTTAACCAACCAAATACTTCACTGTTTACTTAGTAACTTAGAAAATTTCAGTCACAATAAGAAACTAACCACTTCAACAATAAACCATGAATAACATGAACCAGCAGACCACTAACTCCCGAAGCACACCCTTGACCACCTGCCAACTAGAAAACTGCATCTTAACTTTGTCTCAAGACTCCAAACTTGGTTCTCTCAACATTCATTGATTATTCTCAACTTCCAAAGTTACTCATTTATACATAACCATCTCCAAGTTGGAACAACACCAAATCAACTGCCCAAGGCCAATTTTTTTTGTTTCAAAATACCACCTTCAGATGCCATATCCATACTTTTTGTCAGTCATAAATTCACATCCATGTTCAACAAATTTTAGGTCTACACGTCATATTGATGACAACTGGGATGTTTCTCATTACTCACAAACTCAGCTTAATGTTCTAACTTCTAACAATTAAATAATTATACACATACAGGGGATTTTCTTTTTTGACATTCCATTTTTAATTGAAATTAAACTCAATTACTTCTATCCATGAACATAGCCATGTCAAAGGAATCCATTTTAAAGAGTAATTTATACCATATTCATCTTCACAAATTACAAGCGATATATTCAACACAGTAAAACCCCCTTTCTAGGGCCTAGGTAACTGAGCAACATAGCTTTTATAGCCACTAGGTTCATAATTGATACCAAAACAAGATAATTGAGGCTAAACATGAGACACATCCACAAATGCAAAAAGGGTGCACATGCTGATTTTGGTTGAAAAGCTCACCGAAAAAGTTGTTCCAATTGTCAAAGCTATAGCAAGTAAGAGTATCATAATATCACATTGTAAAGTTAAAAGCTACAGAATACATGAAATAGATTTTCTTTACATAGAGTACAAAAACATAACAAAGTCATTATTATTGCAAAATGTAAGCCTTATTTCCTAAAAACCCTTTTAAGGCTTACAATATTGAAACCCAAACTCACTAGAAGAAATCACATTGAATGAAAACATAATATCATAAGTAATCAACATCAAACATTCTTTAAAAAATATTCTTTGAAAACAATAACTGAACAGCAAGAACGTAAGTATTCATTGTTTGAACATAACAGTTTTCAACTAATAGCTACAGAACCAATTTCTTGCCTAATTTTAACTACATAGCTATATATAATGACCCAAACCAAGTATGACAAAATGTTCTCTAATTTGCTATCATCAACAACATAACCAATTTATGATAAGAACATGAAAATAATCTAGATTGATGACTTTTCCAAAAACTTCTTTGGCCACTGTATGAAACTCCTTTCCTTCTCCTTCAAATGGAGACATCCATCTATTTTATCTTCATACGGAAGTGGAATGTTACTTGTAACACTGATGATATTCACATTTGCATCTTCATGACCAAGTGTCACTCCATGGATCACAGAAAGTGAATGAATTCGTCCAATGTCGACAATAGCACCGTCATATGGATCTAATATTTTAACTTTTTCACCTTCTTGGAGTACTTCATGCCCTGCTGGAATTATTGAGCACTGTCAAAAAAAAAATTAAACCAATTAAATAAGATTCTGAGATATAAGGCTTGTAGATATCCACAGAAACTACTATTGGTTTAGTACATACCTTTGCTTGTTTGTGGCCATTTTTTTGGTCTTTTAGCATTCTTGCACCACCCAGATTTACGTTTTTTTCCTATGATTAATAGGAATTGCCATTAAAAAAAAGAGGTCGTGTGAATGAAGTGAAATGGATCTAAAACATCAACAGATTAAAATTTCAAGTGAAGAAATGGTTGCAAGGGAATGATAATTACTTACCTCATCTAAATCAATAGGAAATCCCTTATTTGATTTGAATGCAGCAACAAGAGGTTCTATGCAGGAGACTATGGTCAACATCTTCTCTGACAACACATCTATACGACGATTCATTGCATCGTTATAATCCTCACTATGGTTTTCAGTAGTATATGGGGCTCCTATTTGGCTTCTCTCGACTTCAATAGATGGCAAGGAACTTTCAATTGTATTTTTTGACATATAGTTTTGTTTCGAATTTTCTAAGTATGCCATATATTGAATCATTTCACTCAAATTAGGCTCTATATTAGTTCCGTCAACCTACAAATCATTGTCAACACACAATTAGTTGGAAATATAGACAAATTAAAATGCATAATAGAATTTACAATATTTAGCAAAAAAAACATATACTTACACATGTGTGTTGTTTGGCTCTCAACCCATCCCGACCCAAAAAATATCGAGCCTTTACAAAATCTCTTCCTTTCTTCCCTCTTGCACTCTTTGCCAAAAAATCTTCAACACACATACTTTCCTTCAAATCGTCCAACTATTTGGGACTCAAGCTGCTCTCCCTATCTTTTCCATCCAAGATTAATTTTCTGCATTTATGCCTAAAATTATTCATCAAAATTCTCATTTTGTACTTGTAATATTTAACAGAAATCCTTCCACCAATAGTCTCAATTTTTTTTTCCATTTGTTGGATCACTATATCAACATTTCTTGGATCTTGATCTGCAAAATTGGAATTGGTAACATCCAAATGTGACCTTATTCTCATGCCCAACTCTGTGGACCACCTTGAAGAATTTGGTCCAGTAGATTGGCCATCTTTTACCTCAAGAAGGTAAGCCTTCTTCCCTTCTGATTTTATTTATTTTTCTTCCCTTTGTGTGCTCCTATACATGCCTTGAATAATTCTACGTCTTTTGATGAGAACTTATAGATCTTCAGAACCAATTGTGGGTGTTGAACAACCACTCATATTAGTGGATACAACAGGTGCAACTCCTAACACATTGCTTAAAGGACATGTAATTGGTATTTTATCTGTTGCATAAGGCTAAATTGGTTCCTCACAATTGGCCACAATAGGTGCGGCACTAGGTAGCTCACCAATATCTTCAACAAGTTTCGCAATATCTAGCTCAGGGATATCCTCAATGGATGTGTCACTTGCTGGCTCACCAATCCCCTCATATGTGCCTTCAAATATTTGCTTTAATTTTAAATAAATCTCTCGCAAGTTTGATTGTCTAGAACATGCTAGTTTTTTAGAAATATCTTGGACATGATCATCTGATATATGAGGAAGATGATCATTAGTATCGTCAGCTTCATCTCCATGTATTGAGATACCAAGGAGTTGGCTTCTACGAGCTGGCAGTAATATGTATTTACTTTCCTTTTGTTTTCGATGATCATTTTTTGTAGAATCCAACTTTGCCCTATAAAGCAAAAAACTTATCAAATTAGAATCAAAAGCATATATGATTGTATTTACGAAATAGATTATATATAACTTTCATGAAATATGCATAGAAGTGAAAGGTACGAGTAACTACTTACTTATTTTCCAAACCGAGAGATGACAAATATTCTTCATTTCTTGTGATGTGGTCTTTACGAGCACGCTCGTATTCTGTCGCATTTTCATCTTTGTTGGGATCACTTTTACATTTCAACCCCTTGTTCTTCATAGCCTATTGTTGTGAGAAAATCTCCTTACGGATAGGTAGATATCCCCTTGGGATTAGAAAAGGCCCCTAGTTTCCTACCCAAGACAGAGATGAAACAAATAGACACTATAGTCCTCCTAGATCTAGCTCACACATCAGCTAACAAGCTATGGAAATACAAAGCAAGTAGATGGCATACCTTACTTTGATGGTTGTCCTGCTGCTCCTAAGTTTCTACAGCTCCAACCTTTGATTATGGACTTATGAACCTGTTCACAAAGGAAACACAACACCTTCTCCAACACAATATATGTATAAACCAAGATCTAACTATATAAATAGAGACAATTTCATGCATTCATCATTAAAGACATGAAAATGAGAGGAATAGGCTAAGTTATATTAATGATAAGAAAGCCAAAAGAAGTTGATTACAATGTTATACCTTGATGTCCAAAGTAGTAGCACCTCCTTCCAAGCTCTCCAACATCGCCCTTGCAAGACTCATAGGATCATAGGTTTAGTGTTTCCAAGATCACCCCCCATAGCTCATGGATGGCTCTCTTTAAGTAGGATTTGGGAGGCCAACCACTAAGAGGAGATTATGGATCTAAGTGAATAATATGTGGATCAAAGATCTAAATCATGCCAAAGAGGGAAAGTGAGATGGGATTCGAAGGGGTACCTCATCCCAAGAAAATATCCATGAGATCCAAGATCCAAAATAAAAGGGATAAGCCTAAATCAAGACTACCGCTCCCCTATAACTAAGAAAAGCGCGGTAGTACCGCTCCCCCATAGGCATGCAGAACGTGGTATTTTGACACTACCGCTCCCCCATAGGCATGCAGGATGCGGTAGTTCCAGAAGGCTTAATTTTTGGAGGTGGTTAATGCGGGTTTCGACCCCTTGCTTGTTGTATTTTCTTCCAAGTGTGACTAGGGAAGGTACCAACATTAGAATGAAGGGTCCTAACACCCTTAGGAGGCATAAACATCATATTTTCCATGGTGGTGAAACATGTATATTCCCACTTACACATGGTGTGGCAATTTGAGGTATAACAGATGCCCCCTAAAGTGTGAGGTCAGAAGGAATCTGATGGCCGAAACACTTTACAAATAATAAGTCTGCAAGGATATCTGAAGGAGAGTTGGAGAAGAGCTGCAAGCAAATATCGACAATATGTCTAACGACCTCGAGGTGGGCATACCCATGCTCGGAACAACTGACTGAAAGCATGGCTGCCGACCAATACATTGCAGATCCATGATAATACTGACTTAACAATGACTGGAGACAAATCATGGCTACTAGACTACAAGCGTAGATCCATGAAAAGACAATGACACAGCCACGACCAATACAAGAGTGGATCTGTGTGACAGTACATCAATGAGGTCACCAACATAATATATATGTGGGAACCTACTCAAAAAATCTCCATCGCAACCTGGATGTGCTAAAAAGATTTCAGAACTATCCAGGGTCTTCTACTCGATCCCCAAATTGATACGAATCTAACCATGTGATTACAAGATGTTGAAGTCAAACATGGTAGAAACCACTTGATGAAGGGTCATAAGGGTAAAGTCCTATATCCCTATTTGATGTGAGATCCAAGATCCATGGAGAATCCACCTCCATGTGCCCATGCTCCTTCTGGGACTACCAATCCAGAGACCCCTTTTCAAGGGGTACCTTTTACTTTTCCTCCAGTTGGAGATATTGGTCCTCCCTTTATTGCCACGTTAAATCTTCCTGGATTAACCATAGGATTACTGGTATGGTTATTCAATCCGGTAATTCCGATTGCGCCCAATGTTTCGAATGTTAACTCTCCACCACGAGAGAGTCAATCCCAAACTAATCCTTCTCCTTCTTCGTCAGATGAATCTTCTTCCGTTCCTTCTTCCTCACTTGACCAAAGCAATAGTGTTAGTAATCAGGTGGATAAGAAGAATAAGAAAAGGAAAGTTAAGAAGAAGAAGGATAAAGAAGAGACCAAGCATAAACCAGTCGCCTCTAATGGCACTCATTCTACGAAAACACCCTGTAAGCCCAAGTTCCCTTGCAAACTTTGTAAGGGTGATCACCTTCTCAAGGATTGTCCTAATCTTTCCCATGTATCAGAAGTGTGGTCTAAAAACCCCAAACCAATTGTATCGTCGACCTCTGACCATCATGTCGATGACACTCCTTCGACCAGTGACCCCTTTGTGAAGGGTCATAAGGGTAAAGTCCTATATCCCTGTTTGATATGCAAGGGTATGCACCATACTTTCCTTTGTCCAAGCATGGATGAAGCTTCGCGGTGGTTGGAAGATATTACTAGTTCTCAACTGGTGCTTCCAACAAACGATAGTAAGTTTCCCCTCGACCCCCCGCTGGTTGACCAAGTGATCAATTCAGTTTCATCTGCAATTGATCCCACTCTCCCTCCCGAGAGTGAAGTGATCGAGTCGCTGTCATCCCCACTTGATCCCGCTCTTTTATCGAAGAAAGTCCAGACTGAAGCAGTCACCTTGACACAATCTTCGTCTCATTCTTATCTTCCAAGCGAGAGTGAATTGGAAACCGCTGATGTTTTCCTTATCGGTTCAAAATGTCCTAGGCAAGGGGAAACCCTGTCTGTTTCCGCGAGTCCCCCTCCAAGTACTGAGGTTATTTCCTTTGATTGGAATGGTCTAACAGAATCTCGTCTTCCTTCGAGTGTTCCTTTTCAAATATCTGTAGGAGTTTCCGATAAAGAAATTTTTCGTATGATAGTTGATGAAGGAGCTTCTGTTAGTATTCTATCCTCAACTGCTTGGCAAGCCTTAGGTTCTCCTCGGCTTGTGCCCGTCACTGACCGGATACTGGATTTCAATAGAAGGCCTACTGGACCTTTAGGGTCCCTTCCTCAGTTACCTATCACTTTGGGAGGGAAAATTGTCTGTATTGATGTCATGGTTGTCCAAGGTCCCTTAGATTTTAATCTACTCCTTGGACGTGATTACGTCTATGCAATGAAGGCTGTAGTGTCCTCACTCTTTCGAGTGATGTATTTTCCCCATCATGGGAATGTTGTGACCATCGATCAGCTTTCCTTTGTGATGCCCACTCATCACATGACTCCTAGTCACCAAACTTCCCTAAATGTTCCACATGTTTTAGTGGTTTCTTCCCCCTAAGGGGGGAAGATGGAGCAAAGTTCTATTCCGGTGTCAAGCTCGTTAAAAAATGAAACCATCATTTCAAGCATAGTTTACTTTTGGTTTTAAGATTGTGTAAAAATGAAACCAACCATCATTATGAGCATAGTTCCCTTTCCATGTCAAGCTCATTAAAAAATGAAATAGGTTCCTACGAGCATAGTTTATTCTCTATTTCAAGCTCATTAAAAAAATGAAACCGACCCTCAAGCACAGTTTACTTTTGGTTTTACGCTTGTGTAAAAACAAAACCAATCCCAAGCATAGTTTATGTTCAGTTTCAAGCTTGCGTAAAAATGAAACTACCTTCGAGCATAATTTCTTTCTGTTTTAAGCTCATTAAAAAATAAAAAGGACCCTTTCAAGCATTGTTATTATCTATTTTCAAGCTTGTGTAAAAATGAAATAGATCTCCTTTCCATTTGTTCGAGTCTATCGCTAGAGTTAGGATTTGAACCTTCATTTCATCTGCTTGGGTCACTTGGTCCTGGTTCTCCCTACCCCCCCTGGTGAACACATTTGGATTAGTAGCCAGTATTTTTGGGTACAGAAGAAGAGTAGTCAGACGAAACAAAGCTTGGGGGGCATGTTTAGCCTTTAGCAATCATGCTGGGGGCATTTACCAACCTCTGATCATCATGTTGGGAGGGAACCCATCAATGGGCCTTAATCGTGAGCAGAGTTTACCTTTGGCTTCAAGCTCATTAAAAAATGAAACCAGTATTTTGAGCAAAGTTCTACTCCTGTGTCAAGCTCGTTAAAAAATGAAACATATCCTTTCCCTTTGAGTCAAGTCTCCTCGTAGACTTAGTAAATGAACCTTCTTTTCACTTGCCTATACCTTAGGCGAATGAAATGAAGCTTAGGGGCATGTCTTCAACCTATGGAAGTTACGTTGAAGTCAACTCGATCACCTCTCCACATCACGTTGGAGCTAAGTCACTTACTTCTAGCAATCATGTTGGGGGCATGAACCAACCTTTGGATTTCATGACGGGAAGAAGTTCACCATTGGGAACATTTTCGAGCATACTTTCCTTTTTAGGTTTCGAGCTCATTAAACCATGAAAATTATCCTAAGCATAGTTCATTTTCTGTTACAATCTCGTTAAAAAATGAAGCAGACATTATGAGCATTCTTCCAACCTATATTCGAGCTCGTTAAAAACAATAAGATGGTGTTTGAGCTTACTTTTCACTTTTTTGTGCTCTGGTTAAAAACATGAAAAGTGGTTTGAGCTTACTTTTTTCTTTTTCGTGCTCTGGATCCAAACATGAAAAAGATTCCGAGTGCTTTTGATACCATTATCATGCTCGTTAAACAAATTGGAGTAAAAAGGTGTGTCTAACGAGTATAGGTTTATCACTTTATCCGGCCTCACTAGACTATTTACGGAAAAGGAACTGTGCCGAGTTTACTTTTCCTTTGTCGTACTCGGTCATCAACCATGACAAAGTTGTACATGGAGTCCATAGTTAATCTCTTTTCAGACTCCCTAAAATTGAAAAGATTGCCAAGTGATCTTGACTCTTTCACACTTGTAAAAGTATTTGAAAGGTCGTCTATTCGGTGATAGGTTACCCCTTTTTCGGCCCGTCTAGACTATTTACGAGAAAGGTATACTCCAGCCAATCATGACTGGAAGAGTCCTCTCCCGCGTGGTTTTACCCTTTTTCGGGCGATGAGGCTAACTTTACGAAAAAGGACTGTTGGAGTCTTCTTTAGTTCTTTTCAGACTCTCTAAACATGAAAAACTGCCGAGTTTTCCTTCCTTGGACTCGTAAAATCAAACATCGAAGGACCCTTTTGGGACCGAACCCCTCCTTTCTCAGGTTTGTAAAACATGTGGGATTGGACTCGTCCAAAGGATGAGCTATATTGGGCATCTGTTATCCTCCTCGAGCTCGTTAAAAAACAAAGAGGTACTCATCAAACATGATGGGGGTTGGGGGCGAATAAGTTAAGTTTCTTTTAGAAAGCTTCATGGCAGCTTGTGTCGCCCTTGAACATGGCACCTTTTTGCGTCTCGTCATATAGTTGGGTAATCTACTTATCTCTGAGTCATGCCAATTCTATGAGTTGTCCTGCTCCTTCAAATCATATGAAGAATGCCTCAGTCATCGTTGCATTATGTCTTGGTCTCTGCCTCGTTGAGTCAATGCTGCCGAGTCATTATTGTCGTGCCGTTCATGTTCAAGGGAAGTTTACCTTAGTCATACTATGCAATATTGTCAGCCTTTACATCCCTGTGTTAGTCCATACTCATATGATTTGTTACTTCATATCACTTTCCTATGTCGGTTTCGTGTCGATGATGTGGGATCCATTATGGCCCTCCTTCGACGAGTCTATTCCTGTCGACTTCAACTCATTATCCAGGAATTAGTCTTAGAAACCAACCTTAGTACCTTGGTACCTACATGCCTCAATGGCAGGTTTCCTCGCATTCGACAATAGGTTTTCATTGTTAAATTTTCAGAATTTGCTTCAATCTGATCTAGGATCTTAATTGAAAGAACAACATGTACAGCATATCTATAGCATATCAATCATGGAGACAATAATGCAAGCACACAAGAGACACAAAGATTTACTTGGGGAAAACCATAAAGGTGAAAAACCCTAATAACTTCCTCAGAGATAGATAGAGCAATGATACAACCAACCATAAGAGATAGACACAACCTAGCAGCAGATCCTCCTCCTCCATAAGTGCGCCACTCCTCCTTGAGTGCATGAGTGAGAAGTGAGTGAGCAAATAGAGTGCCTCCCGCACTCTATTTATACTTGACTTGACTTTCCTTTTTACCTAACTCATGTAGGCTCGAACTTAACCACATAACATAACGCTGACTGGGCCGACCCCCAATAGGGTGGTCTAATAACCCTTTGACCCACATGGCCGACCCCCAATAGGGTGGTCTAGTAACCCTTTGACCCACATGACTTATACAGGGCCAACCCCAAACAAGGTGGTCTAATAACCCATCAAGTATAAGTTACGACACTTACAATATAAATGACGACACTTCCGTATAGAGTAATAATAACATCTCTATAGGAATACAATATACATATATGTGAAATACATTCCGAAGTTACATATACATCAACACTCCCTCTTAACTAGGAAGGTATTTCTCAGCACAGTTCTTCTAGCACAAGTCATCTTCTCTGGATCATCGTCACTCGATAATCATCATCGAGTCATCATCATCGTCACTGCTGCTGCTATCTCAATCAATCTCTGAATCTACTCGTCATAGGAAGTTCTACAGAGCCAGTCCTTTTTCATACTGGATGTAGGCCCACCACCTGCAGGTCTTCATCATCACTGGCCATACTTTGGAATCCTCAGGACTTATTACGTGCGTCACAAAACCTGGCTGCAGCATCCCAGGCTATTACGAGCACACATCTCTACCTGTAGGATCTCCCAGGAGCACATTATATGTGACCCATCACAAAACCTGGCTGAAGCATCCTAGGCTGTTACGAGCACACGGCTCTACCTGTCGGATCTCCCAGGAGCACATTACATGTGATCTCACCACAAAACCTGGCTGAAGCATCTGAGGCCTTTTTCATCCTGTCCAGATCTCCCAGGAGCAAATTACATGTGGTCATGGCAAAACTTGGCTGAAGCATCTGAGGCCTTTTTCATCCTGTCCAGATCTCCCAGGAGCAAATTACATGCCATAGGACAAAACCTCGCAAGAGCATCTGCCAGATATCCCAGGGCACCGAATTACATGCCATAGGAAAAACCTCGAAAGACTATCTGCAGATCTCCCAGGGCACAAATTACATGTCCTTCCAAGCAAAAACTCACAAGAGCATTTGCCAGATGTCCCAGGGCACCGAATTACATGCCATAGGCAAAACCTCGAAAGACCATCTGCAAATATCCCAGGGCACAAATTACATGCTTACTTGCACAACCTGATCCACGGCCACAAAGTATCATCTGATACTCATCAAACATCATCCTAATGTACACATGATCACCCTGATCATCATCACTGCAACATCCTGCTGCATGTCATCTGGAGAAGCTCGTCATCCACGATCATCCTGATCATACAATGCATCCATCTGATGCACACCAAGTATCCACCTGATACATACATAGATACATGATCCACACAATGTATCCATCGGCATACATGATCTATCTGATCATAGAAAGATACATGATCCACACAATGTATCCATCAACATACATGATCTACCTGATCATTCAAAGATACATGATCCACACAATGTATCCATCAGCATCCAACATGATGCGTACATACAAAGTACATACACATGATCCAACCGATCATATCCAGCAGCCAACATGATGCGTATACAAAATACATACACATGATCCAACCGATCATATCCAGCATCCAACATGATGCGTACATACATATAAATGATCCAACTGATCATATCCAGCATCCAACATGATGCATACATACATACATATAATGATCCAACTGATCATATCCAAGCAGAAACAAGAACATCATCCTGATGCTCATCATCCAGCGCTTACATCCACAGCCATGTGAAGGATCCCCCTTCCAACATGCTTGGAATGGCTTCAAAAAATGTGTCCATCACTTCTTCCTCGAAGTGTCCTCGATCTGACGAATGCCAAGCCTCTCTCTGAAGTACTCGAACTTCACTCTGGCTAGTGGCTTCGTCAACACATCTGCAATCTGCTCGTCCGTCGCAACATACAGGAGATTCACGGCTCCTCCTTGCACCATATCCCTGATATAGTGATATTTGATCTCTATGTGTTTCGACCTGTCATGAACCACTGGGTTCTCGTACTGCTTCACTCAACTCTGGTTATCATAGAAGATACCAGTAGCATCCAACGGGAGATCAAATAACTCAGACAGTAACTTCCGTAGCCATACTGCCTCACAACCAGCTGAACAGGCTGCAACATACTTTGCCTCAGCTGTACTCAGTGCTACGCAGGACTGCTTCCTGCTAAACCAAGAGATCACACCTGATCCCATACTGAAGCAACACCCAGATGTGCTCTTCCTGTTTGCAGCACTGCCAGCCCAATCTGAATCAACATAACCCTGCAGGTTAAACTTTTGATTCGCCTCATACCTGAGCCCATAATCCACTGTACCCTTCAGGTACCTCAGAACATGCTTTACAGCAACCAGGTGAACACTTCTTGGATCCGTCAGGAACTGGCTCAATGTGTTCACAGCAAAGCAAATGTCTGGTCTCGTGTTCGTCAGGTACATCAAGGACCCAATCATCTGACGATACATAGAGACATCAACTGGCTCAGATGAAGCATCACATAGAAGCTTCAGATTCGATGCCATAGGTGTGGTCATGGCCTTGCAATCCATCATCCCGAACCTCTTCGGGATCCGTACTGCATACTTCCCTTGTCCAAGGAAGATTCCATCTGCACTCTGCCACACCTCCATGCCAAAAACAAATAGTGCATCATCCCCAAGTTCTTCATCTCGAACTCGGTAGTAATATTCCGCTGCGTGTCGGCAATCAATCTATCTTCACCTGTAACAAACACGTTATCCGCATACAAAAGTAGTATCACTGGATTGCCTTCCTCAACCTTGTAGTAAAGGTTGGAATCCTCTTAACTCTTGGTAACACCCAAACTGGATAGAAAGTTGTCTATCCTACCATACCAAGTTCTGCACACATATCTGACTACACCATGCTGTCTTGAAATCCATCTGGTGCATCTTCTATTTCATCACTTTTATATTACTCAATGCTGCCATCTGTAATATGCTTGATCTGATAGTTTCATTTGGAAGTCATAACAAACTTCCCTTCATGTCTTGGGACTGCAACCCAAACATCACTCTTCATGATCGACGGATCATGGCATTCCATTTCTTCACCCCAGATCCTGGGAACTTCAATATCTTCAATAGATATCTTTATTGTTGAACAAATGTTGTAGTTCTTCTTTTGTAGGAGATGGCATACGATCTTTCCTACACAACAAGTTAAATTGCATGATTAGAAAACATCTCATAGTTTTCAGAACAAACTCTTACACATAAAGAAATATGTCATACAGTCATGCAATTATCTTAGCCAATGCTTCAATACAACATTTATCCATATCCCATAACTTTCTAGATGCCTTCCAATCTCTACCAGAACATTGTTAAGAGTGTGCACAACTCCCAACATGTTAGAACATTTTTACACCTATGTACATTAATCATTTATTAATGATGGTTAATTAGTGCCCAAGTGATTAATTATTACATCCCTAAGTTGGTTAGCTACTAAATGGTCAAACTATCTTGAACTAGTTAGCAATGTGAACAAGTGCTGAGTCAAACCAGCTATGTGGAGCGCTCCCCAGGGCAATTAATGCATTCAGCATGCCTAGAGCACCCTCCTCAGGTCATTTAATGCATTCAGCATGCTTCTCTTCTACCTAGGGCGCATTTGCTCAGTTTGTGGACAATCTTGCCAACTTTGTCATAATTTTGGCCAATTTTAGCTACCAAACCTCTAACCAACTAGTTTCTTCACATGTGTGAGGTCACATGGGCCTGTCCAGTCATTCCTAGCATTCACACAGCTGATTCGAACCAGTTTGGGATGGTTTGGGATATTTTGGTCAACCTAGGGGGGTTTGAGCTATTTCTAAGCTAGATCAGTGTGAACACTCCAGATGGATTCGAATTCTTCCAGATTTGTATATATGAGTGTTCTTAACCTATTTTGAGGTTGGACAGTTAATAATATTGACATTATTCACCATTTCATGTGTATTGTTCTTCATTCATTTAAATTTTTATGCCATTATTGCAAATGTTGTGCAATCTTTCACCAGTGAGGAATCCACAGTAGCTAGGTTTAGCTGTGATTGATATTTTACATGGTATCAGAGCTCTTGGAGCTAGAATTCGAACCAGCAAGACTGTTGTAGTGGATTGCCAGAAGCAGTGGAGAAACCACATAATTCCTGAGGCCATTGCCTTGAGCTTACTGGAGAAATCTAGTGGCTCCTCTCAGGTGTGATGCTCTCCTGAATGCACCCACTATCCATACAGGGTTCGAATCTGTTAGTGTAGATCCCTCCTGAGTGATTTTAGAGTTGTTTGCAGGTATTGAAGACCAGCATTGTCAGCAAGTGCGAATTGCAGCAGAGGAGAATGGAGCCATCTCACCCAAACGTGCTCACTCCCTTCAACTATTTCGATTGGAAGGCAGAAATGGTGATTTTGCTGAGATCTAAGGGTCTCTACAGAATTACGATGGGCATTGAGGTTGAGCCAAACTCAGCTGTGGAGAAATCCAAGTTTTTTAACAGAATGGATGAGGCATTTGGCCTCCTTTGTCTCAGCATTTCGAGAGACCTCCTGTTTCATGTAGAAAGTCTAGCAACTCCAAATGAAGTGTGGCTCAAGCTTGAGACACTGTTTGGAAAGACTGATGAGATGAGAGGCCACCAGCTCAAAAATGAGCTTGTCTCACTGAGCCCAGGGAATTTCGATTCCATCCAGGACTTCTTCACCAAGTTCAAGAACTTGGTCTTGCAGATCAGACAATGTGGCATAGAGAAGAAAGAAGAACAGTTGGTGTTGTCCATTCTCTCCAAATTGGGTTCTGAATACTCAGTTTTTGTGTCTTCCTTCAACTCCACAAGGCTCACAGTTAGAGGATGGAAGATGCCATCTTTGGATGAATTCATGGAGATGCTAACTCAAGAGCAAGACAAGCTGGTCTTGATGGGCACCATCAAGCAAAAAGACCAAGTTCTTGCAGCTGGAGATTCGAAATGTGGAAGAGGCAAGCAAAAACCCAAGGGGTCGAAACCTCAAGAGAAGAAGAGGAAGGATGAGAGGCCCAAATCCTCTGAGGGGGTTTCGAATCCTGTCAAGAACAAGGGAAAGAAGGCTGAGAAGACAAAATGTAGCTACTGTCAAAGAGGTTTTCATCCAGAGAGCTCATGCATGAAGAAAACCATTGACACCATGACCCATCTCCTACAAAAAAATAATATTCCTCTTCCTGAAAGTTCCAAGAAGAAGGAGTGCGTTTCTGAAGACAAGGAGAGCTGCCATGCCTTGGTGGCTAGTTCATCTCATTCTCCCTTGTTCATCATTGATTCAGGTGCCTCAAGGAACATGGCTTCCTCAAGAGACTCGTTTTCTGAACTTGCACCCTACAGTGGCCTCTCAATTCGAATGGGAGATGACTCAGAAATCCCTGCTCATGGCATTGGGAAAATCTCTATGGAGAATGGCTTCTTCTCCAATGTGCTGTATGTGCCCAATCTTGCAGCAAACTTGCTCTCTGTATATCAAATGACACATACTAGAGCAGCAAAGAAGGTGGTCTTGACTCTTCACTCAGGATGATGTGGAGATATCAGAAGTTTCCACCGGGAAAATTGTTGCAAATGTTGTGCAATCTTTCACCAGTGAGGAATCCACAGTAGCTAGGTTCAGCTGTGATTGAGATTTTACACAACATGTGAGCAAAGAGGTTTCATTCTAGATAAGTAGCAATGGAATGTTGTACAGTGCCATAGGCCACTTACCCATGTATATTAGTAGTATACTATTCATCAATGCAACTATTCTAATATGCACAATACATATCCTAATTCTAGGAACATGAGCATATACATCATTTGAACAATTTTATTTAAACAAACAAATATGCATGAAATGATAATTAAAATACTTATCTTTGTTTGTTCGTTGGGTGGACTCCCTCTGAGTCTTTGCTTCTTTGCGGGAGATACTGGAGTCATAATATGAAGTAGCTTCTTCTACACCTTTCTGTTGTGGAATGTAGGAAGAAGTTCAACTCCCTCTGAATATCTACATCCTTGCAGAAGCTACTGAAGTGTGCTCCTTTGCTTTCTTCGCAGGAACAACTGGAGTGTGCTTCCTCTTGATCTCTGCTTCCTGGATTACCTGTCCTTGAACCTACATTCATCCTTGGTCCCTATGCATGCTTATTAGTATCATGATTGTGTTATCCTTGTGATCTCATATAAAATCATACATTCATTAGTATACTATTAAAACACAATAATCTCAAGCATGTATAGTCATGATCATTTCAAACAGAAATAATAAGCATTAGCATTCAAGGTTTATGTAGGAATCTTATGGTTAGCATAACATGTCTAAACCTATAATTACTCAAACCTATGACTCTTCGGGTTAGTTGAATCATCAATTAAGATAAGAGATATAATATGCATAAAACCTGTGATTATTCAAACCTATACCTTCATGATTCTTCTGGTTAGTCATATCATCAATTATGGTAAGAAACATAATATGCATACAACCATGATTATTCAAACTTATGACTTCATGAATAATCATTATCAACAACACAACAGTATAAGATCCTAAACCAAGGTAGGATTCTAGCTTGATATAGGAAAAACATACCTGGATTAGCATGCTAGCTAGTTTATGTTTAACATACCCGCATAATGTCTTTTGGTTCTCTTTAGTGACTTGTGCTAGTAACCTGCATGTCTCATAAGTTAACCATTATAAAACCAAGTTATACATACCTCGAGAATGGATCTTCTATGAGATCCATGGCAATGGATGAATCTTTGTCCTCATGTCATCATGATCATATGCTCTTGGACCAGAACATGATTTGTCTTTCTTGGTGTACCTTTCATGTTAGTAGACAACATAAACCTCATACAACACCATAATGCATTAGTACAATCATAAGTGTCAACACCCTAACCAATGAATATCTTCTATCATGCATTCATAATTTTGTTAAGGTGATACGAAAAATCTAAAATCAAAATTGTACTAACCGTAATAACATGAAGAAAAACATACCATAAACTTAATCATGGACAAATATCGAAACATACCTCGATGAGTCATACCTGTCGAGATCGCTTGTAATCTTCTTATGTAAGGCCTTAGCCTCATCTCCCTCTGAAACAGGAACTTCTTCACTCATGCAGATGATCAATCCATCTTCTTCTAGGATTAACCCAATCCACTTGATTTGCAAGAACTGGACCTAGAGCTGGATATGGGTTTGTCAGAGAAACCCCAAAAATTCAAACTTTGAATTTCAAACTTCCGAAAGGATAGAAATATGCGCCTTGATGAGCTGATCAAACTGGTATATTCAGAATTTGAAAACTGCAAAGTTTCATTCCTCAATTTTGCCTTTGAAACTTCCGGATTCACTAGACGTGACCCTGAACTGGTGTTTGATGAAACCCACTCTTCTGCCCAACCAAACGGTTTGATCCAAAGCTCTAAGCTTCTATTTTTCTGAGGAGCTTCCAGCCATGGTCACAGATTTCAAAAATTCCCATTTTTACAGAAGCCCTAATTTTCCACTTTTCTGATCAAAGTCCCGAACTAGGGTTTGATCAAGCCCGGCCTTCTGCCCAACCAAAAATTCTGATCTTGGTCTCTAAATTTCTATTTTGATGAGTAGCATCCAGCCGTGGTCTCCGATTACAAAAATTCAAACTTTCTTCAAAGCCCTAAATTCCAGAAGCCATGAATGAAGGTACTCAAAATAATTCTGTTTTGACAGAAATATGTACCTGATTGTTTCTGGTGTAACTCCGAACATTTCGATTCACAGGGTCTGAAAACGTTTCTTGAGATAGCCTGACCTATTATCTTTCCATCCTGATAGGTCTGACCTCAATTGGATTCTCTGAGAGAGAGTTATGCCAAATGTCGTAACGTTACCTGTTTTGGGATAAAACAAGAGAGCAAACTTGTACGGAGTGCCACATGTCACTGTTTGAACTTCGGCCCCTGAAAACATTTCCTGAGATAGCTCGGACTGTTATATTTCCATCCTAATAGGTCTTACCTCAATTGGACTCTCTGAGAGAGAGTTATGCCAAGTGTTGCAACGTGACCTGTTTATGGGATAATGCAGGAGAGCGCACTTGTACGGCATGACACGTGTCACTGGTTCATCTTCGGCCTCTGAAAATTTTTTCTGAGATAGTACAGTCTGTGTACTACCTGTCACTTTTGACGGAATTTCATTTGGAGCTTCCTAGCCCAAGTTATGACCTTTTTCCCAAGGTCACCTGATTTTGACTCAGATCTGGAAGAGGCAGAAACCCTATATTGTACAGATCATAAATCACAAAGTAAAACGAATTAGAGGTTGTACTTTGGACACAAGGTACCTGGAGACTTAATCTTCGTCCTGTAACAATTTCAGATCCGAAAACTTCGCCAAAACATATTTATAGAGAAAGTGCTACGATCACTGGTTTTTTCTATATCAAGCCCTAGCATCGTAAGTGCAACAAGTGTCATACATGCCATATCATGCCTTCTTTCAGGCTAGCTCTGATACCATGTTAAATTTTCAGAATTTGCTTCAATCTGATCTAGGATCTTAACTGAGAGAACAACATGTACATCATATCTACAGCATATCAATCATGGAGACAATAATGTAAGCACACAAGAGACACAAAGATTTACTTGGGGAAAACCATAAAGGTGAAAAACCCCAATAACTTCCTCAGAGATAGATAGAGCAATGATACAACCAACCATAAGAGATAGACACAACCTAGCAGTAGATCCTCCTCCTCCATAAGTGCGCCACTCCTCCTTGAGTGCATGAGTGAGAAGTGAGTGAGCAAATAGAGTGCCTCCCGCACTCTATTTATACTTGACTTGACTTGCCTTTTTACCTAACTCATGTAGGCTCGAACTTAACCACATAACATAATGCTGACTGGGCCGACCCCCAATAGGGTGGTCTAATAACCCTTTGACCCACATGGCCGACCCCGAATAGGGTGGTCTAGTAACCCTTTGACCCACATGACTTATACAGGGCCAACCCCAAACAAGGTGGTCTAATAACCCATCAAGTATAAGTTACGACACTTACAATATAAATGACGACACTTCCGTATAGAGGAATAATAACATCTCTATAGGAATACAATATACATATATGTGAAATACATTCCGAAGTTACATATACATCAACATTCATCATTGACCTCTGATCAAATGATCTCGTGGATGTTCGACATCAACTCATCTATTCACATTTCGTCGAGATGTACTATGATACCTTGGGAGTCATTTTCATCATTGGTGATTTCCCTCGCACTTGTTAACGGTTTCAATCATTGACCGGTAATCAAGTGGTTTCTACCATGTTCGACTTCAACATCTTGTAATCACATGGTTAGATTCGTATCAATTTGGGATCGAGTAGAATACCCTGGATAGTTCTAAAGTCTTTTTAGCACATCCAGGTTGCGATGGAGATTTTTTGAGTAGGTTCCCACATACATATTATGTTGGTGACCTCATTTATGTACTGTCACACAAATCCACTCTTGTATTGGTCGTGGCTGTGTCATTGTCTTTTCATGGATCTACGCTTGTAGTCTAGTAGCCATGATTTGTCTCCAGTCATTGTTAAGTCAGTATTATCATGGATCTGCAATGTATTGGTCGGCAGCCATGGTTTCAGTCAGTTGTTCCGAGCATGGGTATGCCCACCTCGAGGTTGTTAGACATATTGTCGATATTTGCTTGCAGCACTTCTCCAACTCTCCTTCAAATATCCTTGCAGACTTATTATTTGTAAAGTGTTTCGGCCATCAGATTCCTTCTGACCTCACACTTTAGGGGGC
Source organism: Larix kaempferi (assembly GCA_027924585.1). Lineage (NCBI taxonomy): Eukaryota > Viridiplantae > Streptophyta > Pinopsida > Pinales > Pinaceae > Larix > Larix kaempferi. The sequence goes on from BSBM01000541.1 coordinate 16,731,513, forward strand.
ATCTGTTATACCTCAAATTGCCACACCATGTGTAAGTGGGAATATACATGTTTCAACACCATGGAAAACATGATGTTTATGCCTCCTAAGGGCGTTAGAACCCTTCATTCTAATGTTGGTACCTTCCCTAGTCACACTTGGAAGAAAATCCAACAAGCAAGGGGTCGAAACCCACATTAACCACCTCCAAAATTAAGCCTTCTGGAACTACCGCGTCCTGCATGCCTATGGGGGAGCGGTAGTGTCAAACTACCACGTTCTGCATGCCTATGGGGGAGCAGTACTACCGCGCTTTGCTTAGTTATAGGGGAGCGGTAGTCTTGGTTTAGGCTTATCCCTTTTATTTTGGATCTTGGATCTCATGGAGATTTTCTTGGGATGAGGTACCCATTCGAATCCCATCTCACTTTCCCTCTTTGGCATGATTTAGATCTTTGATCCACATATTATTCACTAAGATCCATAATCTCCTCTTAGTGGTTGGCCTCCCAAATCCTACTTAAAGAGAGCCATCCATGAGCCATGGGGGGTGATCTTGGAAACACTAAACCTATGATCCTATGAGTCTTGCAAGGGTGATGTTGGAGAGCTTGGAAGGAGGTGCTACTACTTTGGACAACCTTGAATCCCTAGATCTAACAAACGTCTCAAGATTAAAATGCTAGAAAGAGTAGAAGAAGTTTAACTAACCTTCTATCCAAACGCTTGTCTTTGTAGTTGCTCCAATCTCCAAGCCCTCACAAATGAACCTGTCAAAATGGAACCAAGACACAAGAATGCACTATTCTCTAGCAACTTGAAACATGACTTGGAATCTAAATCTATGAAAGATACAAATCATATCATTAAAACAGAATTAATACAAATGATTTGGGGAAACAAGACAAGTTATTCCATTACAACTTGAAGAATACTTACAAAAGGTGCTTGATGTCCAAGCCAATCCTCTAGCTCCAAGTGTCTTCTCCTCTAGCTATCTCCACAATGCTATAAGACCATAAGTTTGGTACTTCTCAAGAGTCCTCCCCTTTCCCAATGGAATGCCTCTCTTTTATAGTGAATGGTGAGGTTAACCAACAAGAGAGATGGGTGGATCTAGGGAGAGATAAGTGGATCAGGGTTTCTAAGCGAAGGAAATGAGTTGAGATCGAATCAGGGACCCCAATCTTCCATTATCTTCGAAAATCCAAAATCCCACAAGCCAAGGAAAAAAGGCTAATAAAAGAGTACCGCGCTCTGCAGTCTTAGCACAACGCGGTACTGCCGCGTTTTGGGGAAAAAGCATAGCGCAGTAGTGTCTAGTACCACGTTTTGATAAATGAGCAAGGCGCGGTAGTGTGTGTAGATAAAGTCTTAGGTGGGTCATAACTTGTCAGGGTAGATTCACCTTCAAGGTTGACTCATCATCTGTCTCTTCTGGATGGTTTAAAACAGTAGGGAAATTGTCGTCAACTCATTTTGTGATGGAGATGCGACACTGTGAAACATGGAGGTATAACAAATGCCCCCTAAAGTGTGAGGTCAGAAGGGACTGATGGCCGAAAGACTTTACGAATAGAGTGTGCAGAGATAGCATCCATGAGATGAGCTACATCGAGCATCTGTTATCCTCTTCAAGCTCGCAAAACAAGAAAGAGGTACTCGTCCATCATGTCGGCGAAATATGGGGGGATAAGTCTAGTTTATTTATGGCAGCTTGTCAGTCGTTACCTTTGAACATGGCATGTGTCCGTCTCTTGTCTATATTGGGTATCCATTTTTCACTGAGTCATGGTCATCATCATGAGTCATCTCCCTGGCCACAAGTCCACTCATCCAGTGTCTATCCTCTATTTTGTCAATAATCCCTGCTGCCAAGTCCTGTTACATGCCGTTATATGTTCAAAGGGTTGCATTGTTTCGAGTCGTTCATTGTGTCAGGCCTCCACTGTGTTAGTACATACTCCATTGTTTCATCATCTTATCGTCTATGCCGATCTCGTGTCGATAATGTGGGAATCATTATGGCCCACCTTCGACGAGTCTATTCCTGTCGACACCAAATCACTATCCGGGAATTAGACTTAGAGATCAACCACTAGTACCTTGGTACCTGCATTCCTCTATGGCAGGTTTCCTCGTGTTTGACAGTAGGTTCACATCATTGACCTCTGATCAAGCGATCTCTCGGATGCTCAACATCAACTCATTTATTTGCATTTCGTTGAGATGTACTATTGATACCTTGGGAATCATCGTCATCATTGGTGATCTCCCTCGCATTTGTTAACGGTTTACATCATTGACCGGTAATCAAATGGTTTCTACCATGTTCGACTTCAACACCTTGTAATCACATGGCTAGATTCGTATCTTTTGCGATCGGGTAGAAGACCCTGGGCGCACCTCTATATTCTGATTGCGTCCAGGTTGCGATGGAGATGTCATTTGTATTGTCACATAGATCCACTTATTGTATTGGTCGTGGCTGTGTCATTATTGTCTCATGGATCTACGATTGTTCATCGTAGCCATCTGTTATACCTCCATGTTTCACAGTGTTGCATCTCCATCACAAAACGAGTTGACGACACTTTCCCTACTGTTTTAAACCATTCAGAAGAGACAGATGATGAGTCAACCTTGAAGGTGAATCTACCCTGACAAGTTCTGACCCACCTAAGACTTTATCTACACACACTACCGCGCCTTGCTCATTTATCAAAACACGGTACTAGACACTACCGCGCTATGCTTTTTCCCCAAAATGCGGCAGTACCGCATTGTGCTAAGACTGCAGAGCGCGGTACTCTTTTATTAGCCTTTTTCCCATGGCTTGTGGGATTTTGGATTTTCGAAGATAATGGAAGATTGGGGTCCCTGATTCGATCTCAACTCATTTCCTTCGATTAGAAACCCTGATCCACTTATCTCTCCCTAGATCCACCCATCTCTCTTGTTGGTTAACCTCACCATTCACTATAAAAGAGAGGCATTCCATTGGGAAAGGGGAGGACTCTTGAGAGCACCAAACTTATGGTCTTACAGCATTGTGGAGATAGCTAGAGGAGAAGACACTTAGAGCTAGAGGATTGGCTTGGACATCAAGCACCTTTTGTAAGTATTCTTCAAGTTGTAATGGAATAACTTGTCTTGTTTCCCCAAATCATTTGTATTAATTTTGTTTTAATGATATGATTTGTATCTTTCATAGATTTAGATTCCAACTCATGTTTCAAGTTGCTAGAGAATAGTGCAATCTTGTGTCTTGGTTCCATTTTGACAGGTTCATTTGTGAGGGCTTGGAGATTGGAGCAATTACAAAGACAAGCGTTTGGATAGAAGGTCATTTAAACTTCTTCTACTCTTTTTAGCATTTTAATCTTGAGACGTTTGTTAGATCTAGGGATTCAAGGTAGCATTTGTTTTGACTTGTTTCTTGCTTTAGAGTTAGTTTAAAGTCTGCTTTAAAGTTAAGAGAGTTTTGGCTTATCCGTAGGACAAAATTCTACATAACAAGAATGGCGACTCCGCTGGTTTTGATTACTGCTTGATTGATTCAGTTCACTGTCATTTATTTTTTGATTGTGAGTTTTTTTTGCACTTCAAACCAGTTCGAATCTTGGTCCTTTTTGACCTTTATTCACCCCTCCTCGCTGTATTATTCTCCCTGTTTGATCACTGAGTCCCCTGGGTCAGCAACAACCCTGAAAATTTCATTTTCTTTTCTCAAGTTGCGCTTTTTCCTTACCTTGTCACAGTACCGTGCCCCTTGAATTGCCTCCAGCGCGGTAGTACCGCGTTCTCTTCCTTAGTACCAGAGCGGTACTGTCACAGTGCCGTGCTTCAGTCAGACCTTTACCCGCGGTAGTGTCTGCAAGTTTTTAAATTTTTTTTTTTTTGCTTGGTTTCCTGAGTCTCTCTCTGCCTTAGGTAATATCTATTATTTCCTGTTAACATCCTGGTCAATTTCCAGTCTGCATGGTGTGCTTATTACCCAGTTTGTGAGCTTGATTGTTGATTGAATTAGTGGCACTTTTGAAATATTGGTCATTTTTCCAGTTTGATTGCATTCACTTGATTTTTTCACCATAACCAACTCAACACCACTGTTCTCTATTACTGAACCCTGTAACGTTTACAGTCATATTATTTCTATCATTTTTAGTAATAAAAAAGTTATCATTTGAGAGCAATTTTGTTGTTTAAATTGAAAAAGTCTATCAGTATTTTGCATAGGGAAATGCACCATTGATTTTTCCACAGAAATTCTCATTGTAGAAGCATTATAGATTGTAGAATCAGTACATTAAAAAGAGTGTTTACTTCAGTTTGGATTTGTTTATAAATCAAAAAGAAAAAATCTCTTGCTTTGATGTTTTCTTGTGAAAAATTTCATGCATATTTGATCGAAGAACTCTCTCCCTTCCTTAGCTAGATTTCATCGAAGACAAAGGCTTATTTTTTATTCATTCTCATTTGCATGGTTTGAGTCATCATAACACCATCAAGTTTCATGTCCACTACCTGATTGAGTAAGACAGCCACTAAAATTAATCACCCTAATTAAACCAACTTTAACCTCACTTGAGGAAATCAAAAGAATTTGGTAGTTAGGTAGGACACCGGGGATAGGCATCAAAATAATCCCCCCTTGTCATTTTCATCTGAGACATAGTCGTTGTATTTAGGGAACTAAAATCCTCTAGTACTTATTGACACGGTCACAGCTAGTTTGTGGAGGGGCCTCCTGACTATTTTTAACATTCAGGGGTTAAACGGCCACGAGATTGAGAACCAGACGGACTCTGTGGAATACCGCACTCCACTTAGCCCTAAGGCAACATCGATCGCTGTCTTCTTCGGAAGGCTGAAGTGCCCAAAACCTTTTCCGACGTGTCATGAACGAGGTAGCTTAGTATCTATTCTACTAGGGCTTTTTTACCTAGGATCCCTTTTGGTAGAGGGATATCCTTCTTATATCGGTCTCTCATGTTGTATTGTTCGACTTGGATTTCATCACCTTACAAAGGATACAGCTTGTTGAGGTCTCCAGCTCTTAGTTAGGAGTTTGCTTGGCATCTCATCTTCAAAGAGGGTCATTTTTTCTTTGTAGGGACTGCTTGGCATTCTGGCCATTTTTTGCATCAGCTCGCTTATTGAGACAGCGGTCTCAGTATAGATTTTAGAGCTTACTTTTTTGGCCTCTGAGCCTTGCTTTTTCTAGCTCCTCTTCTGCACACTCGGCTGCATTAGAGTTTTTGAGTTCTTTGTTTACAATACTGCCCCCCGATTTTCATCTTCCTGTCATCATGTCAGATCAACCACGAAGATCACGAAGACAACAGGGCCTAAGCCCTCCACCACCACCACCGCCACGGACTTCTGGTCCGCCTGCATCACGCATTCCTGCTCCTCCTGGCCGCGGTGCTAGTCGAGGGAACATTCCACCACCGATACGTACAACGGCTTCAGTTCCACTCGTAACTGCCACTCACAGCACAGTCTCAGAATCTATTGCAACTTCTGCAACCACTAGCATGTCTGAGACTTCCACTGTCACCTCACCCACTGTCATTCCAGATTTATCTGTTACAATGGACACAGTTACAGCAGCTAAACCTAGCACAACCCAGAGTACTAGACCAGAGGTCATCCTTCTACCGGATGTCAACACTTCCCGTCTATCAGACACTTTTCACAATGATACAGACGGATCTGTTGGCACCACAGAAGGGTCCGAACAGAACATACCTGGTTTGATTTCAGTCCCAGGCGGGTACGTTGAAATCGTTGAAGATACTTGACTTCCTGACACACCCTTTGAACCTGATTATGGTTTCATCACTTCCCAGGCGGACCTTCCGCCTATTATCACTACGTCACCCAATGTTCACCCGCAGGAAACGAGTTATTCTAGCAATGTACCTCGTACTATATCTCTACCCAACCTCCCTCCAGGACACAAAATCATGGCTTCCATCCAGTCTAGTATGGTTAGTCTAGCGAACTCCCCGTTAGAATCGGCACGGTTTAGACGCAGCATAGAGAAAACGCTCTTGTCAGCTTCTTGATATCCCCCTGATACTCGTCCTTCTGACTATAGGGATCCCAACATCCCATCTAGCACGGAGTTTCGTCACTCCTTTGCAGACGGCGCAAAACCTTCGGACATTACCATACCTAGGTTCCTGCCGGATCCCCAAAACCTTTTCCAGGACATGAACTCGGACCCAGTTTTCGAGGGTCCTCCTACGAGTCAACACGTTATGGACGATGCCGATACCCCTGGGCTAAATTCGCCGCACTTGTTGTCATCACCTATCTTTGGTGCACATTCTATGAGGGATGACCCAGTTTTTTCCCCGTCCTCACCTGTTCGATATGGACGACCCCCTCCGCAAATCGGTACCTTTGGTGCCGTTGGCCAACCCACATTATCATATTTGACCAGCGGCGGAAGAACGCTTAGTCACACTGCTGGATCTTCCGGTTGGACTGGAGGATCACCTTCGACCACTATTTATACTATTTCAGGAGGTGGACAACCGACTACAGTGGTCCCCAACTCTAACTACCAAATTCCCCCTGGTGGGCCATCAACCTAACTAGTTGGTGGACAACCTTTTGTTGGGAACCCTGTTCCAAGTCAACAACCTCCAACTGGTGGGCCATCAACCCAACCAGTTGGAGGACAACCTTTTGCTGGGAACCTCGTTCCTAGTCAACAACCTCCTCATATAGGGCCATCCAACCTACCTACTGGCGGACAACCTATTGGCTCGATCCAACAAGCTTCCCAACCAGCAGCGTCTACTCAGTTCGGTATGTACAATCCACCTGGCAGTGGACAACCTTATTCCGGTGTTCCAACCGGGCCTTACTCTCAACAACCCCTGCCAGGCATGCTTCCTTCTTGGGATCCTCAAATCCCACAGAGGGGGGGGGTACTCACTTTTTGGAAACTGGAACCAAGCTGGGGGGTAATCTCAGATTTCCCCCAACTTGAATTCTGGCTTCCCTTACCCTTCAGCTACTAAAACTCCATGGAACCCATCACTTCAATTCCCACTCGCTCCTCAAGCAGGAACGAGCCTTCCATGGACACCACCTTCGCAGCCACCCCCCAATCCTGCTATGGGAAATACTCCACTTACACAGTATAGTGGCAACATCCCTGGAACACAACAATTCCAAGGAACTTTTCCCCAACAAGGAACAACAACCATTCCTGGGTATCAACAACCCCAGGGTACCATACCCACTCAGCAGAACACTTACCAATCGGTTGCCTACAATCAACCAGTTAACTAGATGGCTTACTATCCGCAGAACTTCCAGCAGTATCCTGCGGGAAACTCATATGGGTATAACACACAACAGTATGCTATGCAGGGCCCTCCAGGGTTCTCTGCACCACATGGTTATTACTCATACCCACAGACCAACCGTCAACTTCCCTTTTTGGCCACACTTGACTTACCTGATTTGTCGAGACTTATCAACGATCCTATATGGCATGAACCTCATTGGCCACCTATTCCATCCAAACTACCATCGGACATTCCCAAGTTCGATGCTAAGCCCGGGGAAGACCCCAAGAACCACGTGATGACCTTCCATCTTTGGTGTTCATCCAACTCCTTGATGGATGATTCCATCCGAATTCGGCTCTTCCAACGCACGCTTACCGGAATGGCAGCAAAATGGTACATCGAGCTGCCACAACACTCTTTTCGTGATTTCAACACTTTGGCTATGCAGTTTCTGACACATTTCCAGCTCCCCATCTGGTATGAGACTGGAACAGAACTGCTAACTTCACTGCGTCAAACAACTTCTACACATATTTCGGATCACATCCACGAGTGGTGAAGACACCGTAGGTTAATTAAGGCACCTATTCCCGATCAGCTACTTGCTGATTGGTTCACAAAATCCTTTTTGCCTCCCATACCCAGAGACATCGCTATGCGCGGGCTGGTTACAGAAGAACAAGCTATCTCGGCAGCGCAGTACATGGATTTAGTATATACTCAATCGGGTACTTTACATGAACTTCTTCCACATGCCTCCCGCGTTCACACTGATCCAACAAAGCCTACTACTGAACCACCCATTGATGGTATTGTCGGTTCAGTCAAGGCTCAGCCTGCTACCAACTCGACGGGACAACAAGCTTCTGCTTCCCCCGCTTTTACCCAGTCCGCTTCAAAAGATTCCACCTCTCCTGCTGTCCCCTCCGAAGTGAACGCAGTTCAATCTACGTCACAACCATCCGGAGGAAAGAAGAAAAACAATTGTGGCAAACCCAAGAAGAACCAGCAGGAGAACCCCAAGCCACAACCTACCCAGAATGACCAGAAACCACGTCGGAAAGCTAAGTTTCCCTGCTTGATTTGTCAAGATGATCATTATACGCGTGACTGTCCCTACAAGGACGAAGTCAACAAGTTCGTTAAAGGATCCTCTCGCCCGGCAGTGTTAACTGACCCTTTCCCACAACAGCAACAGCAGATGGTTGCCCAAGAAACCCCACAAGGGGGCAACTCGACCATTCCTACCTGCGGAGAGACGTCCACAAACCACGAAATCCTAATGACAAGTAATGACGAGATTAATATCACCACTCGTTCAAAGACGTATGACAACCCCCCAAGTTCAAAAAAACAATCGGAGATAGCCAAAGGCAAATCTCTCATTGAAGATCTGATTCCTATTCGCCCTCCTACCAGTCATCTCCATATCGAGAGACCGCTAACGGACACAGTGCTACGCCCACCCAAGGGCACTATTCGAAAGGCGACATTCAATCCTAATGCGCGAGCTACCCAAAACCACAACATTGTTGAGGATTTGGCTCAAGCACCTTGCGCCATGTCGACTCTCGAGGTTCTCCAACGCTGCCCCACGCAGCGTAGAACCCTACTTTCAGCACTGGGGGCAATGGACCCAGATACTTCAAACTCCATCATGTTTAACTTGGAGCACGCTAAACCTAGGCTTTCTCACCAGCTAGCCTTCCAGGTGCATACAAAAATCCATGGAAATGTCATCCATCGCACTGTGTTAGATGAGGGTGCTTCCACGTCGATTATGTCTTTGAACTGCTGGAGAGCCTTAGGCTCACCTGAGGTCACAACTTCTCCTACTACTCTCAGGGCATTTGATGGACATGGTTTTCAACCATATGGACTCATTCCCTCAATCGGTGTTGAACTGGGGGGAAAAACAGTATCCGTACACATCGAAGTCGTAGATGCACCTTTGGATTACAATCTCCTACTTGGTCAGAACTGGTTCTATGCCATGACCACCATAGCATCTACAGTCTTCCAGATTGTACAATTTCCTCATGAAGGGAAAATTGTCACTATTGATCAACTGGATTACTATATCCCAGACTCCCATCCGAACTCCACCAATACCGTCCCGTTATTGGATCAACCTCGGTACCGGTTCCAAGACATAGGTGTTGGTCTCATGAAGGATTCTTCCCTCATTGGAGTTTTTCCAGAGCTGGGAGCCCATCTTCAACCAGTCAACATGATTTCATCGCATGTCACCCCTTTCGATGATTCATGGGTGAATCCGAGTCCCACTCAGATTCAAGGCTATGGCAATTCCATGCCTTTGAACAGAAACCTTGCAGCATATGACGCGATCCAATCAGCCACGGATTGGGTTGACTGTTCTACTGATCACACCATGGCACAGCTCTCGGCTGAAACTCATCCACACCCACCATTTTTTGATCCTCTCAACTTGATTTTTCCCACTGACGAATCAATCATGGAGGTTATGTGCGGTGATGAGCCACCATGGGGAGATTTTCATCATCGATCTTCATTCCCCACCATTCAGTCACTTGAGCCTGATACCAAACCCAACGCTTCACTTGGGATGGTTCAAACCAAGTTCCCCACTTCCCTCGAAGAGGTATTTTCCGAAGGAAACTTGGCCAATCTTATGGCAACCACTCCCATTGATATTTCAGTAAAGCCTGGTATCGTGGAAAGCGTACACATTGGCAAAACATGTACTCCCCTCGAAACGGAGTTCTATAGTGCCTACTTTAAAACTTTCCATGATGTTTTTGCTTGGAGTTATGAAGAGATGCCAGGAATTGACCCCTCGATCGTGGTCCACGAAATTCCAACTTTCCCTAGCGCCCGACCTGTTCGGCAAAAGCTTCGACCCGTTCATCCTCGTAAGGCAGCCGCCATTAAAGCAGAAGTTGAAAAACTTTTGCGTGCTAGTTTTATCTATCCTGTCCCATTGACAGAATGGGTATCCAACATCGTTCCCGTAGCCAAGAAACAGGGAACGATTAGAGTCTGTGTTGATTACCGTGATTTGAACAAGGCTTGTCCCAAGGACAACTACCCAACTCCATTTATCGACCAGATCATCGATAACTGTGCCAGAAGTGTTATCTTTTCATTTATGGATGGCTTCTCTGGCTATAATCAGATCGATATCCTCCTAGCCGACCAGCACAAAACGGCCTTTATCTGCCCTTGGGGGATCTTTGCATATCGAAAGTTACCTTTTGGCCTGAAAAATGCCGGGGCAACTTTCCAACGGGCGATGTCCTACGCATTTCATGACATCAAACATATTGTAGAGCCATATCTTGATGATCTTCCCGCTTATTCTCGGACTCGGGAAGACCATCCAGACCACTTGAGTGCCATTTTCGAAAGGTGCTGGCGCTATAATTATACGTTTGAACCCGCATAAGAGCGTTTTTTGTGTAGAAGCCGGAAAACTGTTGGGCTTCATAGTCTCCAAAGGCGGGATACGTTTAGATCCTGCAAAGGTAGTAGTTATTTTAGCCCTACCTTCACCTACCAATATTCCAAAACTTCAATGTTTGCAAGGGCATGCAAACTTTCTATGCCATTTTATCTGCAATCTATCCGAGATAACAAAAGGCTACATGCGGCTTCTCAAGAAGAATGTTCCCTTCATCTGGGATGATGAAGCCCAACGCTCCTTTGACAATTTAAAAGGCAGCCTTAACCAGAGATCCTGTGATTCAACCCCCCGATTACACACGGGACTACATTCTTTATCTCGCAGCCTCGATTTCCACCATTGGTATGGTGCTGGTCCAGGAAGACCAAAACGACTTAGAACATGTGGTATACTATCTCAGTAAGAGTCTTCTTGACTCAGAAACCCGCTATTCACATGTTGAAAAACTGGCTCTGGCAACAGTATTTGCTGTCCAGAGATTCCGCCATTACATCTTACTCCGCCGGACCACTGTTATAGCCGACTTCAACCCAATGTATTACATCCTCACACGTCAAGTGCTTGGGGGCAAATACTCTCATTGGATTGTCATCCTTCAGGAGTTTGACTTGGAGTTTGTCAAGGCTAAGTCTAAGAAGTCTTTGGTCTTCGCGGAATTAATTTGTAACTTGGCCCGTGCTACTGAGAAATCCGAGCCTATTGATTTTATTCCTGACGAATCATTGTTCCTCATTAGCACGTCTGATCCGTGGTACGGAGATATTCTTTTATATCTCCAAACCCAACGCTTCCATCCTGACCTCACTCGCGACGAATGGCGACGCATCCAACATCACGCAAAATACTACCTCATAGTCAACGATACTCTTTATCAACGTGGTGTCGACACCGTTCTCCGACGTTGTTTGACCTTAGATTAGGCGGAACGCATACTTAATGACTGCCACACCGGAGCATGTGGGTGGTCATCTCTCTGGGATGGCTACGGCCCAGAAAATACTGCGAGCAGGATACTTCTGGCCCTCAATTTTGAAAGACTGCATTGAAACAGTAAAGAAGTGTCCCCCATGCCAATTCTTTCATAGTAAAGCACGCTCACACCCTGCTCCCCTCCATCCTGTTATTGCCGTCGGCCCTTTCTCCAAATGGGGCATAGATTTCATGCACTGTAAGCCCACTTCAGCTGGGGGGCATAGCTATGTCATAGTAGCTGTCGACTATTTTACAAAATGGGCTGAAGCAATGCCTACGTATGCTGAGGACGGCAAAACAGCAGCACAGTTCATATTCAATCATATTATAGCTAGATTCGGTGTCCCACAGTCTATTGTGACCGATCATGGTTCCCATTTCAGGAACCATATGATCGAAGAACTAAGTGCCAAACTTGGTTTTCGCCATGAAAAATCAACCCCGTATTACCCACAAGCTAATGGCCAAGTTGAAGCCATTAATAAAGTCCTGAAACGAATGATTCAGCGCATTGTGCATACCCAGAAATCCAATTGGCACTCAGCTCTGTTCTGAGCACTGTGGGCATACCGAACCTCAGTGAAAAGTGCTACTGGGTTTACACCATTTCAACTGGTGTATGGCCTATAAGCCATTCTCTCGATTGAATGTGAAATTCCATCACTCAAGATAGCCATAGAGCTACTTCCACACACTACTTCCGAAGAGGAATGGTTTCTATACCTAGCTAAGCTAGATGAAACCCGCCGTGACGCTGCTTTGGCTAATGAAGCTCACAAAAAAATGCGTCAAAGCTCAATACGACAAATCCGTTCAACCTCGGATCTTCAATGACGGTGACCTCGTACTTACATATGATTAGATGCATGATAAGCTTGGAAAAGGTAAACTTGAATCTATGTGGTACGGCCCCTTCACTGTAAAACGTGTCTTAGAAAAAGGATCCTATGAACTAATCGATTGTGATGGTACTCCATAGGCACGGCCCCGCAACGGGCTATACCTCAAATGTTTCTACGTGTGAGGTTACCCTACGCGGGTTACTTGTTGTAGATAATGTACTTAGTTTGCTTTTGCTTTCTTTTTGGTGTGCGCGTGGACCTCATGTATCCACTCTTACTTTGACTCGTGACTTTATGTGCAGATGTCTACCTACTTTGGATTCGCCGACGGTGCAAGCCGACATACCCAGAATCTTGCTTCTGCAGCATGGGTAATCTATTCCCCCACTGGCGAGTTGATTTCTTCAGGAGCCAATTGTTTAAGGTCTTGCAACCAACAATATCGCAGAGTACCATGCAGTCATTGGTCTCTTGATGGAGGTTGCTTCACTCGGGATTGACTCCTTATCAGTCTTTTTAGACTCCCAACTCATGGTTTCTCATCTAAACCGTGTTTACATAGTTCGCGATCCTACACTACTTCGTTTATTTCAGAGAGTACGCCTCTTGAAACGATCATTTAATTTTATTACATATCAACACATACCGAGAGAATTCAATTGTATTGCTGATTCATTGGCTAATTACATTTTGGATTGGCATCTTGCCCACACATAAACACAACATAAAGAATAAAATAGGACAAGTCATTGTAAATATTTAGATCATAAATAGGTCCATATCACTGTATATAACAGTGTTTTTCAAAAATACATAAAGTTTGTGTCAAAGACAAAATTGGGGATCAAATCCCATGTACAAAATTTGGCCCTGAAAGCCTACATATCGTATACATGCCGCAAAAAGATCAAAAGACCATCTATGGAGATCTAGGAGGCCTATCATGTCCCGCATCGGACTCCTCCCACTGCTGGTGGTAACATACTACAGCTCGAACCACCTTGCGAATTAAGTCGACTGATACGACCAGGCACACCTACAGTATGCCGCTGGAAGTGGTAAGGGACATCATCCATCTGCATAGCAGGGATACCATGAGTCAATCCCTACAAGTTCTTCTCAATGTCCCGAACACCTCCTGCCTCGTTTTCATCCTCCTCCTCGTCAGGAGCGGCTTGACGGTCAACACCACCACGACGTAGTGGCGAGTACCCAGCTGGTCTCTGTGGTCCATGGTCTGCAACATGCATGCGAACATACATTAGACATCTTTTACACATTCTAAAAAAGTAATAAAAATTAAATATTCAAAAAGGAAAAAATACATATCCATGAAGGTCATAACCAGAGTCGTCCCAGTCATCATCCTCTGGCAGTGCCAAGTCGATGTCCTCACGGAAATCTACCCCTGAGTAGGGATAGTCATCAATCATAACTATCTGCTCCTCTAACCAGGAGAAGAAGTCCTCGCCAAAGGCTAGCCGCTGAGGTCCCCCCGAGGCGTCCAGCGTAGTCACTCCATCGAGCCATCCATGGCTCGGTAGGTGGATGAGGGCACATAGATATCTGTGGACGTAGTAATGGCACCCTCGCCAAAAAGAAAGTGACCAGGATGCTCACATAGCCAAATTGGGAATTTTTTCCCAATCCTACACTTGTGCACTTGTTCCTTCAGATTGGACAACACCGCTTCACACCAGTTAAAAACTGTTCCCCCCATGCACTCTGCTGCGAGATTCACTTGTGTGCGGGATGCCTGATGTGGACTCATGCTTCCTGCTGCACGCGTGATAGTGAACAGTACAGTTTTTTACAGGAAGTTCTATGACCTCCTTTATGGCCACCTTCCCACTTTTCTTATTTGAACCCTGATGACAATACCGAGCAATCAAGTCATCTGTACTTGATTCTGAAGCTGAGTATCCAGTGAAGTTCACCCGGGCCCCTCTTTTAGAGAGGCCCGTGAGGAAATAAATATCCTCGAGTTGGATTTCAAGAACATGCTCTCCCACTCGAAAAGCTCGAATGTCAGGGGTCCCACAATTGGACGAGATGAGTGCGAAGCCTGGGTTGCTGACGAATCCCTTTGGTTTTAAAGAACTTTAGCAAACCACATTCTCGCAATGCGGTCACGGTTGGTAAGTCATTTTCAGTTGCAAAATCATCCGCTTCATGCTCTCTTTCTTTCCAGCTTACCATTTTGCTCCGAATAAGCTGCAAAACCCTGCAAAAGATCAAGCAAAGCAGTTAGTAACTATTTAGCAACTTACTTCCAACAGAAAATTGGAAAAAATTTGATTTCTTGAACTAAAAATTCACCTCTATCGCGTCTGAGAGACATTCTACCGCACGGCAGTCCACACTACCGCGCCTCGGTTTCGAGATCCAGTGCGGTACTGTTAGACAGTACCGCGTTTTTCGATAGAGCACCCACGCGGTAGTGTGAAGGGCGATTCTTGCCCAAAAGGGCTCACTCAAAAATCAAATTTTTCCTGGTGAAAGAAAAAATTTCTTACATAAAATGAAAGAGGGGCTCAAGAACTCTTACCTAGCACAGACGGCTGTCGAAATGGTGTCCTAGAACTCCTAGTATGGATCCTTGAAATCTTGCTCCTAAATAGGTGAAAATTTCTCCTTTGGGTAAAAAACACAAATGAATAGTAATTTCTATTTTTAACTATTCCTTATATAGCATTTTCAAATATTTTTTTTCATTATTATTTTAAATAGTTAAAATAAACCCTTGTTCACATTGCTAATGTCCGGTTTTTGAGCATTTATTGACAGGATCCTTGGTAAAAATGCGATACATTCACACTGGTGTTTATTCATGATTTGACCTTCATTTTGAGCATACTTTATCTTTTTTGTGCTCTGGATTTAAAACGTGAAAAAGATTCCAAGCGCTTTTACACCCGTGTCGTGCTTGTCAAACTCAAGTAAATGGTGTCGAGTACGGTCAACTTTACTCATGCTGGTTAAACGATGAGGAAAGTATTATCCTGGTTGTATTTTATTCTTTTTTCGGACCAGAATAATCAAAAATTACGAAAAAGACCATAGGAGTCCATAGTTAAGCTATTTTCAGACTCCCTAAAATTGAAAAGATTGCCAAGTGATCTTGACTCTTTCACACTTGTAAAAGTATTTGAAAGGTCGGCTATTCGGTGATAGGTTACCCCTTTTTTCGGCCCGTCTAGACTATTTACGAGAAAGGTATACCTCAGTCAATCTCGGCTGGGAGAGTTCTCTCGGGAATTGTTTTACACTTTTTTCGGGATCGAGGGACTAAATTTTATGAAAAAGTACATTATGGAGCTTCCTTTAAGTTTTTCAGGCTCTCTAAATATGAAAAACTACCGAGTTTTCCTTCCTTGGACTCGTTAAAATGTTAACATCGAAGGACCCACTTTGGGACGAACCCCTCCTTTCGCAGGTTCGTAAAACATGTGAGATTGGACTCATCCATGAGATGAGCTACACCGAGCATCTGTTATCCTCTTCAAGCTCGCAAAACAAGAAAGAGGTACTCGTCCATCATGTCGGGGAAATATGGGGGGATAAGTCGAGTTTATTTATGGCAGCTTGTCAGTCGTTACCTTTGAACATGGCATGTGTCCGTCTCTTGTCTATATTCGGTATCCATTTTTCACTGAGTCATGGTCATCATCATGAGTCGTCTCCCTGGCCATGAGTCCACTCATTCGGTGTCTATCCTCTATTTTTTCAATAATCCCTGCTACCAAGTCCTGTTACATGCCGTTATATGTTCAAAGGGTTGCATTGTTTCGAGTCGTTCATTGTGTCAGGCCTCCGCTGTGTCGGTACATACTCCATTTTTTCATCATCTTATCGTCTATGCCAATCTCGTGTCGATGATGTGGAAATCATTATGGCCCACCTTCGACGAGTCTATTCCTGTCGACACCAAATCACTATCCGGGAATTAGACTTAGAGATCAACCGCTAGTGCCTTGGTACCTGCATTCCTCAATGGTAGGTTTCCTCGTGTTTGACAGTAGGTTCACATCATTGACCTCTGATCAAGCGATCTCTCGGATGCTCGACATCAACTCATTTATTCGCATTTCGTTGAGATGTACTATTGATACCTTGGGAATCATCGTCATCATTGGTGATCTCCCTCGCATTTGTCAACGGTTCACATCATTGACCGGTAATCAAATGGTTTCTACCATGTTCGACTTCAACACCTTGTAATCACATGGCTAGATTCCTACCTTTTGCGATCGGGTAGAAGACCCTGGGCGCACCTCTATATTTTGATTACGTCCAGGTTGCGATGGAGATGTCATTTGTATTGTCACACAGATCCACTTATTGTATTGGTCGTGGCCGTGTCATTATTGTCTCATGGATCTACGATTGTTCATAGTAGCCATGATCTGTCCACAGTTTACATCATCTCAGTACTCATAAATCTGCAATGTATTGGTCGAACAGCCATGCTTTGAGTCATTTCTTTCCGAGCATGGGGATGCCCGCCTCGGTGGTATATCTAACACTTTGTTTCTGTTCCAGCTCAGTGTCGCTCTCCTCGATGCTATCTCTGCACACTCTATTCGTAAAGTCTTTCGTCCATCAGTCCCTTCTGACCTCACACTTTATGGGGCATCTGTTATACCTCCATGTTTCACAGTGTCGCATCTCCATCACAAAACGAGTTGACGACACTTTCCCTACTATTTTAAACCATCCAGAAGAGACAGATGATGAGTCAACCTTGAAGGTGAATCTACCCTGACAAGTTCTGACCCACCTAAGACTTTATCTACACATACTACCGCGCCTTGCTCATTTATCAAAACGCGGTACTAGACACTACCGCGCTATGCTTTTTCCCCCAAAACGCGACAGTACTAGCGTTGTGCTAAGACTGCAGAGCGCGGTACTCTTTTATTAGCCTTTTTCCCTTGGCTTGTGGGATTTTGGATTTTCGAAGATAATGGAATATTGGGGTCCCTGATTCGATCTCAACTCATTTCCTTCGATTAGAAACCCTGATCCACTTATCTCTCCCTAGATCCACCCATCTCTCTTGTTGGTTAACCTCACCATTCACTATAAAAGAGAGGCATTCCATTGGGAAAGAGGAGGACTCTTTGAGAGTACCAAACTTATGGTCTTACAGCATTGTGGAGATAGCTAGAGGAGAAGATAAGTGGATCAGGGTTTCTAATCAAAGGAAATGAGTTGAGATCGAATCAGGGACCCCAATCTTCCATTATCTTCGAAAATCCAAAATCCCACAAGCCAAGGGAAAAAGGCTAATAAAAGAGTACCCGCGCTCTGCAGTCTTAGCACAATGCGGTACTGCCGCGTTTTGGGGAAAAAGCATAGCGCGGTAGTGTCTAGTACCCGCATTTTGATAAATGAGCAAGGCGCGGTAGTGTGTGTAGATAAAGTCTTAGGTGGGTCAAAACTTGTCAGGGTAGATTCACCTTCAAGGTTGACTCATCATCTGTCTCTTCTGGATGGTTTAAAACAGTAGGGAAAGTGTCGTCAACTCATTTTGTGATGGAGATGCGACACTGTGAAACATGGAGGTATAACACTATCCAAACGCTTGTCTTTGTAGTTTCTCCAATCTCCAAGCCCTCACAAATGAACCTTTCAAAATGGAACCAAGACACAAGAATGCACTATTCTCTAGCAACTTGAAACATGATTTGGAATCTAAATCTATGAAAGATACAAATCATATCATTAAAACAGAATTAATACAAATGATTTGGGGAAACAAGACAAGTTATTCCATTACAACTTGAAGAATACTTACAAAAGGTGCTTGATGTCCAAGCCAATCCTCTAGCTCCAAGTGTCTTCTCCTCTAGCTGTCTCCACAATGCTATAAGACCATAAGTTTGGTACTTCTCAAGAGTCCTCCCCTTTCCCAATGGAATGCCTCTCTTTTATAGTGAATGGTGAGGTTAACCAACAAGAGAGATGGGTGGATCTAGGGAGAGATAAGTGGATCAGGGTTTCTAATCGAAGGAAATGAGTTGAGATCGAATCAGGGACCCCAATCTTCCATTATCTTCGAAAATCCAAAATCCCACAAGCCAAGGGAAAAAGGCTAATAAAAGAGTACCGCGCTCTGCATTCTTAGCACAACTCGGTACTGCCGCGTTTTGGGGAAAAAGCATAGCGCGGTAGTGTCTAGTACCGCGTTTTGATAAATGAGCAAGGCGCGGTAGTGTGTGTAGATAAAGTCTTAGGTGGGTCAGAACTTGTCAGGGTAGATTCACCTTCAAGGTTGACTCATCATCTGTCTCTTCTGGATGGTTTAAAACAGTAGGGAAAGTGTCATCAACTCGTTTTGTGATGGAGATGCGACACTGTGAAACATGGAGGTATAACAGATGCCCCCTAAAGTGTGAGGTCAGAAGGGACTGATGGCCGAAAGACTTTACGAATAGAGTGTGCAGAGATAGCATCGAGGAGAGCGACACCGAGCTGGAACAGAAACAAAGTGTTAGATATACCACCGAGGCAGGCATCCCCATGCTCGGAAACAAATGACTCAAAGCATGGCTGCCGACCAATACATTGCAGATCCATGAGTACTGAGATGATGTAAACTGTGGACAGATCATGGCTACTATGAACAATCATAGATCCATGAGACAATAATGACACAGCCACGACCAATACAATAAGTGGATCTGTGTGACAATACAAATGACATCTCCATCGCAACCTAGACGCAATTAGAATATAGAGGTGCACCCAGGGTCTTCTACCCGATCGCAAAAGATACGAATCTAGCCATGTGATTACAAGGTGTTGAAGTCGAACATGGTAGAAACCATTTGATTACCGGTCAATGATGTAAACCATTAACAAATGCGAGGGATATCACCAATGATGACGATGATTCCCAAGGTATCAATCGTACATCTCAACGAAATGCGAATAAATGAGTTGATGTTGAGCATCCGAGAGATCGCTTGATCAGAGGTCAATGATGTGAACCTACTGTCAAACATGAGGAAACCTGCCATTGAGGAATGCAGGTACCAAGGTACTAGTGGTTGATCTCTAAGTCTAATTCCTGGATAGTGATTTGGTGTCGACAGGAATAGACTCGTCGAAGGTGGGCCATAATGATTCCCACATCATCGACATGAGATCGGCATAGAGGATAAGATGATGAAACAATGGAGTATGTACTGACACAGCGGAGGCCTGACACAATGAACGACTCGAAACAATGCAACCCTTTGAACATATAACGGCATGTAACAGGACTTGGCAGCAGGGATTATTGACAAAATAGAGGATAGACACCAGATGACTGGACTCGTGGGCAGGGAGATGACTCATGATGATGACCATGACTCAGTGTAAAATGGATACCCAATATAGACAAGAGACAGAAACATGCCATGTTCAAAGTTAACGACTGACAAGCTGCCATAAATAAACTCGACTTATCCCCCCATATTTCCCCGACATGATGGATGAGTACCTCTTTCTTGTTTTGCGAGCTTGAAGAGGATAACAGATGCTCGGTGTAGCTCATCTCATGGATGAGTCCAATCTCACATGTTTTACGAACCTGAGAAAGGAGGGGTTCATCCCAAAGTGTGTCCTTCGATGTTAACATTTTAACGAGTCCAAGGAAGGAAAAATCGGTAGTTTTTCATATTTAGAGAGCCTGAAAAACTTAAAGGAAGCTCCATAATGTACTTTTTCGTAAAATTTAGTCCCTCGATCCCGAAAAAGTGTAAAACAATTCCCGAGAGAACTCTCCCAGCCGAGATTGACTGAGGTATACCTTTCTCGTAAATAGTCTAGACGGGCCGAAAAAGGGGTAACCTATCACCGAATAGATGACCTTTCAAATACCTTTACAAGTGTGAAAGAGTCAAGATCACTTGGCAATCTTTTCAATTTTAGGGAGTCTGAAAAGAGCTTAACTATGGACTCCTATGGTCTTTTTCATAATTTTTTATTATTCTGGTCCGAAAAAAGAATAAAATACAACCAAGATAATACTTTCCTCATCATTTAACGAGCATGAGTAAAGTTGACAGTACTCGACACCATTTACTTGAGTTTGACAAGCACGACACGGGTGTAAAAGCGCTTGGAATATTTTTCAACTTTTAAATCCAGAGCACGAAAAAGATAAAGTATGCTCAAAATGAAGGTCAAATCATGAATAAACACCAGTGTGAATGTATCGCATTTTTACCGAGGATCCTGTGAATAAATGCTCAAAAACTGGACATTAGCAATGTGAACAATGGTTTATTTTAACTATTTAAAATAATAATGAAAAAAGATATTTGAAAATGCTATATAAGGAATAGTTAAAAATAGAAATTACTAGTCATTTGTGTTTTTTACCCAAAGGAGAAATTTTCACCTATTTAGGAGCAAGATTTCAAGGATCCATACCGGGAGTTCTAGGACACCATTTCGACAGCCGTCTGTGCTAGGTAAGAGTTCTTGAGCCCCTCTTTCATTTTATGTAAGAAATTTTTTCTTTCACCAGGAAAAAATTGATTTTTGAGCGAGCCCTTTTGGGCAAGAATCGCCCTTCACACTACTGCGTGGGTGCTCTATCGAAAAACGCGGTACTGTCTAACAGTACCGTGCTGGATACCCAAACCGAGGAACGGTAGTGTGGACTGCCGCGCGGTAGAATGTCTCTCAGAAGCGGTAGAGGCGAATTTTTAGTTCAAGAAATCAAATTTTGTCCAATTTTCTACTGGAAGTAAGTTGCTAAATAGTTACTAACTGCTTTGCTTGATCTTTTGCAGGGTTTTGCAACTTATTCGGAGAAAAATGGTAAGCTAGAAAGAAAGCGAGCACGAAGCGGATGATTTTGCAGCTGAAAATGACTTACCAACCGTGACCGTATTGCGAGAATGTGGTTTGCTAAAGTTCTTTAAAACCAAAGGGATTTGTCAGCAACCGAGGCTTCTCACTCATCTCGTCCAATTGTGGGACCCTGACATTTGAGCTTTCCGAGTGGGAGAGCATGTTCTTGAAATCCAACTCGAGTATATTTATTTCCTCACGGGCCTCTCTAAAAGAGGGGCCCGGGTGAACTTTACTGGATACTCAGCTTCAGAATCAAGTACAGATGACTTGATTGCTCGGTATTGCCATAAGTGTTCAAGTAAGAAAAGTGGGAAGGTGGCCATAAAGGAGGTCATAGAACTTCCTGTAAAAACTGTACTGTTCACTATCACGCGTGCAGCAGGAAGTGTGAGTCCACATCAGGCATCCCGCACACAAGTGAATCTCGTAGCAGAGTGCATGGGGGGAACAGTTTTTAACTGGTGTGAAGCGGTGCTGTCCAATCTGAAGGAACAAGTGCACAAGTGTAGGATTGGGAAAAATTCCCAATTTGGCTATGGGAGCATCCTGGTCACTTTCTTTTTGGCGAGGGTGCCATTACTATGTCCACAGATATCTATGCACCATCGTCCACCTACCGAGCCATGGATGGCTCGATGGAGTGAATACGCTAGATGCCTCGTGGGACCTCAGTGGCTAGCATTTGGCGAGGACTTCTTCTCCTGGTTAGAGGAGCAGATAGTTATGATTGATGACTATCCCTACTCAGGGGTAGATTTTCGTGAGGACATCGACTTGGCACTGCCAGAGGATGATGACTGGGACGACTCTGGTATGACCTTCATGGATATGTATTTTTTCCTTTTTGAATATTTAATTTTTATTACTTTTTAGAATGTGTAAAAGATGTCTAATGTATGTTCGCATGCATGTTGCAGACCGTGGACCACAGAGACCAGCTGGGTACTCGCCACTACGTCGTGGTGGTGTTGACCATCAAGTTGTTCCTGATGAGGACGAAGATGAAGACGAGGCAGGAGGTGTTCGGGACATTGAGAGGAACTTGCAGGGATTGACTGATGGTATCCCTGCTATGCGGATGGATGATGTCCCTTACCACCTCCAGCAGCATACTGTAGGTGTGCCTGGTCGTATCAGTCGACTTCTTCGCAAGGTGGTTCGAGCTATAGTATGTTACCACCAGCAGCGGGAGGAGTCCGATGAGGGACATGATAGGCCTCCTAGATCTCCATAGATGGTCTTTTGATCTTTTTGCGGCATGTACACGATATGTAGGCTTTGAGGGCCAAATTTTGTATATGGGATTTGATCCCCAATTTTGTCTTTGACACAAAAGTTATGTATTTTTGAAAAAACACTCTTATATACAGTGATATGGACCTATTTATGATCTAAATATTAACAATGACTTGTGCATTTTATTCTTTATGCTGTGTTTACGTGTGGGCAAGATGCCAATCCAAAATGTAATTAGCCAATGAATCAGCAATACAATTGAATTCTCTCGGTATGTGTTGATATGTAATAAAATTAAATGATTGTTCCAAGAGGCGTACTCTCCGAAATAAACGAAGTAGTGTAGGATCGCGAACTATGTAAACACGGTTTAGATGAGAAACCACGAGTTGGGAGTCTAAAAAGACTGATAAGGAGTCAATCCCGAGTGAAGCAACCTCCGTCAAGCGACCAATGACTGCATGGTACTCCGCGATATTGTTGGTTGCAGGACCTAAACAATTGGCTCCTGAAGAAATCAACTTGCCAGTGGGGGAATAGATTACCCATGCTACGGAAGCGAGATTCCGGGTATGTCGGCTTGCACCGTCGGCGAATCCAAAGTAGGCAGACATCTGTGCATAAAGTCACGAGTCAAAGTAAGAGTGGATTCATGAGGTCCACGTGCACACCAAAAAGAAAGCAAAAGCAAACTAAGTACATTATGTACAACAAGTAACCCGCGTAGGGTAACCTCACGCGTAGAAACGTTTGAGGTATAGCCCGTTGCGGGGCCGTGCCAATGGCGTACCATCACAATCGATTAGTTCATAGGCTCCTTTTTCTAAGACACGTTTTACAATGAAGGGGCCGTACCACATAGATTCAAGTTTACCTTTTCCAAGATTATCATGCATCTGATCATATGTAAGTACGAGGTCACCCTCATTGAAGATCCGAGGTTGAACGGATTTGTCGTATTGAGCTTTGATGCGTTTTTTGTGAGATTCATTAGCCAAAGCAGCGTCACGACGGGTTTCATCTAGCTTAGCTAGGTATAGAAACCGTTCCTCTTTGGAAGTAGTGTGTGGAAGTAGCTCTATGGCTATCTTGAGTGATGGAATTTCACATTCAATCGGGAGAATGGCTTTTAGGCCATACACCAGTTGAAATGGTGTAAACCCAGTAGAACTTTTCACTGAGGTTCGGTCTGCCCACAGTGCTAAGAACAGAGCTGAGTGCCAATTGGATTTTTGGGTACCCACAATGCGCTGAATCATTCGTTTCAGGACTTTATTAATGGCTTCAACTTGGCCATTAGCTTGTGGGTAATACGGGGTTGAGTTTTCATGGCGAAAACCCAGTTTGGCACTTAGTTCTTCGATCATATGGTTCCTGAAATGGGAACCATGATCGGTCACAATAGATTGTGGGACACCGAATCTATCTATAATATGATTGAATATGAACTGTGCTGCTGTTTTTCCGTCCTCAGCATACGTAGGCATTGCTTCAGCCCATTTTGTAAAATAGTCGACAACTACTATGACATAGCTATGCCCCCCGGCTGAAGTGGGCTTACAGTGCATGAAATCTATGCCGCATTTGGAGAAAGGGCCGATGGAAATAACAGGATGGAGGGGAGCAGGGTGCGAGCGTGCTTTACTATGAAAGAATTGGCACGGCGGACACTTCTTTACTGTTTCAATGCAGTCTTTGAAAATTGAGGGCCAGAAGTATCCTGCTCACAGTATTTTCTGGGCCGTAGCCATCCCAGAGAGATGACCACCACATGCTCCGGCGTGGCAGTCATTAAGTACGCGTTCCGCCTCATCTAAGGTCAAACAACGTCGGAGAACGGTGTCGACACCACATCGATAAAGAGTATCGTTGACTATGAGGTAGTATTTTGCGTGATGTCGGATGCGTCGCCGTTCGTCGCGAGTGAAGTGAGGACGGAAGCGTTGGGTTTGGAGATATAAAAGAATATCTCCGTACCACGGATCAGATGTGCTAATGAGGAACAATGATTCGTCAGGAAGAGAATCAATAGGCTCGAATTTCTCAGTAGCACGGGGCAAGTTACAAATTAATTCCGTGAAGACCAAAGACTTCTTGGACTTAGCCTTGACAAACTCCAAGTCAAACTCCTGAAGGATGACAATCCAACGAGAGTATTTGGCCCCAAGCACTTGACGTGTGAGGATGTAATACATTGGGTTGAAGTCGGCTATAATAGTGGTCCGGCGGAGTAAGATGTAATGGCGAAATCTCTGGACAGCAAATACTGTTGCCAGAGCCAGTTTTAAAACATGTGAATAGCGGGTTTCGGAGTCAAGAAGACTCTTACTGAGATAGTATACCACATGTTCTAAGCCGTTTTGGTCTTCCTGGACCAGCACCATACCAATGGTGGAAATCGAGGCTGCGAGATAAAGAATGTAGTCCCGTGTGTAATCGGGGGGTTGAATCACAGGATCTCTGGTTAAGGCTGCCTTTAAATTGTCAAAGGAGCGTTGGGATTCATCATCCCAGATGAAGGGAACATTCTTCTTGACAAGCCGCATGTAGCCTTTTGTTATCTCAGACAGATTGCAGATAAAACGACGTAGAAAGTTTGCATGCCCTTGCAAACATTGAAGTTCTGGAATATTGGTAGGTGAAGGTAGGGCTAAAATAACTGCTACCTTTGCAGGATCTAAACGTATCCCGCCTTTGGAGACTATGAAGCCCAACAGTTTTCCGGCTTCTACACAAAAAACGCACTTATGCGGGTTCAAACGTATATTATAGCGTCGACACCTTTCGAAAATGGCACTCAAGTGGTCTGGATGGTCTTGCCGAGTCCGAGAATGAGCGGGAAGATCATCAAGATATGGCTCTACAATATGTTTGATGTCATGAAATGCGTAGGACATCGCCCGTTGGAAAGTTTCCCCGACATTTTTCAGGCCAAAAGGTAACTTTCGATATGCAAAGATCCCCCAAGGGCAGATAAAGGCCGTTTTGTGCTGGTCGGCTGGGAGGATATCGATCTGATTATAGCCAGAGAAGCCATCCATAAATGAAAAGATATCACTTATGGAACAGTTATCGATGATCTGGTCGATAAACGGAGTTGGGTAGTTGTCCTTGGGACAAGCCTTGTTCAAATCACGGTAATCAACACAGACTCTAATCGTTCCCTGTTTCTTGGCTATGGGAACGATGTTGGATACCCATTCTATCAATGGGACAGGATAGATAAAACCAGCACGCAAAAGTTTTTCAACTTCTGCTTTAATGGCGGCTTCCTTACGAGGATGAACGGGTCGATGCTTTTGCCGAACAGGTCGGGTGCCAGGGAAAGTTGGAATTTCGTGGACCACGATCGAGGGGTCAATTCCTGGCATCTCTTCATAACTCCAAGCAAAACCATCGCGGAAAGTTTTAAAGTAGGCACTATAGAACTCCGTTTCGAGGGGAGTACATGTTTTGCCAATGTGTACATTTTCCACGATACCAGGCTTTACTGAAATATCGATGGGAGTGGTTGCCATAAGATTGGCCAAGTTTCCTTCGGAAAATACCTCGTCGAGGGAAGTGAGGAACTTGGTTTGAACCATCCCAAGTGAAGCGCTGGGTTTGGTATCAGGCTCAAGTGACTGAATGGTGGGGAATGAAGATCGATGATGAAAATCTCCCCATGGTGGCTCATCACCGCACATAACCTCCATGATTGATTTGTCAGTGGGAAAAATCAAGTTGAGAGGATCAAAAAATGGTGGGTGTGGATGAGTTTCAGCCGACAGCTGTGCCACGGTGTGATCAGTAGAACAGTCGACCCAATCTGTGGCTGATTGGATCGCGTCATATGCTGCAAGATTTCTGTTCAAAGGCATGGGATTGCCATAGCCTTGAATCTGAGTGGGACTCGGAATCACCCATGAATCATCGGAAGGGGTGACATGTGATGAAATCATGTTGACTGGTTGAAGATGGGTTCCGAGCTCTAGAAAAACTCCAATGAGGGAAGAATTATTCATGAGACCAACACCTATGTCTTGGAACCGGTACCGAGGTTGATCCAATAACGGGACGGTATTGGTGGAGTTCGGATGGGAGTCTGGGATACAGTAATCCAGTTGATCAATAGTGACAATTTTCCCTTCATGAGGAAATTGTACAATCCAGAAGACTATAGATGCTATGGCGGTCATGGCATAGAACCAGTTCCGACCAAGTAGGAGATTGTAATCCAAAGGTACATCTACGACTTCGATGTGTACGGATACTGTTTTTCCCCCCCCAGTTCAACACCGATTGAGGGAATGAGTCCATATGGTTGAAAACCATGTCCATCAAATGCCCTGAGAGTAGTAGGAGAAGTTGTGACCTCGGGTGAGCCTAAGGCTCTCCAGCAGTTCAAAGACATAATTGACGTGGAAGCACCCTCATCTAACACAGTGCGATGGATGACATTTCCATGGATTTTTGTATGCACCTAGAAAGCTAGCTGGTGAGAAAGCCTAGGTTTAGCGTGCTCCAAGTTAAACATGATGGAGTTTGAAGTATCTGGGTCCATTGCCCCCAGTGCTGAAAGTAGGGTTCTACACTGCATGGGGTAGTGTTGGAGAACCTCGAGAGTCGACATGACGCAAGGTGCTTGAGCCAAATCCTCAACAATGTTGTAGTTTTGGGAAGCTCACGCATTAGGATTGAATGTCACCTTTCGAATAGTGCCCTTGGGTGGGTGTAGCACTGTGTCTGTCAGCGGTCTCTCGATATGGAGATGACCGGTAGGAGGGGAAATAGGAATCGGATCTTCAATGGGAGATTTGCCTTTGGCTATCTCCGATTGTTTGTTTGAACTTGGGGGGTCGTCATACGTCTTTGATCGAGTGGTGATATTAATCTCCTCATTACTTGTCATTAGGATTTCACGGTTTGTGGACGTCTCTCCGCGGGTGGGATTGGTCGGGTTGTCCCCTTGTGGGGTTTCTTGGGCAACCATCTGCTGTTGCTGTTGTGGGAAAGGGTCAGTTAACACTGCCGGGCGAGAGGATCCTTTAACGAACTTGTTGACCTCGTCCTTGTAGGGACAGTCACGCATATAATGATCATCTTGACAAATCAAGCAGGGAAACTTAGCTTTCCGATGTGGTTTCTGGTCATTCTGGGGAGGTTGTGGCTTGGGGTTCTCCTATTGGTTCTTCTTGGGTTTGCCACAATTGTTTTTCTTCTTTCCT
The DNA here is from genome assembly GCA_027924585.1 of Larix kaempferi. Taxonomy (NCBI): domain Eukaryota; kingdom Viridiplantae; phylum Streptophyta; class Pinopsida; order Pinales; family Pinaceae; genus Larix; species Larix kaempferi. The sequence goes on from BSBM01000541.1 coordinate 16,759,366, forward strand.
CCGGATGGTTGTGACGTAGATTGAACTGCGTTCACTTCGGAGGAGACAGCAGGAGAGGTGGAAGCTTTTGAAGCGGACTGGGTAAAAGCGGGGGAAGCAGAAGCTTGTTGTCCTGTCGAGTTGGTAGCAGGCTGAGCCTTGACTGAACCGACAACACCATCAATGGGTGGTTCAGTAGTAGGCTTTGTTGGATCAGTGTGAATGCGGGAGGCATGTGGAAGAAGTTCATGTAAAGTACCGGATTGAGTATATACTAAATCCATGTACTGTGCTGCTGAGATGGCTTGTTCTTCTGTAACCGGCCCGCGCATAGTGATGTCTCTGGCTATGGGAGGAAAAAAGGATTTTGTGAACCAATCAGCAAGTAGCTGATCGGGAATAGGTTCCTTGATTAACCTACGGCGTCTTCGCCACTCGTGGATGTGATCCGAAATATGTGTAGAAGTGGTTTGACGCAGTGAAGTTAGCAGTTCTATTCCAGTCTCATACCGGATGGGGAGCTGGAAATGTGTCAGAAACTGCATAGCCAAAGTGTTGAAATCACGAAAAGAGTGTTGTGGCAGCTCGATGTACCATTTTGCTGCCGTTCCGGTAAGCGTACGTTAGAAGAGCCGAAGTCGGATGGAATCATCCATCAAGGAGTTGGATGAACACCAAAGATGGAAGGTCAACACGTGGTTCTTGGGGTCTTCCCCGGGCTTAGCATCGAACTTGGGAATGTCCGATGGTAGTTTGGCTGGAATAGGTGGCCAATGAGGTTCATGCCATATAGGATCGCTGATAAGTCTCGACAAATCAGGTAAGTCAAGTGTGGCCAAAAAGGGAAGTTGACGGTTGGTCTACGGTTATGAGTAATAACCATGTGGTGTAGAGAACCCTGGAGGGCCCTGCATAGCATACTGCTGTGTGTTATACCCATATGAGTTTCCCGTGGGATACTGCTGGAAGTTCTGCGGATAGTAAGCCATCTGGTTAATCGGTTGATTGTAGGAAACCGGTTGGTAAGTGTTCTGCTGAGTGGGTATGGTACCCTGTTGTTGTTGATACCTAGGAATGGTTGTTGTTCCTTGTTGGGGAAAAGTTCCTTGGAATTGTTGTGTTCCAGGGATGTTTCCACTATACTGTGTAAGTGGAGGATTTCCCATAGCAAGATTGGGGGGTGGATGCGACGGTGGTGTCCATGGAAGGCTCATTTCTGCTTGAGGAGCGAGTGGGAATTGAAGTGAGGGGTTCCATGGAGTTGTAGCAGCTGAAGGGTAAGGGAAGCCAGAATTCAAGTTGGGGGAAATCTGAGATTGCCCCCCAGCTTGGTTCCAGTTTCCAAAAAATGAGTACCCCCCACTTTGTGGGATTTGAAGATCCCAAGAAGGAAGCATGCCTGGCAGGGATTGTTGAGAGTAAGGCCCGGTTGGAACACCGGAATAATGTTGCCCACTGCCAGGTGGATTGTACATACCGAACTGAGTAGACGTTGCTAGTTGGGAAGCTTGTTGGATCGAGCCAATAGGTTGTCCACCAGCAGGTAGGTTGGATGGCCCTATATGAGGAGGCTGTTGACTGGGAACGGGGTTCCTAGCAAAAGGTTGTCCTCCAACTGGTTGGGTTGATGGCCCACTAGTTGGAGGTTGTTGACTTGGAACAGGGTTCCCAACAAAAGGTTGTCCACCAACTGGTTGGGTTGATGGCCCACCATGGGGAATTTGGTAGTTAGAGTTGGGGACCACTGTTGTCGGTTATCCACCTCCTGAAATAGTATAAATAGTGGACGAAGGTGATCCTCCGGTCCAACCAGAAGATCCAACAGTGTGACTAAGCGTTCTCCTGCCGCTGGTCAAATATGATAATGTGGATTGGCCAACGGCACCAAAGGTACCGATTTGCGGAGGGGGTCGTCCATATCGAACAGGTGAGGACGGGGAAAAAATGGGGTTATCCCTCATAGAATGTGCACCAAAGATAGGTGATGACAACAAATGCGGGGAATTTAGCCCAGGGGTATCGGCATCGTCCATAACGTGTTGACTGTCAGGAGGACCCTCGAAAACTGGGTCCGAGTTTATGTCCTGGAAAAGGTTTTGGGGATCCGGCAGGAACCTAGGTATGGTAATGTCCGAAGGTCCTGCGCCGTCTGCAAAGGAGTGACGAAACTCCATGCTAGACGGGATGTTGGGATCCCCGTAGTCAGAAGGAAGAGTATCAGGGGGATATCAAGAAGCTGATGAGAGCATTTGCTATGTGCTGCATCTAAACCGTACAAATGCTAACAGGGAGTTCGCTAGACTAACCATACTAGACTGGATGGAAGCCATGATTTCGTGTCCCGGAGGGAGGTTGGGTAGACATATAGTACGAGGTACGTTGCTAGAAGAACTCATTTCCTGCGGGTGAACACTGGGTGACGTAGTGATAACAGGCAGAAGGTCCGCCTGGGAAGTGATGAAACCATAATCAGGTTCAAAGGGTGTGTCAGGAAGTCAAGTATCTTCAACGATTTCAACGTACCCGCCTGGGATTGAAATCAAACCAGGTATGTCCTGGTCGGACCCTTCTATGGTGCCAACAGATCCGTCTGTATCATTGTGAAAAGTGTCTGATGGACGGGAAGTGTTGACATCCGGTAGAAGGATGACCTCTAGTCTAGTACTCTGGGTTGTGCTAGGTTCAGCTGCTGTAACTGTGTCCACTGTAACAGATAAATCTGGAATGACAGTGGGTGAGGTGACAGTGGAAGTCTCAGACATGCCAGTGGTTGCAGAAGCTGCAATAGATTCTGAGACTGTGCTGTGTGTGGCAGTTATGGGCGTAACTGAAGATGTTGTACGTATCGGCAGTGGAATGTTTCCTCGACCAGCACCGCGGCCAGGAGGAGCAGGAATGCGTGATGCAGGCGGACCAGAAGTCCATGGCGGTGGTGGTGGTGGAGGGCTTAGGCCTTGTTGTCTTCGTGATCTTCGTGGTTGATCTGACATGATGACAGGAAAATGAAAATCGGGGGCAGTATCGTAAACAAAGAACTCAAAAACTCTAATGCAGCCGAGTGTGCAGAAGAGGAGCTAGAAAAAGCAAGGCTCACAGGCCAAAAAAGTAAGCTCTAAAATCTATACTGAGACCGCTGTCTCAATAAGTGAGCTGATGCAAAAAATGGCCAGAATGCCAACAAGCAGTCCCTACAAAGAAAAAATGACCCTCTATGAAGATGAGACGCCAAGCAAACTCCTAGCTAAGAGATGGAGACCTCAACAAGCTGTATCCTTCGCAAGGTGATGAAATCCAAGTCGAACAATACAACATGAGAGACCGATATAAGAAGGATATCCCTCTACCGAAAGGGATCCTGGGTAAGAGAGCCCTAGTAGAATAGATACTAAGCTACCTCGTTCATGACACGTCGAAAAAGGTTTTGGGCACTTCAACCTTCCGAAGAAGACAGCGATCGATGTTTCCTTAGGGCTAAGTGGAGTGCGGTATTCCACAGAGTCCGTCCGGTTCTCAATATCGCGGCCGTTTAACCCCTGAAATTTAAAAACAGTCAAGAGGCCCCTCCACAAACTAGCTGTGACCGTGTCAATAAGTACTAGAGGATTTTAGTTCCCTAAAGACAATGACTATGTCTCAGATGAAAATGACAAGGGGGGAATTATTTTGATTCCTATCCCCGGTGTCCTACCTAACTACCAAATTCTTTTGATTTCCTCAAGTGAGGTTAAAGTTGGTTTAATTAGGGTGATTAATTTTAGTGGCTGTCTTACTCAATCAGGTAGTGGACGTGAAACTTGATGGTGTTATGACGACTCAAACCATGCAAATGAGAATGAATAAAAAATAAGCCTTTGTCTTCGATGAAATCTAGCTAAGGAAGGGAGAGAGTTCTTCGATCAAATATGCATGAAATTTTTCACAAGCAAACATCAAAGCAAGAGATTTTTTCTTTTTGATTTATAAACAAATCCAAACTGAAGTAAACACTCTTTTCAATGTACTGATTCTACAATCTACAATGCTTCTACAATGAGAATTTCTGTGGCAAAATCAATGGTGCATTTCCCTATGCAAAATACTGATAGACTTTTTCAATTTAAACAACAAAATTGCTCTCAAATGATAACTTTTTGATTACTGAAAATGATAGAAATAATATGACTGTAAAAGTTACAGGGTTCAGTAATAGAGAACAGTGGTGTTGAGTTGGTTATGGTGAAAAAATCAAGTGAATGCAATCAAACTGGAAAAATGACCAATATTTCAAAAATGCCACTAATTCAATCAACAATCAAGCTCACAAACTGGGTAATAAGCACACCATGCAGACTGGAAATTAACTAGGATGTTAACAGGAAACAGTAGATATTACCTAAGGTAGAGAGAGACTCAGGAAACCAAGCAAAGATAAAAAATTTAAAAAACTTGCAGACACTACCACGGGCAAAGGTCTGACTGAAGCGTGGCACTGTGACAGTACCACTCTGGTACTAAGGAAGAGAACTCGGTACTACCGTGCTGGAGGCAGTTCAGGGGGCGCAGTACTGTGACAAGGTAAGGAAAAAGCGCAACTTGAGAAAAGAAAATGAAATTTTCAGGGTTGTTGCTGACCCAGGGGACTCAGTGATCAAACAGGGAGAATAATACAGCGAGGAGGGGTGAATAAAGGTAAAAAAGGACCAAGATTCGAACTGGTTTGAAGTGCAACAAAAACTCACAATCAAAAGATAAATGACAGTGAACTGAGAAGTACGAACCCCTCCTTTCTCAGGTTTGTAAAACATGTGAGATTGGACTCATCCATGAGATGAGCTACACCGAGCATCTGTTATCCTCTTCAAGCTCGCAAAACAAGAAAGAGGTACTCGTCCATCATGTCGGGGAAATATGGGGGGATAAGTCTAGTTTATTTTTGGCAGCTTGTCAGTCGTTACCTTTGAACATGGCATGTGTCCGTCTCTTGTCTATATTGGGTATCCATTTTTCACTGAGTCATGGTCATCATCATGAGTCGTCTCCCTGGACACGAGTCCACTCATCCGGTGTCTATCCTCTATTTTGTCAATAATCCCTGCTGCCAAGTCCTGTTACATGCCGTTATATGTTCAAAGGGTTGCATTGTTTCGAGTCGTTCATTGTGTCAGGCCTCCGCTGTGTCAGTACATACTCCATTGTTTCATCATCTTATCGTCTATGCTGATCTCGTGTCGATGATGTGGGAATCATTATGGCCCACCTTCGACGAGTCTATTCCTATCGACACCAAATCACTATCCGGGAATTAGACTTAGAGATCAACCACTAGTACCTTGGTACCTGCATTCCTCAATGGCAGGTTTCCTCGTGTTTGACAGTAGGTTCACATCATTGACCTCTGATCAAGCGATCTCTCGGATGCTCAACATCAACTCATTTATTCGCATTTCGTTGAGATGTACTATTGATACCTTGGGAATCATCGTCATCATTGGTGATCTCCCTCGCATTTGTTAACGGTTTACATCATTGACCGGTAATCAAATGGTTTCTACCATGTTCGACTTCAACACCTTGTAATCACATGGCTAGATTCGTATCTTTTGCGATCGGGTAGAAGACCCTAGGCGCACCTCTATATTCTGATTGTGTCCAGGTTGCGATGGAGATGTCATTTGTATTGTCACACAGATCCACTTATTGTATTGGTCGTGGCTGTGTCATTATTGTCTCATGGATCTACGATTGTTCATAGTAGCCATGATCTGTCCACAGTTTACATCATGTCAGTACTCATGGATCTACAATGTATTGGTCGGCAGCCATGCTTTGAGTCATTTGTTTCCGAGCATGGGGATGTCCGCCTCGGTGGTATATCTAACACTTTGTTTCTGTTCCAACTCAGTGTCTCTCTCCTCAATGCTATCTCTGCACACTCTATTCGTAAAGTCTTTCAGCCATCAATCCCTTCTGACCTCACACTTTAGGGGGCATCTGTTATACCTCCATGTTTCACAGTGTCGCATCTCCATCACAAAACAAGTTGACGACACTTTCCCTTCTGTTTTAAACCATCCAGAAGAGACAGATGATGATTCAACCTTGAAGGTGAATCTACCCTGACAAGTTCTGACCCACCTAAGACTTTATCTACACACACTACTGCGCCTTGCTCATTTATCAAAACACGGTACCAGACACTACCGCGCTATGCTTTTTCCCCAAAACGCGTCAGTACCACATTGTGCTAAGACTGCAGAGCGCGGTACTCTTTTATTAGCCTTTTTCCCTTGGCTTGTGGGATTTTGGATTTTCGAAGATAATGGAAGATTGGGGTCCCTGATTCGATCTCAACTCATTTCCTTCGATTAGAAACCCTGATCCACTTATCTCTCCCTAGATCCACCCATCTCTCTTGTTGTTTAACCTCACCATTCACTATAAAAGAGAGGCATTCCATTGGGAAAGGGGAGGACTCTTGAGAAGTACCAAACTTATGGTCTTACAGCATTGTGGAGATAGCTAGAGGAGAAGACACTTGGAGCTAGAGGATTGGCTTGGACATCAAGCACCTTTTGTAAGTATTTTTCAAGTTGTAATGGAATAACTTGTCTTGTTTCCCCAAATCATTTGTATTAATTCTGTTTTAATGATATGATTTGTATCTTTCATAGATTTAGATTCCAACTCATGTTTCAAGTTGCTAGAGAATAGTGCATTCTTGTGTCTTGGTTCCATTTTGACAGGTTCATTTGTGAGGGCTTGGAGATTGGAGCAACTACAAAGACAAGCGTTTGGATAGAAGGTTAGTTAAACTTCTTCTACTCTTTCTAGCATTTTAATCTTGAGACGTTTGTTAGATCTAGGGATTCAAGGTAGCATTTGTTTTGACTTGTTTCTTGCTTTAGAGTTAGTTTCAAGTCTGCTTTAAAGTTAAGAGAGTTTTGGCTTATCCGTAGGACAAAATTCTACATAACACCTATATGTCCAAAATTTCTCTTAAAAAACATCATTAGTGCATGGGAAAACAAAGACTATAAAGTGTCTAGATTCAAATGCTCATGATAGCAGCAAACAGTTATTTCTAAAGTTAGAATTACAGGTTAATTCCATGGATTCTTTACCAGAAAGTGATAAAATCTTCAAGATGATCAATTTCAACCAGAGAACCATTAGAATCATTAGAATTAAAAAGTTAACAAGCATAAATCAATACGAATAACATATAAAGAGCTAAGAATCATAATTGCATTTTAAGTCCATAAAAATTTAAAAAAATAAGAACACATAGGGAACCTTGATTGCAACTTAGTATGAATCCCTAACATGTAATTTGGAGAACCAAGTAGTGTAATGAATCTATTGTCTACATTAACTATTCAACTCTTACACCATGAACACTAATTGGAACCCATTTGAATGACACATTAACTTTCTTAAACAACATATGCAAACTAACACAAGCAATTAAACATTACATAGTGCTGAAAACAAGTTGAACATGACTAGAATAACCCATATAAGATTTATGTAGAGATGCACAAAAACAAAAATGAAAATGTTGCATATCCAATAGATTGAAAAATGAAGGATAAATTCCATACAAAGTTTAGTACAACCATTTGGCTAGCTAATACCAATGGCCAAAACAATAAAATCCATTTGCATAGTGAAAATTTATTCCATAAAGTTAAGGTGACAAATCATCATCGTGTATGCATATGCTTGATTTTCTTCATAATCCTCATTCAATATATTTTCATGACCATGAATTACATTCTCTATCTCAGTCTCTTCATTGAGAAGATAAGTTCCCTCCTCAAACACTCTATGGCCATCTTTAGCTTCTTCTTCCAATGTTTCTTGTAAACTATTACACTTACCATCGACCATTATATCAACATATTGCATGAATTTTATTTTTGAACGAGGCTCCATTTGAATGACATATGACCATCTTGGGATTGTTACATCATCAATTAGAAATGCTTGGCTAATTGGAAGAGGGGAAACATATGGCTCATTGGTCTTTGATAAGATTTGACATGTATTTGCACGTAAAAATCCATACTCATCATGTTGTATTGCAGATGGTTTGATCCATTTACAATTTAATAATATAGGACTAGTTTCACCATAATCAATTTGAATAATTTCTTGAATGAATCCAACATAGAAGTTCTTTTCAGTGTGGTGATGTAATTTAGCACTAACAATACAATCACAATTTTCCTTTCCTGTGTCCTTTTCTTCCACTCTTAAATGACTACCATAAGCCCACATGCCATTGAAACGAGAAGCCCATATATGTGGAGGTCGTGAAAGCTCAATTTCCTCGATCATTATATCTTGACCTTGTTGTTGTACATCATTTATTGCATCAGTAATCCAATCATAAAATTTTGGGAAAGAACCACCTCCAATATTCAAATCCTGAAGTCTTTGCTTTCGAGATGGATGCGTCCCTGTTTGAATCTCTTCTTCATTTTTTCTACATAGAATATGAACATACAAGATAGTAAGAGTGGTAATAATTTATCTATTAGATGAAATTAAATAAATAAATTATCATGTAAAAAATATTTCACCTGTGCCACTTATCAAATGAGGATGTGTTTTGAAGAACATAGGCATGTATCGCAGTTCTTTCTTCATTTGATAGCTTGAAGCGATGTCCATTTCCTTCCAATACTTCACCTACAACTCTCTCATCTTCATCATCATCCCATACACGTTGATTGACACTGCTAAAATCCTTCATATATTCTGAGTAAAATCCTATGTCCTCTTGCATTAAATATCCCTCACACATGATACCTTTTGGTTTTTCCTTATTACGAACAAACTTTTTCAGAACCTTCGTATATCGTTATATAGGATACATCCATCTTGTTCTTATTGGACCACAATGCTCTAGATCTTGTTCTAGATTTATAAGAAGATGCATAGAAATATTGAATATTGTTGGTGGAAATTCTCGGTCCAATAAGAAAAGGACTTCAACAACCTCTCCCCTCAAATTATTGTTAGAAAAACAGGATCGCAGAGCAATAACAATAAACAGAAATGAAAATATAATCACACATACACATTACAAGAGAGACACAGATATATCGTGGTTCACCCAACTTGGGCTACGTCCACACTGAATTTTCCAGTCCTTATTATTATTACCGTCCAGCAAGGTGAAGGGATACAACCTACAGCACAACCGCTGCACTTCCTCTTCTCTGTTTCACAATCTCTCTCCTGATCTCAGAGATCTTTACAATGCATAAAACCTAATACATCATCAACCCTAGCCGCATTACAATGTCTTTATTTTATAAGGGAAATACAATGGGAAAATACCACGGGATACCCAAAACCATGGGCCCGCAAAACAACCCCAAAAATTTTCTTCGGGGGCATTGCCCCCGAACCCCCGCCGGGGGACCGCAAGCCCCCGGACCCCCTAGCTAGGGGGGATGGTCCCCCCTTGGAACCCCGTGGGGGGGCGATGCCCCCCCACACCCCCCTGCTGGGGTGACTGTACAGTCGACCTACATATCATATAAAACTGGGGTACAAACACGGCTGATACAATATCATCTATGAGACTAGAAGATCTGGCTCCATAACCAACAATCTCCCACTTGGAGACTAATCACAACAACTCCACCGCTACTGCACTTGCTGGACTTGGACTTGGAAAATTTCTCCTCTTCACCTTCATGCTAGAAAGCCAATTGAAACTGAGCACGAACTCAGTTTCTCTCTGGTCACTACCTTTGTGAACATGTCTGCAGGATTCTGGCTAGTATGTATCTTTTCCAGCTTCGATAGTTCATCTTCCAGAACAGAGCGTATGAAATGGTACTTGAGCTGTATATGTTTAGTCCTGGAATGGAATGCTGAGTTCTTTGCAAGGTGAATGGCACTCTGGCTGTCACTATACAATCTGCTATCCTTCTGCTTCTTACCCACTTCCTCCATAAACCTCTGCAACCAAATCATCTCTTTACTAGCCTTTGTAATGGCAATATACTCTGCTTCTGTTGTTGAAAGTGCAACAACCTTTTGTAGTTTCGAAATCCACCTTACTGTTGTTCCACCTATAGTAAACACATACCCTGTGGTAATCCTCCTGCTATCCTTGTCACCTGCCATATCTGCATCAACATATCCCTGTAGAACAGTGTCTGAACCTCCAAAACATAATGCCTCAACGGTAGTACCTCTCAAATACCTGAGAATCCATTGTACTTCCTTCCAATGTTCTTTAACTGGATTATTCATATATCTGCTCACAACTCCCACTGCATGTGCAATATCTGGTCTTGTGCACACCATGGCATACAACAAGATGCCAACTGCTAATTGATAGGGAATCTTGGACATGTAATCTGTCTCTTCTTGGGTCTTGGGACACATTTCCTTACTTATACTGAAATGGCTAGCCAAAGGTGTACTTACAGGTTTTGCATTCTGCATTCTGAACCTCTCTAACACCTTTTGTATGTACTCACTTTAAGACAATGTCAATTTGCGATTTTTCCTATCTCTCGTTATTCTCATACCAAGGATTTTCTTTGCAGCACCCAAATCCTTCATCGCAAATGAATTAGCTAGCTTCCTTTTGAGTACATTTATATCCTGCATGTCAGACCCTGCAACAAGCATGTCATCCACATACAATAATAAGATAATATATCTTCCATTGTCTAGCTTCTTGAAATAAACACAGTGGTCAGAATGACATCTACTATAACCTTCTTCTGTCATAAACCTGTCAAACTTTAGATACCACTGCCTTGGAGCTTGCTTCAAGCCATACAAGCTCCTTTTCAACTTGCATACCAGATCCTCCTTACCTTTGACCTCATACCCTTGTGGCTGCTACATATATATTTCTTCCTCCAAATCCCCATGGAGGAAGGCTGTTTTTACATCTAACTGTTCAAGATGCAAATATTCTATAGCCACTAGACTTAAGATAGTCCTAATTGAAGTCATCTTAACAACAAGAGAAAATATTTCATCAAAATCTATACCTTTCTTCTGTTCAAACCCCTTTACAACAAGTATGGCCTTGTACCGCTTCTTACCTCCTTCTTTTTCTTTCAATCTGTAAATCCATTTGTTTTGCAATGCTCTTTTACCTACAGGCAACTGAACCAGATCCCAAGTCTGGTTTCCTACCAATGAGTCCATCTCCTCATTCATGCCTTGCTCCCACTTCTTTCTAGTTTCCACCTGCATTGATTCTTCATAACATTCTGGTTCACCAGAATCAGTCATCAATAAGTAATACATTGAAGGAGAGTATCGTTCAGGGAGTCTACTTAACTTGGTAGATCTTCTTACAATTGCAGGATTTTCAGGTACTTGCTGCTGCTCTTGATTTTTTGGCACCTTCGGAACTTCATTTTCTTTAATTTCATCAAGCACTATGTACTCTGTGTTTTCCTTTTCCTGTTTCCTTCCCTGCAACTGATCTTTATACATGACCTTTTCATTGAATATCACATCTCTACTCCTGATGATTTTGTTATTTTCATAATCCCATAAATGATAACCAAATTCATCAACCCCATATCCAATAAATGTACATTTCTTGGATTTAGCTTCAAGCTTCGTTCTATTTTCTTTATCAATATGGACAAATGCGTCACAACCAAACGTTTTCAGAAATGAGTAGTTTACCTTTTTATCTGTCCATGCTTCCTCTAGAATACCACCATCCAAAGCACTTGAAGGTCCTCTGTTTATTAAATAAACAACAGTATTTACAACGTCCACCCAAAACTGTAAGGGAAATACTGCATGCAGTCTCATACACCTTGCACGCTCCATGATCGTTTTGTTCATCCTTTCTGACACACCATTTTTCTGTGGTGTTCCTGGGACTGTCTTCTCTCTACGAATCCCATGGTATGAATAGTAACTATCAAACTCCTTGCCGCAGTACTCACCTCCATTATCAGATCTGAGACACTTCAATCTTTTTCCTGTCTCATTCTCAACCAAAGCTTTCCACTTCTTAAAAGTAGCAAACACATCAGATTTCTGTCTAATGCAATAAACCCAAGTTTTTCTAGTTGCATCATCAATAAATGTAACATAATAATGAGGGCCACCAAGAGATTGTACTTGAGCTGGTCCCCATACATCTGTATGCACAAGCTCTAATTTTTCATTCTTCTTCTATTTCCCAACCCTGAGAAATCTGACTCTCTTCTGTTTTCCATAAACACAGTTTTCACAGAATTCCAAACTTACCTGCTTCAGATCCGGCAGCAACTTCCTTGAGTGGAGAATCTGCATCCCCTTCTCACTCATGTGGCTAAGCCTGTGATGCCACAATGCTGTATCTGTTCCTATGGAAGCTAAAGAGATAGAATGGCCAGTATTATGAGGACATAAATACAACGTACCTACTCTGTCTCCTTTCGCTATCACCATTGATCCTTTAGTGATCTTCCACCACTTTTCTCCGAACATAGATAGACAACCGCCATCTCCCAACTGCCCTGTTGAGATCAGATTTCTTTTCATAGCAGGAATATGCCTAACTTCTTTCAACAACCAATCAGTTCCATTCTTAACTTTTATCCATACCTTACCCATTCCAACAATTTTACATGGCTCATCATCACCCAATAAAACATGTCCAAAGTCACCAGGAACATACTCATGAAAGTATTTCCTATGGGGTGTAGCATGACATGAAGCTCCTGAATCTAATACCCACTAATCACTAGTATTACCTAATGCAAGAATCAAAGCATCTTGTAACACATCACCTGCTACATTTGCTTCCTGGGTAGTTTCTTTCTGTGGATCTCCTTTCTTCTTTAGAGATTTGTAGTCTTTCTTCAGATGTCCTTTCCTTCCATAGTTCCAACACTCTATCTTTCTCAGTCTGGACTTGGATCTGCCCGTTTTAGACTTTCCATGATTACCTTGGCTCTTTCGTCTCTCCTTTTGTCTTCCCCTGCTCTCCATGGTCAACGCATTACCTGATGTCTCACCTGTGCTTTTTCTTCGCATTTCCTCGCTAAGAATAACACCAATAACATCATCAAATTTCAAGGTGTTTGAACCAGAGACAGAGTTACTTATAGCCATGACCAAGCTATTCCAGCTTTCTGGAAATGAACACAAGATTAGAAGAGCCCTAACCTCATCATCAAAGTTCACACTTACAGAACTTAGCTTATTTGTAACCATATTAAACTCATTTAAATGATCAATAACAGTTCCACCTTCAGACATCTTCATATTAAATAAATGCTTCATTAGAAATACCTTGTTGGAGGCCGAGGGTTTTTCATACAGCTTACCCAATGCACTCATCAATTCCTCTATTGTCGTTTCTTTTGAGATATTGAAACCCACCGACAAAGCCAGGCTCAATCATATTGTTCCCAGAGCCTTTCTATCAAGAACCTCCCATTGTTCGTCCTTCATAGCCGTCAGCTGCTTTGCTTTTCTTCCCAACGGTAGGAATAGATCCTTCTGGTACAGATAGTCCTCCATTTGCATCTTCCATAACCCGAAGTTTTGGCCGTTAAACTTCTCGACCTTAAACTTTCCTTCTTCTGCCATTTCTCCCACTCGAACCAGAAACCCTAGCTTCCTGTGGGTTTAACTGCGAAATAGACCTTTGGCTCTGATACCAATTGTTAGAGAAAAGGATCGCAGAGTAATAACAATAAACAGAAATGCAAATATAATCACACATACACATTACAAGAGAGACACAAATATATCATGGTTCACCCAACTTGGGCTACGTCCACACTGAATTTGCCAGTCCTTATTATTATTACCATCTAGCAAGGTGAAGGGATACAACCTACAGCACAACCGCTGCACTTCCTCTTCTCTATTTCATAGTCTCTCTCCCGATCTTAGAGATCTTTACAATGCATAAAACCTAATACATCATCAACCCTAGCCGTATTACAATGTCTTTATTTTATAAGGGAAATACAATGGGAAAATACCACGAGATACCCAAAACCATGGGCCCGCAAAACAGCTGGCGAACCTCGTGGGGGGGCGATGCCCCCCCACACCCCCCCGCTGGGGTGACTGTACAGTCCACCTACATATCATATAAAACTGGGGTACAAACACGGCTAATACAATATCATCTATGAGACTAGAAGATCTGGCTCCACAACCAACAATTATCAAAATTTTAAGGATCTAGCACATGCAAACTCATTCTCTTCAATATTAGGCCCAAATTTATAATTTCTAATCTTGTCCCTTTTTCCAAACTTGATATGACCACAATAGGTAAAATATCATCGATTATGACATGATAGTCATGGGTATTGAGGCCTCTTAAACTATTATTATCAGTTTGGCTTCTAATATTACTACTTACATATCTAGTAGGAAAGCGAGTCCGAGACATCAACTTTAAGAATTGTGCACATTGTTCCTTTGTCCACACATAAGGAGCAATAGGATTTCTATATTTTCCATCACCAAATTTTTCAACTCAAAGATTTCGACAAACTTTAGTTCTTGAAGGTCTAGGCACGATGAGATTGTATCATATGCACCAAAAAGAGTTTCTATAATAGCAAAAGCTATGTTTTTCTCGGTATGCATAAAGTCAACAATATTTCTAATGGCTATATGCTTAAGTATGACAACTTATAGAATATGCACAATCGTTTTACACCACTATCATTAAGTGGATCATTTTTACTACCACAAATTCCACCATCCTTAATAAACTGCATTCTTTTTTCTCCATTCTCAATAATGTAATCACTTGTTATTTCCAATGGTGCTTCATGATTCTCTTCCTGACCATTGAAACGTCACTTTTGTCGATGATATGGATCTTCCATTTTAAGATAAGCACAATTTCCACAATAAATGCACTTTTGTAGACTAATTGAGTCCCTCACAAAACCCTTAAAGATGCAAGCCAGACATCCATGGTATCCATGAACATTGAGACTAGTCAATGTGCCATATGCAGGAAGATCGTGTATCGTAAACAATAAAGAAGCTCTTAAAGTGAATTGGATTGAATTGCCATCCCTTAAAACTTGAATTGCTTCAATTCCTTTCCACAATTATGCTAGCTCGTTAAATAATGGCTCTAAATAAACATCAATTGTATCTGAATTCACACTTTTCTTTCCTAGTATAATTAATGACAACATCAAGAAAAATGGTTTGGTTGCTAACCATGTAGGCAAGTTATAATTTATTAAAAAAATTGGCCAATTTGACCATTTAGTACTCTGATCCAATAATGGATTCACACCATCTAGAGATAAACCCAACTTTACATTATGAGGATGTTGGGTGAAATCAGGCCATCTATTGTCAAATTCCATCCACATATTAGAATTAGCCACAAATCGTTGTTTTCCATCAGTGCTCTTATTTTGGGCATGCCATTGCATAAGCTCATCAATGTCTCGACATCTGTACATTCGAAGCAACCGTGGGATTAGTGGAAAGTGCCGAAGAACCTTTCTAGGAGATGACTTTGATTTCAACCCTAGTTTCTACCTCCCTTCTTTACATTTCGGACATTCAGTCTCACTTGCAAGAATGTTTCGAAATAATACACAACCATTCACACATGTGTGGATGTTTTCATACCCTAAGCCTAGCTTAGTGATTTGTGCTTTACATGCTCTACGTTTTGTTGGAAATGTGGAGTTAGGTGGTAACAACTCATGTAAAAATGCCAATAACTCATCAACACTCTCATTTGTCCAACCCTGCACTGTTTGCAAGTTAATAAGTACAAGGATTATTGTTAAATGACTCAACTTGCAAGTATCATACATAGGTTTTGAAGCATCCTCCATCCACTTCTGCCAATCATTCTTGAAACCCTCATTCAACATTCTATCAACTTCAATCCCTTCATCTAAGGTTCCTACTTCTCGATCTATGTTTGTTGCCTCTTCATTTATGTTTGGCACCTCTGCATCTCTCATGCTATGCAATTGTATCCTATCTGGATAAAGGTTTTGAGGGAAAGGGCTTCTACCGCTATGACTAGATTTTAGCATGTGTTCATAAATCACTTGTCCTTTTCTCATCCTCCCACCACAACAAACATTACATGGACATGCATATTTAAGCAAGCTCTTTGCATCGGCTATTCTCTCATCGTATGCATGGTATTCAACTATTGTCAAAATTGGGTGTTGACTCATCTTCAATTTTCTGCATTCAATTATGAAAATGATATGTTAACTCTTACTTTCCACTCTTTTCATCTATCTCGTATTGAACTGAAATGCATCAAAACCAATTCATAGAGAAAAAAAGCAATGGATCAACATTAATCATAAATCATTTTCAAATTTTATCCATTAAATTTGATGAACATGGTGCCAATAAAAAATATAGTATTCTAGCATACTAATAAACTGGTATCTTTTTTTTCCAGGGCTATTCTCGCCTTTCAAATGAAATGACATGTCTAGGTGAGAGATTAGAGGAACTCTTGTCTCATATTTTAGAGCTAGAAAATAAGTTGTCTGATTCTTGTAGTTAGGGGCATCTTCATTGACGGGGTTCAGATGTTGGTTCTTTTGGAAATAATCCTAGTGGTGTGTACTCAAATGGAATTACCAATGGATTTGGACCATCTCCTCCAGTGTTTGCTTCAAATACTTCAGGAACAGGGTTAGATCCTAACATAATTGAGGAGGTCTGCTCCATTATTTTACAACTAGAGCAGACATACCAGCAATGATATTGTTGAAAGGTACATAAGCTTCTCTCTAGTTGAATACTTTTGTTTTTTTTCATTCATTTGCAGGCTCTTTGCACTAATGAAATTTAAGGTTCTTTCAAGCTTACAAAGCATGTACTAATCACTTGAACAGTGGAACATATGATCAACAAGATTTTTTAAAGACACAAAGGAATTTATGTGTTTTAATGTCTACTAAAATTTAATTAGCTAATAGCCTTTACTACAAGGACAAGACTATCTAAATTTTCATGTCATTGAACAAGTATGAAAAGGAAATATATCATGTGTGATTTTGTAGGTTGTGTACCATCATCCAGTCCCAGCCCCAGCTATGTTTATAAATTTAAAGCTGTATAGAATCCATCCATCCATGGCCCTAAGTGTAAGGAATCTATCCATTCATACTCTAGTTTCCGTGCCTTTTCCCTTAACATATGTCCTTAGTTGTATTCATTGATGCTTGGTCTACTTGTCCCCTCCTAGTGTTCTAACTTTTTGAGCTATGTTTATTTGTGCTTTGCCTTGATTGGCTTTTTCCTTCCTATAGGATTTTAACTTTCTTTGTTATATATGTCTTACCTTATTTTCTTGTTTTCCTCTTTGCAACTTTTCTCTTATTCACTTGCCCTTCTATATTCTTCCTCTTTAATCTGGATCTAAGCTTTAGTGTCTACTCTTGTTTTCTTCCCTTTTGTTGGAGGGGCCTAGGTCGGCTTGTCGACTAGCCCCCCGCCCGACCATCTGCAGCACATGTCGATAGGTTGTGTCGACTCGTATAGGTCGGGTCGGCTAGTTAGACCGATAGACGGTTATGTAACCATATTAATATATATATATATATATATGTTGTTGAGATGATGTAGAGGCTAGATTGGTTCTATGATTGTACTCTGCTCTTGCTTGTTAATATAAAGGCTTGTGTTCTCTCTATCTATGTCGTCTCTTATATTTGTGTCACTGTGTATGTTTGCTTATAATCATGTAGTGTATCTATGGTAACCACATGAACATTGGGATACAACATCTGGTTCTGTTACCGGTTGATGCATTGAAGAAATAGCAGCATGACCTATGATCTCAGAACATGAGATTAGAGATTGGTGGGAGAATAAAATCGTGAACTATTTGCAGAACTATGCACGACAGAACAAGCTAACGATTAGCCAAGCGAGAGATCGATTCTTCTTCGAGACCCATGAGAAATTTGTAGAATCCATACCGACCACCTTGAAGAAATTTCTGGATGAAAATACCAGTTGATGAAGCAGAGAGGAAGCTGTTGTCGAAGCTGATCAATGGAGGACGCACGAATCTATCGGAGTGGTGCAAAAATATTGCAAACAATTTCTGTGAAGAACAGGCGATTGAATACTGCGTCTCGGTGGATGAAATAAGAAGAAAGTTCTTCACCAAATTAGCTGATCAATTTCTGTGTTCTTTGCCGACCCTACTGTTCAAATTTATGATCGACAAAGGCGTTGCACATATTGTCGAGACATGACCATTGCTACTCCTGCCCCTTCCAAACTCTAATTGGAAGGATAAAGAACATAAGTGGGAAAGATTTGTAAAGGAGAACAAATGGGAATTTTTCTTGAACAAATAATGGTTTGCACTTCCCTAGTAATCTAGAAAACTTCGGGCCAGCATTGGGGGGGTGACGAAGCATGCTCTGATGTACCTCGTTTGATGGAAATCAACATATGCAAAGATGGCATGGCCAGTAGTGGAAAAATATCCGACAAAGACAAACTTTTGAGTCATAAAAGCACCCCAGATATCCAGAAAATTGAAAGAGAAAAGAGGAGGCAACGGTGTGAAGAGCTGCAGGAGTAGGCAATTGCACTCCAGAGAACACGAGGATCAAATGCCGCAACAGATGCAGAAGAAAATCTACCAGAGTCAAGCTGAGCCCGTGATGATCGGGGGTGTCGAAGAAGACCTGTTGCTGATGGATGAAGACTTGTGGATAGAGGGTGGTAGAGCTCTCCAAGTTCAGATACCTGAAACAGTAACACCTCCTTCTCCATTTCATTTAACACAAAGTGTTCGAGTGCAAGAAATTGTCGAAGAAAATCTTGGACTCCATGCTAGTCAGGCCGGAATTTGGAGTCCTCAAAGTGTAGAAGGTGATGATATTAATAGGTTATTGATTCGTCGACCGGAGGTAGGAAATTGGGTGTCTTTTCAACCCGAATTTTCAAATAGAAGCTTTCATCTAGTGTACTCAGAGCATGAAGAAGCGTCCCCCCTTCCAATACCAAATTTGAGCAACTCGGCAAGTACGTCGAAAATCCCGAGATACAGTGAAATCCCATTCGGGCATAACTTTAACTGGATTTCGATAGAAGTGGTAGAAGAAGATAGACCAGGTGATACAGAAGAAGTTATAGTTACTAGTCCCGAGGATAGAGAACCTAGTCTGGAGAGATAGCTAATTCAAATTAACAAAGCACCAAGTTCTGATTATGGAAATAATCCACCCACACCACCATCAAATTCTCAAAATAATACACCACCAGACATGGCACATACAACATCACACCTTCCGTTCTACGAAGGTGATGAAGACCCGAGAAGACACTGGTTTGTGTGCGAAGCAATATGGACAGCTAATCAAATCACCAGCGAACAAAGACAGATTGCTTAGTTCATGGTTCATTAAGGAAAAGAGCACTAACATGGTACATGGGGTACATAGCAAAGTCACCAAATGAAACCAAGGCACAAATCAAACAAAGCTTTTTGGCCTTTTTCATGATCGAAGATGCGACATACCTGGCAGCAGAATGACTGAAGATGACAATCCAAAAGCCGATAGAAACTGTCAAGGAATACAGCAAGAGGTTTAAATATCTCTCGAGCAAATTGGATTATGAGATCGAAGAAAAACTGTTAATCAAATGGTTTATTTCCGGTCTCATAAATAAAATCAGAATACATGTCCGTCGACAAAGCGTTAATACTTATGCACAAGCACTAAAAGCAACACTAGAGATCGAAATGGATGATGAATACCCTCTAGTCTCTATGGAAAAACATGTCGACAAGGGCCTTGAAAGTATGGAATAGGATATCCGGAATATGACTCTAAAAGGACTAGAATTATGGTGTACAACATCTCGAACTTCAGGACATACCAAAGATTCTTGTCGAATTGAGGATTGGCGACAAGAAGTTAAACTCATTCAAACTAGATGTTTTTGCAATCTATGCAAAGAGTATAACTCACACACCACAAGCGATTGTCCATACAATATGAAAAATAAGAAAGCAAAATGGTGTCAAATTTGCGAAGTTAGTTCACATGCGATTGAAGAATGTCATTTGAATCTGAAAAATCGGAAAAATTATCATGCAGCGTACCAGACAAACTCTGTCGAGCAGTATCACGACAGAAATACAGCAAGTGATAGATTTGAGAGAAATGATGGAAGAAACAACCGGTACAATCAAAACAAGAATGACATATACCCAAAGTTTAATGACCATCGGTATGATCGGTGATATGATAGCTACAATAGATGCAGAGGATACCAGAATCGTGGTCGTGGTGGCGGTGGTCGCGGCATCCGACCTAATCGACCTGGTGCGTGTTTCACATGTCTCAGCGAGGATCATTGGCATGTAGAATGCTCGTATAAGGAAAGAACTGATCTTAAATTTTGTACAAAGTGTGGGGTAGGCGATCACTATTTAGAGGATTTCCCTACCATGATTGAGAAAATAAATAATAAAAAGAATGTTCATGTCTTATCTTGTATTTCAAAAAATGATGTGCTTCATACAAAAAACTTGCAAATTGTAACTAGGCAAGGCACTCACATTGGCCAAGATAAGCCACATATAAGTAGAATTGTCGATAAAGAGGATTACCCAAATCCTATAAAACAAAAATCTGTGTACAAAGACGCATCTGAGATATTTCATGAATTAGAAGCACATGAAGACAATGAAGAAAACCGACAGGAAATTCTCAATGAACTGTTCAGATTAATTTCAAACGATGAAGCTGTAAGAAAATTGATTGACCTATTGCATAAATTGAAAAATAAACATGTCGAGCAAAGACAAACTAAAAACATTTGCGACTAAATCAAAAAGAGAAAAATGATGCTGACCCATTAGTTGACCTCGATATAAATGGATATCATGTACGACAAGTCATACTAGATTTTGGATCCCAAGTGAATATCATGACTCGTGATACCTGGGACCAACTCGGTCTACCACAACTATAGGTATTGGGTATTTACCTAAAGCTTGCAGATCAAGGATTAATTGAACCGATTGGAGTATGGAAAGGAGTCGAAACTTCCATCAAAGGCATCACAACAAAAGTAGATTTCGAGATCATCACTCCTAAGGATGATGCGAGCTCTTTCCCATCCTTGGTCGGTCGACCATGGGGGTGAAAGATGAAGGCTTCAATTTCCTTAGACAAAAGTCACATCAAGTTGAAAGGCAATGGGCAGAAGGTTATCGTACCACTCTTCCCATCTCAGGGAGAACCATGTTCGGAACCTGCAGAAGTAGACAATGATATTCGACAACTTTATCGAATAGACAATAATGAAGATCGAATTGAACTGAATTCCCAGGGAGAACTTTACCTTGGAGACCCTATTTCACTCGGATATAATTCCGATGTGGAACTCTATGACTGGAAAATAGAGAATTATGATTTGCATGCAAAGGAATGGTGGACCGTCGAAGCTATCTCAAAGAAGCAAATAAAAGAGTGTCTTTCAATATCATATATGCCGAAGATATTTGAATGGAAAATGCGAGCATATCCAACACTTATTCCAGACAAAACTATGCAAACAAGTAATCCGACATTAAGATACAAAGAACGTGATTCACCTAATGTACATGTCGAACAGGTATCAGAACATGTCGGAGAGCAAGGCCAACTACAAATTCTAGTAGAGACATTCACTGGCCAAGCTGCGAGATGGTGGGACACCCATCAGTCAAAACTCCAAAGCTGGAATACTGCATCCACATTTTTTATAGAAAGGTTTGGAGGAAGGGAATTGATGACTCAGGCCAACATCCCTCTGTTTACACAGGGACAAGATCCTGAGGTCCACATCAACTGTTGCAAAAGAGAATGGAGAAAATTGGGCCACAAAGATGAAAGAGAATGGCCTCACCTATTCCCTAGAACACTTGATGATCTACCTAATAAATGGTACAAGATGGAAGAGGCAAGAGGAGAAACTTTCATTTGGAAAGATCTAAAGGAAAATTTTATTAAGGATTTTCAGTTTTCTCCATAGGATGAGAAGTCGGTCGAAGCAAGTAAAAGCATCAAAGAATTTATGCAACCAATAGAAACTTTAGCATTTGCAGAAAAGCAGAAGATTATGCATCGACCTACTACTTGCCTTAACATAAAGTTGACAGAAAGCCAGCATTCGACGAGACTAAATCTAGAAATGGAGAAATCAGTCGGAAAGAGTTTTCAATGGAGGCAGGGTCACCCCAACATGTCGAATCCTGTAAAAACAATTTTTAATGCAGAGATTGTCGAAAAGGAAGAACCTGAAAGGTTATTGGAAAAAGACTTTCCACCAGCATTCACACAAATCAAAGAAGGGGAAAGACCGATAGTGACAACCATGCACCAGAATGGATGGATGCGAAGATTAAAACAAAAGAGGTAGATATTTCAAATGATGACCGACCGAAAATGGAAAAGATTGGCGATTACTGGAATGAGGAACAAACAACATAAATCTCCAGTATGCTCAGAATTTCAAGATGTTTTTGCTCGAGATTATAGAGACTTGAAAGGACTTGTGTAGGAGATGGGTGAGATGAAAATTTATATTAAACCAGATGCCAGATCTGTAAATAAAAGACCCTACAAACTGTCTCATAAATATAAGGACATTGTTAAAAGGGAGATCGATAGTATGCTTGCGGCAGGAATCATATATCCTATCGACCAGTCAGAGTGGGAAAGCCCGATGGTTGTTCATCCAAAGAAACAAGATCCAATACGATTGTGAATCTGTGTCGACTTTCGTGAGATGAACAAAGTAACACTCACACACCCCTTTCCAACCCCTTTTGTAGATGAAATTATGAATGAAGTTGCAGGGCACGAGTGCTACTCTTTCATGGATGGATTTTCGGGGTACAATCAAGTACCTATTGCAAAGGAAGATCAGAAAAAGACAACATTCGTGTGCGAATTTGGGTCATTCACGTACAAAGTCATTCCCTTCGGTCTAAAGAACGCACCTGTGGTCTTTTCAAGAATTGTCGTCAAAGCATTTCAAGAATACATCTACAAAACCATGGTTGTTTATTTTGATGATTGGACAATCTATACCATGCTGAAAGATCACTGCAAATGGCATCGACAAATGTTGGAACAGTGTCGACAGATACAGTTGTTGCTGAACATTAAAAAGTGCATTTTTGCGACACCTTTCGGCATATTACTAGGCCATATAGTGTGCAAAGAAGGCATTAAGGTTGACTATGCAAAGATCAAAATTATTCTCGACCTCAAACCTCCAGTTAATCCGAAACAAGTAAGGATCCTGTTGGGTCATTCTGGGTACTATAGAAAATTCATCAGACATTACTCCAATATGGCTTATCCTCTCGAAGAATTGTTAAAAAATGATCAAGATTACAGGTGGACGGAGGAGTGTGACATTTCATTTAACACACTGAAAAGAAAAATGGTCGAAGCACCAATCCTCCGATTTCCAGATTGGTCGAAAAAATTTCATGTGCATATTGATGCATCTGGAATAGCAGTCTTCGCCATTCTAACCCAACCTGGAGAAGATGGCATGGATTACCCTAATGCATTTAGTAGTCGGAAATTGAATAAAGATTAAAGAAATTATTCCATGACTGAAAGAGAAGCATTAGGTATGGTATTTGCACTGTAGAAATACCGTCACTATTTATTGGCTAACCCCTTTGCATTTTATACAGATCATCAAGCTTTAAAATACTTAGTCAATAAACCATTGCATCATGGGAGGTTATGTCGCTGGCTATTACTGTTTCAAGAATTTTAATTTGAAGTAATCATTCGACCGGGAAAAGCTAATGTTGGACTAGATCACTTGTTGAGAGTCGACACAGGAGAAGAACCGACAGGAATTGAAGATGATTTACCAGACGCACACTTGTTTCGTATCGAAGTAGTCCCTTCATAACTTGCAGAAATTGCACAATTTCTCGAGGATGGGCAAGCTCTTGAAGGAATGATTGAGAAAAAACGGAAGATATTAGCAATGAAAGTATCTCCCTACACTCTGATCAATGGATTCCTCTATAAACTTGGCTTGGATGATATATTACGGCGATGTGCACTTGACCATGAATGACAGGATATACTTATAGAAGCTCATGCTGGACCGGCGTGAGGACACTATCATGCAGACATAACAGCTAGAAAAATTCTGCAAGCCGGACTATGGTGGCCGACAGTTCATAAAGACTGTTGAGAATTTGTATCTAAATGTGATAGATGTCAGTGTATGGGATGACCACTCCCAAGAACAAAAATTCCATTGGTCCCAATTAACCCTAGCCGAACATTCAAAATTTAGGCTATCGACTTTATTGGACCATTTCCAGTAGTAGGGAGAAGGACAGGTGCTCGATATATTATCACTACAGTCGAATATGTTACCAAGTGGGCAGAAGCAGAGACGGTCGAAACATGTACAAGCGAAGTTGATGCTAAGTTTATTTATGAAAACATCATAACACATTTTGCATGCCCCATAACATTGATAAGTGACCAAGGTACCCAATTTGTATGTAAAACCATTGCAGCACTGACTAAGGAATTTGCAGTTGATCATAGAACAAGCACAGCGTACCATCCTCAGTCAAATGGCGCCGTAGATTTGTTCAATAAAACTCTCACAAGAGGACTGACAAAAATATGCAACATAGAGAAAGACGACTGGGATGACAAAGTACCTACTATTCTCTGGGCATATAGGACAGCATTCAAAAGAATAACAGGTTAGACACCTTTCTCACTTGTCTATGGACAAGAAGCAGTCATCCCACTTCATTTTCGACTTCAAATACCGACTATTGCAGCAGTCTTGCACATTGATGTCGAAGACGCTCGACAAGATCGACTATTACAACTGTCAAAGCTGGATGAAAGTTGATAGATGGCAATAGAACATCAACAAGTCCGAAAACAGTAGCAGAAAGCATGGCATGACATAAATATCAATAGAAGAATCTGTCAATTGGAGACTTGTGTGATGTCCCTTGTTAGGAATTTTATTAAAATGGCAATTTTTCACTTTTTCCCCTAGTTTAACCTTTGACTAGTTTTGATCTCTAGGTCCCAATTTGCCCCAAATGATCCCAAATCTTCTGAGAAGGTATATGAATGATATTAGAACATAAATATGTGTTTCATGGATTCCTTTGGACCTTTAAAATACTTCTGCAAATCCTCTTTCAATTCTGATCAATGTAGGTAACTTTACTAGTGATTTCCCTTTGACTAGTATTGATCTCTAGATCTCAAATTGACTCCAAATCCCTTCAAATATTCAAGGAAGGTGTATGAATGATATTAGTACTTGAATATGATGTTTAGGGATGAAATATGGCCACCAAAATATCTCGTCAAACTCTCTTAAGATTCTTGACCAAGTATGTAATTTTACTAGTAATTTGGGGTTCAAATCCCGCTGAGGTAAGTACTGAAAATGGCTTCCCAAATGCCTCCAAACCCACTCAAATTTATGAACAGAGGTATGTAATGTGTTAAGTATGTTATTAAGGTCTCATATGAACCATTAATGGTTTATTACAACTGTTCTCACCCTCTCCCATTCAACTGCAAAAATCCCCAATTCGACCCTTGGGGAAATGACACTATTTCACCTCCCAATACAACTAAACTGAGTAAAAATGCTTCAAATGCTAAAGTACAGTACATGAAACTTTTAGAAGACATCCATGGCAGTATATTTATCACAAATATATCATAGAATCATCCATTCATTCGAAATAATCAGCATTACATTGATTCACAACAAGGTAGTGGGGAAATGACACTGTTCTTTCATTAAAATTGAGATTTATACATTTCTACTTGGAATTTTGACCTGAAAATTTCTGGAGATGAAGAACACAGTATTTAATTCATATTAAAAAATAAATGGGGCATTAGAATCTCCCCCAAATAGTACAATATCTCACCAAAAACGCCCTCCCTCAAGGATCAAGAATATGCTATCAAAAACGGAAATGGTTGAAGGAGTGAGCTGCAATAGAAGAAACCATGAGCTTCCCTGTAGCTTACACCTGCAAATAAAGACTCCATTAAATCTCCAAATGAAAGGTTTGAATGGCCTTTCCAATTACCAACTTGGATGGGAATCTTTCACCATCAAAATTGTCTAAGGCAAGAAACTAGTCATCCACTGGCTCTCCCTCTACACAAATGCAATTCCAAATTACACAAACGATCAAAATCCATTCTCATACTTCATTTATACATTTTATAACCAAAATTAGCCTTCTAAGGGTCGAAATCCTCTCAGATTCAATAGATTTCCATTTAGGAAATATTCCACATTTGCCACTTGTCTCTTAGTTCCAACCTTCCATCTTCTCCCAAATTCGATTTTGAGTCTCTTTGGCTTCTCCAACTCCCAAATTCACCTTCTTTGAGCCTATTTTTGGGGCTGACATGTCATAGTGGTCATATGTCAGAGGTCAGGTCTGCAATTTGTCGTAGTTGTCATAGATGCTCCATCATTGGTGTCATAGGGGCTAGGGAATCTAGCCCAAGTGTCCACAAACTTCCACTTTGACTCTTTATCTTCCATGGAGGTTACCAATCCTTTCCAATTCGACCTAATATGCTCAATGACATGTGTTATGACTTACCAACTCACCCAAGAGTGTTCACATTCCCATTAATTCGAATTTGCAAAAGAGAGATACCATGTATTATGAAAAATCAAGCTAGTGTGGGTCCCACATCCTCCATATGTCTCCAAAACCATTTGTCACCTAGGATTTCTCTTGAATTTCTTTATTCACTCTATTTATTAAATACTTGAACCCTTCTAATTTCTAAACATCATTTATTATCGCCCTTATTCCAAATCCCAAATCTTCCACCCCAAACCTAGGAAACTAGTAATTTTCCTCCTTGGCAATTATTTGACCCTTAACATCAATTTTACAAACTCTAATGAATATGGCTAATGTGATTAGGCCATTGTGACCCAATTCCAAATTTGGGACATGACAAATCCTCCCTTCCCAATATTGCTTGTCCTCAAGCAATTTCAAACATGGGTGTTGAAGAACCTGCTTTCTGTATAATTCTTTGAAGTTGCCAAACCTTGAGTCTTTGAGTTTCCCATGAAGATTTTAGAGAGGAACCACCATGCTTGCTGCTGCACTATTCTGATAAAAATCACTTTATTAAGTGGGAAATACATCTCCCATACTTCTTTTTTCCCCCAAAAAATTGAAACCAATGAGATAAAAATTATTCCAGGGTCCCATTGCTTGTATTGCACCCCAACAATGAAGAGTGCTCTCCAACCCATACCATCAGATAAGATGATTCCTGGATCCCATTTTCTTGTATGCATTATTCCAAACATCATGAGTACAAAATATATATCATCAAAGTACATAACTACATAAAGAAAATGTACATCAAGGAGGTGCTTCATTAAAGAATCATAAAAGTGCTTGTACCTCCAAGTAAGTAGACCACGATTTTCCAAGTGCATAAAAGCTTCAAGTGACCAATCAAATATGCTCCAATGACATAGGTGAGGATCCCATGTCCTATAATGCTGCTCCAAAAGGATGTGATATGCATCAAAATATTCAACCATGTATTCTTTCATCCAAGAAGTGAATGAAGAATCTCCACTAAAATCTGAACCAAATAATGAGCAGAAAAAACAAGGAGACTTCAAATGACTCAAAGAAGTCTCACCCATAGATCCATGAATGTGAGAATCATAAAGATGTAACAAAGTATGTGGCTTCCAACAAAAATGTTCTCCCATCATAAATCTATTCGCCCAAGTGTTGGATGAAGTTCCTCTAACATCAAATGAACCCAGTGTTGAGCAAGAAAAACCATGAGTCTTCAAGTGACTCAAATCCATATCATAGGTGCATCCATGTAGATGTGAATCATCATAAAGTGACAAATTATGCTACTGCAAATGTGAATAAGAATGTGCTCCAACCATGTCATCATAAAAGTTAAATCTAGGAGTTCTATACTCCTCATGTGGCACCATCAAAAAGAACCCTTTCACCCATACTTCATTGAGACTAATGTTGCAAAACATGGAATTGTAGGATGTAGGAGAATGAACTAAATCACCCAAATGATAAAAAAGTGCAGAAGTTTCATCACGGGAAGGATCCATATGGGTAGTGTCATGCAGCTCCTTCAAAAGTGTGAACTCTTTGTCATAGTTTGGTTCCAATGTAGAGGAATTATGCTCTTCTTTAAAAATTGCATAACCTTCATCAAGAGACAATTCAAATTCCTCTTCCACCACATCAAGTGTTTGGATCTCTTCAAGTTCATCTTCAAACACATCAAGAACATTGAAAATTTTCACATTTCTCATGATCCACCATGTCATGAGAATCCTCCAAACAATCTACCATTTGACAATCTGAAACATAGGAGGAAAAACAAGTATCTTGCACCTTTTCAAGAAGTTGCTCATTTTGAATTGTGAGCTTATGATTATCCTCATTATTCTTCAAGTATGCATCATGTAACAATTCATTAAGCTCAAACAAATGGTTTCTATCAAAAAGCAAAGACATGAAATTACCTTTGATGTGGCACATTGCTCTTTGAATCTTCTCCATGTCTTCAAGGAAGGATGTTTCCTCCAATGAAGTAGCTCTCCAACAAGAATTTGACACCAATGCTTGAGTGTCATGGAGAATGCTGAGGGAATCTTGGATCTTCTTTTCATTCATCTTTAAGGACCCTTCAAGAAAATGAGGCTCTTGCAAATGAACCTCCTCATCTTCTTCATTTTTACTTGGACCAACTTCATGAAGCTCAAGTGGTGATGGGGAAGTTGATCTTGGTTCTTCTTCAACTGCTACAAGGTCTTCATTATCATGCTTAATGAAACTTGTACTTGTAGAAACACTTTCAAAAGTGATCTCTATGTCACCAACATAGAGGTGTGAGCACCCATCAGTAGGTACTCCTTCATAGTTTAAGCATCCATCAGTAGATGCTCTTTGGTTCATGTCTAAGCTAGAAGGTGTCTCAAAATGATCTTCCATATTTTCAATAGAATCTTCTTCATGCTCTTGTGATGTCTCTTCATTTTGCTCCTTAAAGCAAGCTGATGCATTTTGCTCCTTGTTTTCCTTAGGATCATTATATTTGGAATCTCCTCTTGAATAAATCTCAAAAGCTCTCCTCAAGGAGGACATCATTTCATGCACACATATATGATACTCGCTCCAAGGTTCTTTACAAGAAGGGCATAAACCTTTCTTTACTAACTCCACATCTTCATTTTTGGGCCTATTTTCAAAAACATGTTTAGCAAAGTACTCAAAAGACATGGCATTTTGTGTATTTTTGCTAAAAGCAAGATATTCTTGATATTTTTTATATTGTTGGGGCAAGGTTTTATATTTTGCTCTCCATATTTGGAACTCACTCATAGAATTATCCTTGGTTGGTGTGACACACTCATATTCATCAGATTTAAAGTTATAAGAATAATCTTTATTTCTCTTGAAATTGTAAGAAGTGTTGCATGATGGCACCTCTTCCTCGTACCATTCACATTCTGTTTCATATTGCTCATAAGCATCTGCATATTCCTCATAAGAATTGTACTCATAGGATTCATCATAATAGTAAGACATGGATGCCTATTATTATTGAATGTATGTACCTAATCCACAGGTGCAAGGACCATGCTCTGATACCACTGTAATGTCCTTTGTTAGGAATTTTATTAAAATGACAATTTTTCACTTTTTCCCCTAGTTTGACCTTTGACTAGTTTTGATCTCTAGGTCCCAAATTTGCCCCAAATGATCCCAAATCTTCTGAGAAGGTATATGAATGATATTAGAACATAAATATGTGTTTCATGGATGCCTTTGGACCTTTAAAATACTTCTGCAAATCCTCTTTCAATTCTGATCAATGTAGGTAACTTTATTAGTGATTTCCCTTTGACTAGTATTGGTCTCTAGATCTCAAATTGACTCCAAATCCCTTCAAATATTCAAGGAAGGTGTATGAATGATATTAGTACTTGAATATGATGTTTATGGATGGCATATGGCCACCAAAAGACCTCTTCAAACTCTCTTAAGATTCTGGACCAAGTATGCAATTTTACTAGTAATTTGGGGTTCAAATCCCCCTGAGGTAAGTATTGAAAATGGCTTCCCAAATGCCTCCAAACCCACTCAAATTTATGAACAGAGGTATGTAATGTGTTAAGTATGTTATTGAGATCTCATATGCACCATTAATGGTTTATTACAACTGTTTTCACTCTCTCCCATTCAACTTCAAAAATCCCCAATTCGACCCTTGGGGAAATGGCACTATTTCACCTCCCAATACAACTAAACTGAGTAAAAATGCTTCAAATGCTCAAGTACAGTACATGAAAATTGTATAAGACATCCATGGAAGTATATTTATCACAAATATATAAGAGAATCATCCATTCATTCGAAATAATCAGCATTGCATTGATTCACAACAAGGTAGTGGGGAAATGACACTGTTCTTTCATTAAAATTGAGATTTATACATTTCTACTTGGAATTTCGACCTGAAAATTTCTGAAGATGAAGAACAGAGTATTTAATTCATATTACAAAAGAAATGGGGCATTAGAAGCTCCCCCAAAGAGTACAATAGCTCACCAAAAACGCCCTCCCTCAAGGATCAAGAATATGCTATCAAAAACGGAAATGGTTGAAGGAGTGAGCTGCAATAGAAGAAACCATGAGCTTCCCTGTAGCTTACACTTGCAAATAAAGACTCCATTAAAGCTCCAAATGAAAGGTCTGAATGGCATTTCCAATTACCAACTTGGATGGGAATCTTTCACCCTCGAAATTGGCTAAGGCAAGAAACTAGTCATCCATTAGCTCTCCCTCTACACAAATGCAATTCCAAATTCTACAAATGATCAAAATCCATTCTCATACTTCATTTCTACATTTTATAACCAACATTAGCCTTATAAGGGTCGAAATCCTCTCAATAGATTCAATAGATTTCCATTTAGGAAATATTCCACATTTGCCACTTGTCTCCTAGTTCCAACCTTCCATCTTCTCCCAAATTCGATTTTGAGTCTCTTTGGCTTCTCCAACTCCCAAATTCGCCTTCTTTGAGCCTATTTTTGGGGCTGACATGTCATAGTGGTCATATGTCAGAGGTCAGGTCTGCAATTTGTCATAGTTGTCATACATGCTCCATCATTGGTGTCATAGGGGCTAGGGAATCTAGCCCAAGTGTCCACAAACTTCCACTTTGACTCTTTATTTGCCATGGAGGTTACCAATACTTTCCAATTTGATCTAAGATGCTCAATGACATGTTTTATGACTTACCAACTCACCCAAGTGTGTTCACATTCCCATTAATTCGAATTTTCAAAAGAGAAATACCATGTATCATGAAAAATCAAGCTAGTGTGGGTCCCACATCCTCCATATGTCTCCAAAACCATTTGTCACCTAGGATTTCTCTTGAATTTCTTTATTCACTCTATTTATTAAATACTTGAACCCTTCTAATGTCTAAACATCATTTATTATCCCCCTTATTCCAAATCCCAAAGTTTCCACCCCAAACCTAGGAAACTAGTAATTTTCCTCCTTGGCAATTATTTGACCCTTAACATCAATTTTACAAACTCTAATGAATATGGCTAATGTGATTAGGCCATTGTGACCCAATTCCAAATTTGGGACATGACAACTTGGCAGTCCTCTATAATAGCCGAGTAAAAGGGAAACCGAAGAAGTTTCATACAGAATGGATGGGCCCCTATATTGTCGAAGCATTAAATCCTAACGGATCAATCTGACTGAAAACGCTACATGGAAATGTTTTCAAGAAAGCAATAAATGGCACCCGACTTAAGCGTTACAAGTCATGAATATTCGAAGAAAAAATGGTTAAGAAATAACCGAATGAGATTACTATAAGCAATCAAGAAAAACATCAAAGCATGACAAAAGCAGAATGATGAGAGAGTGATAGAAGACAGATGGGAAAAGCAAAGAAAAAATTCCAGCACATAACTATCGATATTACAGACATCGACAAGAATGCCGACGAGCTGTAGAGGAAAATCAGGAATGACATAAACAATGGAGCTCGGACCGACCAAACTCAAGTCAATAAGTCCGACAACATAGCACATCAAACGAGGTATCGCAGCATCATGATAACAAAGAAATAAAGGCTAAAGATACCCGTGACGCCAAAAGTTATGAACCTGACAAGACGTCGATATCCTATCAGCCTAATTTGATAACTCCATCAAATCAACCATTAATATAGGCCTCTACGTCCCGTTCACTCATGTCGAGCAATTCCACCATAAATTCGGAGCTCAAGGATTCTTGGGCACTCTTTTGCTGAGAACTTGAACTCGAAGATACAGAGCTCCCCGACCCTACAGAAGTTGCTGCAATGATAGTTAGAGACTTGGAGAAAGCACAAACACCATTGGAAACAAGACTCTAGTTGATTTGGAATGCAAAAGCAATAGAAGCCTCTTGGAAGAAAACATGGAATAGCATTGAAGATTGGGGGAAGGAGTCAGACGGTCGTTGGAGGGAGGAAGCACAACGATTACAGATAGCCACAATTCTATATTATATGAAGGCACCCTTGTTGGATACCTTCGGAGGACTTAAAGAAGTCATTGCACAATTTATTGTTAGTAGGTATCACAATGGAAATCTTTATTTCGATGTCCTGGTCGACATCAATGGAGAAATTATTCACATGATAACCGACCTATCAGATAAGGGAGACCCAATACCAACAAGTTCAGGCACAGACTTGGTTGACGAGTTTATTGACACTCTTGCTGGAAAGAACTCACAAGGCATAGTCGTGAGCTAGATTGTATTTTGCAACTACAAAACTACTGCCAATATTGTGTTGCATGCACTTTCGCGGACAGGTAGGGGATTAGATTTGAAGACTGACATGTTGGAAGCTGTCAAGAATATGGCCATGAATGACAAAGTATACAAATGGGCAGATTTCTTGGCCGATATTCTCAAATACACATGCCATAAGTGCCAAGAGGAGGGAGCTAGCATCCATTACCCATTTGTACTCATATGGATTGCGATGACCCATCTTTGACCAAAAGGAAACAAGGATTTCTCGTAGGAACGACTTGTCCTTATGGAGAATTTTCGTTGTTTTGCACCAGAAGCAAGTTGACATGGGCCTATAAAAGTTAAAATTTGGCTAGAAGCATGGCTTATAGATCTTAAAACAATGGAGACAAGATGGAGAGTACCACAGAACGTTCGTCGAAGTATGCCCTCGTCAGCACATATCCAACTATCTTTGGATGATACAACAGTCTGGTACATGGAAGGAGTAGTAGGTCCAGCAAGGCAATTGATAGTCTAATGAAGTATTAGCTATTTCGGCCCAAACAAGGAAAATCAACTTCAATTTTGTCGAGCCTCTCAGTGATATGGAACATGAAGAAGCATATGAAAGCCGGTTGTATATGAACACAATCACTTATTAAGCCGAGCCGATACCTACCCCTAAGGTATTAACACTTAACCAAACTCCACACATAGAATCAGTAGAATCTAGAGAGTCGTTGGATAGCAGCATAGAGTCCGACAACCCAGAACATCTTTTGACAAATGATAACACATTGAAGGTGTTGGTTGTGGAGCCTGATCTCTAGATTCAGAGATATTATTATTTAGCCGTGTTTGTACCCCATTTTTATATGACATGTAGGTGGACTGTACACTCACCCCAACGGGGGGGGTGTGGGGGGGCATCGCCCCCCCACGGGGTTCCAGGGGGGACCATCTGCCTTGGCTGGGGAGTCCGGGGGTGAAGCCCCCGAAGGAAATTTTTGGGGTTGTTTTACGGGCCCATGGTTTTGGGTAACCCGTGGTATTTTCCCATTGTATTCCCTTTATAAGAAAGACATTGTAATACGGCCAGGGTTGATGGATTAGGTTTTATGCGTTGTGAAGATCTATGAGATCGGTAGAGAGACTGTGAGACAGTGAAGAGGAAGTGAAACGGTTGTGTTGCAGGTTGTATCCCTTCACTTTGATGGACGGAATAATAATAAGGATTGGCAACTTTAGTGTGGACGTAGCCCAAGTTGGGTGAACCACAATATATCTGTGTCTCTCTTGTAATGTGTATGTGTGATTATATTTCAGTTTTTGTCTATTGTTATTGCTCTGCGATCCTGTTTGTCTAACAATTGGTATCAGACCCAAAGGTCTATTTGGTAGTTAAACTTGCAGGAAGCTAGGGTTTCTGGTTTGAGTGGGAGCAATGGCAGAAGAAGGAAAGTTTAAGGTCGAGAAGTTTAATGGCCAAAAATTCCAATTATGGAAGATGAAAATGGAGGACTATCTGTTCCAAAAGGATCTATTCCTACTGTTGAGAGGAAGAGAAAAGCATCCGATAGCCATGAAGGATGAAGAATGGGATGTTCTTGATAGAAAGAATGTGGGAACCATACGGTTGAGCCTGGCTTCGTCGGTGGCTTTCAATATCTCAAAAGAAACGACGAAGGAAGGTTTGATGAGTGCACTAGATAAGCTATATGAAAAACCCTCAGCCTCCAACAAGGTATTTCTAGTGAAGCATTTATTTAATATGAAGATGTCTGAAGGTGGATCTGTTACTGATCATTTAAATGAGTTTAATACGGTTACAAATCAGCTAAGTTCTGTAAGTGTGAACTTTGATGATAAGGTTAGGGCTCTTCTAATCTTGTGTTCATTGCCAGAAAGCTGGAATAGCCTGGTCATGGCTATAAGTAACTCTGTCTCTGGTTCAAACAACTTGAAAATTTGATGATGTTATTGGTGTTATTCTTAGCAAAGAAATGCAAAGAAAAAGCACAGGTGAGACATTAGGAAATGCGTTGACCATGGAGACCAGGGGAAGACAAAAGGAGAGAGGAAAGCCAAGGTAATCACAACAACTCTTAAAAGGGCAGATCCAAGTCTAGACTGAGAAAAATAGAGTGCTGAAACTGTGGAAAGAAAGGACTTATGAAGAAAGACTGCAGATCTCTAAAGAAGAAAGGAGATGGATAGAAGGAAACTACCCAGGAAGCAAATGTAGCAGGTGATGTGTTACAAGATGCTTTGATTTTTGCATTAGATAATACAACTGATTATTGGGTAGTAGATTTAGGGGCTTCATGTCATGCTACACCCCATAGGAAATAATTTCCTGATTATGTTCCAGGCGATTTTGGACATGTTTTATTGGGTGATGATGAGCCATGTAAAATTGTTGGAATGGGTAAGGTATGGATAAAAGTTAAGAATGGAATTGATTGGTTGTTGAAAGATGTGAGGCATATTCCTACCATGAAAAGAAACCTGATCTCAACAAGGCAGTTGGGAGATGGCGGCTGTCTATCTACATTTGGAGAAAAGTGGTGTAATATCACTAAAGGATCAATGGTGATAGCAACAGGAAACAGGGTAGGTACATTGTATTTATGTCCTCATAATACTGACCATTCTATATCCTTAGCTTCCACAGGAACAGATACAACATTGTGGCATCATAGGCTTGGCCACATGAGTGAGAAGGGGATACAGATTCTCTATTCAAGGAAATTGCTACCAGATTTGAAGCAGGTAAGTTTGGAATTCTGTGAAAACTGTGTTTATGGAAAACAGAAGAGAGTCAGATTTCTTAGGGTTGGGAAACAGAAGAAGAATGAAAAGTTAGAGCTTGTGCATACAGATGTATGGGGACTAGCTCAGGTACAATCTCTTGGTGGATCTCATTATTATGTTACATTTATTGATGATGCAACTAGGAAAACTTGGGTTTGTTGCATTATACAGAAATATGATGTGTTTTCTACTTTTAAGAAGTGGAAAGATTTGGTTGAGAATGAGACAGGAAAAAGGTTGAAGTGTCTCAGATCTGATAATGGAGGTGAGTACTGCGGCAATGAGTTTGATAGTTACTGTTCATACCATGGGATTCATACAGAGAAGGCAGTCTTAAGAACACCACAAGAAAATGCCGTGTCTGAAAAGATAAACAGAATGATCATGGAGCGTGCAAGGTGTATGAGATTGCATGTAGGGTTTCCCTTACAGTTTTGGGCATATGTTGTAAATACTGTTGTTTATTTAATAAACATAGCACCTTCAAGTGCTTTGGATGGTGGTATTCTAGAGGAGGCATGGACAGATAAAAAGGTAAACTACTCATTTCTGAGAACGTTTGGTTGTGAAGCATTTGTCCATATTGATAAAGATAATAGAACAAAGCTTGAAGCTATATCCAAGAAATGTACCTTTATTGGATATGGGGTTGATGAGTTTGGTTATCGTTTATGGGATTATGAAAATAACAAAATCATCAGGAGTAGAGATGTGATATTTAATGAAAAGGTCATATATAAAGATTAGTTGTAGGGAAAGAAACATGAAAAAGAAAACACAGAGTACACAGTGCTTGATGAAATTAAAGAAAATGAAGTTCCAAAGGTGCCAGAAAATCAAGAACAATAGCAAGTACATGAAACTCCTACAACTACAAGAAGATCTACCAGGTTAAGTAGACTCCCTGAACGATACTCTCCTTCAATGTATTTTTTATTGATGACTGATTCTAGTGAACCAGAATGTTATGAAGAAGAAATGTAGGTAGAAACTAGAAAGAAGTGGGAGCAAGGCATGAATGAGGAGATGGACTCATTGTTAGGAAACCAGACTTGGGATCTGGTTTAGTTGCATGCTGGTAAAAGAGCATTGCAGAACAAATGGATTTACAAGTTGAAGGAAGAAGAAGGAGGTAAGAAGTGGTACAAGGCCAGACTTTTTGTAAAGGGGTTTGCGCAGAAGAAAGTTATAGATTTTGATGAGATATTTTATCCTATGGTTAATATGGCTTCAATTAGGACTATTTTAAGTCTAGTGGCGGTAGAAGATTTGCATCTTGAACAGTTAGATGTAAAAACAACCTTTCTCCATGGGATTTGGAGGAAGAGATATATATGCAGCAGCCACAAGGGTATGAGGTCAAAGGTAAGGAGAAATTGGTATGCAGGTTGAAAAAGAGCTTGTATGGCTTGAAGCAAGCTCCAAGGAAGTGGTATTTAAAATTTGACAGGTTCATGACAGAACAAGGTTATAGTAGATGTCATTCGTACCACTGCGTTTATTTCAAGAGCCTAGACAATGAAAGATATACTATCTTGTTATTATATGTCGATGACATGCTTGTTGGAGGGTCTGACATGCAGGATATAAATGTACTCAAAAGGAAGCTAGCTAATTCATTTGCGATGAAGGATTTGGGTGCTGCAAAGCAAATCCTTGGTATGAGAATAACGAGAGACAGGAAAAATTGCAAATTGACACTATCTCAGGGTGAGTACATAAAACGTGTTGGAGAGGTTCAGGATGCAGAATGCGAAACCATTTAGTACACCTTTGGCCATCCATTTAAGTCCAAGTAAGGAAATGTGTCCCAAGACACAGGAAGAGACAGATTACATGTCCAAGATTCCCTATCAATCAGTAGTTGGCAGCTTGATGTATGCCATGGTGTGCACAAGACCAGATATTGCACAAGCAGTGGGAGTTATGAGCAGATATATGAACAATCCAGGTAAAGAACATTGGAAGGCAGTACAATGTATTCTCAGGTATTGGAGAGGTACTACTACTTAGGCATTATGTTTTGGAGGTTTAGACACTGTTCTATAGGGATATGTTGATGCAGATATGGTAGGTGATAAGGATAGCAGGAGGAGCACCATAGGGTATGTGTTTACTATAGGTGGAACAACAGTAATCTAGATTTCGAAACTGCATAAGGTTGTTGCACTTTCAACAATGAAAGCAAAGTATGTTGCTATTACAGAGGCTAGTAAAGAGATGATTTGGCTGCAGAGGTTTATGGAGGAATTGGGTAAGAAGCAGAAGTATAGCAGGTTGTATAGTGACAGCTAGAGTTCCATTCATCTTGCAAAGAACTCAACATTCCATTCCAGGACTAAAAATATATAGCTCAAGTACCATTTCATATGCTATGTTCTGGAAGATGAATTGTTGAAGCTGGAAAAGATACACAATAGCCAGAATCCTGCAGACATGTTCACAAAGGTAGTGACCAGAGAGAAACTAAGTTCCTGCTCGGTTTCAGTTGGCCTTCTAGCATGAAGGTGAAGAGGAGAAGGTTTCCAAGTCCAAGTCCAGCAGTGGTGGAGTTGTTGTAATTAGTCTCCAAGTGGGAGATTGTTGGTTGTAGAGCTTGATCTCCAGATTCAGAGATATTATTATTCAGCCGTGTTTGTACCCTAGTTTTAGCAAGTGCTTGCAATAGTAATACCTCCAAATGATGAAGATAGTTGAGAAGCTCCAAGGTTGAGCAGCTCCAAACTCCAATGGGTCCTTTCTCCAAGGTTGCTACAATGGCGAAAAGCTCAAGGGAGATTTTGGCAGCATGAGGATAGGAATATGGATGGATCTGAAATGAGGAGCCCCTACCACCTTTTTATAGGTTTTGGTGGTGGGGAATACCATTTGTGGTTTTGTGGAAACCAATGGTATTGACCAACATGGTTTAGGTACTTTTCCCTCATTTTTTCTTTTTTGAATATTTTTATTATTTTTATTCCCTTTTTAATATTTTTTGGGAATTTGGACCCTTTTTGAGGGTTTTTTATGCTTTTTTAGAAAAAATAATCTTTTTGAGTGGGAAAAGGGGTGTACTAAGGCCTTTTGGTGACCTTTTGTTGGCTTCAGAGGCTCAAAGGGTGAAAAAGTGGACAAATGGGTCATGTGAATAGGGAAATGAGCTAGTGAGCACTTTTTGGGTGTTAACAGATTGCCCCCTGATGTGTGAGGGCAGGAGCTCATCGTATGGCCGATAGACATCGTAGTTCTTTTGTCTTTTTTTGGGGGTTTGGGGAGGAGAAGAGACCGTTTGGAGTCTTGATCCATGGACCTTGGAAGCTGCAAAAAATAAACAAATGTTACATGGCCTCAATATGAATGAGGAATAATCTCTGATAATGGACGAGGCGAGCATACCCATGCTCGTATCAAGACAGATACATAAAAATTAGTCCCAAGAAGGGGGATCTAATACATAAAAAATATACTGGTACATCATAATGGTCTAGAGGGGACATTATTTTGGGATGTACTCATGATCATGACTGATCTCAATAACTGATACACTGGAATAATTGATCAACTGCTGAAACTGAAGGTGTCCAACATCTGTAGGGACTCAAAGAGTGCGAGTCATCTCTGAGAATTAATGTAACTGTATACTCAGGGGAGTATGAAGCTGGGGTACACCTGAATACTGTTGCCATGTGCAACCCGGATATCTATAGGAAAAGTATAACTTGTTGTATCCATAGGTAGACTCTCAAATGTGGAGGAGTCAGATGGTATCCGGGGTCTTCGACTAATAACTGAATGGACCGATGCCCCGTGCGAGTCTCAGCGATGCGATTAAGGTGTTGAAGTTGAGCATGTGAGAAACAACCATTTGGAGAGGCACTGAGGACTCTTCTCGAAATGATTCGTAGGCACTCATCATAAATGGTGATGAGTCCAAGACACAGGGACCTCTAGGTCTATCCTCTGGAATAAATTTGGTTTTCGTCGACAGAGGGAGACCAGGAACTAACAAGGCAATGATGTTTCCTTGATAGGAGCGTGAGGTGTAGAACTGAAGTGTGGTAGTACTGATGGTAGGACTGACATACTTGGGGGGTGGGAAGTAACTGGGGTCATATAGTGGGTAGACTCAAACTTCCTTTGTTCAGAGCAAGCTGACATGGTTGACCTGGCAGCGTAGGGAACTGAATTGTAGGTGTGGGTATCATTGCTTTTAGGGACTGAAGGGTATATACTGACTCTGGGGGGGTAAAGTTGATGGGTGCTGTCGAGGGATTCTCAGGGTGACATACTGCAGAATACTCTGAACAAAGGCAACCAAAAAAGAGGGGAAGCTGCCCTATGAGTAGATGTGATCTATTGTAGCTCCAAGGGGCACCATTAGGACCTTCTTCGTAGTTTTAATGAGCTCCAAGAAGGGATAAAAGTGTGCTCTGAAA
The DNA here is from genome assembly GCA_027924585.1 of Larix kaempferi. Classification (NCBI taxonomy): domain Eukaryota; kingdom Viridiplantae; phylum Streptophyta; class Pinopsida; order Pinales; family Pinaceae; genus Larix; species Larix kaempferi. Next base: position 16,799,443 of record BSBM01000541.1, read on the forward strand.
TGGTACTATCCTGTGGATTTGTGAGCCCAGGACTGTTCATGCTCATTGGTGCTTTTATTTTTAAGGAGTCTGAAAATGATAAGAAGACTCTACAGTGGTTATGACTACTGTCCTGTTGGTTTTACGAGCCCAGGATTGTGATTGCTCGTGGTCGCTTTCATGTTTAGAGAGTCTGAAAGCGGTAAGGGGACTCTATTGGTGTTCTTTTTCGTAAGTTTAGTCTCCAAGGCCCGAAAAAGCATAAAATGATGCAGATGGAGAACTCTTCTAGCCGATGTGACTAGAGTATTCATTTTTCGCAATTAGTCTACAAGGTCCAGAAAAGGGGTAAACTTATACCAGGTAGACGCCCTTTCAGATATGTTTAGCGAGCATGAAAGGAAGCAAGATTGCTCGACGATCTTTTCATTGTTTTAGGAGTCAGAAAAGAGCTTAACAGAAACTCCCTAAGTGCCTTTTTCGTAAAAGGGATTGCTCGGCCCGAAAAAGGGATAAAATCATACCGAACAACAAGGGATTGATGGGAGCGAGAAAAGGTCTCAAGCGTCATCATGTGTGCGGGATACTGGATCTGGTGACATAAAGATTGTCAACAAGGGGCAACGACCATTGTGGCACGCAAACCGAGGTAATGAGAGGACATTTTGAAAAAGTGGCCGAAAAGTATGGGTGTGAGAGCGAGAAATGATCTCAAGCATCGTCACGAGCGTGGAAAAATGAATCCGGCAATATAAGGTTTATAAAAAATGGACACCGGCTGATGTGGCACGTAAACCGAGGTGACGAGGGGGCATGGGAAAAATGCCCTAAAAATTGGGCGTGAGAGCGAGAAATGATCTCAAGCATCATCACGAGCGCGGAAAACTGAATCCCACGAGATAAATATTGTTGAAAACGGAGAATGGTGGATGTGGCGCGTAAATCGAGGTGACTAGGGGGCGTGGAAAAAATGCCCAAAAAATCTGGGCGTGAGAGCAAGAAATGATCTCAAGCATCATCACGAGCACGAAAAACTGAATCCGGTGATATAAAACTTTTCAAAAATGGGCGCCGGCCGATATGGCACACAAACCGAGGCGACGAGGGGGCATGGGAAAAATGCTCGAAAAATCTGGACGTGAGAGCGAGAAATGATCTCAAGCGTCATCACGAGCAGGGAAAACTGAATCCGACGATATAAAGATTGTCGAAAACGGAGAACGACCAATGTGGCACGCAAACCGCGGCGACAAGGGGCGTGGAAAAAATGCCCGAAAAATCTAGGCGTGAGAGCGAGAAATGATTTCAAGCATCATCACGAGTGCGGAAAACTGAATCCGGCGATATAAGACTTGTCCAAAATGGATGACGGCCGATGTGGCACACAAATCGAGGCGACAAGGGTGTCTAAAAAATGGTCAAAAAATGGACCTGATGAAAACTGGAAAAGGAAAGAACTGTCATGAAGGTTAGTCCTGGACGGTGGTGTCCATGCGGCTTGCTATGGGTAAAATCACTTGAGGTACAACCCATTGCGTGGGTTGCAGAGGGGGTTTCCTTCTGAATCGGTCAGAATGTATGCCCCCTATCCAAGGAAAGTGTGTATAATATATGGGCCTTGCCACATGGATACAAACTGTCCTTTCCCTGTTTTGTCATGAGCCTGATCGTAGGCGAGGACGAGGTCCCATTTAGAAAAAGTTCTTGGGTGGACATGTTTATCATAATTCAATTTGGATCGGTTCTTGGCTGCTTCCATGTTTTGAAGGACTGTGCGCTGATCTTCATCGGCCTGCTCCAGGAGTAGTAAGCGTTGCTCAATTGGGGCAGTGTCCGGTAGTAGTTCAACGGCCATATGTAGGGTTGGAATCTGGCACTCAATGGGGAGGATAGATTCGACACCGTGAACTAAGTGGAAAGGGGTAAAACCGGTGGCGGTTTTAGTCGATGTGCGGTATGCCCATAATGCTGGGAAGAGCATGTGGTGCCAATTTGACTTGTGTTTGTCTACAGTGCGCTGGAGGATGGTTTTCAAAATTTTGTTTATCGCTTCGACTTGGCCATTTCCTTGGGGGTAGTACGCAGAGGAGAAATGGTGTTCAAATTTTAGTAAGGTGGATAGTTCTTTCCAAACGGCGTCTTCGAAGTGAGAGCCGTGGTCCGAGACAAGTTGCTTTGGCACTCCAAAACGTGCGATAACATGGTTGAGAAAGAACTGTGCTGCGGTTTCGACTGTGCAATTGTAAGTTGGCATGGCCTCCGCCCATTTGGTGAAATAATCTACGGCCACAATAATATGTTTGTGACCGCTGGCTGACGTGGGATTGCAATCAAGGAAGTTGATGGCCCATTTGCAAAATGGTCCAGCAGTAATGACTGGATGAAGGGGGGGCAGGTGGGGTTCTTGCTTTGGGGGAAAAAATTTGACAGTTCTGGCAATGTTTGACTGCGGTGATGCAATCAGTAAATAATGATGGCCAAAAGTACCCTGCATGAATGATCTTTTGGGCGGTGGCCATGCCGGAGAAATGGCCTCCGCAGGCACCGCTATGACAATCATTGAGGAATTGTTCCGCCTCACTATGGGATAGGCAACGTCGTAGGATGGTATCAACGCCACGTCGATAAAGTACATCCCCTAACAAGAGGTATCGGGGGGCTTGGTGATGTATACGATGGCGTCTGTCACGATCGATGTTAGGTCGGAATTTCTGCGTGCGGAGGTAAACTAGGATGTCACCGTACCATGGGTCGTCAGACGAAATAATGAAGATGTGATCGTCAATCAGATCCGTTTTGGTGCTCTTGGGAGTTTTGAAAGTGAGGTCATACTCCTGGAGGATAATGACCCATTTAGCAACACGACCTTGTAGGAGCCGTCGGTTTAGGAGATAGACCATAGGGTTGGAGTCGGCAACGACCGTGGTATGACTGAGCAAAACGTAGTGTCGCAATTTTTGGACGGAAAAGACTACAACTAGGGCTAATCTTTCCTTGTATGGGTAACGCAGGGGTGGGCCAGACAAGGTCTGGCTAACATAATAAATGACATGTTCTTGGTGGGAAGCATCTTCTTGGACCAAGACTCCGGACACGGCGTGTTTAGATGTTGAGACATAAAGGATGAAGTCCTGAGAGAAATCCGGAGGGGAGATCAAAGGGGCTTGTCTGAGAGATTTTTTGAGGGATTCGAACACCGTGTCTGCTTGCTCATCCCAAACAAAGGGTATGTGGGTGCGAAGTAGGGGTAAGAATCCATGCACTTTGGTGGCGTAATCAGGCACGAAGCGACGAAGGAAATTGGACCACCCTTGCAAACTCTGGAGTTGCCGAAGCGTGCGCGGAGAGGGAAGGTCTAAGATGGCTTTGACTTTCAGGGGATCAACAGTAATTCCATCCTGGGAAACAATGAAACCCAACAAATGGCCTGCAGGAACGCAAAAGACGCACTTGTGTGGGTTCAAGCAGATTTTATATTTGCGACAACGCAGGAAAACTTGCCGGAGGTCGTTAAGGTCGTCTGATCGTTTCCGGGAACGAGCTGTAAGGTCATCAAGATAGACCAGCAGGATATGAACCAAGTCGTGAAAACAATAGGTCATGGCCCGCTGGAAGGTGGCACCAGCATTTTTGAGGCCGAAAGGCATGACACAATAGGCAAATGTGCCCCATGGGGTAGTAAAGGCAGTCTTGTACTGATCTTCCTTACGGATCTGAATCTGGTTGTATCCGGAAAAGCCGTCCATGAAAGATAGGACTTCATGTCCCGCACACACATCGATGAGTTGGTCAATGAATGGTGTGGGAAAATTGTCTTTGGGACAGGCGCGGTTTAAATCACGGAAGTCCGTACATACTCTAAGGGTGCCTTGTTTTTTGTTGACGGGAACGGGGTTTGAAACCCATGTGGTATAAGGAATAGGATAAATGAATCCTGCTTCACGAAGTTTCTCAACCTCGGCTTTAACAGCGGGGATCTTGGAAGGATGAATGGGTCACTATTTCTGACGAACGGGGGGGACATCAAGCCATGTGTCAATGTGGTGCTCTATAATGGCGGGGTCAAGACCAGGCATTTCGGTATAGGACCAGGCAAAGACGTCACGGAATTCTTGAAAAAGTTTTTTGTATGCCTGAGTTTCCGCTTGAGTGCAAGATGCACCCAGCGAGATGAGCTCAGGTTTCCCAGGTGTGGTGGAAATGTCAATTTGTATAATGGGGGAAATGTTGGACATGTTCCCTTCTTCGAAGGCATCCGGTGCTGGGATGGGGTCCTTCAACCAATCGACTTTAGTAGGTATGAAATCCTTCGATTCGACCGATAGCTGGTTAGATGTCGTGGATGTAGACGCCTCTGGGAGGAAGTATGAGCGATGATGCATATCGTCCCAAGGGTAGTCGGGTGTAGTGAGTGTTTCCAAAATTTGCTCATCAGTATTGAAGTAGTCAGACCATAAATCAAGGGGTTCTGGTTTGAAAGTGGTAGTCGAAGAGATCATATAAATGGTGTTAATCTCTCCAGATGAGGATGATGCAGGAGGGTAGATCTCCTCGATGAGGGGAGGAGATATTTCTAAGTCGACGTTATTTAACTCATACAACGCTGCTCTGTAATCTGGGATATCAGGACAGTGATGTGAGTGATGGCCGTAAACACCGCATATGGCACAAGGGTGGTTAGTGCGCAGTGATTTATCACGAGGCTTGGGATTTGGGTCAAGTTTGACAACCGGGATGTTGGGGTCATCGTCCAACATTTGCATGTGTTCCTGTAATGCAGGTAACTGTGGACACTGATGAGTTGGATGGCCTAACTCATCACACAATGAGCATTTGGGATGAGCACGGAACACGGGAGGAGGTTTAAGTGCTTTGGGTGGGGGCACCGTAGTGTATGGTTGTGGGCCTCTGCCCCCAGCGGGCCTGATGAGAGGAGGGGGATTCGTAAATGACGAAGGAGTCGTGATACCGAGAGGTGGTTGGGTAGAAGTGACAATGGGTTGGATCGGCTGCAGGATGACATTTGGTGTCGGCGGGGGAACGGGAGGCGAAATATACCACACGGGTAATCCCAGGGTTAACCCGGGGAGACTAAGGGTAGCCATAACCGGAGCGCTTACTATGCCTGAAGGAGGGAATAGAAAGGGGATTGTGTGGATGGGTGTAACCCCAATGTGACTAGGTACCAATGGTGGTTTAGGTAACAAGGATGGTTCATTACCGTGAGCTTGTGTATTCTATGAAAGAGTGTAGAGGTCTGCGACATGGGTCTCCAGTGATAGTGGTGGAATGGACTGGAATGTAGAGGTCATCGGCGCCTCAGAGTAAAGTTCGGGTCCTGCTGAGGAAATGAATAAGGTAGTTGCACCACAAACAGGTTGTTCAACCGTGGGGAGAACATTTTCAGGTGCAGCAGGGGCCTTGGGATCGTAATAGGTGAGTTGGTCGACCTTGACCACGTGGCCCTCATGGGGGAACTGCATGGTATGAAAAATGGATGAGGCGATAACCCGCATGGCATACATGTAGCTACGGCCAAGTAAAAGGTTATAGTCAAGTTGGGCATTGATGACCTCAATGTCAATGAGCACGGTTTTACCCGCGAGCTGGATGAGGACATTAGGTAAGAGACCCTGGGGTTGAGCTGAACAGCTGTCGTAGGCTCGCAACGCAGTGGTGGACTGTTGGAGAGTGGGAGATCCCAACTTCTGCCAAACGAATGTGGGCATGATGCATGTAGAGGCCCCTTCATTGATAATGCATCGATGGATGACAAGATTTCGAACGAAAACGAAAACTTGGAATGCTAAACTGGAAGGCAGTCGTGGTTCAACCTGGTCTGAATCGAATGCGATCAGTTGTGAATCATTGGGGTCAATAGCGCCAATGGCAGAGAGCAAAGTCTTGCGCTACGAAGGATAGTTTTGCAAGACCTCTAAAGCAGACATGGCTACAGGAGATTGGGCTAAGTCATCTACAATGTTGTAATTCGACGCAGCACGAGCATTGGGATTACTGTTGATGCGACGAAGTGGGAAGTGAGGCGCTTTAGAAGCACCATCGAGTGGAGTCAGAGGTATACGTAACGTTTGATCTGTGGGATTAACGTTAGTATTCTTGTCGGCGGGAGGGGCTTCATAGGTGGAGCCATATTGGTTTCGACGGGTTTGGAGGTTGGCATCGGCGTTTGACATCATCAACAAGTGGTGAGTACCTGAATCAAACATGGGTTGATCAAGAGCGGCATAAGTGATTTGTTGTGGTGGCGCGTTGTTCTGAGGGGGAGCTAACGGCTGAGCGTTCACTACGCCTTGGGTTGGAAAGGGATTTTGCAGCACCAAAGGTTGATGTTGTGGTGGTGGAGGGTTGGGTGGCGACTGAGGAGCCGCTTGCCCCTGACGATGGGCATCTTCAGTCCAGAGTTGCCGAGCTCACTCCAAATGTGGGCAAGCATGCGTGTAATGACCATAAACCCCACAAATAGAACAAGAATGATTTGTTCTAAGATTATTGTTTTTGGGCTGCCTGGGATTACGATCCGGATTCTGGTTGGGAGGTGCAGTGTTATTATTTTGCGGAGGATTGGGAGGTGGAGGACCTTGCTGATGCTGTTGGTTATTACCATGGCTACGTCCTCTTCCATGGTTCTATTGCGCACCTTGGTTGCACTGGTTGTTCTGGTGTTGGGGCTAGTTGTGCTGTGTGTACACTTTCCCTTGAGCAGTGGGAGGATTCTAGTTCGCTGTAGGTGCGGGAGCAGGTTGTGGTGGATAATAAGCTGATGGGGCTGGAGGTGGACCAGATACCTGCTGGGGTTGTTGGTAACCTTGAGCTATTGGAGGTGTTGGGTTAGCTGTCGCAGCTAGCTGTGGGTAGTACATTGGTTGAGGTGCGGCTGGGGGGGCATATGCGGGTGGTGCATGACCAAAGCACTGAGGTGGACATGAATGTCCATGGGTATGGTGGTGATGTGCCATGGGAGCATATGAATTGGTTGCTCCAGATTGAGATGTAGCCCGCGAAAGGTCGGGACCATGGCTAGGATGTGCAATGGAAAAGGGTTGGGGATGCGAGGCCATACAACTAATGATGCCATCAGCGGCATGAGATGCCCCCGGCGCATCATGTTGGGATGACTCGCCCCGAGGGGCGTCCGGTATAATTGTATACAGATAACCCGACTGGGCGTAAATGAGGTCAAACTGCTGGGCTTTGAGGATGGCCTCTTCTTCAAACTGGGGTCTTTCGGTGCCACATCCTTCGCAATGAGAGGGAGGAGGGATTTTAGAAACCAATCTAGGAAGATACAGTTGTCTAACTTGATTTTGCAGAGGCTTCGGCGTCGACGCCACTCATGAATGTGGTCAGTGATGTGGGTGGCCGTGTTCTGTCTGCAAGACAGTAGGATCTCGACGCCCGCATCATAGCGGACAGGTAACTGAAAGAACTGCAGGAAGGTCGAGGCAAGGGAGGTAAAGGTGGCATGTGTCCCATGGGGCTGCTCGATATACCACTTGGATACAGAGCCAGTGAAGGTGCGCTGTAATAGACGGAGGCAGACAGAGTCATCCACTATGGAGTTGGAGGAACACCATAGATGGAAGGACATGATATGGTTCTGGGGGTCCTCACCTACCTTGCCCTCAAACTTAGGGATGTTAGAGGGGAGTTTGGTGGGCATGTGAGGCCACGCAGGATCGTGTCTGATAGGATCATTGGTGAGCCTGGCTAAGTCTGGTAAGTTTAGACTTGCCATGTAAGGTAAGGTAGTAGATGTATGTGGCGTAGTGACTTGGACATGACTAGTCATTGTGGTATGATGTAGGGGTCCAGTAGCGCCTAAAGGTATGCCAGGTATTGAAGGTATGTGTCCTCCAATAGCTATGTTCTGGTATGGGCTAGCGTTTCCGAGTGCAACATGGGTTACACCGGGGTTAGGAATAGTAGTGATGATTCCTGGAATCTGGGTTGTGGTAGTAAAAGGGGGTGTGACCCCTATGTTGGGCATACCCATAACAGGTGGTGGCTCTGTGTTGGGAATTCCTATAATAGGAGGTGGTCCTGTGTTGGGCATTCCTAAAGGTGGAGTGTTTCCCATATTAGGCATACCTAGGGGGGTGGGTGTTGCCATGGATGGCACCGCAGTAGAAGGGTCTGTGGATGTCTCTTCTATGGTGCTGGTAAAAAGTGGGTCAAAAGGTGTTCTAGCCATAAGGTTGGTTGGGAATAACGCAGTGGTGTTTTCGGATTCTGCCTCAGAATCAGAAGTGAAGTGAGGTGTGTCAGAATCGGATGACCGTATGGGTGACCGACGATGTGTCGAGTCAAGGGATAAGGCTCTACGTCGGTGACATGGAGATCCAAGTAGACTGAACTCTGGGAGTTCGCCCTGTAGACGACGAGAGCGTCTAAAATTCTCAATGGTGAGAAATACGTTTTTGTGTAAAAATCTGTATGGTGTAAAATGGTAATGTATAAAAAACTCAAAACCCTAATGCAACCAAGGGTGCAAGAAGGGGAGTGAAAATGAAGGCTCTCAGGCCAAAAAATCAACCTCAAAAAGGCACTTATTATAGCAGCTGTGCTATAATAAGTGGAGGGATGCAACAAATGGTCAAAGTACCAACATGCAAACAGCTTCTAGAAAAAATAGGTGTAACTAGACCAAAGGTGGATTGTATCATGCAAACACCTAACTAAAAGTATTGTGAATCAACAAACTATATTCTCTGCAAGGTGATGAAATCCAAGTCAGACAATATTGAGTGTTGAGTCAACGGATAGATATCCCCCTACTGGGAGGGACACCGGGTAATCAATCCTATAGAATGGCTACTAGGATACTCCGTTCATGACATGTCGAGAAAAGGTAAATCTGTCGTTTGGTCTTTTTACCGCAATACCCCCATACAGGGATATCCCGAGAACTACGAATGGTAGCCCTTCGGTTACTGAATGGATTTCGGTATTCCACTCAGGCTTCCGGAACCATCCTCGCGACTTCAACCCTCCTAGGGGAGAGGCCTTCCCACAAACCGGTTGTGACCGTGCCAATAAATACTAGGAGATTTTGGCTCCCTAATGGACAACAACTATGTCTCAAATGTAATAACTGAGGGGTGTTATTGGAACACCTATCCCCTCAATACTACCTAGCTACAAAGTTCATTTAATGCTCCCCAAGTGGGGTTAAGAGTGGGTTGAAATTAGGGTAAGTTTTAAGGCTCAGTTTTAAATTAAGTGTTTGAGTGGGTGCACGTGTGGTATTTTAAACTGAAATTGAAAAAGTAAATGCTTTACAGAAAATATTCAAAAAACAAAGGATCTTTTGAAATAGTAAAACAAATAAATGACTTCTTCAATAAATGGAAATTAAATGCTTTGCAAAGACTATTCAAAAAACAAAGGATCTTTTGAAATATCAAACCAAATAATATGACTTCTTTATGAAATAAATGGATTTCTTTTTCAAAAATTGCTACGGGCAAAATATTAAAGAAGTAAACAGCAAAAATTTTAAATCTAGATAAAAATGCAAAAAGAAATCCTTCTTTCAATTTCTGAAAATGTTTAAAAAGACTTTTTTCAAAGGTGCATTCTAAATAGTAAAATTTTTCTATGGTTGTAAAATATGCAGGATTTCTAATACTGGAAAATGTGCTATGTGGGCAGAAAATACAGTAAGAAATTAATAATTTTTTTAAACGATTTGGCCGAATGAAAAAATTAGCATCGCGGGTTTTCACAGAACATCCGCGATGGACTGCACGGGTTTCTGTCGCACAGTTGAGATGGGCAGCACGGGTTTTGACCGTGAAGCCGCGATGTGCAGCGCGGGATTTTGTCACACAGTCGCGATGTGCAGCGTAGAAAAGGTCCGCGAAGCCGCGATGTGCAGCGCGCTAATGGGACGCGAATCCACGGTGAACCGCGCAAAAAAAAGCCATGCAGTCACGATGAGCCGCGCGATTGTTGGGCAAAAAGCCGCGAGGCGAAAGCCGTACGCGAATGCCGAAAATTGAAAATTTCGGGCTGTTAATGGCAATGAAATGAGCCAAGATCTATAACAGCAATGGATCTGCTGTCTAGGGTGGCAGATCTATAAATTAAACTAACTAATACAATAAAAAACTAATATCTAAATCAAAAGTGAGATCTAAATATTCGAAAGCAGCAGAGTCGCAAAAAACTGTTGGCTTGGTTTTGCAACCAAGCTTAGTGCTATGGGCACCTGCTAACTAGTAGCAACAGTTTTAATATTAAGCAAAAACAATAAACTAAATCTAAACTAAAACTAAACTATCATGTGCATCTTTGAATTAAAAAACAAGAACAAGAAATATAGCAAATAAATTTGTATTGAAAATGGGGGCAAGCAAATGCTTGCAATAGTAATACCTCCAAATGATGAAGATAGTTGAGAAGCTCCAAGGTTGAGCAGCTCCAAACTCCAATGGGTCCTTTCTCCAAGGTTGCTACAATGGCCAAAAGCTCAAGGGAGATTTTGGCAACATGAGGATAGGAATATGGATGGATCTGAAATGAGGAGCCCCTACCACCTTTTTACAGGTTTTGGTGGTGGGGAATACCATTTGTGGTTTTGTAGAAACCAATGGTATTGACCAACATGGTTTAGGTACTTTTCCCTCCTTTTTCCTTTTTTGAATATTTTTATTATTTTTATTCCCTTTTTAATATTTTTTGGGAATTTGGACCCTTTTTGAGGGTTTTTTATACTTTTTTAGGAAAAATAATCTTTTTGAGTGGGAAAAGGGGTGTACTAAGGCCTTTTGGTGACCTTTTGCTGGTTTCAGAGGCTCAAATGGTGAAAAAGTGGACAAATGGGTCATGTGAATAGGGAAATGAGCTAGTGAGCACTTTTTGGGTGTTAACAGGGGGTGTGGGGGGGAATCACCCCCCCACAGGGTTATAGGGGGGACCATCCCCCTTGGCTAGGGGGTTCGAGGGCAGTGCGCCTGAGAAAGGGGGTTCAGGGGCGAAGCCCTGAAGGAAATTTTTGGGGTTGTTTTACAGGCCCATGGTTTTGCGTAACCTGTGGTATTTTTCCATTATATTCCCTTTATAAGAAAGACATTGTAATACAGCTAGGGTTGATGGATTAGGTTTTATGCATTGTAAAGAACTCTTAGATCAGTAGAGAAACTGTGAGACAGTGAAGAGGAAGTGCAGCAGTTATGCTGCAAGTTGTATCCCTTCACTTTGCTGGATGGAATAATAATAAGGACTGGAAACTTCAGTGTGGACATAGCCCAAGTTGGGAGAACCACGATAAATATGTGTCTCTCTTGTAATGTGTATGTGCGATTATATTTTCATTTCTATCTATTGTTATTGCTCTGCGATCCTGTTTTTTTAACAGAAGGTAGTTGTTGAACTCATTCCAGCCCGACAGAACAGAGTAATACCGACCCAGGGAAAAGGGAAAAGAAAAGTAACATTTCAAGAACCGACAGAAGAAGACGAGATCGAGTTATACGACACTGCTACTCAGATTCTCGAAGATGCAGCCAAAAACAAAGTACCTGTCGAAGACCAGTTCAGAAAATTCCTAGAAACAGATAAGTATCCATCTTCTAGAATTCTTGTTAAAAAACCCAAAATTCCAGTCGAACCCCATGTTGACTTAATGATTCAGATTCCCCCCTCTTCCCCAACTGCAATAGAAGAAGAAAGAAACATGTTTGCATTACCTACTCCAGTTAACCCAGCAGACGCTACTTTGAGTACATTTATTGCAAACCTTCCGACACTGTGTCCCGAATGGTGCAAGATGGTTATTCAACAACCACTCTTTGCATCTCCGACCACTGTCCCGGTTAACCTAGCTCCTCCCGACACCATCCAAATTGCAAGTTAACTTTACCATTGACACTTCCAGAAATTGTTGGTCACAAGAAGATCCATCATATTAGAAACCCTGACCCTTTAAGTCTAGTTTATGCACAACAAACCACTGTCTATACCCCTCTCCGAGTCACTACATTACCAAGAATCATTCAAAATAACCCCCCCCGAAGTCATCATTCCCCATGTCGAATCTACAATTGAGTCGAGTCTAGTCAGTCCGGGTTCGCTCGACAGTACCAAATCATTGAGTCCACTTACGTCACTAGTTGAACCTCCATCATTCCCAGCAACTCAATTCAGTCTCCCTATCGATGGATCCAAGTCTAGTCTAGTTACAGAACAAAATAAAAAAGAAGCAACCATGACAAATGCAGTCGAAGCCGCTTCCACTCAAGCCAAGGAACCAGCCGCAATTCAAGATTCTACAGCTGACATGACAGAACCATTAGAACACACTAATGTTCCAGATAGCAGTACAACCAATATAGACACATCCAGCATACCGACAGAAATTCCACCAAGTACCGAAATTACTGAAAATGAAACTCCAGTCACCACCGAAGTAGCACCCAGTGTACAAGTTCAAGCAGAACAAGCTATGGCCAACACACAAGCAGTCATTGACAATCATCCAGCCACAAAAAATCATAAATAAATAAAAATAAAAAGAGAAGAATAGTCAGAAGAAACACAAAGAGAAGAAACGTAAAGAAAGAGAATTGTAGAAACAACTGCAAATGCAACAAATTCAGCAAAATCAATCAGAAAACACTCTTTCTGTATACTTAGATCAATTTGGAGCTACTACAAGTTATCATCCACAGTTGGCCTCCCAAGAAGAACTTGATTTACTTGAAGATGCAGTTTTTTAGAGTGCAAAGATGTTGCCGACAAGATGCAGAAGATCAGATACTCCAGCTACAAGATGAACGGATTACATTTCTTGCTAAGTGTGAAAGCTTGGCTCAACAAGTTATTCCACTTTTGGCCAGTTCCGAGACGACATCACCTCTTGACAGAGCGCACCATCTATTCGAATCTATCATGTCGATGTTAAAATCCAAGCTGCTCAAAAGACAACAGGACTAGGCTGTCGAAGTCACTTCTCTCATGACAAATCAGTTTGCAGGCTTCACAGAAGCTGTGAAAATACTCAAACAGTATGATATTCAAGCAGAAAAACTCGCCGAAGTTCTCGACAATTGGTATCTACATTATGGTGAAGTCTACAAAGAACTGCAAAAGACAAGAGCATTATTAGGCACACTTCACCAACAACGTGTGACTACAGATGAGGCACTTATTGAAAGGCTGGATAATCAGATCGTCATGGAAAATAAAAAGATGGACAAATTAGAGAAGCAGGAAACACAGTGGATATCTCAGGCACGCTGCGGCCTCACCAAACTTGAAGAAATCCAGCCCGGCTTTCGACACTTACTTGTTTCTTCCCAGGAAACATTCTCTATATTTGGCCCCGACATGATCCACTTATAGGATCTATCCACTCACGACAATATGGAAAACTTGTCGAAGCTCATGACACTCACTTTCGATATTCATAGTTTGCTTCGCGCCTGGGAAGGATTCCAGCACCAGCTTTCTATTTCAGCCGAAGTTATCCTTGAAGCCTACTTACAGCTGCCCAATGCTACTAGCTCCAGCTTACCACCATCATAACCGTCTTACTTTGTATTTTTTAGCTCCCCATTTCTTTGGGACGAAGAAATATTTTGAGGTGGGGGAGATGTTGGAGGGGCCTAGGTCAGCCTATCGACTAGGCCCCCGCCCGACCATCTGTAGCACATGTCGATAGGTTGTGTTGACTCGTATAGGTCAGGTCAGTCAGTTAGATCGATAGACGGTTCTGTAATGATATTAACACACACACACACACACACACACATATATATAGGTTGTTGAGCCGATGTAGAGGCTAGATTGGTTCTATGATTGTACTCTGCTCTTGCTGGTTAATATAAAGGCTTGTGCTCTCTCTATCTATCTCGTCTCTTGTATCTGTGTCATTGTGTATGCTTGCTTATAATCATGTAATGTATCTATGGTAACCACATGAACCTTGGGACTACAACACCTTTCTATTTCTTACTTATGTTTCATATTTCCTTGGCTTTGATATCCTTTGATTTTTCTTGCCTTCTTAGAGCCATGCTGATGGACAACAAATTCCATGTCTAACACAGACACTTCCCAATTAGATGCAGTAGTTCTAGAAACTTAGAAAGCTATCATAATTTATGTATGTTAACACATTGGATTAGTTTGATTTAAGATGACCACATATTGCAGCACACAAATATCTCATTCCAATCTCAACTTAATGAAGTCCTATCCAAATTTACAACATGGAAACATTTCACTTAAAGGACAACCTAATAATAAGGACCCAGTTGATCCGCTCAAGGAATATCATTCTTTGCTATGTTTACTCAAACCTACACAAGTCAAGGAACAACCAAGATACCAATGTTAATTTTATTTATATTTTGTGTCCATTGCAAGGATCGTGCACTTGAATTTATCTATTTACACCACATTTACATTCTGAATATTCTCAAAATTGTTCCAAAGTGAATAAGAAGAAGAAACACAGGAATTCATCCAAGGCTATTAGAATGCCCAATTACTTTAAGTTTCAATGATGATTTACAATTAATTATTTTGGAATTTTTTCCTACTTATATATTTGTACCCTTTGCATTCAATTTGCCACCATTTTATTTAGAGCCACAACCAAATGCTAAAAAGGGTATACTTTCATGGTCAGTTGCTACCATTCTCTGCAGTTGCTACTCAGACAGAGATGCACAATTTTGAGGAAGCAGAGGCTGACAAATTTCTGGAACCCTAAAAAATTTCCAGGAAAAATGTGTGTGAAACAGATAGTAGATATCGTAAAAATGTCAAACACACAGAGGAAAAACTAGAGATATTTTTTATTCTAGGAAGCTCTCACAGAGGCAAACATGGAGGTATTTTTTATTTTCTGAAGACTATTCTTCCTAATTTTTCTCTCTAACACAAACGACATTTGAAATATTATAGAAAAGGCATCTAAGCTCCATTCACACACAATTTTACACAAATTTAACATATTAGAAAGGAGGAAAATTCTAAGCTCCATTCAGGCATCTAAGCATCTAAGGAAAATTCTACACAATTTTAACATATTAAAAAATAGTAAAATACGCAATGACTCATGCTCCATTCACTATAGGATTTAACTCATTAACCATGTGCAAACAATGACATAGGCGAGTTAATGTCTTGAGAGAACAGGTAGCATAGGAGTGACAAATCCAAAAAAATGGCATGAGCCTTAGTTTATGGACTAGTTAGGGACAAAGTGATGTCTTTCAAAAGCCTTAGTTTATGTACTAGTTAGTCTATGGCATGTAGTTAGTATATGGCATGTAGTGCTTTAAAGGGGTGCTTATTTGATGCTTTTTTGGGGGGCCCTAGCAATAAAAAGTGACAGCAGTTGTAAAGAGGCTCCTAGGTCTGAATATGTGCCAATCTGTATGTCATTTGCTAAGACTAGGTTTGTTGTAGCATATTATAAGGACTGTTTCTACACAAAAGCATGATCAACATGTTTAGATAAAGTAACATCCTTTGTTTGATGGTTTTAATGCTTTCATAACTGAGTTCAGATCAAGCTAACATTAGAAAGAAGACCTTTCCTTACTTGGCATCACTTGTTCTAGATAGGGTCTGGGCAAGTACACCAATAGGGTGCCGGTTGGATAGTATTCTTGTACATTGTGCCAAGGGAATGGTTGTCTACTATGATGCCATTTTTTAGATGTTGCATCCAAACCACACAGCTAACATGCAAGAGGATACAGAACATGGTTATGGAGGGAAGTAAAATGAAGAGGATGCAATAAGTAGTGAAGATGTTAGCTTGAAGGTTTGTAGGGCACATTTTCTTCAGCAAATTGAGGATCATTTGAAAGCTCATCTCCAGCTGGGTTGAATTTTCCTGCTTAAGAGGAGACAAGAAGCATCCAACCAAATAAGAAGTATGAAGACTTGAAATAATTGAAGAAAGAAAGGATGTTTTTATGTTCAGGTATGTAACTTCAGTGCTATATTTTCTTGTTGGGGAGGATTGATAATTTTTTAGATTTGTCCACTTGTCCCAAGCATATAAGAGGGTATTTCATTTGGGACAATTCTGGATCTTTTCAAGACATAGAAGCAGTGGTTTGAGCATTTTTAAGATCTGGATCTGAAACTCAGGGAGTATCCTTTAGAAGGAATAAAGTGGTGGCTAACAAAGGATTGACAAATGAAGCTCCAGAATTTGAATATTGACACCATTTCATGACCTAAGCTAGGTAGCTACACACTTATACAATAGGCAGTGTAGACTAATATCAACGTGTATGATCAACACTTGCATCACATGAGGTATTATGGTGCAAATACAACTTGTCTTAAAACATGCCAAGTATACCAACCCTTCAAGAGATTATAATCAGTATTGAAGTGATATATCAACATAAGAAAATGTCCATTATGTATGATGATATCACTCTAAACAACATTGTGTGATAACAAAAGTTTTAATTACAAGATGTATGGTAAATGTTTCCAAGATAATTACTAACACCTAACCAATCTATATAATTTCAAGCATAGTAATTCTACGACTATAAATGGTGACACAAACAATAGTATAATAGTGTTGTCAATATCAACTCATAATAGTTACAAAGCAATCAAAAAGTATGAAAATTAAATGAGTAATATTGCTTTCACTTTGGACAAGACTCCCCACTAACTTTTATGCATTGAATTGCAAGTTTATCAAAATTATATCAACATGTTATTCACAATATGTTTCATACTTAATGCAAGAGTATTGACAACAGTAAGGAACCCTCTCTGATATCACTTTGAAATAGTAGTGAATGATAAATATGCATGCAATGTAATCTTCAATATTTAGTGCTTTGCTCATACAAGTAAACAAAACTTCAGACTGTAATAAGGTAGTTTTCATATCTCTGTTAAAGTTGACTTCAAACCTTGATAAGGCTGCCTTTGATGTTGATTATTAATGCAATTGAGTACTAACATGTTTTTTGCTTTGTGTAGGTATCAAGGTATGGAAAGCAGGAGTTTGTGGTGAGAAAATTATGATGCCCTAGCAGGCTTACAAACTATGGAAAAGGGCCCATGTTTGGAGGCTGTTGCATCCCTAAATTGTTCCAAGATAATTACTAACACCTGACCAATCTATATAATTTCAAGCATAGTAATTCTACGACTGTAAATGGTGACACCAAAAATAGTATAATAGTGTTGTCAATATCAACTCGTAATAGTTACAAAGCAATCAAAAGGTATGAAATTAAATGAGTAATATTGCTTGCACTTTGGACAAGACTCCCCACTAACTTTTATGCATTAAATTGCATGTTTATCAGAATTATATCAACATGTAATTCACAATATGTTTCATACTTAATGCAAGAGTATTGACAGCAGTAAGGAACCCTCTTTGATATCACTTTGAAATAATAGTGAATGATAAATATGCATGCAATGTAATCTTCAATCTTTAGTGCTTTGCTCATACAAGTAAACAAAACTTTAGACTGTAATAAGGTAGTTTTCATATCTCTATTAAAGTTGACTTCAGACCTTGATAAGGCCACCTTTGATGTTGATTATTAATGCAATTGAGGACTAACGTGTTTGTTGCTTTATGTAGGTATCAAGGTATGGAAAGGAGGAGTTTGTGGTGAGAAAATTATGATGCCCTAGCAGGCTTACAAATTGTGGAAAAGGGCCCCTGTTTGGAGGTTGTTGCATCTATAAGTAAGGGCCAAAAATGGAGGATCGAGGCCCTAAGGTCAAGGCCAAGGGTAATGGGGATGAGGCCAAACCCTCGAAGGTTAAAACCGAGCTCTTTTTAGAGTTGGACAAAGGTCCTTTTAGGGTTGTGTGGGTAGAAGAATGAAGGAATAAAGGGGGAGAAAGATAAGAGAAAAGGGAAGAAGGAGATGAGATGAGCTCTTTGTTACATATTATATATATTCAATGAAGCTTGTCATTACGGAAAGCATACCCTTATTAGTATAATGGAAATAGTACTAACCTAACTAATATGGTAAATACTAAATACAACTACTTATCCTTGTTAGCTATATAAGTACTCTAGTAATTACGTATATGGAGTAATGAAACCACATATTATCTACAAAGCACATTGAGATTCAACTAGTTACATCTTGCTCATAAGGATATGGATAGTAATCACACCTTAATTAGGTAAAATACATAGGATAAGCTTAAAACCTATTTCATCAAAGTTGGAAACACTAACCTAACTAGTAATGATAAGGATTAGTTTAGGAAGCATGTATACCTTTTATATATATGTCTATGTTCACCATGTTTCAAGTCCATTCATATTGGTTTATCAAGTACAAGCTTCATTAGTTATAACTATTACTAACCTTTATTGAATCAGACACTAAGCAATGGTAATAAAAGAGAGATTTATTGTATGACCCTTATTGAACATGATGCAATGGACTTATAGTAATCAGTAAGCAAGCATCATGTATAAGCTCTTACTACTAATCAAGAGCTTTAATGAGTGCAATAGGTAAGGGTTAGAGTTATAGCCTATACTAATAGTGGTGTTCATACTAGTGATATATACTAGTACAAATGGAGTATGTTTACCATTTCTATTCACTCTTATTGAAGCCAGTATTGTATTGGTTACACTATCTTAGCTTTGTAGAAGCTCATGATCTCTGTAATATGGAGAAAGCTCTACTATGGCTTTACTACTTTGTTTCAATTAGGTTCAAATTGATATTGGTGAAAGAGTGGTACTATTACCTATGATATGCATATGTTTTCTATAAGAAGGGTATCTTACTATCACTGGTCTGTTAAGCTCTGCCCCATGTGAAGCTCTAGTCCCATTGATTCCCTTTATTCCATAATATTGCATCAGTGAATCTAAGACTTTAACTAGAACAATTTAGGCAGAGTTTATATCACCTTAATATATTATGGAAACAACGTACATCACATCCTAAGCAGTAACCATTACTCTTGTAACCTATAACTATGATCATAGAATATAGAACTATAGTGTATAAGCTCACTAGTATTGATTATGTTAATACTGTACCTTACCTAGTTAACTAAAATGAGCTAACTCCTTATAAAAATGGGTTAAAGACTAATGAAAGCTGGAACCACTATTCCATCATATTCAATCACTACTATAAGCTCAGCTTAACTGATTAGGCATGTTATGTACTCATGGAAACACAAAGCTCTTAAAAACATACCGTTTACTAATATAACCCTAGTAACACCATAGCTAACCTTATCACTAATTATGAAGAAATTCCTAGTTTTAAAGTTACTGTACTACTTATCTTAGGCATATAAGGTAATGTATGAATACAAGATGATAGGGTTCATCAAAGTAATCTCCATAATGTAAGCCGTAATAAAACATGTTTGAATAGGGTTAATATACTACCATATTGAATAGCCCAAGTGATAAAAGACCAATTCCTTTAACAAAAGGTCATCCTAGGAAGACAAAAAACTAGGAAATCCATTCAATCAAGAAGGAAGACAACCAGGCATGCCCTCAAGAGACAACCAGCCATGTGTTCCATGCCATCCAACACTCACTCAATAATGGATAGCTCAGGGGGGCTTCCAAGTCCACTTCAACTTAAAAGGCCCTTCCTTGTCCAGGTTCTATTCAAGGCCACACTTCCAAGGCCACTTCAACTGCGTTGTGCAAGGCCCCATTCCCCATTGGTCACCGCCAATAGCATCCACAATAGATGCATATTCTATGAAGGAGTGGTATAACTCCAGTTTTTTAATAATTAGGAAGGACCTACCCACTTTTATTTCCTCCTACTAATACAGTCAGTAGATACTTTGAACAAGCAATAGGAAGCTTCAATGGTACTGACATGCGGTTCTCACTCTTTTAAAATTTACAGGCACAGAATGAAGAGAATATCAAGAAGCAACTGTGCATAAGCTAAAATTTCACAAAAAAAAACTAACCTACGAATTTGTAATGGAAGAATACGATTTTGACTCCTGAGCTTTAGAATTCGTAGCTCACCTCTTCAAGAGCCTCGAAGTTCTCTCTAATGCTCTTTTATCCATGGCAGCAGTGGCAATTAAATACCCAAATTGTAAACCCTCGACAATGGTTAGGAAACAACATTTCCTCAATGGGTATAGCCTAATAAATGCCCAAAAATGCTTCTTAGAACCCACCAAACCCTCCTCGCTTCCTGCCAACGGGAAAATTTTGGCACCGCTGGTTTGCTTGGATTGGTTAATTGGATCTAATGGAATTCTTGACTCGTTATCTGTGGATTGGAGGATGAAATCTCCATGAATGCAGGATAATTGGCCATGAATTCCATAGAGCAGAGGTGGGTCGATGATTTAGGTGAAGGTTATGTAATGGGCCATGAAAGTCAACTATTACTTGTTTTATTAATGTGTTTTATGTTTTTTTATTAATTTGTTTCATTTGTTTTATTAATTTGTTTTATGGTTACAATATTATAATATGATTTTTATTTGTTTTTTGGTTATCATATTATAATATGATTTTTATTTGTTTTATGGTTACCATATTATAATATGATGGGGTTATGTATTTTTTTTGATAGGTATTTTGTTTATTTATAGGTATTATTCATCAATGTTTATATATTGATTATGGCTATAAATTACATACATTATCCCCTTGGGTACCTACCTTGGTACATTAAACTAATTGGTGCCCCTATCTGCTAAAAGCACCAAGAAGAAATCTATAATCATCTAGATCATAGGGTATGTTTTGTTCTACAGAGGGAGAAATGGGTGAGATCTAACTTCCGAAGGGCACCCTCCATCATAGACAATGTCGAGCATCTCTAGTCCAAGTAATGAAAAAATATGGATAAATAGTTCTAGTACTCCCTAAAAGGGCAGTAAAATTGCCTTTAATTTCATATAATATAGCAGTTGGGGCACCTAAAAATGAAGTGCTCCTATATCTCGATCTCATGAAGAATATGGCATTAAATCTCACAGTCGATCCTATTCACTTAAGTGATGTACTACTGGTCAGTTTCAACTCAAAGGAAATGAGAGCCAACAAGAAATTGTGCCTCAAGACGTGGGCTGATCTAAATTAATGCATGGCATGGGCGCAATTTCAAAGTGTGTATGGAGATCGAACAATAAGGCCATCTCTCAACTCGAGAAAGCACTCTACATAGAAAGCCATCTTGAGCTCCAATCATGATCCTTAAAGATGGGTACTAGAGTGTCCACTCGAAACATTGGGCGCTTAGCTCAAACCTCCACACAAACTTTATATATATCCATAAACTAAATATCTATATATTATAGGGTGTATCAACTCAAGCATAACCTTGATTAATAAACTATTTGATGATGTCCTCTTTGATGATCTTATTCAACTCATGCATGTTTGGGAAGGGTCGTGAACCAGAGGCATCAAGAGAGTTTCTGAATTATGAAGGTTGGAAGTGGTCAATCGAGATACCAATGTATGTCCGTCGACTAAATTAGAAGATGAATGGCCTCTGCAAACCAACACCAAACTCATGAACCAAAGGCACTAGAAGTGGTCATGGATGGTTTTAATTAGGATCAGTGGGCAAGAATATAATTATAATAAGGGTATTGGTCTCTATTGGCTAAAGGGCTTGCAAAGTGTCAAACAATATGGTGCAAAAGGGAAACCAATATATATTCCAAAGATGGTTTCAATCCTAAAGGAGGGCGTTGCAAACTCTACTTGGACTGCAATGACCTAATTAACTACAATATAATATTCTTGGATAATAGCCTAGGGAAAAATCTTCTTTCATTTCATGATGACGCAGCTAAGCATGTGAGAACCTAAAAACTAAAAAACCAAGATGTTTAAGTGATGGTGATCTTGATGGCCTCCACCCCCCGAAAATTGAAAATGGTACTCTAATAATACTTAGAGACCCCCTTTAAAGGGGTAAGGGTCGCTAAATTCATCTGCATTGTTCAAATTTAGTAAAATATTGTACAATTAATTCATTATAAAAAAATTTAGTGTCACACAACTAAAAATTACTAACATAAACAACTAATTCACATTAGTCGTTGTTAGCTAGTCATATTTATATTCCCGTGACTAAATTAGTCATTTATGTTAGTGATTTTTATTTTAGTCACTTCTTATCTAGTCACATTTTTTATCTGGTGACTAAATTAGTCGTTTATATTAGTCATTTTTTGTTGGCTTATTTAAAATTGCTCAATTTTAGTCATTTATCCCTTGAAAAACCAGTGGTGACTAAATGTGTTAGTCGCCTAGTCACTTATCTCTCATTTTGTACTAGTGTGCACATTGTCTGTGTATATGTGTTTATACGTGTAGTGTATTCCTACTTTTCTTAATCTCATTCTTATGCTTCCGCCATAACAGAGCAGACTCATTCATTCGATTTGTTGTCTCGCTCGTGCTTCCTGGGTGTGTGCAGATCATTTGTATTAGAGCTCATTCAAAGCTTCGTTAGAGTGCATCAACTTTGTCCGTGCTTAGGTTTTGTGTAGACACTTCCAGCGAAGTTACCTGACTTATGTTGGTTCAATCACGCTCACAGACTCAACAATCCAAGCAGACACTACCTCCAGAGATGGTAGAAGAAACAGGAGATAGAAATACAATCGAAGAGACACAACAACTCATAGAGAAAGCGCTGGCTCGACAAAGAACTGAAATAGTCGCCCAGTTCAATGAGATTCTCACGCAATTTGCTTCGACTTCAGGAGGATTTCCGACGAGAACTAACTCTGACAAAATCAGCCCCTTCAAAGTGAAAATGAATTTGGACAGACCGAATCTAGAAGGCAATATTGACGCGGAATCCGTCGACAATTGGGCACAACAATTAGAATCCTATTACTCTATGAATCAATTCTCAGAAGACGACAAGATCACCATTGCATCCTTAAAGATGTCAACATCTGTGCACAACTAGTGGGAGAACCTCTCGACAAAGATGGAGAAAACACTAGTACAAAATGAGAGATAAGTGACTAGGCGATTAAAAAAGTTAGTCACCACAGTTTTTTCAAGGGATAAATAACAAAAATTAAGCAATTTTAAGTTAGTAAACTAAAAATGACTAAGATAAATGACTAAGTTAGTCACAAGATAAAATATATGACTAGATGACAAGTGACTAAAATAAAAATGACTAACTTAAATGAGTAATTTAGTCACAGGAATACAAATATGGCTAACTAACAACGACTACGAATATGAATTAGTCATTTTTAGTCGTGTCATCTTGGTAATGGAAAATTATAACTTTGATAGTGAATTTGTACAATTTACTAAATTTTAACACCACAGATGGCTTCAAAGATACCTCTCTAGGGGGTATCTGAATCCATATGTAGTGTTAGAATTTAATAAATTGTAACACTATAGATGGATTCATGAGAGACACCCTGTGTCACAACTAGGAAACATTTTTTTCTTTTCAAGAAATCTAGTTAGGTCCAACCTATAAATCAAGATGTTGGATTTGTTCGTTGACCTCAAGCCTCATCTGTAAGTGCAATATTTTTGTCATCATGTGCACTCAAAATTAAAGACTCAATTTGCATGAATTCAATCCTAACCATGCTACGTTGACCATTATCCCCATATCAATTTTATTTAATGATTAAAATATATATTAAAATATTATAATATATAAAATTTTATAATATACATTTTTTTATATTATTACAAAAATATATTATAATAATATTATATAATAACATAGTAAAAATATACAACCTAACACTCTATTCCAGTGGGGTTATGCGAGTTTTGAGTTTATGGTTTAAGCGGAAGTCCTTGGGGTGACACCGTTTTTACTACGAGCTTTGGGTCTAAGACGTGTGTCCTACGTTTCCTGCCCATTTGCGGAAGCCCTTTATAATAACATAACATTATACAACCAAATTACCAATATACTATTATACTAATGCAACATATAATGTATAACAACATATTTTCACACAAATATTAATATTAATATATATATATATATAAACCAATATCAATCAATATATATATATATATATATATATATATATATATATATATATATATAAACCAATATCAATCAAAACAAAAGCAATATCAAACAATTACAAAACCGAAATCCATACTCTAATATATAAAAATGAATGTCAAACTAATTAAAACAAAACAATATCAAACCATTAAAAAACTAAAACCCGAGCTCCGTCATGTAACAACAAGTGTTCCTTAATGGTACTCCACCATCATGATGCGACCCTATATCGAAAGCTATATGTGATTGACCTCCAAAATGGGGAAGATTAACAACTAGCAAATCCATTTCATGGAACTACTCTCATACCAGTGCTATGAAACTGGAATTGGCGCCAAGATTTTGGATTTGGGTTTGAGAGGCCATTACATTACTCCTGAATGGGTCTGAAATATGGGTTTAGGTCATTTATTAATGCACCAAATTGGTGCCGGTTGGAAATTGCAATGATGTCGTTTGGGGGGTTTGCTTAGAAATCAGTCAACATAAAAGAAGAGGGCGTCATTATCTTAAGAAGGGCACACTTGTGTATCCATTGTGATGACTGTTGGGAGGTAGATAAGCATTAATTTCTAGATCTGAAGCTTAAAGGGAGGTCGCAGGACAGTGAGGGAGGGAGCATCTACAGATCCCATGAGTAGAGGGGATGGACTAGTTTAATAGGATGTCACTGCTGTTGGAGGTACCAAAATGAGAAAACCCAATATTGTTCATCATTGCTGCCATACACTTGCGTGGGTTCTCATTTAATTTCACCAATTGTGATTGTGGCAAATGTAGTCTTTGTTAGACAGAGGGCACATAATTGTTGAGCCACGATTTGCTTGGGATTTGGCTCAATGTTAATGATGTGCACTCCTTTCAGTTCTTTTCCACTGTAATATTTACAAAACAGTCAACTCGTGGAGCTTTTGGGTGTTGTACGCTACCCTAGATGGTGACTACATATCATCGTTAAGCTATAGAAAACTCGTGGATCTGTTCAACGTTGAAAGAAGGGGTTGCAAGCAATTGTTGCTTGCAGTATACTCTTCTCTTCACCAATCAAGTGCCAATCCTTTTCCATCCCACATGTCAGAGAATAAATTTGTCTCAATTAGTTTGTTATATTTATTTGAGCTTCAATTTATTCTAGGCCACATTTTTGTTGTCATGGGAACCTCACAAAATTGGATTTCAACGTTGTCAACAATAATAAAGTTATATGCAGATTCCCCCTTCTTTTGGAAGTTTGAAAAACCTCCAATACTTCATAATGGATAAGAATCCAATGTTTTATCATTTTTCTACTGAACTTGGGAATCTCAAAAAGCTTCAGGATCTTAGGCTTGCAAGTTCTGGATACTCGAGTTCAATACATGTGGCTTATGGAAAACCTGGATACTTAAGTTCAATATGTTAAATTTTTAGATTTTACTTCAATATGATCTAGGATCTTAACTGAGAGAACAACATGTACAGCATATCTACAGCATATCAATCATGGAGACAATAATGCAAGCACACAAGAGACACAAAGATTTACTTGGGGAAAACCATAAAGGTGAAAAACCCCAATAACTTCCTCAGAGATAGATAGAGCAATGATACAACCATGAGAGATAGACATAACCTAGCAGCAGATCCTCCGCCTCCATAAGTGCGCCACTCCTCCTTGAGTGCATGAGTGAGAAGTGAGTGAGCAAATAGAGTGCCTCCCGCACTCTATTTATACTTAGCTTGACTTGCCTTTTTACCTAACTCATGTAGGCTCGAACTTAACCACATAACATAATGTTGATTGGGCCAACCCCCAATAGGGTGGTCTAATAACCCTTTGACCCACATGACTTATACAGGGCCGACCCCAAACAAGGTGGTCTAATAACCCATCAAGAATAAGTTACGACATTTACAATATAAATGACGACACTTCCTTATAGAGGAATAATACCATCTCTATAGGAATACAATATACATATATGTGAAATACATTCCGAAGTTACATATACATCAACACTCCCTCTTAACTAGGAAGGTATTTCTCAGCACAGTTCTTCTAGCACAAGTCATCTTCTCTGGATCATCGTCACTGGATAATCGTCATCGAGTCATCATCATCGTCACTGCTGCTACTATCTCAATCAATCTCTGAATCTACTCATCATAGGAAGTTCTACAGAGCCAGTACTTTTTCATACTAGATGTAGGCCCGCCATCTGCAGGTCTTGATCATCACTGGCCATACTGTGGAATCCTCAGGACTTATTACGTGCGTCACAAAACCTGGATGCAGCATCCCAGGCTATTACGAGCACACAGCTCTACCTGTAAGATCTCCTAGGAGCACATTGCATGTGACCCATCACAAAACCTGGCTGAAGCATCCCAGGCTTTTACAAGCACACGGCTCTACCTGTCGGATCTCCCAGGAGCACATTACATGTGATCTCACCACAAAACCTGGCTGAAGCATCCCAGGCTGTTATGAGCACACAGCTCTACCTGTCAGATCTCCCAGGAGCACATTACATGTGGTCCACCACAAAACCTGGCTGAAGCATCTGAGGCCTTTTTCATCCTGTCCAGATCTCCCAGGAGCAAATTACATGTAGTCATGGAAAAACCTGGCTAAAGCATCTGAGGCCTTTTTCATCCTGTCCAGATCTCCCAGGAGCAAATTACATGCCATAGGACAAAACCTCGCAAGAGCATCTGCCAGATATCCCAGGGCACCGAACATGCCATAGGCAAAACCTCAAAAGACTATCTGCAGATCTCCCAGGGCACAAATTACATGTCCTCCCAAGAAAAACCTAGCAAGAGCATTTGCCAGATGTCCCAGGGCACTGAATTACATGCCATAAGCAAAACCTCAAAAGACCATCTGCAAATCTCCCAGGGCACAAATTACATGCTTACCTGCACAACCTGATCCACGGCCACAAAGTATCATCTTATACTCATCATACATCATCCTGATGTACACATGATCAACCTAATCATCACCACTGCAACATCCTGCTGCATGTCATCTGGAGAAGCTCGTCATCCACGATCATCCTGATCATACAATGCATCCATCTGATGCACACCAAGTATCCATCTGATACGTACATAGATACATGATCCACACAATGTATCCATCAGCATACATGATCTACCTGATCATACAAAGATACATGATCCACACAATGTATCAATCATACATGATCTACCTGACCATACAAAGATACATGATCCACACAATGTATCCATAATCATCCAACATGATGCGTACATACATAGATGATCCAACTGATCATATCTAGCATCCAACATGATGCATATACAAAATACATACACATGATCCAACCGATCATATCCAGCATCCAACATGATGCATACACAAAATACATACACATGATCCACCGATCATATCCAGCATACATACATATACATATAAATGATCCAACTGATCATATCCAAGCAGAAACCAGAACATCATCCTGATGCTCATCATCCAGTGCTTACATCCACAGCCATGTGAAGGATCCTCCTTCCAACATGCTTGTAATGGCTTCAGCAAATGTGTCCATCACTTCTTCCTCGAAGTGTCCTCGATCTGAAGAATGCCAAGCCTCTCTCTGAAGTACTCGAACTTCACTCTGACTAGTGGCTTCGTCAACACATCTGCAATCTGCTCGTCTGTCGCAACATACAGGAGCTTCACAGCTCCTCTCTGCACCATATCCCTGATATAGTGATATTTGATCTCTATGTGTTTCGACCTGTCATGAAACACTAGGTTCTCGGACAGCTTCACACAACTCTGGTTATCACAGAAGATACCAGTAGCATCCAGCCGGAGATCAAATAACTCAGACAGTAGCTTTCATAGCCATACTGCCTCACAGCTAGCTGAACAGGCTGCAACATACTCTGCCTCAGCTGTACTCAGTGCTACACAGGACTGCTTCCTGCTAAACCAAGAGATCTCACCTGATCCCATACTAAATAGAAAGTTGTCTATCCTACCATACCAAGTTCTGCACATATATGAATCCCTATCATGTGTCTCAGAACCAAGTGGCTGCACCACATACACTTCTTCTTCAACTACACCATTCAAGAAAGCTGTCTTGAAATCCATCTGGTGTATCTTCTATCTCAACACTTTTATATTTCTCTATGCTGCCATCTGCAACATGCTTGATCTAATAGTTCCATTTGGAAGTCATAACAAACTTCCCTTCACATCTTGGGACTACGTCCCAAACATCATTCTTCATGATCGATGGATCATGGCATTCCATCCCAGATCCTGGGAACTTCATTATGTTCAATATCTTCAATAGATATCTTTGTTGCTGGAACAAATATTGTAGTTCTTCTTTTGTAGGAGATGGCATATGATCTTTCCTACACAACAAGTTAAATTGCATGATTAGAAAACATCTCATAGTTTTCAGAACAAATTCTTACACATAAAGAAATATGTCATACAGTCATGCAATTATCTTAGCCAATGCTTCAATACAACATTTATCCATATCCCATAACTTTCTAGATGCCTTGCAATCTCTACCAGAACATTGTTAAGAGTGTGCACAACTCCCAACATGTCAGCAAAGAGGTTTCATTCTAGATAAGTAGCGATGGAATGTTGTACAGTGCCATAGGCCACTTACCCATGTATATACTGTTCATCAATGCAACTATTCTAATATGCACAATACATATCTAATTCTAGGAACATCAGTATATACATTATTGAACGGTATTATTTAAACAATAAAATATGCAAGTAATGACAATTCAAATACTTATCTTTGTTTGTTTGTTGGATTGACTCCCTCTTAGTCTTTGCTTCTTTTCTACAACTCCATTCCTATGTGGATTGTGAGAAGTGGTCAACTCCCTCTGAATATCTGCATCCTTGCAGAAACTACTGAAGTGTGCTCCTTTGCTTTCTTGCAGGAACAACTAGAGTGTGCTCCCTCTTGATCTTTGCTTCCTGGATTACCTGTCCTTAAACTTACAGCCATCCTTAATCAGTATGCATGCTTATTAGTATCATCATTGTGTTATCCTTGAGGTCTCATACATAATCACACATTTATTAGTATAATCTTAATATTATCTAAACATAATAATCTCAAGTATGTATAGTTCGGATCATTTCAAACACAGATAATAAACATTAGTATTCAAGGTTTCAGGGAAGTCTTCTTTTACTCATGCATATTTCTTATTTGATCATAGGACTCTTTTGGTTAGTTAAATAATCAATCATGGTAAGAACATAATATGCATACAACCGTGATTATTCAAACCTATGACTTCATGAATAATCATCATCAATAGCACAACAGTATAAGATCCTAACACAAGGTAGGATTCTAGCTTGATATAGGAAAAACATACCTGGATTAGCATGCTAGCTAGTTATGTCTAACATACTCACATGATGTCTTCTTATTCTTCTTCAATGACTTGTGCTAGTAACCTGTATAACTCATAGGTTAACCATTACAGAACCAAGTTATACATACCTTGTAAATGGATCTTCTATGAGATCCATGACAATGGATGAATCTTTGTCCTCATGTTATCATGATCATATGTTCTTGGACCAGAACATGATTTGTCTTTCTTGGTGTACCTTTCATGTTAGTAGACAACATAAACCTCATACAACACCATAATGCATTAGTACAATCATAAGTGTCAACACCCTAATCAATGAATATTTTCTATTGTGCATTCATAGTTTTATTAAAGTGATATGACAAGTCTAAAATCAAGATTGTACTAACCGTAATAACATGAAGACAAACATACCATAAACTTAATCATGAAAAAATATCAAAACATACCTCGATGAGTCATACCTATCGAGATCGCTTGTAATCTTCTTATGTAAGGCCTTAGCCTCATCTCCCTCTGAAACAGGAACTTCTTCACTTATGCAGGTGACCAATCCATCTTCTTCTAGGATTAACCCGATCCACTTGATTTACAAGAACTGGGACTGGAGATAGATATGGGTTTGTTAGAGAAACACCAAAAACTCAAACTTTGAATTTCAAACTTCTGAAAGGATAGAAATATGCGCCTTGATGAGCTGATCAAGCTGGTATATTCATAATTTGAAAACTGCAAAGTTTCACTCCTCGATTTTTCCTTTAAAACTTTCGGATTCACTGGACGTGACCCTGAACTGGGGTTTGATGAAGCCCAATCTTCTTCCCAATCAAAAGGTATGATCCAAATCTCTAAGCTTCTATTTTTCTAAGGAGCTTCCAGCCATGGTCACAGATTTCAAAAATTCCCATTTTTACAGAAGCCCTAATTTTCCACTTTTCTGATCAAAGTCCCGAACTAGGGTCTGATCAAACCCGGCCTTCTGCCCAACCAAAAATTATGATCTTCATCTCTAAATTTCTATTTTGATGAGTAGCATCCATTCGTGGTCTCCGATTACAAAAATTCCAATTTTCTTTAAAGCCCTAAATTCCGGAAGCCATGAATGAAGGTACTAAACAATAATTTTGTTTTGACAGAAATATGTAGCTGATAGTTTCTGGTGTAACTCCGAACTTTTCGATCCACAGGGTCTGAAAAAGTTTTATGAGATAGCCTGACCTGTTATCTTTCCATCCCAATAGGTTTTACCTCAATTGGATTCTCTGAGAGAGATTTATGCCAAGTGTCGCAACGTGACCTGTTTTGGGATAATACAGGAGAGCGAAATTGTACGGTGTGCCACGTGTCACTGTTTGAACTTCGGCCTCTAAAAACTTTTTTTGAGATATCTCGGCCTGTTATCTTTCCATCCTGATAGGTCTGACCTCAATTGGACTCTCTGAGATATAGTTATTCCAATTATCGCAACGTGACCTGTTTATGGGATAATACAGGAGAGCGAACTTGTATGGCATGCCACGTGTCACTGGTTCAACTTCTGCCTCTGCAAAAATTTTCTGAGATATTATGGTCTATGTACTACCTTTCACTTTTTACTAAATTTCATTTGGAGCTTCCTATCCCAAGTTATGACCTTTTTCCCATGGTCACGTGATTTTGACTCAGATCTGGAAGAGGCATAAACCCTATATTGTACAGATCATAAATCACAAACTACAACAAATTAGAGGTTGTCCTTTAGACACAAGGTACCTGGAGATTTAATATTCGACCTGTAAATATGTCAGATCTAAAAACTTCGCCAAAACGTATTTATAGCGAAAGTGCTACGACTACTGGTTTTTGCTATATCAAGCCCTAGCATCGTAAGTACAACAAGTGTCATACATGCCATATCATGCCTTCTTTCAGGCTAGTTCTGATACCATGTTAAATTTTCAGATTCTACTTCAATATGATCTAGGATCTTAACTGAGAGAACAACATGTACAGCATATCTACAGCATATCAATCATGGAGACAATAATGCAAGCACACAAGAGACACAAAGATTTACTTGGGGAAAACCATAAAGGTGAAAAACCCCAATAACTTCCTCAGAGATAGATAGAGCAATGATACAACCATGAGAGATAGACATAACCTAGCAGCAGATCCTTCTCCTCCATAAGTGCGCCACTCCTCCTTGAGTGCATGAGTGAGAAGTGAGTGAGCAAATAGAGTGCCTCCCGCACTCTATTTATACTTGACTTGACTTGCCTTTTTACCTAACTCATGTAGGCTCGAACTTAACCACATAACATAATGCTGATTGGGCCGACCCCCAATAGGGTGGTCTAATAACCCTTTGACCCACATGGATGACCCCCAATAGGGTGGTCTAATAACCCTTTGACCCACATGACTTATACAGGGCCGACCCCAAACAAGGTGGTCTAATAACCCATCAAGAATAAGTTACGACATTTACAATATAAATGACGACACTTCCTTATAGAGGAATAATACCATCTCTATAGGAATACAATATACATATATGTGAAATACATTCCGAAGTTGCATATACATCAACACAATACATGTGGCTTTTGGAATTTTTTTGAATATAAGCTCTTTGAATTTGGAGAAGAATAGACCGTGAGGAAATATTCCTCCCAGTATAGGTAATCTTTGTCACATGTATCGCCTTAACCTGCGTGGTAGCATGTTATCAGGGGCACTCCCTTTCTCTTCAAAGTTCTTGCATAGGTTGGTTAAGAATGTAGACTCAAAAGGGAACTTGGGATTGTACATAAATGCCTTATAGGATATGCATATTTCATATCACTTGTGATTTTGTCGATGTAGATCTTTGCCCATCAAAAGTTAAAACAAATGGTAAATCATCCAAGAAATCTAGAATCTAGAAGAAATTTGTGCATCAATTCAATTCCAAGAAATCATCCATGGACTTATATCTTCTAGAAGTGAATAGTCCCACATGCCACTACGTAGTCTAAGTTTGGCACATATCCCATGGTGCATTGGGAGTATTTTTTATTGGTTTCCTTTCATAAGGTTTGCATCATCGATGAATTGCTACTAGGGTGGGATATGTACTCTTACCTTTCCCTTTTAACTTTGTTTGATTCTTATCACTTATCACCTCCACTTTCTTAAGTCAATGAAAATTTTGGTTCTTTGAAGTCTCCTAACTTGTAATTGTTCAGATTCATACTGTTCATTGTATTTGATTCTCTATGGTTTGTTTCATTTGGTTTTTCTTCTTTTAATTTGAATTTCATTTTTCCTATTGCAGTGCTACTCTTGCATGAATGTTGGAGTAGTTATGTTTTGGGATTTGCATAGAAGGAAATGGATTGAGGACTAGTAGTAGAGGGACGTGCACCAACAAATGATGGAAGTTAGTTAGATAGTTGGCACATTAGTTAGGTCTTTAAGCTTGTTTTGGTCCACCTAGTGGGCTTTAGGCCCCCCCTTAAAAATTTATAAATATGTAATGGGTGGGATAATTAGAGGTATCAATGCTTATGTTGAATCTATGCTATGTATGCTTTTTGGGTTTGATCAGATCTAAGTTGTTCCTTGCACAATTGTAAATAAAGGGAAATTCAGGTTAGAATTGGATACATCTCTCTAAATAAAGGGGAAGTTTAGTCTCATGATATAATTTAGCAATAGTTTCATATGGCTTAATAGTACCAAAATGCTTAATAGTACCAAAATATTTGTTATAAAGTTTCCAAAATTAGAATATCCCCTTCCATGGCTTACCCAACACATGGAGTAGGGATGCGATCCAGGCTAAAAAATATCCATATAAATTCAAACCCATTAAAACACCAACACCATTCAAATTCATACATGTATTAAAATAAATAACGCAAGAAAAAGAAACATGCATAAAATCATTAAAACCATGGATTCAATATCCATTTCATTTATAAAAATAGAATAAACTAAAATTGCAAAATTACAAATAGAGAATGAATAGAAGAGATGGAATACTTATCTTTCAACATGATGGTCCAAGAACCTAGCTACATATGAGTAATTTTCCACACAACATTAGGCATCTAGTGAAAAATATGTAGATGCCACCCCCAAGCTAGGGTATGAGGATACGAGGGAAAAATAAACTAGCTACAAATTCATAGGTCAATAAAATCAATCCAATTGCTCTCAGGCTTATCCAATCTGTTCACAATTGAGCACTCTAGGTAACTATCCATCCATCTAACAATCATGGCATTCTCAATGTTGGCACCTGATTTTGCATAGTTTGATCTTGCATGTGCAATAAGTCTTTGTGCACCTAGGTTTGTTGTGCATACCTTATTTTAATCTATGCACCCTATTGTATTCTATGTGTCAACTATTTAAATGATAACTATACCACCGTGCCAACTTCTTGTTTGCATGCTGAAAGACTTGGTTGTAGGAAGGTGTCAGTAAATTGTAACTGTTTTGAACTACTTTGGATTAGTATGAATAGAAATGTATATGGGAAAGTTAGGTATATACATAAAGTGTCATGTAGATAAACCATAATTTTGCAAACAAGAAGGATAGAGTGAATCTCAGTGACCCAGTTTGAGAATGATGTGGTTAAGAAATCATATTTTCAAATAGCATTCTAAATGATCATTTTCTCTCTTCCATCTTGTAGAAAGAAAACTAAATATGTTTTTATCCGCAATTTCATCCACTCCCAGACAATAGGTAACAAAATGTGCACCTCGAAATATGCACTTAAAGTGCATTTCAATTTTCACTTGCCTAGGATGCTAACATTATTTTGACAAGTATTTGTTTGCAACAATGTTGACAAGCTTTGAGACGTTATAAAGCATGTATATATTGACAAGAGGTATAGTGGTGACAGGGGTGTTGATATACCTCCACAAGGAAAAATGGTGTGCACATGATCATCTAATGCTTGCAAATATTTCCTATCGATTTTTCTTGTACAGAACATTTTGCATTGGCTTATTGACTTAGAAACATATTGGTGCATATTTACTTGAAGTTCCATTTATCATTGTGTATTTAAATAAAGAGATTAGAATTTCATGCCAGATTTGAAAGGTCAAAATGCATGTTTTGGAAAGGTAATAGAGATGGGTTTTACATCCCAAGAAGGTTTTGAACATTAGAAGCAGCCTCAACAGCATGTCGTACAAAAATATCCAATGATTATGGATCAACTGCCACAACATTGAATTGTCAAGCCCATTGTTCTTTACATCTTTAAGTTCTATGGTCCTATCTTAGGGCTTGTTGATTAATTTCTAGTTGAGACAATCAAGATCATTATGTTCCACCATATGATCCATTGTAATTATGCAATTCCTCAAAACATTGTCCAAGTTGAATTTGACAAATAACCCTTGTCTCAAAAGCATCTCCATGCTTACTTTTTTCTCTTCATAGAATTTGTTAAAGTAATTGTAATTAATTGAAAAGACATTAAATTTGAGGATTTCCTACCTACCTTCTTTGTTGGGAGTCTCTCTTCTTTCGAATCCTCTGATTCGTCACTTGTATGAATCTTGGATTTATTTTTGATTAGGATGCCACTTGGAGTTGTTGAGGTCTTAGCTTGAATATCATATGCTTTCATGTATGAATCTGTGGGAATTCAAGATCTATAATAGGATTGAGTGTCAATTTCTTCAAAGACCAGTTCACTAAAGGGCCTTGGGAGGGGATTTAATAGAGGAAATGGGAAGGAAATGTTCTTAGTCCTGGGTGTTTGAGGGATCCTCTTGGTTGAGTTGTGCCAAAACCTAAAATTGATAGCCAAAGGAACCATAAAATAATGGCCACTTCTAAATATGAGATCTATGTCTTCTTTTCTTTCAAGAGGAAGATAAGGACTCTCTTCCATAGAAATTTTGCATCACATTGCCTTTAAGAATGGGTATCCAGTTCTTTGTAAGCCAAGTTTCTATGGCTCTCGAAGAGGGCATAAACCTGTGAATTTCCTAACTAGATAAATCTAGCATTGTATGAGTGGAAGTTGAGGACAAAAGCTAACGTTAGGAATATAGGCCAGCTCAACGAAACAAGAAGAAGACTCGGCATATGTAGGCCTGGAAGGCTTGGAAGAGGACTCATAGGTATCTACAAGCTCACAAAAGACTTGAACCTCCAAAATAGAGGAGCATCCTCCCAGATCCGATTCTAGGAGAGGCTCCATAAGCGCCAAGGAATAATGCAGAGAGGTGGAGGGAGGCAGACTAGAGCTAGGGTTTCACTCTCAAACTTGGGGTGACTTAGATTATTTTTTTTATAATATTAGTTAACATTTATAAATATTTTCTATTTATGGTTATGTGTTTTTTCGTCCTTGAGATTTCCCTTTTGTTGCAACAAGATCTTCTAAATCCATGCAAAATGATACTTTTGAAAATTGTTGCACTAAAAAATGTGACAACACCAAAGAGTACTCAAGTAAGTCTAGTAGTTCATTTCATATGCAAATAATATTTGGTAAGAGCTCTTTGGAAAGGGAGACATGTAAAGCATGAATCGTGTGAGAAGGAATGCACACACAAAAAGTTGGAATGAGCCTTGGCCAGGCTTATATCATTGAAGTTCTTGTCATAAAATGAGGTATTACAGAGTGAGGTGAAGTTGAGTCCAAGAGTTCCTTGACCTTAGAAGGGTTGGGTTGAATAACCTTGGATGAAATTAAAATTTCCAAAGAATAAAAATATTGCTGGTCTAATGCATAGTTCTTGATATTGCCCTAAATCTTGTTAGTACAAAGAATATCAATAACTTTGCATAGATGGAGGACATGGTATACCCATGTCTTTCTCAAGATGAAAATATCATTCAATTAAATAATGATTAATTGTCATTTGTCTAAATTTTAATGAGTTTTAATACAACTAGGTGACCAACCAAGTGATTATATGATTTGGATTGTGGCCACATCCAGAAATTCATAAATTGATTTGTGAATTGCTACATTATCAATGTATCCTAGATAGCAAGCAAAATCAATAGGAAGGGAGGTGCATAGGACTATCGTGAGGTGATATTCAATACCATGAGGATGTGTCAAGGCCTTGAGTTCAGTAAAAAATTTATAGTACATGTTGAAGAGAGGTTCCAAGGATGTTGATCCTAGAGAACACTAACTAAGTTAGGTTTTTCATATGATACATAGATGTGAAATCATTTATGAATGGATATTTCCCACACCACATCATTTCCATAGGATATTCTGTGTGGATGTAATGGGGGACTAAAATATATATGTATGATGGTACTTATTTTTTGCTTGAGGCATGGTAGGTAATCACAAAATTTTAGAAATATCCTAAACTGTAGTTTTATGACAACTTTTTTAGTTATGGAAGATAAAATACCATGAAAAGACTGAAATAATTTTCATTGATGAAGCCTGGAATGGCATTTAATTCATTCTCAGTTATCCTTCCATGGATCAGAGAAGAGACTAGTCAGAATGATATGTTGCTAGAGTTTACACAATATTGGAGAACTTAGATGATGGGGATACAAAAGAACAAATAATGTCAGACTTTGATAATATTATTTAGATAGAATGCCAAGATTTTGTTGTGAAATTATTTTGTAGTGATAAAACCTTGCAAGATATTGAAGCATAAAAAATCATGAAATTGGAGGAAATTGAAGTGCCTACACCTAAAGGTGACGCAAAAGGGAAACTTGCATGTCTATTTAGTTTAGATAATTAAGATAACTCTTTTTTTTATTCTAGATAGGCCTCACTCTTTCTCCATGTTCATCTATTTGCATTGATGATGTTTCGAGGAATGATTCAAATAGAGATTGTCCTAAGAAAAACTTATCTTTCTTCCCTATGCATGGACAATGAGAGAATCAAGTTGGGCCTTATAACTGTTGGGGATATCGTTTGATGTGGGTCCCACCAAATGCAAAAAGCATTATTGCACTAAGAGAAGTGAGGTGCAATCTACATCCCAGTACTTCAGAGGGTTCTGTTTTGTGGTGCCTCACCTACTCAAAATAAAAAATTTATTATCAAGATCACACCTCATAAGGAGTTTCCATCTAACTATAGG
Source organism: Larix kaempferi (assembly GCA_027924585.1). NCBI lineage: Eukaryota > Viridiplantae > Streptophyta > Pinopsida > Pinales > Pinaceae > Larix > Larix kaempferi. The sequence goes on from BSBM01000541.1 coordinate 16,836,932, forward strand.
GATATTTAATGCCATGGTACTAAGGAATGTCATTAGTTCATCCATCATGTTAGGATACTTCTTATCCTTTCTACCTATACTTTAGCATAGGATTAATTTACATGATTATTTTTTATCTGTATTAGTTGTGTCCTTGGAATTGATAATCATATGCAATGTTTTCAATAAACTGGTACAGAAACAAAATTAATGGAAAGAAATAAGTCATGATTGGTTACTTTGATTCTGGAAAGGATGCTAGTAGGTTATTTCAGTCTTTTCATGAGCTTCTACAGGTATCATTCTTTTAAATCTTTGTAAAATGAAGTACTGTGGCATATCCTTATGTTTGGAGGGTGGCTCAATTGCCAACCAGAATAGTGGCTAGTAACCCAATGGGACTTGAACCTCAGTTGGACAAGAACCAGGAACCGCATGATGAACTCTGCCTTGAAACATTCCATTTGAAATGATTGAGCTCTTTCCCAAATCTATATGATGCCAAGTGACTGTTTCAATGATTTCCTTAACAGATGTGCCTGTAACCAAAATGTCCAAGTGTATAATCATCATTTTCTCCACTTTTCTTGTTTTTCCTCGCCTTGTTTCAATGATTTCCTCCTCAATCTTACAATGCAGGACAACTGCCATAATTCACAACTCGATGTGAAACTAGATGGCCCCACTTGGATCCAGCTTGAATTCTGCTTAAACTAGGAAGAAATGCAAGCATATTCCTGCAAACTATCTCAACAAAGCTCGGAGGTGATCTAGTTTGAACTCCCTAACATCTTCCTGCAAACAAACCGGCGGGAGATGGGGTAAACCCTAGCCATGGGAGGAGAACTAGATTCTTGACATTTTTTGTGTTTTTTAGTTAGTTTCCAACTTTGTTCGTACTTCAAGCAATGAAGGAGAATTTATTAGCTTGTAAAAGTAGCAAAAGTTTTGAATCTTAATCTTGGAAGCAGTATTCAGTATCATTTTCTCTCTTTTAAGACACTTCTGTTTAGAAGTGATGCCTAGTTGGCTGAATTGACCCTCTTTCTAGCATGTAAGCATCCAATGGTTGTCTATTATTTTTTATATGCAAGAAATCTTCCAAAATTTGATCCATTGTTAATATATGCCTTAAAAAATAAAGATACATAAGAAATCAAGGGAAAGTTCAAATAAATTAGATGATATATTAATTCACATATATAGATAGAATTACTTTAGAAACACCAGCACTGTAATGATGCTGGGCTAAGAATGAAAGTGCGAAAACTAGTCTGGTGAGTGGATGGGCCCAGTGTCATGAATGTAGGCGATTGAATCTGGAAGGGGTTGTGCTTGAAGTTTCCCTGTCATTCCAATGATTTACATGTATGTGATCTAAATAGGATATTTTCATGTATGATATGCAAGTAGTGAATTAACCATGTTGACTACTTAATTAAATGCCTCAGCAATTCAAGGATTAAAAGTTCAAGGTAGAAGGGAGTAAAACTCATAATAAATACTGCACCTTTTTCAAGGTTTCCAATCTAAGCCAAACTTCCTCTTTAATTCTCTATGGGTACAAGTAATGGGCATATGAGAAGCTCCAACATCAACATCTATGGGGATCTAAATGCAGAGAATTTATTGGGTTTATATATTTAATATATTTCTTTTAGTGTGCATAGTACTTACTTTCACCCTTCCAGGATGAAAATGTTGTTTGCCATTGCTGAATAACTCATTAGCTATGCCTGCACTTAAGTGTCTCTTGTAACATCATTATTTTCATCAAATGGTTAAATTTCTATCTTTGTAGTTTCTTAAGATATCCGTTGTTTAACATGTAGGTGTGACAAGGCTTATCTATCCAAAATTATGTTGAACTAATGGTTACACCATTTGGGATTTAATCTAGCTGATCAACAGCCTATTGTTGCTCAAGTTTGAATTCATGACATGGTGGTTTGACCATCCTATCTAATTTTTAGAAGATCATTATGTCACTATTTCACAACAGCTGAATCCTTTCAGAAGATTCAAAGCATCCAACCATGTGGAGCTTTGCATCAAATGCTATATCTGGAACGATGGGATTTAAGGGTAGACAATCTTTTGTGTGCTCAGATGATGAAGTTTCTTCCAGGAAAAGTGCAGAAGAAAGATTGGAGTGTCCTATATGCTGGGAGTCCTTCAATATTGTAGAGAATGTAGCATATGTCCTATGCTGTGGTCATACACTCTGGAAAAACTGTGTTCTTGGTCTTCAGTGGGCAACTGTGAAATTTCCTACACTACCTGTTCAGCTTCCTCTGTTCATTTCTTTCCCATGGTGCCAGATCTTATCCTTTAGGTTGGTTTGGAAAGGAAACCTTAAATTTCCACGCAATAATTTTTTTTTACTTTGGATGGTAGAAAGTATGAATGATCAAAGAAAGACTACATGGATCTATTGGAGGGGATTAGGGAGTTCTTCCTACAAATGTTGGTCTCGATTCTGGAAGTGCATCTATCTTGTCAGCTAATCACAGACCTTGTGCACATGTGGAGCATACTTATCAAAGGTAAAATAGTATAATGGATGTGGTTCGCAGTTATATGAATGCAAATATGATGCATGCCTCTTTCCGCAAGTCATTGGTTATCTTTGTGCAGATGACAACAAAATTTCCTCTAGTCATTATATTCCTTTTGATCGTCTTATATGTAATACCTACGAGTGCAGCAATTATGGCTCTGTACTGCCTGATAACCATTCAATTTTCCTTGCCATCCTTTCTCATTTTGTACTTTGCTTATCGTAGTCTTGATTGGCTTGTCTGCAAAATAGTGACATGAACACAAGTAATCTTCTGCCACAGTTTCAACATGTTGGATAGAATAGGATAGCTGCAACGCTATGATTATTTCTGGACATTGCATCAGTTTTTTAAGGTCTCTGGAAGTCATTGAGCAATGTAGGCTTAGAATATTCTTCTTTGAGTTATAGCAGGTATCACACCAATGGTTCCGTGTTTGGACACAGAGTGTTAAGTTCCATTTCTGGAATTCTACATTTGGGAACTTGAATCCTATCAGTATATTTGATAAACATGATGTTGGGTGCTTTTGAAAATTGTACATATTTCTTAAAGTTAATATAGATATACTGTAATCGGTACTTTATCTACTTTTAAATTAATAAGAATTCGTTTTTGCATTTTTTTTAAAATTTAGTCTTTGGGAGAATCAACAACTACAATCCTGGTCAAACCAGTGTCCATTACAGATCATGAAGTTGATTCCTGTAGGAACCACTATATAACCCACCCTACCTTGGATAGAATTGGCCTAGAGGACCAAGGTTACCACCGGGGTTTGAACCTGGGACCACAAGTTGGAAAGCACTCACTAGAGTCCATAAGGCTATGTACTCTGCTCCCAGTGGATTTATTCTTGCATTTCTTAGTCCACAGGGAGACAGAGGAGCTTTCTGTCGTAATAGCCAATAGCAATCTACTTGAACCATCTAAAGAGGATCTTATATGAATGTCATTCACAATTCTAAGCTGCTAATGTTCTAGAAGTTCTAGACAAGTATTTGTGTCCTTTCCTCTCTTGGTGAAAATGTACAGTTTAAAATAGTGGTTATACAGGATGCCCTATAGAGTAAGAAGCCCACACTCTTATGATTGAATCTACCCAATTATGCAATAAAGATTCTCATTTTATTAAAATATAACATTGAAGTAAACATAAAAAAATAAGTCAGTTTTTATTGATCCAAAACTTTGATTGTATTTTCAATGATCCGGGTCAATTTAGAACTGGGCAAAATCTCTAGGGGCATCATTTCACTGTATTCGGAACTTGAATCATGTTGCAACCCTGATCATGCTTGAAATTTCTGCTGGCTTCTTATCATATTTGTGACTAGAAAGAAGATCCTTTTGCTAAAGATTAGCTTCTTATGGTGGAACTCTGAACATGCCTGAAAATTATGACCCAGGTATGTCTCCTCTTCTGATAAGTCATGATTGACTGGGTCCAGTTGGCTATATAGGCCTCTAAGCAGAATAAAACACTATTTCTTTTGTGCACTTACTATTATTGGCACTTCGAAATTTGTACGTGGATTCATGTAGTCAAGTTGTATTTGGTGTATTACTATTTGGTACTTTGTTTCCATAATTTGCCGTTTCAGGTACTTAAAATAAAAAATACTGCCAGAAAATATGCAAAATATCGTTATGGACTGATGGAGACTTGATAGTTGGAAATTGAAGTGTGCAGCCTTGTTGGCACTTGTGTGTAATTTTCCCAGTTGTAAAATGTTGTCATTACAATAAGTAAAATGAACAGAAAATGGAGCTTAAGTTAAAATTTAAAAACTAGTTGAAGTGGTTTAAGTGGTCTCAAATGTAATCAGTTAGTATTATCTGATAAGCAGTTTATTTGATAAAGTAGTGAACATAAGAGTTTGAGGTATGCTGAATTATTGAGCATCACTAGGCTTTGGTGTGGCTTTTTTCACCATATCCCACACTCGTCCTTGGTCTGAATGTGTGGGCTAAGGAGGCTTAAAGGAGGGTGAGGAATGCCAGTAGCAAAGAGTTTAGTTTTGCCACTCCCATATTCTAACAAGAGGACCTTAATCTTGTAAGAGTTGTATGTGGGGGCGGAGACAGTTGCGGAGGAGAATGTGGGAAGATGCCATTTATGGAAGCAATTGTGGCTCCCATAAATGAGAGGATTGTATTTGAGCTAAGGGTGGCTTCAGTAGTAGAAAAAATGGTCTTTTAAAGCCCTTGTGATGCAATTTTAGGTGAGCCCACAGATATGGAATTGTTTTCTAGATACCTAAAGATTATTTCTCCTAGAATCCTTTAACCATATATATAATGACATATATGATACTTGAGAAATGCATATTGTTACAATTCAAGTAGCATGATCTTCACCCCCCCGGGAATGATCCCTGCACTAGCATCAAGAATATCATGCTATGCATGTGATTGGAATATATAATATTTGTCCAATTAAAGCTTCACTTAGCTATAGAGAGAATATTTCTCTGCTAGAGCTGCCGAATTATTAGTGTGGCGTGAAATTAATCATATTATGCATTCCTATTCATAGGGTAAGGTCTAATAGTCCATGAGCTTTTCTCTTATCTTTATGGGGATCCTAGTGTCAGAGGACCTCGATCCCGATAGCTTAGGGGCTGTTGGCTAAACCTATTGTTGTAAAACTTTTCTTGTATTGGTGATTTGTAGGTAAGTATTGGTCATTGGTCATTTGAATATTCTGAGATAGTTATACATATAAAATAGGCTAGGAACTCAACTCTTTGGTATAGAGAGATCTCCCGAAGACTGAGGCAAGGTTTCATGCTGAAGAGATGATATAAATTGTCCCAAAGGATCCCTCTAGTATAACAGAAGCATGGACTTTTTTAAGCAAAACCTAAATGTTGCTTAAAATTCTTTTTGCTGGGATCATTTATGTACCAGTGAATATTAACTTCTATCAATGTAAGCTGTAAGGAGTTTATAAATCTAATTAGAGCATAGGGTTAGCATATTTTGTCTAAAGATCACTGTGAAGTTGTGTTCATCAAGTCTTTTTAGTAAATATGTATGGTCGGAAGAGGAAGTCATTTGGTTGATGTGCTTTGTACTTGGGAGTGACCTTAGTGTTCCAAAGGTTTAAAATTGGAGGCAAAAGCCACACTAGGTGGATTCTCATGAGAAAGTTGTACTTTGACAATGTGTTTTGATTTGTACTTTGAAAGTTTATGGTGGCTTTATTTCCATGTGCCATCAGGCCCGCAAAGGAATTTATTCCTAGTTTCTCTGAATTATCTGAGAATAAATGCCTTGTATCTTCCATGTTATGTGGTGAATGGAATAAATTCCTTTGCAACTCAGTAGTAGTACTTAAGCTTATCTGTAACAGCCATGAAGCTTATCTGTAACTGCCATGTTACTTTGAGGATTCAGTTGCCTTGAATTATTTGAGAATAAATGCCTTGTATCTTCAATAAAATCAAACCTCTAATTATTTTTACCTTGAGATGCACAGGTTTGTTTGTTCACTCTTCTTCTACAATATCTTTTTAGTTATGGAATTGGGTGAACAATAACTTGTGAAGATCTCCTTGTAGAGTGCTTCTTACTCAAATTTTCTTCAAGTAGAGTTTCCATATGAGCTTGTATGATAAACCCTGGTTTTCATGCTCATCAAATGTCGTGAAGCTTGAACTTCAAATTTATGGGAAGTGGACTTTCTCCCCATCAATGATGCCCAAATGTTACCTCCCAAACCCTCATTTTCAGTGGAAAATCCCTACTCAAAGGTGAAATGCTAGGGGTAAAATAGAGAGGCTACCCAATGTCACTTTAATAGCATTTTCACTTTATTTAGGCTAGATCTCCCATGCCACAAGGGGGGAATCCCTAAAGTCAACTAAGTCTAGTAAATGAAAGATACTTGGAAAGTTTTCTTCGAATTAGGACAACTTTCATTTAGGATATTTTCAGCCATCAATTCAATATTTGCATAAACAAAAAATTAAATGATTATTTGTATGATTTTAGGAGTGGCTGAAAGGAAAAATTAGTGCCTAAATCCAAACTAGGCATATGGGGTCAAGAGGACAGACTTAGAGGGCTGTTTTAGAGAGTAATATGGAAAACATAACTACAAAATGCATGCTACAACCAACCTAACATTGTTGTTAATCAATGCATACATTTTCCTTGAAGAGCTCTGTGGGAGATGCTTAACTCTGGAATGGTGAAAGACTAAGGGTAGGAGCTGAAGCTGGAGTCAAAGGAAGGGCAAGTCCATGAACATATATATTCTGTCTTTGATTATTCATCCCAGGTAGTTATTATCTCATGATTTTTCTTCATCTTTCTTGTTGGTTAACAGTTGGTACAACAGATCTCTATAGATACTTTGAGTCTGTTCGTCTTTTTTAATTTTCATATGGTTATATGTGTACCTTTCTTGGAACATTTTAGAAGGGACTGTTGCACAGTTTATGTCATTCTTTGGGACATCATATCAGTTATGTTTGATTCAGTCTGTTGATGTAATTATATGAACTATAGGAAGTAAGAACAGGTTGGAATCTAGGTGTGAGATCATTATGGTCTTTTATGGAGTCACTATGTTAGAAGAAGAATCCTGTGGATGGTTTCAAAATGAAAAATGCATATGCAGAATGTAACTTATCTTTATCTTGAATCGAATTTACAATATTTTTCTTTAAGGATTAAAAGATGTATTTTTAGAAGAAAAAATCCTTAGAAGCCTTAGTGCAACAGTGTAGGATTTCAGTGGAAGAAAAATGCTTTATTGATTTTAGTTGGGGTGCGGGTAACATGGAAAGAGCAAGAATTTCAAATATGAAGATCTTGGAGTTGCTTAGAGTCACAAAGTTTCTATTAACCATGAAAACTCAGCTTATCCATTACAAGAGAAAGGGAAGGTCCTTAGCTAGAGAAGGATTCCTTTCATGTGTTTGAAACCTTGAATAACTCCCCATGATCTAGTAGGACTCTCTACTTCCTCAAGGAGAGTGAATGATCTAGTTGGACAAACTAAAGGAAAAACACTAATACGCTATACAAAAGGACAAAAGGTAATAAATGACAAAACATCACTGCAAGACAAATTCACGTGACAGGGACAAACATTTCAATATTTACAATTGATGATAAGCACAACTAATTTCCTGTCTTGGACTCATGTCCATATCAAAAGCTTACAGTAGCTGATTGGTAAAGCTAAAATGCATCCATAAAAATAACCTTGAACTCAAAATCCAACAGAAGGACTGCTTGGGTTGTTAACTTCCATCTTACTCCAAATCATAGATATGAAGGTTGTTTGGTCTTACAAAAAAAGTAGAATGATAAAACAGTATTCAACAACTAGAAAAGTCAAAAAGAAAATTGTAATTTATAATTCCATTCCATTATACATGTCAGGAATAAAGTGCATAGCCTCATGGATAGTAAAAGAAAAGTTAGCAAAGTAAGGTTTAAAAGCTAACATCGTTCTTTATGAGTGGTTTTCAGGCTCTGAATGGCAGAAAATATATCTGGAGTAAAAATGTAAACCCCACAATTTATGTAATCACTGACCTGTGAGAAAAAAAAACAATATTTATGAAATCATTCATCTTTCTTGACATGTCTCCTCACACCTACCCAGTTTTCAGTTAACAATACTTTAACCATAAATATTGGTCATAGATAGTAGAAAGATAATGCATAACCAATCCATTATTCCAAACATGAAGATGATATTGGTACTCACTTGCACCTAGATCAAATCAATAATGTTTGAGCTACAAAATTAAGACTTGATGCAATAAATACAACAAAAGTGACTGGAAAGACAACTAATTATCTGAAAGTGGACGAGACATGCACAAGGAAACATGGTCTACAAGGTGTAGGGAAGAACATAGCTCATGCATATCTTTTTAATGTGCTCCTATACCAATACATAAGATAAAACATGAGAGACAAAATAACAATAATTGGATGACAAAATTATACTAATGTTTGGCTACCCCCTGTCATCTTATAGATACACAAGATAGATTTTATTTGGGAGTACATGTGTTTCTGGTTTTTCTGCAAAATGTAGTAACTCCTTTGTTAGTGGGTCTACAACTAATTCACCAAACTCCCCTATAGCTTCCGTGGAAACCTGAGATTGAAGTATTTGAAACTTATTCAGGATTCAAAAAGATAAAAACTACAACCACATTACACAACACACTATAGAGAAAAGTACCACGTATTAGTGATACTAATATAGAGATAAATTAGTAGCTAATTTGCACGTGCTAGTTGTCAGAATGTAACACAGGAGGTTGTTAAGAAGCCTTTGATCATTTCCACGACCAAATCAATAAAAATCTATGGACATAATTTTTTATTTTCCAAAGAACAACACCTGTTAAAACCATAGTGATGGAGATCCTCTGATAGAGATGCAGACACAAAAGTCCCTTACCTTCTTAACTAGCATTGTCCCAATCCCTCCATAATTCCTATGTGCCACTGCAATGAGGAGAAAAATGTACTGATTAAATATTTATTTGAATTTAACATGCATATAACAGATACCAAAATCCTACCTGTCAGCATAAAACAACATTAATCTGCAGTTTCTGGTGCATTATGTTTTTAAATGAAAGCAACAATAGTAGAAACCTCAGGATAAGGAAATTTTAGTTGATATCCAAGCAAAGTAGCAAACACAATGTGCAGACATAGTAAATTACACAATGCAACTACCACTGAGAAGTTTGATCTTACATTGCATATCTACCAATGGATAACTACAACAGATATCACAGTATATGACAAAAATCTCCTTCTAGAAACCATAAGAGGAAACAATTCTAAGTACTCCATCATTATCAAAAGCAGTGTTAAGCATTATTGATATTGCCATAGTAGCGATTGTAAGAGATTCTATATCTCTGCCATTTTGAGATTTCCACAGTAATGATTGTAAGAGATTTTATATCTCTTCCATTCTTAAGATTATCGTGCTTCCACATTATCTTACCCTACATCATTCCCATATACCAATGACATAAATTGTTTCACCCAAGGTACAGTGTTGGAATTTGAAACGACGTAGTTCTATCTTCTTACTATAAACCCTACATGAGTTTTCCAATATAACGCTTTGAATAGTGCTTTCCATTTGGACCTTCTCTAAAGACTTTGAGTTTTGTTAGCTCTATTTTGTTTCCACTTGCACTGAATACTTGAGGATAATCAATATAAACTGATGACTCTTTGGAGTGAGTTCATGATATCATAATCAAGTGTGCTAGAATCCAACACAGAAATCCAATCTATGGCTATCAAAAGATAGCTACTATTAAACATTCCAAGGTATGGTGCTTTAGAGAAAAAACTTAGACCTGGACAGATATGATGTTTAACACATCCGAACACTGATTTGGGATGTCCGCATTAGATTCTGGAAATCTTACTTACTTGAGAGACTCTTGATGCTCATAATCTTCCTCTCTTTTAGGTGGAGTTGCTTGAAGCTTGACACCTGAATCTTAGAAACAATGGGCTACACTTTGGTAATTTTTATCTTTCAAGAATTTTTGAAGGGCTCTACTTATTCATCAACTACGTTATATTTGTTGAAGCTCAATTGGTTGGTGTTAACATCAACCAACCTTGGCTTTGTGACTATCGTCATATGTTGCAATCCTCGTATTAAAACTTGAGATTAAGTTATGACCATGGAGTTCCTTCCTAGTTTGTCTATTGTTGGATCGTGATCATTTGCAGGATGGCAAGTCAGCCTGCCATGAATAGTAGCAGACTTGCTACTGTACAAATGAAAGGGTAGCTTGTTGTTCAAAAAAGTGGTTGTTGCTCATAAGACAATTCCTAGAATAATTTTTACTACAACTGGTTTTGAAGAAGTGAATTTGAAGATAATTGTATGTATTTTGGATCTTAGGCACGCAAACGTCTCTAGCTGTCGAGAGATCAACAATTGATAGACAATTAAAACAAATTTATTGCAAGTTGGATCTTGTATTCTTTTATGTCTGTGAAGGGCATCAACTTGCTTTTGTTCCTGATAATTTGTACAACCATGGATTATTGTACTCATGCATAGTTTGTAAGATAATTATTCTTTGAATTTTCATCATTGTCACAGTTGAACTACTATATCTTAGAATTCTTTTAGTACTTGAAGCATTATTCTTGAATATGCTTGACATTCAATTTGTTAACATGCAAAATTTGTTTGAATATCATCATTGTCAAGAAATAACAACTTCTTAAAGGGTGCTAGCTCAATGGTAGAGCACCTGCCTAATTATAGGCAAGAGATTGGTGGTTCGATTCCTCCGTACCCTATCATAAATTAGTGACTAAGAAAACAACTAAATTCACATATATGCGACTATTAGTAGCTAATTTCCAGTATCTTATAGCGCGACTAACATTTAGTCGTATTTAGCTTAGTCATTAATATGTTATCATCTAGTAGTTTATTTAGTCGAATATTTGGTCATTGATTGTAACAATCAATGACTAAATCAATGAGTATCAATGACTAAATCAGTGAGTATCAATGACTAAATCAATGACTTAATGAGTGACTATCAATGAATAAATCAATGACTAATAATTCAACCAATTAATGACTAGTGAAATATGACTAAAGATAAGATAGTGGAAATCAGATACTATTAGTCACTGACTCAAAAATAGTCGTTTATAGTCGAATTTTAGTCATTTTTTTAGTCATTAATTTCTCATTTTGTACTAGTGAAATCGGAGACCCCATCGACACATGGGAGATATTTTTTGAATACATATGAAAGTATTTTTCCCACCCAAGTACCTTGAGTAGCAGAATATGAAGTGGCAGCAGCTAAGGCAATGGAAAGACCAGTCCGTATAGAGTTACACCGATGAGTTCTGCCGACTCATGGATAGACTTGGCATTCAAGAAGAAGAAAAATTTCTTGTTCTGAAGTACGTCAGTGGATTGTCCCAATACATTCAGCAGGAGATGGATTTTTTGACTGTTAATATGCTCGTGGATGCATTCCACTATGCCAGCAAACTCAAAACCAAGCAGAAGGGAAAAACACAGTTCGTGACAAAGCCGACATCAGGACAACCACCTAACAAGAAGGCACTAGTCGACTTTGACAAGTTGAAATATTCTCAACCAACTTCGCTAAAGCCAGATCACGGAAAAAATCCTTTTCATAAAAGGGAATGTAGCAATCAACCTACCAGGAAATGGTGTGATTACAATCACTCATCTTGGAATGATACTTGTGAATGTAAAGCTCAGAAGACCTTTTTGGAAAAGTGTCAACATCCAACATGTTTGACAATACTGTGGTAGAATCTGACCCTGAAGCAACGACTCTTTTGACATCGACATCAACAACTCCAACAGCCTCAACTATCGTCGACAAGGAGGAACGAGAATGTTTGTTCCATACACATATGTGGGTTCAGTACAATCCATTGCATTTGATTGTGGACAACGGGAGCCAGAAGAACCTTTTTTTCTGAAGAACTTGTGAAGAAACTAGACCTTGTTACCACTTTGCATCCTCATCCTTACAACATCGGTTGGGTGAAGGATCGACAAGAACTACAGATCACTTGACAATGCAAGCTCTCATACTTCATAAATACTTTTGAAGATGAAGTACTTTGCGATGTGGCACCACTCTCCATAGCTGACGCCCTGTTTGGGAATCCTTACCTATGGAATTTCCATGGAAGTTACTAGTGACGACCGCAGAAGGTGATTGTCAAAAGTCATTATCAATGGTACAACATACCAGAACGACGACCTACACCAACGGTTGCAACGATATCTGCTAATTGGATGAAGGATCTCATCAATCATGCTCAAAGGTTCGCATTGATTATGATAAAGCCGCAACATTCTAGGAATATTGCAGCAACTAATCGAGTCACTGACCAATGCAACTCCTGACAGAAGCAGCAGATCGACAATATTCTTGATGAGTACCAAAACCTATTCCAAGTTCCAGACGGAGTGCCTCTACATTGCCAAATAAAACACTCTATTGAACTTGTTCCTGGCTCTTCTTTTCCTAATGCATCTGTCTACAGAAGATCCATTCTAAAAAATGAAGAGATTCGTAGACAAATCCAAGAATTGATCGAGAAAGGCCATATTCGACCTAGCTCCTCCCCTTCTGGAAGTCCATTCATCCTCGTTCCGAAGAAAAAGGGACTTGGCACATGTGCATCGACTACAGGGCACTCAACAAAATTTCAGTGAAGAATCGGTATCCTCTATCATGGAAAGACAAGCTCATCGACTGTCTGAAAGGTGCTAAGTTCTTTACTAAGCTCGACCTCAAGTTTGGATATCATCAGATTCCAATCGAGACCTCAGATGTATGGAAAACTTCTTTCAAGACCAAGGAAGGATTGTTTGAATGGTTAGTCATTCCTTTTGGCTTAACCAAAGCACCCGCGAGCTTCATGCAATACATGGATAATATTCTTCTACCTTTCATCGGCAAATGGGTCATTGTCTATCTCGACGACATACTGATTTTCATTCAATCATGGGAAGTACAAGTTGGACAACTTCAACAATTCCTCGACACTCTCTAACAACATCGACTCTACTTGAACATGGAAAAGTGTTCCTTTACGATGAACAACATCAAATATTTGGGGTTTGTAATTGACTCTGCAGGAATTCATGTCGACCCAGACAAAGTACAAATTCTCCAATATTGGCCCATTCCTCACAACATTCAAGAACTAAGAAGCTTTATTGGTTTGGTGAATTTCTATTGACGATTCATACTCAGCTTTAGTCATATAGCCTGGCCCTTGAATCAGTTGACGAAAGGAAGTGGAAAATTTGTCGTTAAATGGACATCGACACAACAAGCAACTTTTGACCAACTCAAACACAAGCTTTGTACTACACCAATACTTGTGTTACCTGATTTGCATCAGCCCTTTGGGATTGAGACGAGTGATCAGACTATGCCTTGGGTACAGTGATCACTTAGTCTGGTCACCCAGTCACTTTTCATTCTGAAACTTTTAACGACACTGTTAGAATATATTCGAAGTACGAAAAAGAACTGTACGCCATTGTGAAAGATCTCAACAAATGAAGGCATTGCATCCTTGGAAAGGAAACGGTCATCCTCACTGACCACAAGCCTCTACAATTCACTCCGATCGATTTGAAACTACAAACAACTCGACAACTCAAGTGGATTAATTACCTGCAACGATTCCAGTTGGTAATTAAGTATCAGAAAGGAGGTAAATTTAACGCCGTCGTTGATTGTCTAAGCCAGCCACCCATTACTCTCCTTTTTATAGTGATGAGTATGCAGGGATATGACACCACTATTTGGCCTCAGTTGTATCAGGAAGACATCAAATTTTCACCATTCTATCGACAAATTTAGACCAACAAGTCATCAACCGCTGACTATTTCCTGAAAGATACCTTGCTATACAAGCTTGGACAATTTTGTGTACCGACATGTGAGCATCGACAACAACTCATTTGGTACGTGCATTATGACAAGGTTGCATGACACTTTGGAGTAGAAAAGACCCTTTCTATTCTCCATAAGTATTTCTTTTGGCCTACACTTAAAACTGAGTTGAACAAGTACATTCGATCATGCATGGTTTGTGGCATTGCTAAACCACCTAATAGCCAACATGGATTGTACACACCTTTTCCAGTTCCTAGTCGACCATGGGAATCTATTTCTATGGACTACTTGATGGGATATCTGTCATGGCCCCTCCCATCATACCAACATGATAGAGAGGACGTGACACTAAATCCGGGCATCTAGCCCCATATCCATTAAGTAAAAACTCATTGATAAAAAGACATATACATGTGCATGTTATAGAAACACAGTGGAAATAAAAATCATGTCTAATATCTAACATACATTCAACATTTATGTGACAGCCATTAAATAAAGACATTGCATAATTTATAAAAGAGAATACTTATCTTAACAAAGTAGTGCTTATATGCAACGTTCCACCCAACCATAGGCCAGTTGTGCTTATTAACCTCTTGATACAACTACCACCCTTGAGCTAGGCATGATTTCTACAAGGAACCAGGGAACAACAGACTCACACATAGCCAAACATACACCAAGATGAGCCAAGCCAATCTACAATTGGATTTATTAGGCTGCTAGGAAATGGAAAAGAAGAGTTGCTAAGATAGTGAGCTCAAGCACAAAGCCAGGGATAACCTTACAAGATCTATCTAGCTTGGCGCCCACAATACCTACACACCTAGCACAAGGAAGTATTCTTTTCACTGCTGTACAGCCCCTCAAGCCATACCTTCCCCATCTAGTGCTCTCAGGGTGTGCATAGAAGAGTATCCAAAGCCCTCTTGATCTTCTTGAGAGGTTGTCTCCCCCACTAGGTTTATCAAGCCCTCTCTGTCCACTACCACTCCAATATCTTGCTTACAGTCTCCAAATCAAACAGGGATGTAGATAATTAGCTAACTACAATGGATAGACAAGAGAAAAATGTTTGTACGGTGATAAGCATGAAAATGATTCCCTGAGCTTCAGAAAAATGTGGGAAGGCTAAAAATGAATAATGGAGGTTTTGGGAAAACCCCAGGAAGCAGAAATCGTCTTTAGAAAAAATGCCCATGGAAATTCTGGGACAAAACGACCACCATACGGTCCCAAATTGCAGCCCCTTCTTCACAGCTACTGTCCAAAACAAAAAACGAGTTTTTGGGCAAGGAAAACCCTGCGTTTTTTATGAAAAACATGAATGTAACTTCCAGCAGTCTCAATCTGCGCGAGAGGATGAAAAGCCCCTGGGTGAGGAATGGATTTGGGCACCATTTCGTGGGTGTTTTCTTGCCCAAGAAGCAAAAATATGAATTCCCGAGTTGATGGCTTTCCCATGCACAAAATTGGCTTCCATACCTCTCCATTCCCAAGGCATTAACTGCCTCAACCAACTCTTGGAAGAATTAATTGATTGGGTGCATAACCCAAAATGGGTAGTTGGTGGTTTATGGGTTTTCTCATTGACACATGGATTAACACCATTGGCTCAAGGGTTTGAATAATTTCCCTCCCTATTCCTTGTAGAATCTTGCCCCCATCTCTTTGTTGCATTGCATAGCTAGTTGTGAGTATTTTCATTAAAATTCGTATTTACATGATGTCTTATTTACATTGTGCCTATCTAGCATGAGAACCATAGGCATCTATTTCTTTAATTGTCGATACATAAAACACTGAATCAATGGTGGGGCCTTGGCCTTGAGCTCCTCACCATGATTAAATATCAATATTTACATCATTTATGATTTAATGAGAAGGGGGTCAAAATGGGGACATTACATTCCCCTCCCCTTACATTAGCACTATCCTCAGTGCTCATCAAAATTGAACAAAAATGGATATGCCACCCTCATGGCATCCTCCAGCTCCCATGTAGCCTCATTGGGACCGTAGTGCTTCCATTGCACCTTTACCTATCCGATGGCTCGGTTTCGGAGCAATGTTATCTTCTTGTCTAGGATGCACAATGGATCGGTTTGGAAGTCTCCCTCGGGTTCCACCTAGATCACATCCCAATTAATCACATGGTTAGGATCATGTACATATTTCTTAAGTAAAGAGACATGAAAAAAATTATGAGCTTTAGTGCTTGCAGGCAATGCAAGTCTATATGCAACTGGCCCTATTCTTTCAAGCACTTCAAATGGCCCACAATATCTAGGTGATAGCTTGGCACAACTCTCAAGCTTCAAGGAACTCTTCCTTGATCTCACTCTAAGATACACATGATCCCCAACATTGAATTCCCTATGCACTCTATGTTTATTTGCATAGCTTTTCTGTCTATCCTGGGCTACTTTTAAATTTTGTCGGATCTTTGCAACCTCTTGTTCCATTTCCTTAAGCAATTCTGGCCCAAGTACAATTCTATTCACTGGATTTTCCCAAGTCACTGGTGTCCTACACCTTCTGCCGTACAAAGCCTCATAAGAAATCATTCCCAATGATGCTTGTTGCCCATTGTTATATGCAAATTATACCGAGTGTAGATAATCCTCCCACTTGGATGGTGTTAAATTTTCAGAATTTACTTCAATATGATCTAGGATCTTAACTGAGAGAACAACATGTACAGCATATCTACAGCATATCAATCATGGAGACAATAATGCAAGCACACAAGAGACACAAAGATTTACTTGGGGAAAACCATAAAGGTGAAAAACCCCAATAACTTCCTCAGAGATAGATAGAGCAATGATACAACCAACCAATAGAGATAGCCATAACCTAGCAGCAATCCTCCTCCTCCATAAGTGCGCCTCTCCTCCTTGAGAGCATGTGTGAGAAGTGAGTGAGTAAATAGAGTGCCTCCCGCACTCTATTTATACTTGACTTGACTTGCCTTTTTACCTAACTCATGTCGGCTCGAACTTAACCACATAACATAATGCTGAGTGGGCCGACCCCCAATAGGGTGGTCTAATAACCCTTTGACCCACATGGCCGACCCCCAATAGGGTGGTCTAATAACCCTTTGACCCACATGACTTATACAGGGCCGACCCCAAACAAGGTGGTCTAATAACCCATCAAGTATAAGTTACGACACTTACAATATAAATGACGACACTTCCTTATAGAGGAATAATACCATCTCTATAGGAATACAATATACATATATGTGAAATACATTCCGAAGTTACATATACATCAACACTCCCTCTTAACTAGGAAGGTATTTCTCAGCATAGTTCTTCTAGCACAAGTCATCTTCTCTGGATCATCGTCACTAGATAATCGTCATCGAGTCATCATCATCGTCACTGCTGCTGCTATCTCAATCAATCTCTGAATCTACTCGTCATAGGAAGTTCTACAGAGCCAGTCCTTTTTCATACTGGATGTAGGCCCACTACCTGCAGGTCTTCGTCATCACTGGCCATACTGTGGAATCCTCAGGACTTATTATGTGCGTCACAAAACCTCGAAAGAGAATCCCAGGATGTTACGGGTACACAACTCCGACCTGTAGGATCTCCCAGGGCGCTATTACATGTGACCCCACCACAAAACCTCGAAAGAGCATCTCAGGATGTTACGGGTACACAACTCCGACCTGAAATCTCCCAGGGCACAAATTACATGTGGTCCACCACAAAACCTCGAAAGAGCATCTCAGGATGTTACGGGTACACAACTCCGACCTGAAATCTCCCAGGGCACAAATTACATGTGGTCCACAACAAAACCTCGCAAGAGCATCTCAGGATGTTACGGGTACACAACTCCAACCTGAAATCTCCCAGGGCGCTATTACATGTGGTCATGGCAAAACCTCGAAAGAGCATCTCAGGATGTTACGGGTACACAACTCCGACCTGAAATCTCCCAGGGCCCAAATTACATGCCATAGGACAAAACCTCGCAAGAGCATCTGCCAGATATCCCAGGGCGCTATTATATGCCATAGGCAAAACCTCGAAAGACTATCTGCAGATCTCCCAGGGAAACGAATTACATGTCCTCCCAGAGCAAAACCTCGAAAGAGCATTTGCCAGATGTCCCAGGGCACCGAATTACATGCCATAGGCAAAACCTCGAAAGACCATCTGCAAATCTCCCAGGGCAACGAATTACATGCTCATCTGCACAACCTGATCCACGGCCACAGAGTATCAACCTGATACTCACCATACATCATCCTGATGTACTCATGATCGTCCTGATCATCATCACTGCAACGTCCTGCTGCATGTCATCTGGAGCAACATCCTGAAGCTCACCATCCATGATCATCCTGATCATCATCACTGCAACGTCCTGCTGCATGTCATCTGGAGCAACATCCTGAAGCTCGTCATCTATGATCATCCTGATCATCACTGCAACATCCTGCTGCATGATCCACCTGATCATCAATGCATCTACCTGATGCATACCAAGTATCATACATGATCCTCCTGATCATCAATGTATCCACCTGATACAAACACATGATACATATCATCATACATGATCCTCCTGATCATCAATGCATCTACCTGATGCATACAAAGTATCATACATGATCCTCCTGATCATCAATGTATCCACCTGATACAAATACATGATACATATCATCATACATGATCCTCCTGATCATCAATGCATCTACCTGATGCATACCAAGTATCTACCTGATACATATCATCATACATGATCCTCCTGATCATCAATGTATCCACCTGATACAAATACAAATACATGATACATATCACCATACATGATCCTCCTGATCATCAATGCATCTACCTGATGCATACCAAGTATCTACCTGATACATATCATCATACATGATCCTCCTGATCATCAATGTATCCACCTGATACAAATACAAATACATGATACATATCACCATACATGATCCACCTGATCATACATTGTATCCACCTGATACATATACAGATACATGGTCCAAGCATCCAACATGATGCATACATACATACATAAAATGATCCAACTGATCATATCCAGGCAGAAACCAGAACGTCATCCTGATGCTCATCATCCAGCGCTTACATCCACAGCCATGTGAAGGATCCTCCTTCCAACATGCTTGGAATGGCTTCAGCAAATGTGTCCATCACTTCTTCCTCGAAGTATCCTTGATCTGAAGCATGCCAAGCCTCTCTCTGAAGTACTCGAACTTCACCTTGGCTAGTGGCTTCGTCAGCACATCTGCAATCTGCTCGTCCGTCGCAACATACAGGAGCTTCACAACTCCTCTCTGCACCATATCCCTGATATAGTGATATTTGATCTCTATGTGTTTCGACCTGTCATGAAACACTGGGTTCTCGGACAGCTTCACACAACTCTGGTTATCACAGAAGATACCAGTAGCCTCCAACGGGAGATCAAATAACTCAGACAGTAGCTTCCGTAGACATACTGCCTCACAACTAGCTGAACAGGCTGCAACATACTCTGCCTCAACTATACTCAGTGCTACGCAGGACTGCTTCCTGCTAAACCAAGAGATCACACCTGATCCCATACTGAAGCAGCACCCAGATGTGCTCTTCCTGTCTGCAGCACTGCCAGCCCAATCTGAATCAACATAACCTTCCAGGTTAAACTTTTGATTTGCCTCATACCTGAGCCCATAATCCACTGTACCCTTCAGGTACCTCAGAATCATGCTTTACAGTAACCAGGTGAACACTTCTCGGATCCGTCAGGAACTGGCTCAATGTGTTCACAGCAAAGCAAATGTCTGGTCTTGTGTTCGTCAGGTACATCAAGGACCCAATCATCTGACGATACATAGAGACATCAACTGACTCAGATGAAGCATCACATAGAAGCTTCAGATTCGATGCCATAGGTGTGGCCATTGCCTTGCAATCTATCATTCCGAACCTCTTCAAGATTTCTACTGCATACTTCCCTTGTCCAAGGAAGATTCCATCTGCACTCTGCCACACCTCCATGCCAAAAACAAATAGTGCATCATCCCCAAGTTCTTCATCTCGAACTCGGTAGTAAGCTTCCGCTGCATGTCGGCAATCAATCTATCTTC
The DNA here is from genome assembly GCA_027924585.1 of Larix kaempferi. NCBI lineage: Eukaryota > Viridiplantae > Streptophyta > Pinopsida > Pinales > Pinaceae > Larix > Larix kaempferi. Next base: position 16,857,061 of record BSBM01000541.1, read on the forward strand.
ACCTGTAACAAACAGGTTATCCACATACACTGGATTGCCTTCCTCAACCTTGTAGTAAAGGTTGGAATCCGCTTTACTCTTGGTAAAGCCCAAACTGGATAGAAAGATGTCTATCCTACCATACCAAGTTCTGCACATATATGTGACTACACCATGCTGTCTTGAAATCCATCTGGTGCATCTTCTATTTCATCACTTTTATATTTCTCAATGTTGCCATCTGCAACATGCTTGATCTGATAATTCCATTTGGAAGTCATAGCAAACTTCCCTTCATGTCTTGGGATTACATCCCAAACATCATTCTTCATGATCGACAGATCATGGCATTTCATTTCTTCATCCCAGATCCTGGGAACTTCAATATCTTCAATATCTTCAATATATATCTTTGTTGCTGGAACAAATGTTGTAGTTCTTCTTTTGTAGGAGATGGCATACGATCTTTCCTACACAACAAGTTAAATTGCATGATTAGAAAACATCTCATAGTTTTCAGAACAAATTCTTACACATAAAGAAATATGCCATACAGTCATGCAATTATCTTAGCCAATGCTTCAATACAACATTTATCCATATTCCTTAACTTTCTAGATGCCTTCCAATCTCTACCAGAACATTGTTAAGAGTGTGCACAACTCCCAACATGTCAGCAAAGAGGTTTCATTCTAGATAAGTAGCAATGGAATGTTGTACAGTGCCATAGGCCACTTACCCATGCATATTAGGAGTATACTGTTAATCAATGCAATTATTCTAATATGCATAATACACAACCTAATTCTAGGAACATCAGTATATACATTTATTTAACAGTATTATTTAAGAAATGACAATTCAAATACTTATCTTTGTTTGTTCGTTGGGTGGACTCCCTCTGAGTCTTCGCTTTCTTGCAGGAGCTGCTGGAGTCCTAATCTGAAGTAGCTTCTTCTACACCTTTCTGTTGTGGGATGTAGAGAGATGATCAACTCCCTCTGAATATCTGCATCCTTGCAGAAACTACTGAAGTGTGCTCCTTTGCTTTCTTGCAGGAACAACTAGAGTGTGCTCCCTCTTGATCTTTGCTTCCTGAATTACCTGTTCTTGAACTCATATTCATCCTTGGTCCCTATGCATGCTTATTAGTATCATGAATGTGTTGTCCTTGTGATCTCATATAAAATCATACATTCATTAGTATACTATTAAAACACAATAATCTCAAGCATGTATAGTCATGATCATTTCAAACAGAAATAATAAGCATTAGCATTCAAGGATTCTTATGGTTAGTCAAATCATAAGAAACATAACATGTCTAAACCTGTAATTACTCAAGCCTATGACTCTTCAGGTTAGTTGAATCATCAAACAAGATAAGAGATATAAAATGCATAAAACCTGTGATTATTCAAACCTATACCATCATGATTCTTCTGGTTAGTCATATCATCAATTATGGTAAGAAACATAATATGCATACAATCATGATTATTCAAACCTATGCCATCATGATTCTTCTGGTTAGTCATATCATCAATTATGGTAAGAAACATAATATGCATACAATCATGATTATTCAAACCTATGACTTCATGAATAATCATTATCAACAACGCGATAGTATAAGATCCTAACCCAAGGTAGGAATCTAGCTTGATATAGGAAAAACATACCTGGATTATCATGTTAGCTAGTTATGTCTAACATACCCGTATAATGTCTTTTGGTTCTCTTCAGTGACTTGTGCTAGTAACCTGCATGTCTCATAAGTTAACCATTATAAAACCAAGTTATACATACCTCGTGAATGGATCTTGTATGAGATCCATGACAATGGATGAATCTTTGTCCTCATGTTATCATGATCATATGTTCTTGGATCAGAACATGATCTGTCTTTCTTGGTGTACCTTTCATGTTAGTAGACAACACAAACCTCATACAACACCATAATGCATTAGTACAATCATAAGTGTCAACACCCTAACCAATGAATATCTTCTATCATGCATTCATAATTTTGTTAAGGTGATACAACAAATATAAAATCAAAATTGTACTAACCGTAATAACATGAAGACAAACATACCATAAACTTAATCATGGACAAATATCGAAACATACTTCGATGAGTCATACCTGTCGACATCGCTTGTAATCTTCTTATGTAAGGCCTTATCCTCATCTCCCTCTGAGACAGGAACTTCTTTCACTTATGCAGGTGATCAATCCATCTTCTTCTAGGATTAACCCAATCCACTTGATTTGCAAGAACTGGACCTTGAGCTGGATATGGGTTTGTCAAAGAAACCCCAAAAATTCAAACTTTGAATTTCAACCTTCCGATAGGATAGGAATATGCGCCTTGATGAACTGATCAAACTGGTATATTCAGAATTTGAAAACTGCAAAGTTTCACTCAATTTTTCCTTTGAAACTTCCGGATTCACTAGACGTGACCCTGAACTGGGGTTTGATGAAGCCCACTCTTTTTCCCCATCAAAATGTTTGATCCAAAGCTCTAAGCTTCTATTTTTCTGAGGAGATTCCAGCCGTGGTCACAGATTTCAAAAATTCCCATTTTTACAGAAGCCCTAATTTTCCACTTTTCTGATCAAAGTCCCGAACTAGGGTCTAATCAAGCCCGGCCTTCTACCCAACCAAAAATTCTGATCTTGGTCTCTAAATTTCTATTTTGATGAGTATCATCCAGCCGTGGTCTCCGATTACAAAAATTCCAACTTTCTCCAAAGCCCTAAATTCCGGAAGCCATGAATGAAGGTACCAAAAAAATAATTCTGTTTTGACAGAAATATGTACCTGATTGTTTCTGGTGTAACTCCGAAATTTTTGATCCACAGGGTCTGAAAAAGTTTCCTGAGATAGTCTGACCTGTTATCTTTCCATCCTGACAGGTCTGACCTCAATTGGATTCTCTGAGAGAGAGTTATGCCAAATGTCGCAACGTGACCTGTTTTGGGATAAAACAGGAGAGCGAACTTGTACGGAGTGCCACGTGTCACTGTTTTAACTTCGGCCTCTGAAAACGTTTTCTGAGATAGCTCGGCCTGTTTCCTTTCCATCCTGACAGGTCTGACCTCAATTGGACTCTCTGAGGGAGAGTTATGCCAAATGTCGCAACGTGACCTGTTTATGGGATAATACAGGAGAGCGAACTTGTACGGTGTTCCACGTGTCACTGGTTCAACTTCGGCCTCTGAAAAAGTTTTCTGAGATAGTACAGACTGTGTACTACCTGTCACTTTTTACGAAATTTCATTTAGAGCTTCCTAGCCCAAGATATGACCTTTTTCCCAAGGTCACCTGATTTTGACTCAGATCTGGAAGAGGCAGAAACCCTATATTGTTCAGATCATAAATCACAAAGTACAAAGAATTAGAGGTTGTCCTTTGGACACAAGATACCTGGAGATCTTAGCTTCGTCCTGTAACAATTTCAGATCCGAAAACTGCGCCAAAACGGATTTATAGCGAAAGTGCTACGATGACTGGTTTTTGCTATATCAAGCCCTAGCATCGTAAGTGCAACAAGTGTCATACATGCCATATCATGCCTTCTTTCAGGCTAGCTCTGATACCATGTTAAATTTTCAGAATTTACTTCAATATGATCTAGGATCCTAACTGAGAGAACAACATGTACAGCATATCTACAACATATCAATCATGGAGACAATAATGCAAGCACACAAGAGACACAAAGATTTACTTGGGGAAAACCATAAAGGTGAAAAACCCCAATAACTTCCTCAGAGATAGATAGAGCAATGATACAACCAACCAATAGAGATAGCCATAACCTAGCAGCAATCCTCCTCCTCCATAAGTGCGCCTCTCCTCCTTGAGAGCATGTGTGAGAAGTGAGTGAGTAAATAGAGTGCCTCCCGCACTCTATTTATACTTGACTTGACTTGCCTTTTTACCTAACTCATGTCGGCTCGAACTTAACCACATAACATAATGCTGAGTGGGCCGACCCCCAATAGGGTGGTCTAATAACCCTTTGACCCACATGGCCGACCCCCAATAGGGTGGTCTAATAACCCTTTGACCCACATGACTTATACAGGGCCGACCCCAAACAAGGTGGTCTAATAACCCATCAAGTATAAGTTACGACACTTACAATATAAATGACGACACTTCCTTATAGAGGAATAATACCATCTCTATAGGAATACAATATACATATATGTGAAATACATTCCGAAGTTACATATACATCAACAGATGGTTTGTCCATTACATACATGCGGAGCATGTCTTCAAGCACCCGATTTACTCTTTCTGTTTTCCCATTTGTTTGAGGATGGTATGCGGTACTAAAGCTTAGCTGTGTACCCAAATTTGCAAAGAGACCTTTCCAAAAATTGGAAGTGAACTTGGTATCCCTATCGAAAATTATTGCCTTAGGCAACCCATGTAATCTGAAAATTTCCTTCATGAAAATATTTGCAATGGCATCGGATTTATGTGTGGACTTAACCGGTATAAAATGTGCTGCCTTTATTAACTTGTCCACCACAACCATGATGGAATCATGTTGTCTCACAGTCATTGGCAATCCTGTAATAAAGTCTATGGATATTACTTCCCATTTCCATTCTGGAATTGGCACTGGGAGCAATAAACCTGCTGGATGTTGGTGTTCACTCTTCACCTGCTGACATTCCATGCACTTAGAAATGTATTCAACGATGTCCTTCTTCATGCCTGACCAGAAATAATATTTTCTTGCTGTAGCAATTGTTTTATGATATCCTGGGTGACTAGAGTATGGAGCTTTATGGATTTCATCCATAACAATCCTCCTCAAATCTGCTGCATTTGGAATATAGACCCTATTCTTATAAGTAAGAAGTCTGCCTTCTTCCAAATGATAGCCTTCATACTTCTTGCCAAGGTCTTGCTGCTGCAAGTTGTCCTTTATCTGCACGTACACTTCATCCTCAACAATATGGTTAACAATCTGTTGCTTCAAATCCGGTTGGCAAGTACTAAGTGCTGCCACATGCACTTCATGTACCTTCCTGCTGAGTGCATCAGCCACCTTGTTTTCTTTCCCTTTTATGTGTTTGATTTCAAAATCAAATTCACACAAAAATTCCAACCATCTAGCTTGCATAGCATTTAAAGTTGGCTGATCAAACAAGTATTTCAGACCACAATGGTCTATCCTTAACTCAAATTTTCTTCCCATTAAGTAATGCCTCCACATCTTTAAGGCATGTACTATGGCTGCAAGTTCTATATCATGAGTAGCATAGTTCTTCTCATGCTCCTTCAACTTTCTTGACTCATAGCATATCATGTGGTTGTCTTGCATAAGAACTCCTCCAAGTCCTTGATTGCATGCATCGGTACACACGACAAAGTCTTTTTCTGGGTTTGCAATTTTCAAAATTGGTGCACTTGTAAGAAGATTCTTCAACTGTTGGAAACTTTCCTCACATCTTGGTGACCATTCAAATTTTATCCCCTTGTTTTGCAAAGAAGTGATCGGTTTTGCAACCTTGGAGAATCCTTCGATAAACCTTCGGTAGTAACCAGCACGGCCCATAAAAGATCTCACATCAATCACATTCCCTAGAGTTGGACAATTCATAATGGCTTCAATCTTCTCAAGGTCTACAGATATTCCTTCGTCGGAGATGATGTGACCCAAATAATGAATTCTATCTTTATAAAAGTCACATTTGCTCAACTTTGCATACAGCTTATGCTCCCTTAGTAATTGCATTGTCATTCTCAAATGTTCTTCATGCTCTTCTTCAGTCTTAGAATAGATGAGAATGTCGTCTAGGAATACAAAAACAAACTTGTCCAAATATTTGCTAAAAACATTATTCATGAGACACATGAAGGTAGCTGGTGTATTTGTGAGACCGAATGGTACCACTACAAACTCATAGTGTCCATACCTCGTACTAAAGACTATCTTATGAATATCTTCTTCTTTGATTCTTACCGAATGGTAACTAGACCTCAAGTCAATCTTTGAAAATACCTTTGCTCCTCTCATTTGGTCAAAAAGGTCATCAATTCGGGGCAATGGGTATTTGTTCTTCACAACGACCTTGTTCAACTTCCTGTAGTCAATACATAACCTAAGTGTTCCATCTTTCTTTTTCACAAATAGAACAGGTGCTCCCCACGGGGACACACTTGGCCTAATATATTTCTTTTCCAGCAACTCTTGTAATTGCATTTTCAATTCTAGCAATTCCGGTGTACTCATCCTGTAGGGTGTCTTAGACACTGGTGCCGCTCCTGGCACAAGTTCAATTGTAAAGTCAATATCTCTCTTTGGAGGGAGTCCTGGAATCTTGTCAGGAAAAACATCCCTGAATTCTTGCAATACATGATAGTCCTCCAATTTAAGAGTTTCATTCTCTGCTTCCTCTAAAATGTGGGTTGCATACAATTGACATCCCTTCCTATAGAACCTTTTCAGCTGCATGGATGAAACTTGTCTAACAGAAATCACCTTTGGAATGCCTTTTACAACCCTCGGGTTTCCTTCTTCGTCCATGCATTCAAATGTCTTATTGTAGCAGTCAAGTTTAACCTTGTGTGCTTCTAACCAATCCATTCCAATGAGAATATCATAGGAACCTGGTGGTAAACTATTCAGATTTGCATAAGTGAGTATCCCATCCATCTCTAATGGACATTTCTCTACAATTTCACTAACTTTTCTCTTGGTTCCAGTGGCTAGTTGAACTAACCATGATTTACTATGCTTTAATTTCTTAAAAGCACAAATATCAACAATTCTAGGAGTGACATAACTGTGAGTAGATCCAGGATCAATCAAAATAGAAATAGATTGCTTATCAATCTTACCATCAACTTCAACCACATTTGATTGATGATCTGCTTGGCGGTCGTCTAGTGCTGCATAGATTCTAGGGATTGTCCTTGCCACTTGACCCACAGTTTCAGCTCCCTGGATGTTGTGAACTTGATTTGTATTCCCATTCCGATGTGGACAGTTCCTAAGCATGTGGTCTCCTCCACAACCCCAACATTGAAGTGGTTCTCTTGGATCCTTTGGATCTCTTGGCTTGTCTCCCATCATCCTATTTGGCTTATTCACAACCTGTGATGGTTGCCTTTGCTGATTCTAGAATTGACGAGGCTTGAATCCCTTCTTCCTTTGATCAAACTTTTCATTTTTCTTATCCTTCCATGCCTTATGAAATTCTGGTTTGCTTCTGTTTTGATCAAAGCAATACTTGGCCTTTCTTATGGCCTCCTCTAGAGTTCGAGGTTCATCAAACTCAATTCTATCTTTATATGACTGGGGCAGTCCACTTAGGAAATGCTGAATTTTCACCTTATCATCTTGAATATACCTGACATACCTCAGCAAATCCAAGAACTTGTTTGCATATTCTTCCATGGTCAACTGTCCCAATCTCAGCTCATGGAACTCTTTGATCTTATCATCATATTACCTATCAGAGAGGTACTTCTGCTTGAAGTATTTCTTGAACTGCTTCCACACAATCTTCCTTTCGTTGATCTTCCTCACTTTCCTGATGTGCTTCAACCATATAGATTCTCTTTCATTCAAGTTGAATATGGCTACCCTTGCCTTCATATTTCCCGAGTAGTCTTGGACTTGGAAATACTTTCTCATCCCAAGAAGCCAAGCTTCAGCTTCTTGACCAGATTTTACCTCTCCGTCAAATGTAGGAGGTTTTGCCTTCTTAAATTCCCCATGCGAACTGTTCTTGTAGTGCCTCTTCCTCTTACTTCTGCGGGATGAAGAACTTGAATCCTCAATGGATTCTTCAGAGTCAGATGATTCATTAGAAGATATTTCCGGAGTATAAGTTCGATCTGTAGAAACTCTTCTTGAACTACTAGACCTCTGACGGGAATTCTTTCTAGAACTACACCCACCCCTTTCTAGATTTGATGTCTGATGCCCAGAGTTTATTTTCCTTTGGATGTCTGTCAAACTCTGCAGCATAGCTGCATTCAACTGATTTTGTTCTTCTTGAGCTTTAATCATCCTTTCATTGTCTTCTATACAGCTTTGCAACTCCACCCTTAGTCTTCTCATGGTGGTTGCAATACCTGGAGGAGTCTCTTGATCTCTCCTCCCATTAGATTCTGTTTCAGTATTTTCAACATGTATGTTCTCCCCCATGGCATCTGTCTCAGGCTCATAGGGATCCTGTCATCATCCATGATGTTGATTTTCTTGGCCCAACCAAGATCCAAAACTTTCCAACTGTACTATCTAGAGTGCTTCCCTGATGTAACTGTGATTCTACAAAATGTGTTCATCAACACAATTGTTAGCTGCATTATATTCTTAGAATTCATAGCTTACTTTCATGCATGTGGGAAAATGTTATATTGACAGTTTGTCAGATCATAGAATTTTTTCACAATCAACGACATATGAGGGGGGAACGATGGGGGTCAAGGGGGAATGACGTGGGTGAAGGGCAACGCCCTTGTTTTTTTTTTGTTTTTTTGTAAATCTTTCATTTCGCGCAATCTGGCGCATAAGTTCCATGGCATTTTTTTTCCATTTTCGGCACCTGAAAATCTCCCTGAAAAATGGCTGAAATTCCTTGTTTCGGAGCAACTTGTGGAGTTCTTCCGCAATTTCAGATTTCTTCCGCAATTTCGGAAGAGAATTGGAAATTCCTTCTGCAGTTTTGGAGGACATTTGGAAATTCTTTCCACAGTTTTGGAAGACATTTGGAAATTCTTTCTGCAGTTTCGGAAGACATTTGGAAATTCTTTCCGCAGTTTCGGAAGACATTTGGAAATTCTTTCTGCAGTTTCGGAAGGCATTTGGAAATTCTTTCCGCAGTTTTGGAAGACATTTGGAAATTCTTTCCACAGTTTCGGAAGACATTTGGAAATTCTTTCCGCAGTTTCGGAAGACATTTGGAAATTCTTTCCGCATCCGCGGGGCGATTTTCCAAACCCTTCCGCAGTTGCGGAATCCTTCCGCATGTTCGGGCCAACTTGCCGGATTCTTCCATGTTGTAGAACAACTTGCGGAATCCTTCCGCAGTTTCGGGACAACTTGGCGAGTTCTCCCGCCATTGCGGAACAAATTGCGGAATCCTTCCGCAGTTTCGGAACAACTTGCCGAATTCTTCTGCGTTGTGGAACAACTTGCGAAATCTTTCTGTAGTTTTAGAACAACTTGCAAAATCCTTCCGTATTTTTGAGTCAACTTGTCGAATTCTTCCGCATTGTGGAACAACTTGCAGAATCCTTCCGCAGTTTCAGTCCAACTTGGCGAGTTCTCCCGCTGTTGCGGAATAACTTGCGGAATCCTTCCGCAGTTTTGGAACAACTTGCAGAATCCTTCTGCAGTTTCGGAACAACTTGCCGAATTCTTCCGCGTTGCGGAACAACTTGTGGAATCCTTCTGCAGTTTTGTGTTAACTTGTCGAATTCTTCCACGTTGTGGAACAAGTTGCGGAATCCTTCCGCAATTTCGGGCCAACTTGGCAAGTTCTCCCGCCGTTGCGGTGAAGACTTCCGAGTTCTTCCCGAAATAGACTTAAACAAAAATTTTCAAAAACACTTAAAAAAATTTCGGATTCTTCTTTTCTTCTTCCTGTGATGACGGCTGCTCAGTAGGAGGTAACTTTACCTCTGCAATTTGATTCAACTTAGCCAGTTTAGGCCCGATGCTGATACCCGTGGTGATTAGGAAGGGACCTTCCCATGTGACTGTAATTGGATTTGGCCCATAGAGGTCCAATGCTGCAACCAGCAGCTCTGATACCAAAATGTAATGGCCCCTCCCATCATACAAGCATAATAGAGAGAACGTGACACTAAATCCGGGCATCTAGCCCCATATCCATTAAGTAAAAACTCATTGATAAAAATACATATACATGTGCATGTTATAGAAACACAGCGGAATTAAAAATCATGTCTAATATCTAACATACATTCAACATTTCTATGACAACCATTAAATAAAGACATTGCAGAATTTATAAAAGAGAATACTTAACTTAACAAAGTAGTCCCAAGCAACCAGCTATGCATCTGCAATGTTCCACCCAACCATAGGCCAGTTGTGCTTATCAACCTCTTGATACAACTACCACCCCCGAGTTGGGAATGATTTCTACAAGGAACTAGGGAATAGCAGACTCACACATAGCCAAGCATACACCAAGATGAGCCAAGCCAATCTACAATTGGGTTTATTAGGCTGCTAGGAAATGGAAAGGAAGAGTTGTTAAGCTAGTGAGCTCAAGCACAGAGCCAAGGATAACCTTACAAGATCTATCTAGCTTGGCACCCACAATACCTACACACCTAGCATAAGGAAGTATTCTTTTCACTGCTGTACAGTCCCTCAAGCCATACCTTCCCCATCTAGTGCTCTTAGGGTGTGCATAGAAGAGTAGCCAAAGCCCTCTTGATATTCTTGAGAGGTTGTCTCCCCCGCTAGGTTTATCAAGCCCTCTCTGTCCACTACCACTCCAATCTCTTGCTTACAATCTCCAAATCAAACAGGGATGCAGATAATCAACTAACTACAATGGCTTGATAGGAGAAAAACGTCTGTACGGTGATAAGCATGAAAATGATTCCCTGAGCTTCAGAAAAACGTGGGAAGGCTAAAAATGAACAATGGAGGTTTTGGGAAAACCCCAGGAAGCAGAAATTGTCTTTAGGAAAAATGACCATGGAAATTCTGGGACAAAACGACCACCATACGGTCCCAAATCGCTGCCCCTTCTTCCCAGCTACTGTCCAAAACCAAAAATGAGTTTTTGGGAAAGGAAAACCCTGCATTTTTTTATGAAAAATGTTGATGTAACTTCCAGTAGTCTTAATCTGCACGAGAGGATGAAAAGCCCCTAGGTGAGGAATGGCTTTGGGCACCATTTCGTGGATGTTTTCTTTCCCAAGAAGCAAAAATACAAAATTCCCAGGTTGATGGCTTGCCCATGCATGAAATTGGCTTCCATATCTCTCCATTCCAAAGGCATTAACTGCCTCAACCAACTCTTGGAAGAATTAAATGATTGGGTGCATAACCCAAAATGGGTAGTTGGTGGTTTATGGGTTTTCTCATTGACACATGGATTAACACCATTGGCTCAAGGGTTTGAATAATTTCCCTCCTAATTCCTTGTAGAATCATGCCCCCATCTCTTTGTTGCATTGCATAGGTAATTGTGGGTATTTTCATTAAAATTCGTATTTACATGATGTCTTATTTACATTGTGCCTATCTATCACGAGAACCATAGGCATCTATTTCTTTAATTGCCGATACATAAAATGCTGAATCAATGGTGGGGCATTGGCCTTGAGCTCCTCACCATGATTAAATATCAATATTTACATCATTTCCGATTTAATGCGAAGGGGGTCAAAATGGGGACATTACAATATCCTACTACCAAACATCAACATGACACAATCTTAGTAGTAGTCAATAGATTTTCCAAAATGGCCATTCTCATTCCATGCAAGAAGACGATGTCAGCGCATCAAACTACTCATCTCTTCTTCACACATGTTTGGAAACACTTTGGTTTACCGACAACCATCATTTTTGACAGAGATTCCATATTCATCATCATATTTTGGAAGACTCTTTGGAAGCATCTCGACACAAGACTCTCATTATCGATAGCTTTCCATCCTCAGACCGACGGACAGACGGAAGTTGTGAATCATTTGGTCGTACAACTACTTCGCATGTACAACCACAAGAATTGACGAACATGGGATGACAATATTCCATACATACAACACAACTACAATCGTGCTCAGCAAAGCTCTATGGGTAAGAGTCCATTTGAGATTGGTTACGGATTTCAACTCTCAATTCCTATCGACCTTATCAGCTCCTCGACACAGTCGAACGACACCAACCATAACCAACGAGGAGTTGACAAAGCATTGAAGTTTCGAGAATAGATTTGCGACATCGAGCGACAAGCACAAGAAATGTTACAATGAGCAAATGCGAAAGATAAGGCCCGACATGATAAGCATCGTATCCCTCATTCATTTCAAATTAGGGATAAGGTCTGATTACATCTCAAGAAGGAACACTTCACTGGCCCATACAAGAATTTGAAACCTTTGCGATATGGTCCATACAGTATTCTTCAACATATTGGAGAAAATGATTTCCAGCTCGACATTCCTTCATGCCTTGGTCTACATCCAGTATTCAACGTAGATCTACTTTGGCCATAACATGCACCACTGTTGGAATGTAATGACTTGCAGACAGTAGAACCCAATGACATCCATCCAGATGTTAGGGATCCTCTTCCTTGCGACACCATTTTGGGACGACGATTACGCCATACAAGGACGAACACAATTCCTTTGTTTGAGTTTGATAAAGCTAGACAAATCCTAGTAGAAGGAAAATGGTACTCTTCTACTGAACTGACCAACAAGTTTCCTCACCTTCAAGAGCAAACAATGGGGACCATTGTTTCTTAAGGAAGGAGGTTTGATCCATTCCATTAGTTGGCATTCTTGTCGAATGCTAACATCAACTACGACAAGTCATTGAATTTGACACAACTTCGGCAAGTTATCGACTTCGACAAACTCCGCAACTTTGACAAGTTCAATGACCTCAATAGTTTCATGATGTTGACATGCAGCAATGACTTGCGACTATTGAACTTCGACAGATTGTCTCTATGTCTTCCAGTCGACTGTAATGGTTGAACTTCCGAAACCATTCTAACTTCTTTTGTAATTCAACGTAATGGGTAGGAACCCAAGCGTCTCAACACTCTATTTAAGCATGTAAAATATTGTAATTTATGTCATGATCATTACATCCAGTAATAAAAAAATCAGTTCGCATTCCTGCACATTGTCTGTGTATATGTGTTTATCTGTGTAGTGTATTCTTGCTTTGCTAAATCTCATTCTTATGCTTCTTCCATAACAGAGCCGACTCATTCAGTCCAACTGTTGTCCCCCTCATGCTTCCTGGGCGCGTGCAGATTAATTTTATTGGCCCACCATGTTAAATGATGCATACAAAGAATTAGCCACTTTCCATGAATGCCAAATCTTTGAAGGAAGAAGGAATCTCTTACCCTTTCCTTTAAACCCAATCTCTGTGGAAGCCTCTTTCCAGCAATGGGGGTTAGATTTCATTGGTGAATGTCACCTACCCAAGTTTTGAGAATAATTATTTTCTACTATTCTCCTTTTTTGCAAAAAAAAATACTTTGTGTTAAATTATAATTATAGGTTTGTAATTACGACCAAGTAGGTCAAAAATGAATGTAATGACTCATTATTATTATTTAATAAATGAAAATGGGAGACAAACACTCAAGAAAGCTGTTACAAGATTATCCATTGGCCCACTAGGAGGAATGGAAGCTGCTAGAAGGATTGGGACAGATGGCAGCATTTGCAGCATTTGGATAGGCTCGGGGGTCCTAAGGTAGACATCTTGGCTGTTTGGGAGCAGGTTGGGTGGAACAGGTTTCTTGAGTGCTTTGTTCCTCCCATTACACTCAGGTTCTATTTTGTTGTGTTTTCTTTTTCAAATCATATGAATGCTCTCAGAAAATGGCTTAGTATTGTTATTTAATAATCAATAGTAGAAAATGTCAGATCCTAATTAATTTAGAATTCCTAAACTAATAAAATGACTCCTCTGCATTTTTCCCCATGCGTGGAGCTGCATCGTACTCCAGCACAGAGAGGTAGCATTAAATCTGCCAGTTAAAAGTGAAACCTTGCCTGCATCTAAATATCTAAACCAAAGGCCACCCACGCACAGACCTACGTTTATCATGCATCTTATATTTAGTAGTTGTAGATTAGATCTTTGCATGCAATTTTTTTTCTTATTGTTCAATTCTGTATGCTGAAACAACTTAACAAAAACTAATTATAGCGGTAGGTTCTTTTCTTATTTCTAAAGGTGATCATTATGTTAACAACTAGGGTTACTGATCTTTACTAATTACTTCAAAGAAAACAATAGCATGCATTCTGTTTAACCATATTCCCATTTTTTTATCTTCTTATTGTTTTTAGAATCTGATTGATCATATACAAAATATTGTCTTCACTATATTATCTTGAACAGAAAGAAGGAAAGCTACTGTGTTATTTTATCTTTTCATCAGAGGTCCAAATTGGACAAATACAGGAATATATAGTTAGAATAGAAAAACTGTTATATTCATAAGCAATCAAATTAACTGACGATTGCGCTGTTATTTTCTCTTTTTCTGAAATTATCAATTGCATGTGATAGAATTTACATCATAGAATACCAAGTCATTAAAAACAAAGACAAACATAGCAGTATTGAATTGACAGATTAAATTACAGTATCTCTACACCCAAACTGGGCTCAACATGTTCTCTTTACAACATTATTTATAACATTTAACAGCTACCAAATAAAGGTTACATTACCATAGACAATCTCACTGTAGAGTCAAGAGTTATTACTCTTGTTCTCTAAAAAACATCATTATAGACAAGCAGATTTCATTCACCTCGATAGGCTAGGGTTTAGCATTATCACAGTAGTATTCAAACAAAACCAACACCCTTTTATTATCGACTTATACTCACTATTAACTTAAACAACCTAAACATGCCCTTCGTTCCTTGGATCAGAGTTCAAGAATGAAGAGATCGAAACACCATACGTAGACATGAAAAACTAAATATCTTAACAGCCTTTTAGACACAGATACAAAAACGAGAAGTTTAAATCACCAAACATAGCCATTAAACCTTAGTTAATTATCGTTCCATTTAAATTAATAGTGGTTACACCCTACAGTTGCCGCATTCCTTTGCCGAATGTTCCAGGCAAAACCCCATGCCATTTATATACACAACAAATACCAAAAACAAGGTTATAGTCAACGTATCTCTTCGTTCGTCAACCTAGAAGTACCAAAAAAAAATGATAGGCATAAACATTTAAGCTATAAGACTCGTTTCTAACATGAGGGTTCAACCCTATGAAGCTCGCTAAGACGAGGAATGGCCGACCATATATTTTAAACCCTTACATCATCTATACTATAATTAAAGCTTAAAATAGTAACGTTTCCCCAAACGCTGCAGGCGAGACAAAGCCACTCTTGTGAAGGCATGCTACCAAAACTCTGCTCATCAAAATCCGATTCCAGGAGAACCACTATGGAGGGATACCACCAAAGCTTACCGGTGGGTTTGCTTATTTCTTTTCCCCTTCAACTGTTCTAGCACCCTGTCATTCACCGAGGGTTACCTGCCAACAACCACACAATAAGTTAAGCATTGGATCATGAGAATGAAATGCATGCAACAAAGAATAGTATGAAAACCGTTGCACGTTACAATACCTAAGTCGTGACAGAGAGTCGACGAAGCCTGCATCCATCCACTACGAAGGAGAAGCACCCAGTTCGAAGACCACGATGAGGGATACCTCCTGAAAAATTTCCAACTCAATTGAAAAACCCAGACTTTCAAGCTATGGCAACGCCAAAACAGATGCACTCATCCCACCTGTAGATTACCACACAATCGTTTCCAGATTTGGCTTGCACGGATAACATTTACTCACAGACCAAGGTTGCTACCAGTCTCAGGATCAATCTCGAGGGAGGCTAGAAAAACCAACAAACCCTAAGTTCCTCTCGGTCGATTGGCCTCACCTCCCAAACCCTACCATCGAACATTGACAAGAGACGTTACAAGAATCCATAAGTTACGCTAGGATTCAACTCATCCCAATACACAACGATCAATGGCGGAGATCCATCCTCATCAAGCCACATTGGAAGGTGGCAGGAGTAGCATTAAATTGCTCATCTACCTCCCAAGCCATGGAGTTGCCATTTATGTTGACACCAGGGCAGGAGGCCCGTCACAACTCAGTGATTGCCAAACCTTATTACACGCTGAAACATCCACATAGACATGCACGTAACACTATCCTTAACACGATGGCTAGGTAATTTAAATACAAACCTAATCATTTAACACACCCTCGATTCATATGGGGGCTTTTGCAAGGCCATCATTCCACCTGCCAATCCATACGAATCAACATTAAAAGCAATAACATGTAAGTATTATCAAGGTATAACGATCTCCGATAGCATATAACAAAGGTCTCATACGATCCCATATAATCAAATGCGAAACACATTCATAGCATATGAATATCCACCAAGGTCGCGAGCAATCATAGGGCATGGTTGACTCCGTCCATCACATAAAGTCTATTATAAAGTTCAACATAGGGATCTTTGTAGAGCTCATAAAGCTTGTTCACACCATAAGATATATCAAAACATCATTAGGGTATGGTGCCACCCAAGGACCCATTGCATTCATTGCATGGTATGGTATTAAGGCTTAAGGCATCACCATTTTAACTACCCAGGCAATAGAAAATTAAAACCAACTTATCACTCTCCCCATAGTATGACTTAAGACCTTGCGCCTTTGTCATCAATCCTGTCCCTGTCAATTTTATAAAAGAATTACTTTAACAGCCGCAACGCATTTATGGAATGACCATACATAAAGTCATCAACACTTAATGGAAACATTCATAACAAACACATCCTGAATTAGACGTTATCTGCAGTCTTGAGATAGACAGGTTCATCTTACAGAATAGGAAGGAGACCATACTTGTAGCATCGAAATTCATAAGCAGTTTCAATTTATATCATGGTTATTAAACACTCTGAATTTTATCGCTATCTCTTACCTACGAATCTGCACATGAAGGAGGAGTGCAATGCTTTAGCGGAGTAGCTAAGTAAGCCTCGGGGCACCTCATGGGACCCCTTTCATCATCATCCAGAAAAGTTAAACTGTCAACACTTGTCAAAAGAATTCTATTTCCCAATTCATCATAATTTTCAATTATTCCAGCATACGAATAAAGTACATAATCATTAATTGATTTTCATGATGTCATTAAAAGAGAAAAGACACAACCATTAAATTGTTCCTACCAAGCGACACTTTTATTAATTGCTGAATATTGATTATTATTATTTCCGCATTTTACAATATTAGCTTTTTATGGCGATTTAAATTTTTTTAAATTTTATGAAAATATCGGGATGTTACATGTGGTATTAGAGCTCATATTCGAACTTTAGGCCTAAAAATGGTCCAAGAAACACCCAAACAGAAAATTTATGACTGTGAAAATTTTCACTAACTCAAGTTTAAATTATTTGTCCTATATAGAAAAATTTCTTTGATTTAAAGATATGGAAGGATCAACTGAACACATAAGGGGCATATTTCCACCAAACAACCCAACTATGGAACAATAATTCCAGGGCAATCGGGGTAACGATTCGTCAGAATTATTGCGTGCTTTTCATGAATTAAAAGCAGAGATCCAGTCAGTAAAACAGGACAATGAAAGAATCCTGCAGACATAAGAAGAATTGAAGCAAGCACTGTTTGACCAATATCCAAAATATGAACAGAACTTGGAACATACATCTGAAACTAAAGAGCTATCCCAAGAAGACAAGAACAAACAAACAGAAACAGCTGAAGAAAACAACAACTCAACATCATCAAGAGCTGCCAAACATCCACATAAAAAGAAGCATAACTACTCTAGTGACAGCAGTGAAGGAGACTGTAAGCCAAAAAGAAAAAGGAATAGACAGTATGAACAGATATTTGGAGAGTTCAAGAAAATCAAACCCCCAATTTTCAATGGTGAGACAGAAAACGGAGAGACAACAGAAGCATGGCTGTCCGGCATGAAAAAGTATTTTCAAATCTATGACTACTCGGAGTCCTTGAAGGAGAAGATGGCAATTTATAATCTGACTGGGTAGGCAGATATTTGGTGGCAAGACCTTAAAAGGGTAAAAGGTGTAAAAGATCGAGATGTGAGTTGGAGTACTTTTAAAAGACACTTCAAGAAGAAATTCTTATCTGAGTAGTATTATGAAGAAAAATACAAGAAATTTTATGATCTGAAACTGGGAACGATGAATATGAAAGAACTGAACATCAAGTTTTTAATTCTGCTAAGATATGTGTCGTATATGGTGGAAGAAAAACCGAAGGTCCAGAGGTACCTAAGTTGTCTACCTTTCCACAGCAAGGACGTGATAGAGTACGATAACCCTAAGACCCTAGAGGAAGCCATGAGGAAATCCAATTTTTGCTTTGACCAGAATAAGAGAAGAGAAGGGGTACCTAGTTGGAAAAACCCAAAACCCAGTAACTTTGAACAGAAGAAGAAGAATTTTAGATATGGCAGCAATTCCAGTTTCCAGAAGAGAAATCTTTAGAATCAAAAATTTCAGCAGAACATAAATAATCAGCAGCAAAAATTTACAGCACCCAGAAATGTCCCCAATGTTTCCAGGACCAATGAACAGAAGCCACCTATAAAATGCTTTGAGTGCCAAGGGCCCCATTATGCCTCAGACTGTCCCCTCAGGAAATGGGCGGCCAACCATATTCACTCCATACAGTCTGAAGCTACTGTAGGAGATGTGGGAAGAGAAGTACCTAGAATTAGTGCAGCATTAGACAACTGGCAAGCAGAACACAAAGTCTCAATGGTGGAGGTCAAAGGTATGCTGCAAAACCACCCAGTTTCTATTTTAATTGACCCTGGTGCTAGTCTAAGTTATATATCACCAGTTGTGGTAGAAAGGCCTGATTTGAAAATAGAGAAATTCGATAAATTATGGTTAGTTAGATTAGCGATAGGAACAAAAAGGAAGGTTTTTGATTTTGTGGAAAATTGTGCTTTATCTATGAATCAACTAACAACGTAGGTTAAGCTAAATATTCTGCCATTAGGGTCATATGACATCCTAATCGGTATCGATTGGTTAGAAACCCATCGGGTCATTATGAATTGTTATGAAAAAAGCTTCAATTGCCTGGATGATGAAGGAAAGATAGCAGAGGTAAAAGGCATCCCCAGAAAAACATCCATTCGGCAGATTTCAGCCATGCAAGTAAAAAGGGCAATTAGCAAAAGGGTGTCAGATGTTTGCTATGAATGCGGTGCATGATGAGTTAAGTACTAAGGAGGACAAACTAAAAATAGAAGACATACTTGTCTTGCAAGATTTCCAAGACATTTTTCCTGAAGAGATCCCATATTTACCTCCCAAAAGGGCCTTGGATTTTACTATTAAATTAATACATGGCACTGTACCAAGTTCTAAAGCTCCATACTGGATGAATATACTGGAGCTGAATGAGTTAAAATCTCAGCTGAAAGAGCTGATCGATAAAACAATATATAAGACCTGGCGTGTTCCCTTGGGGAGCACCAGTCATTTTTGTCAAGAAGAAGCATGGTACCCTAAGACTTTGCATAGATTATCATCAACTGAATAAAATGATGATTAAGAATAGGTACCCGCTACCTCGCATTGACGATCTCTTTGACCAACAATGTGGAGCAATAGTGTTCTCGAAGATTGATTTACGATTAGGATATCATCAGGTCCATGTGAAGGATGAAGACATTTTCAAAACATCCTTTAGAACTCGTTATGGACACTATGAATTCATTGTCATGCCGTTTGGACTAACTAATGCACCTGCTGTATTTATGTGCTCAATGAACAAAATTCTGCACAAATACTTAGATAAGTTTGCAGTTGTGTTTATCGATGACATTTTGGTATATTTTAAGAACAAGGACGAGCATGATGAACATCTACGTATCATTCTGCAAGTTCTGAGGGAGCACTTGTTGTATGCAAAATTCAACAAATGTGATTTTTACAAAGGCAAGATTCAGTACTTGGGACACATAATCTCTGAGGAAGGGATTGCGGTTGACCCCACCAAGATAAAGGTCATTAATGAATGGCCGGTTCCTAAATATGTGACAGATGTGCGATCGTTTATGGGCATCACTAGTTATTATAGAAAATTCATTTAAGGTTTTTCTAGGATTGCAAACCCCATAACGTCGCTGCAGAAAAAGGGAAAGAAGTTAGTCTGGGACCAAAAGTGTGCGGACAATTTTGCAAAGTTAAAAGAATTATTGACTTTAGCGCCTATTTTGAGGATTGCAGATCCTAATAAAGATTTTGTAGTATGCACATACGCGTGCAATGATGGATTGGGAGGAGTCCTAATGTGGGAGGGACATGATGTAGCATATGAATCAAGGAAACTGAAGATTCATGAGAAGAACTATTCCACCTACGACCTAGAATTGTTAGCAGTGATTCATGCTCTAAAAATTTGGCGTCACCACCTTATTGGAAGAAAATTTACCTTAATGACGGATAATATGGGGCTGAAATATTTGTTAGATCAAACAAATTTGAATGCTAGACAAGCCAGATGGATAACTTTTCTGAGTGAGTACGATTTTGAAATTCAGCACATTAAAGGGAAGGAGAATAAAGTGGCCGACGCGTTAAGTCGTAATGCAAGGATACACTTTGTTTCAGCCATCAGCACATACGCAACAGATTTGGAGGAATAGATTTTCGAAGGAATCAAGGAGGATGAGGAATATAGATAATTACAGGAAAAGACAACAGAAAACAACTTTGAAAATTCTGTAATAGATTTCAGTTTGAAGGAAAATGGCTTACTGTTGTAAAAAACAGATTGTACATACCAAACGTACCAGCAGTAAAAATTCTGATTTTAGATGAGATGCACAAAAGCCACTATTCTTGCCACCCAGGTTACCAGAAAACCATCACAATGCTAAGGAAGGAGTACTATTGGCCCAGGATGAAGGATGAAGTAGCGGAGTATATAGCTAAGTGTTTTGACTGTCAAAAAGTGAAGGTGGAACATCAGCATCCTACTGGATTGCTGCAGCCCTTGCCTATACCCAGCTGGAAATGGGAAGTCATAAGTATAGATTTCATCACTGGGTTACCAAAGAATCAAAAACAACACGACTCCATCATGGTGGTAGTAGACAAACTTAGCAAGCAAGCCCATTTTATCCCTATCAAAACTACCCATAAAGCCCCTGATATCGTAGAAATTTTTAGGAAGCATGTTTTCCCACTACATGGCATACCCAATGTAATAGTTTCAGACCGAGATTCGAAGTTCACAGGTAATTTTTGGAGGTCTTTGTTCAAGGGGTTAAACACCACCTTAAATTTCAGCACTGCATTCCATCCACAAATAGACGGACAGACTGAAAGAGTGAACCAAATATTGGAAGATATGCTTAGAATATATGTTAACGATCAGCTTGGCAAGTGGGAAGACTACTTGCATTTAGCAGAGTTTGCGTATAATAATCATTACCATGCTTCAGCCAAACTTATCCCATTTGAGATTCTTTACGGAAGAAAGTGTAACACACCGGTGTCATGGAGTGATCTGGTTAGCAGGGTCACCTTAGGGCCCGAATTGTTGTAGGAATTAGAATTAATCATGAAGCAAGTACAAGGGAATCTTAAAGATGCCCAGGATAGACAGAAAAGTCAAGAAGACCTTAAAAGAACTCATATAGAGTTCCAGGTTGGTGAATATGTTTTTGTTAAGGTAAGGCCAAAAAAGAGTTCCTTAAAATTGGGAAGTTGTGCCAAACTGGCACCCAGGGATTGTGGTCCTTTCAAAATCTTGTCCAGGGTTGGACCTGTGGCATATCAATTAGCCCTACCTTCAAACCTCAAAGTCCATAATGTTTTTCACATTTCATTTTTAAAGAAATATGTGCATGATCCTACTCATGTTGTAAATTGGAATAATGTTCAGGTGGAACAAGGAGGTGATTTTCTAGTGGAACCAGACTGTATTCTCGCAAGGAAGGAAACTCTACTCCGAAACTGCACGATTGGACAAGTAAAAGTGCAATGGAAGCACTATAGCCCAGCAGAGGCTACTTGGGATTTGGTGAGTAGTATGCGGGTTGCATACCCAACTCTGTTCCAGGAACACTTAAGGAGTGAATAAAGCAACATCGAGAATGATGTTGAGGCTTAAGGGGGGGTGTATGTCACCTACCCAATTTTTGAGAATAATTATTTTCTACTATTATCCTTTTTTGCAAAAAAGAATACTTTGTGTTAAATTATAATTACAGGTTTGTAATTATGACCAAGTAGGTCAAAAATGAATGTAATGACTCATTATTATTATTTAATAAATGAAAATGGGAGACAAACACTCAAGAAAGCTGTTACAAGAGTATCCACTGGCCCACTGGGAGGAATGGAAGTTGCTGGAAGGATTGGGACAGATGGCAACATTTGTACGCTACCATTAGCTGTTGGTATGGGACAACTCCCCATAATTTTGTGGCATTTCCCCCTCCAGGTGGAGGGAGGTGAGCAGGCAGCTCACTAATGACCAATTAATTACAAAAGACCTAGGTAGCCTATAAAGGGCAATTCGAATTGAGCAGGAAGCTCTTACAATGTTTTATGTAGAAACATTCCTCATGCTCATCAGGTGATGGCTGAGAGATTCGAATAGGGGAGGCTGTGGAGAGTGCAAGTATAAGTCTGCAAATGTTATGAGAAGGACAGACTAGAGGTGCTAGTGATGGTCCCATTGATTACTAAGCCTATAAGGCTGGATATATAAATTTTCTTGCTGCTGAAAGTAGAAGTCCTAAGCTGCAAAACCTTCTTCCTCCTAGTGGATCAGTGGATAGGCTCGGGGGTCCTAACGTAGACATCTTGGCTGTTTGGGAGCAGGTTGGGTGGAACAGTTTTCTTGAGTGCTTTGTTCCTCCCATCACACTCAGGTTCTATTCTGTTGTGTTTTCTTTTTCAAATCATATGAATGCTCTCAGAAAATGGCTTAGTATTGTTTTTTAATAATCAATAGTAGAAAATGTCAGATCCTAATTAATTTAGAATTGTTGAACTGATAAAATGACTCCTCTACATTCTTCCCCATGCGTGGAGCTGCATTGTACTCCAGTACAGAGAGGTAGCATTAAATCTTCCAGTTAAAAGTGAAACCTTGCATGCATCTAAATATCTAAACCAAAGACCACCCATGCATAGACCTATGTTTATCATGCATCTTATATTTAGTAGTTTTAGATTAGATCATTGCATGCAATGTTTTTTCTTATTGTTCAATTCTGTATGCTGAAACAACTTAACAAAAACTAATTATAGCAGTAGGTTCTTTTCTTATTTCTGAAGGTGATCATTATGTTAACAACTACGATACTCATCTTTACTAATTACTTCAAAGAAAACAATAGCATGCATTCTGTTTAACCATATTCCCATTTTTTTATCTTCTTATTGTTTTTAGAATCTGATTGATCATGTACAAAACATTGTCTTCACTGTATTATCTTGACCGGAAAGAAAGAAAGCTACTGTGTTATTTAATCCTTTCATCATAGGTCCAAATTGGACGAATACAGGAATATATAGTTAGAATAGAAAAACTATTATATTCATAAGCAATCAAATTAACTTACGATTGCGCTGTTATTTTCTCTTTTTTCTGAAATTATCAATTGCATGTGATAGAATTTACATCACAGAATACCAAGTCATTAAAAACAAAGACAAACATAGCAGTATTGAATTGACAGATTAAATTACAGTATCTCTACACCCAAACTGGGCTCAACATGTTCTCTTTACAGCATTATTTATAACATTTAACAGCTACCAAATCAAGGTTTCATTACCATAGACAATCTCACTGTAGAGTCAAGAGTTATTACTCTTGTTCTTTTAAAAAAAATCATTATAGACAAGCAGATTTCATTCACCTCGACAGGCTAGGGTTTAGCATTATCATAGTAATATTCAAACAAAACCAACACCCTTTTATTATCGTCTTATAGCCACTATTAACTTAAACAACTTAAACCTGCCCTTCGTTCCTTGGATCAGAGTTCAAGAATGAAGAGATCGAAACACCATACGTAGACATGAAAAACTAAATATCTTAACAGCCTTTTAGACATAGATACAAAAACGAGAAGTTCAAATCACCAAACATAGCCATTAAACCTTAGTTAATTATCATTCCATTTAAATTAACAATGGTTACACCCTACAGTTGTCGTATTCCTTTGCCGAATGTTCCAGGAGAAACCCCATGCCATTTATATACACAACAAATACCGAAAACAAGGTTACAGTCAATGTATCTCTTCATTCGTCAACCCAAAAGTACCAAAAAAAAAAGACAGACATAAAAATTTAAGCTATAAGACTTGTTGCTAACACGAGGGTTCGACCGTATGAAGCTCGCCGAGCCGAGGAATGGTCGGCCATATATTTTAAACCCTTACATCATCTATACTATCATTAAAGCTTAAAACAATAACGTTTCCCCAAACGATGCAGGCGAGACAAAGCCACTGCCGTGAAGGCATGCTACCAAAACTCTACTCATCAAAGTCCGATTCCAGGAGAACCACTAAGGAGGGATACCACTGAAGCTTACCAGTGGGTTCGCTTAGTTATTTTCCCCTTGAACTGTTCCGGCACCCTATCATTCGCCGAGGGTTACTTGCCAACAACCACACAATAAGTTAAGCATCGGATCATGAGAACGAAATGCATGCAACAAAGAATAGTATGAAAACCCTTGCACGTTACAATACCTGAGTCATGACAGATAGTCGACGAAGCCTGCATCCATTCACTGCGAAGGAGAAGCACCCAGTTCGAAGACCACGATGAGGGATACCTCCTGAAAAACTTCCAAATAAATTGAAAAACCCAGACTTGCAAGCTAGGACAATGCCGAAACAGATGCAGTCATCCCACCTGTAGATTACCACACAATCATTTCTAGACTTGGCTTCCACGGATAACATTTACTCACAGACCAAGGTTGCTACCGGTCTCAGGATTGAGCCTGAGGGAGGCTAGAAAAACTATCAAAACCTAAGTGCCTCTCGGCCGGTTGGACTCACCTCCCAAACCCTACCACCGAACAATGACAAGAGACGTTGTTGATGTATATGTAACTTCGGAATGGATTTCATCAGTATATTATATATATATTTATTGTACCCTTATAAGAGATGTGTTATTCCTCTATAAGGAAGTGTCGTCATGTGGATTGACAAGTGTCGCAAGTGTGTGTACTTGCCGATGGGTTATTAGACCACCTTATGGGGTCAGCCCTAATTAATATATAATATAATGTGGATGTACTCAAGTAGACAAGTCGGCCCCAGTAGGTCACTAGGCAAAAAGGCGAGTATAAATAGAGATAGGAGATCTCTATTTTACTCACTTGAAAAAGTATCTATCTCTCTCTCTGAAAAGTGGCGCACTAGTGAGGAGGAGGAGGATCATCTGCTAGGAGACTATCTCTGTATTATTTGGTTGTATTTTGGTTGAGCCATTGCTCTCTCTATCTCTGAGGAAGTTGTGGGGTTTTTCACCTTAGGGTTTTCCCCACGGAAACTCTGTGTCTCTTGTCTCTATGCTTTTGATTCTTGTGATGCTTGTGATGCTTGTCATATTATGATTGTCATACATTGATATACTATAGATGTTATTCTCTCAGCAAAGATCCTATAGTATTGTGATTTAATACTGAAAATTTAACATGGTATCAGAGCCTAACTGAGAAGAAGACATTTTGCAGTGACGGAAGCTTGTATTCCTTGTTTATTGGGTTTCTCTCCACAGATTTTTGAAATTCAGTATAGTAGATTGGATCTACTCATCAAGGCGCATCTTTCTGTCCAATCAGATTTCAGTTCCGAGCATTTTCAATTTTGGCCCTAAAAATTAGGGTTTCCACAAAAATAGGAATTTCTGGAAACTGAAGGTATAGCTGGAAGCTCCTTGCAAAAATCGAAGGTTTGAGCTTTGGATCGAGATTTTTGGCTGGGTAGATCTCTGGGAAACTCAAACCCTAATTTAGGGCTCTCCCCAGTGAACCCGGGAGGACAAAAAGGCAATTCTGAAGGGCAAGACTTTGCTGATCTCAAATTCTGAATGTACTAGGCTGATCAGCTCTCCAAGGCGCATCTTTCTATCCTTTCGGAATTTTGAAATTCACATTTTGAATATTTAGGGTTTCTCTGACAAACCCTAATCCGGGACCAGATCCAGTTTTCAGCACTTCAAGTGGTAAGTTCTAAATCTTTTCTATTTCCATTTGAAGTACTCTTAAAGATGTCTCTTCACACCAAGCTTGAGGATAAGCTTGAAGGGGCTGATAACTTCCGAGCCTGGAAGTATAGGATTGGGCTAATCCTGGAAGAGAATGAGTTGGACCCATATGTGAAAGAAGACATCCCTATCCCAGAGGATGAAGAGGCCAAGGTATTGCACAAGAAGAACTTGGTCAAGGCAAAGAGAATCATTGCTGATTCTATCAAAGATCATCTCATACCCCATGTGTCTTCTCTCAAGACACCCAAAGAGATGTTTGAATCTTTGACCAAGCTATTTGAAGGAAAGAACATAAATCGGAAGATGACCCTGCGGAACCAATTGAAAGCAGTAAAGTTTCAGAATGGAGAAACCATTCAATCTTACTTTTCAAGGGTCTCTCAGATCAAGGAACAATTAGAAGCAGTAGATGAAATGGTGGAGAATGGTGAGGTGGTGATGACTACTCTAAATGGCCTACCTAGGTCATGGGATTCCTTTATTCAAGGAATTTGTGCAAGGAAGAAATTGATCTCGTTCAACAGATTGAGGGAAGAATGCTCTCAAGAAGAAGCTAGACTTATAGCTCGTGAGGAAAAGATGGGAGGAGAAGATCAAGCTCTTGCATCCCACCCCAAAAGAAGCAAAACCAAGAAGGATCACCCTCACCCCAAAAGATTCCATCAAAAGAATAAGGACCTAAGATGCTTCACATGCAATGAGAAGGGTCACTTTGCTTCAGATTGTCCCAAGAACAAAAGGGATAATAAGAACAACTCCAGTAAGAAGAAGAAAGGTAGCAAAAGAAGGTTTCATGCTCATGCTGCTGAAGATGATGAACCTCCAAAGAAGAAGGCTAGGGCAGAAAGTAGTAGTGATGATGACTCATCAAGTGAAGAAGAATATGTTCTAATTTCCGCTCTTACAGGTACCATCTCCCATGGATGTAATGATTGGTTGATTGATAGTGGGGCTTCCAAACACATGACTGGGTTCAAGGAATCATTTGTGAACCTTTCTGAACATGAATCACCCCATAAGGTGAAACTTGGGGATGATTATCAATATCCAATCAAAGGAAGTGGTGAAGCCTCTTACAACTTAGATTCTGGAAAATCTCTGAAGATGAAGGAAGTCCTCTATGTACCTGGGATCAAGAAGAACTTACTCTCCATCTCTGCTCTAGATGCAAAAGGTATGAGGGTTGCATTTGTTGATGGCCAAGTACTAATGTGTCCAAAGGGAAAGACTATAGATGATGCAGTAGTGATTGGAGAGCAAGAGGGAGGCTTGTATAAATTAAAGGGTCAACCTGAACATGCCATGGTACATGAATCCATGGAGCCAAGTGAACTTTGGCATAGGAGACTTGCTCACATGCACTATAGAGCACTTCCAATTGCAAGCAAGGCTGTAGAAGGTCTTCCTGAAATCAAGACCAAACATGAAGGGGTTTGCAAAGGATGTGCAAAAGGTAAGAACATTAAGAAGGCTTTCCCAAGCAGTGAAAGCAAGGCAAAAGACATCCTGGAAATCATCCACTCAGATGTATGTGGCCCCATGTCATCCTGTTCCCTAAGTGGGTATGTTTACTATGTATCATTTATTGATGACTTCTCCAGGAAGACTTGGGTATACTTCTTGAAGGGCAAAGATGAGGTGCTTGATAAATTCAAGGAATTCAAAACCTTGATGGAGAATCAAACTGACAAGAAAATCAAGACATTCAGATCTGACAATGGTGGAGAATTCACCTCAAATGACTTCAAGAAGCTTTGCAGTGATTCAGGGATTAAGAGGGAGTTGACTGCTCCTTATAATCCTCAACAGAATGGAGTTGCAGAAAGGAAGAACAGAACCATCATGGAAGCAGCAAGGGCAATGTTGCATGACCAGGATCTTCCTATGCATCTATGGGCAGAAGCAGCTAGAACAGTTGTATATGTGCATAATAGAACACCCCATAAGATATTGGACAACAAGACACCAGAAGAAGTCTTTTCTGGTAAGAAACCTGAAGTCAGCCATCTCAAAATATTTGGTTGTCCAGTATACACTCATGTCCCAAAAGAGAAGAGGACTAAACTAGATCCTTCAGGAAAGAAGGGCATCTTTGTGGGTTATAGTGAAAGCTCGAAGGCTTACAGAATATATTTTCCAGGGTTCAAGAAGATTGATGTCAGCAGGGATGTAACATTTGATGAGAATTCAGCATTCATCAAATCAAGAAAGGCACCTACCGAAGTTTATGAAGAACCTAAGGAAACAAGATTTCAGGACACTACCATGACTGAAGCAGTTCCAGAAACTGCTCGTGTTCCAGAAACTGCTCGTGAGTTTGAAGATCCACAAGAACCTGTAGATCCACCCCGTGAGGATAACTCTCACAAGAGGAAACCTGTATGGGCTAGAGAGCTCATTCATGATGCAGAAAGATTTGGCATTCCAGAAGAAGAACACAGAGCAAAGAAGAGAACCAGATCACACACCAGTTATGTTGCTTTACTCTGTGACATCATGAACAAAGAGCTATCCAGTTATGAAGAGGCAGCAGAAAAGAAAGAATGGAAGGATGCTATGGTTGAGGAATATCAATCAATTATGAAGAATGATGTTTGGGATGTTGTCCCAAGACCTAAAGGGAAGTCTGTTGTGACTTCCAAGTGGATCTACAAAATCAAGCATACTGCAGATGGCAGTGTGGAAAAATATAAAGCAAGATTCGTAGCTCGTGGTTTCTCTCAGAAGGAAGGAATAGACTATGAAGAAACCTTTGCACCTGTAGCCAGATATACTTCCATCAGAACAGTACTTGCCCTGGCTGCAGCAATGAAATGGAAGATACACCAGATGGATGTCAAGACTGCTTTCCTGAACGATGTAGTAGAAGAGGAAGTATATGTCGAACATCCACTCGGCTTTGAAATACATGACAGGGAATCATATGTATGCAGATTGAAGAAAGCCTTGTATGGCCTGAAGCAAGCTCCCAGAACCTGGTATGGTAGGATGGACAGTTTCCTATCTAGTTTGGGCTTTACCAAGAGTAAAGCGGATTCCAACCTCTACTACAAAGTTGAAGAAGGGAATCCTGTGATTCTACTACTGTATGTGGATGACCTATTTGTGACAGGAGATGACAGACTGATTGCAGATACCAAGAGGAAGCTTGCAGCTGAATTCGATATGAAATACTTGGGAATGATGCACTATTTCCTAGGTATGGAGGTGTGGCAGAATGCAGGTGGGATCTTCCTTGGTCAAGGGAAGTACACAGTAGATATCTTAAAGAGATTTGGAATGATGGATTGCAAGGCCATGGCCACACCTATGGCATCGAATCTGAAGCTTCTTTGTGATGCTTCATCTGAGCTAGTTCATGTTTCTATGTATCGTCAGATGATTGGGTCCTTGATGTACCTGATGAACACGAAACCAGATATTTGCTTTGCTGTGAACACATTGAGCCAGTTCCTGACGAATCCGAGGAGTGTTCACCTGGTTGCTGTAAAGCATGTTCTGAGGTACCTGAAGGGTACAGTGGATTATGGGCTCAGATATGAGGCGAATCAAAAGTTCAACCTGCAGGGTTATGTTGATTCAGATTGGGTTGGCAGTGCTGTAGATAGGAAGAGCACATCTGGGTGTTGCTTCAGTATGGGATCAGGTGTGATCTCTTGGTTTAGCAGGAAGCAGTCCTGCGTAGCACTGAGTACAGCTGAGGCAGAGTATGTTGCAGCCTGTTCAGCTAGTTGTGAGGCAGTCTGGCTACGGAAGCTACTGTCTGAGTTATTTGATCTCCCGTTGGAGGCTACTGGTATCTTCTGTGATAACCAGAGTTGTGTGAAGTTGTCCAAGAACCTAGTGTTTCATGACAGGTTGAAACACATAGAGATCAAATATCACTATATCAGGGATATGGTGCAGAGAGGAGCTGTGAAGCTTCTGTATGTTGCGACGGACGAGCAGATTGCAGATGTGCTGACGAAGCCACTAGCCAGAGTGAAGTTCGAGTACTTCAGAGAGAGGCTTGGCGTTCTTCAGATCGAGGACACTTCGAGGAAGAAGTGATGGACACATTTGCTGAAGCCATTCCAAGCATGTTGGAAGGAGGATCCTTCACATGGCTGTGGATGTAAGCGCTGGATGATGAGCATCAGGATGATGTTCTAGTTTCTGCTTGATATGATCAGTTGGATCATTTTATGTATGTATGTATGCATCATGTTGGATGCCGGATATGATCAGTTGGATCATTTTTATGTATGTATGTACGCATCATGTTGGATGCTGGATATGATCAGTTGGATCATGTGTATGTATTTTTGTATATGCATCATGTTGGATGCTTGGACCATGTATCTGTATATGTATCAGGTGGATACATTGTATGATCAGGTAGATCATGTATGGTGATATGTATCATGTATTTGTATTTGTATCAGGTGGATACATTGTATGATCAGGAGGATCATGTATGATGATATGTATCAGGTAGATACTTGGTGTGCATCAGGTAGATGCATTGATGATCAGGTGGATCATGTATGATGACATGCAGCAGGATGTTGCAGTGATGATCAGGATGATCATGGATGACGAGCTTCAGGATGTTGCTCCAGATGACATGCAGCAGGATGTTGCATTGATGATCAGGATGATCATGGATGACGAGCTTCAAGATGTTGCTCCAGATGACATGCAGCAGGATGTTGCATTGATGATCAGGACGATCATGGATGACGAGCTTCAGGATGTTGCTCCAGATGACATGCAGCAGGACGTTGCAGTGATTATGATCAGGACGATCATGAGTACATCAGGATGATGTATGGTGAGTATCAGGTTGATACTCTGTGGCCGTGGATCAGGTTGTGCAGATGAGCATGTCTGGGAGATCCTATAGGTCAGAGTTGTGTACCCGTAACAGCCTGGGATGCTCTTTCGAGACATTGCTCTGGGAGGACATGTAATTTGTGCCCTGGGAGATCTCAGGTCGGAGTTGTGTACCCATAACATCCTGAGATGCTCTTGCGAGGTTTTGTCCTATGGCATGTAATTTGGGCCCTGGGAGATTTCAGGTCGGAGTTGTGTACCCGTAACATCCTGAGATGCTCTTTCGAGGTTTTGTGGTGGGGTCACATGTAATAGCGCCCTGGGAGATCCTACAGGTTGGAGTTGTGTACCCGTAATATCCTGGGATGCTCTTTCGAGGTTTTGTGACGCACATAATAAGTCCTGAGGATTCCACAGTATGGCCAGTGATGACGAAGACCTGCAGGTGGTGGGCCTACATCCAGTATGAAAAAGGACTGGCTCTGTAGAACTTCCTATGATGAGTAGAGACAGAGATTGGACGAGATAGCAGCAGCAGTGACGATGACGATGACGATGCATCGATGACGATGATCCAGAGAAGAAGACTTGTCTAGCAAATCTGTGTCGAGAAATACCTTCCTAGTTAAGAGGGAGTGTTGATGTATATGTAACTTCGGAATGTATTTCATCAGTATATTATATATATATTTATTGTACCCTTATAAGAGATGTGTTATTCCTCTATAAGGAAGTGTCGTCATGTGGATTGACAAGTGTCGCAAGTGTGTGTACTTGCCGATGGGTTATTAGACCACCTTATGGGGTCGGCCCTAATTAATATATAATATAATGTGGATGTACTCAAGTAGACAAGTCGGCCCCAGTAGGTCACTGGGCAAAAAGGTGAGTATAAATAGAAATAGGAGATCTCTATTTTACTCACTCGAAAAAGTATCTATCTCTCTCTCTGAAAAGTGGCGCACTAGTGAGGAGGAGGAGGATCATCTGCTAGGAGACTATCTCTGTATTATTTGGTTGTATTTTGGTTGAGCCATTGCTCTCTCTATCTCTGAGGAAGTTGTGGGGTTTTTCACCTTAGGGTTTTCCCCACGGAAACTCTGTGTCTCTTGTCTCTATGCTTTTGATTCTTGTGATGCTTGTGATGCTTGTCATATTATGATTGTCATACATTGATATACTGTAGATGTTATTCTCTCAGCAAAGATCCTATAGTATTGTGATTTAATACTGAAAATTTAACAGACGTTACAAGAATCCATAAGTTACGCTAGGGTTCAACTCATCCCAATACAAAATGATCAACGGCGGAGATCCATCCTCATCAAGCCACGTTGGAAGGTGGCAGGAGTAGCATTAGATTGCTCATCTACCTCCCAAGCCACGGAGTTGCCATTTCTATTGACACCAGGGAAGGAGGCTCGTCACAACTTAACCATTTCCCAACCTTATCACATGCCGAAACATCCACATAGATGTGCACGTAACACTATCCATAACACGTTGGCCGGGTAATTTAATTACAAACCTAATCATTTAATATGCCCTCGATTCGTACGTGGGATTTTGCAGGGCCATCATTCCAGCTGCCAATCCATACGAATCAACATTAAAAGCATTAACATGTAAGTATTATCAAGGTATAATGATCTCAGATAGCATATAACAAAGGTCTCATACGATCCCATATAATAAAATGCGAAACACATTCATAGCATATGAATATCCACCAAGGTCGCGAGCAATCATAGGGCATTGTTGACTCCACCCATCACATAAAGTCTATTATAAAGTTCAACATAGGGATCTTCGTAGAGCTCATAAAGCTTATTCAAACCATAAGATATATCAACACATCGTTAGGGTATGGTGCCACCCAAGAACCCATCGCATTCATTGCATTGTAGGGTATTAAGGCTTAAGGCATCACTGTTTTAACTACCCAGACAATAGAAAATTAAAACCAACTTATCACTCTCTCCATAGTGTGACTTAAGACCTTGCGCCTTTGTCATCAATCCTATCACCGTCAATTTTATAAAAGAATTACTTTAACAGCCGCAAGGCATTTATGGAATGACCATACGTAAAGTCATCAACACTTAATGGAAACATTCATAACAAACACACCCTGAATTAGACGTTATCTACAGGCTTGAGATAGACAGGTTCATCTTACAGAATAGGAAGGAGACCATACCTGTAGCATCGAAATTCATAAGCAGTTTCGATTTATATCACGGTTATTAAACACTCTGAATTTTATCGCTATCTCTTACTTGCGAATCTGCGCATGAAGGAGGAGTGCAATGCTTTAGTGGAGCAGCTATGTAATCCTCGGGGCACCTCGTGGGACCCCTTTCATCATCATCCAGAAAATTTAAATTGGCAGCACTTGTCAAAAGAATTCTATTTCCCAATGCATCATAATTTTCAATCATTCCAGCATATGAATAAAGTACATAATCATTAATTGATTTTCATGACGTCATTAAAAGACAAATGACACAACCATTAAATTGTTCCTACCAAGCGACACTTTTATTAATTGTTTAATATTGATTATTATTATTTCCACATTTTACAATATTAGCTTTTTATGGAAAATTAATTTTTTTTTAATTTTATGAAAATATCGAGATGTTACAGTGAAATTATTCCCAACTCCTTTGGACAACACATGTGGATATTGACTACCACTGACTACTTCACCAAGTCGATTAAAGCCATACCAACTAGACAAGCCACAAACATAGTTATTATCAAATTTCTGGAGGAAAATATCATGTCAAGGTCTGGCTGCCCTATTAAAATAATCACTGACAATTCCCAAGCTTTCAAGTCCAAGAAAATGGTCAAATTTTACCACCTGTAGATTACCACACAATCATTTCTAGACTTGGCTTCCACGGATAACATTTACTCACAGACCAAGGTTGCTACCGATCTCAGGATTGAGCCTGAGGGAGGCTAGAAAAACTATCAAACCCTAAGTGCCTCTCGGCCAGTTGGACTCACCTCCCAAACCCTACCACCGAACAATGACAAGAGACGTTACAAGAATCCATAAGTTACGCTAGGGTTCAACTCATCCCAATACAAAATGATCAACGGCGGAGATCCATCCTCATCAAGCCACGTTGGAAGGTGGCAGGAGTAGCATTAGATTGCTCATCTACCTCCCAAGCCACGGAGTTTCCATTTCTATTGACACCAGGGAAGGAGGCTCATCACAACTTAACCATTGCCCAACCTTATCACATGCCGAAACATCCACATAGATGTGCACGTAACACTATCCATAACACGTTGGCCGGGTAATTTAATTACAAACCTAATCATTTAATATGCCCTCGATTCGTACGTGGGATTTTGCAGGGCCATCATTCCAGCTGCCAATCCATACGAATCAACATTAAAAGCATTAACATGTAAGTATTATCAAGGTATAATGATCTCCGATAGCATATAACAAAGGTCTCATACGATCCCATATAATCAAATGCGAAACACATTCATAGCATATGAATATCCACCAAGGTCGCAAGCAATCATAGGGCATTGTTGACTCCGCCCATCACATAAAGTCTATTATAAAGTTCAACATAGGGATCTTTGTAGAGCTCATAAAGCTTATTCACACCATAAGATATATCAACACATCGTTAGGGTATGGTGCCACCCAAGGACCCATCGCATTCATTGCATTGTAGGGTATTAAGGCTTAAGGCATCACTGTTTTAACTACCCAGACAATAGAAAATTAAAACCAACTTATCACTCTCTCCATAGTATGACTTAAGACCTTGTGCCTTTGTCATCAATCCTGTCACCGTCAATTTTATAAAAGAATTACTTTAACAGCCGCAAGGCATTTATGGAATGACCATACGTAAAGTCATCAACACTTAATGGAAACATTCATAACAAACACACCCTGAATTAGATGTTATCTGCAGGCTTGAGATAGACAGGTTCATCTTACAGAATAGGAAGGAGACCATACTTGTAGCATCGAAATTCATAAGCAGTTTCGATTTATATCACGGTTATTAAACACTCTGAATTTTATCGCTATCTCTTACTTGCGAATCTGTGCATGAAGGAGGAGTGCAATGCTTTAGTGGAGCAGCTATGTAATCCTCGGGGCACCTCGTGGGACCCCTTTCATCATCATCCAGAAAATTTAAATTGGCAGCACTTGTCAAAAGAATTCTATTTCCCAATGCATCATAATTTTCAATCATTCCAGCATATGAATAAAGTACATAATCATTAATTGATTTTCATGACGTCATTAAAAGACAAATGACACAACCATTAAATTGTTCCTACCAAGCGACACTTTTATTAATTGTTTAATATTGATTATTATTATTTCCACATTTTACAATATTAGCTTTTTATGGCGATTTAATTTTTTTTTAATTTTATGAAAATATCGAGATGTTACAGTGAAATTATTCCCAACTCCTTTGGACAACACATGTGGATATTGACTACCACTGACTACTTCACCAACTGGATTGAAGCCATACCAACTAGACAAGCCACAAACACAGTTATTATCAAATTTCTGGAGGAAAATATCATGTCAAGGTCTGGCTGCCGTATTAAAATAATCACTGACAATTCTCAAGCTTTCAAGTCCAAGAAAATGGTCAAATTTTCCCACCTGTAGATTACCACACAATCATTTCTAGACTTGGCTTCCACGGATAACATTTACTCATAGACCAAGGTTGCTACCGGTCTCAGGATTGAGCCTGAGGGAGGCTATAAAAACTATCAAACCCTAAGTGCCTCTCGGCCGGTTGGACTCACCTCCCAAACCCTACCACCGAACAATGACAAGAGACGTTACAAGAATCCATAAGTTACGCTAGGGTTGAACTCATCCCAATACAGAATGATCAACGGTGGAGATCCATCCTCATCAAGCCACGTTGGAAGGTGGCAGGAGTAGCATTAGATTGCTCATCTACCTCCCAAGCCACGGAGTTTCCATTTCTATTGACACCGGGGAAGGAGGCTCGTCACAACTTAACCATTGCCCAACCTTATCACATGCCGAAACATCCACATAGACGTGCACGTAACACTATCCATAACATGTTGGCTGGGTAATTTAATTACAAACCTAATCATTTAATATGCCCTCAATTCGTACGTGGGATTTTGCAGGGCCATCATTCCAGCTGCCAATCCATACGAATCAACATTAAAAGCATTAACATGTAAGTATTATCCAGGTATAATGATCTCCGATAGCATATAACAAAGGTCTCATACGATCCCATATAATAAAATGCGAATCACATTCATAGCATATGAATATCCACCAAGGTCGCGAGCAATCATGGGCATTGTTGACTCCACCCATCACATAAAGTCTATTATAAAGTTCAACATAGGGATCTTTGTAGAGCTCATAAAGCTTATTCACACCATAAGATATATCAACACATTGTTAGGGTATGGTGCCACCCAAGGACCCATCGCATTCATTGCATTGTAGGGTATTAAGGCTTAAGGAATCACTGTTTTAACTACCCAGGCAATAGAAAATTAAAACCAACTTATCACTCTCTCCATAGTATGACTTAAGACCTTGCGCCTTTGTCATCAATCCTGTCACCGTCAATTTTATAAAAGAATTACTTTAACAGCCGCAAGGCATTTATGGAATGACCATACGTAAAGTCATCAACACTTAATGGAAACATTCATAACAAACACACCCTGAATTAGACGTTATCTGCAGGCTTGAGATAGACAGGTTCATCTTACAGAATAGGAAGGAGACCATACTTGTAGCATCGAAATTCATAAGCAGTTTCGATTTATATCACGGTTATTAAACACTCTGAATTTTATCGCTATCTCTTACTTGCGAATCTGCGCATGAAGGAGGAGTGCAATGCTTTAGTGGAGTAGCTATGTAATCCTCGGGGCACCTCGTGGGACCCCTTTCATCATCATCCAGAAAATTTAAATTGGCAGCACTTGTCAAAAGAATTCTATTTCCCAATGCATCATAATTTTCAATCATTCCAGCATATGAATAAAGTACATAATCATTAATTGATTTTCATGACGTCATTAAAAGACAAATGACACAACCATTAAATTGTTCCTACCAAGCGACACTTTTATTAATTGTTTAATATTGATTATTATTATTTCCACATTTTACAATATTAGCTTTTTATAGCGATTTAATTTTTTTTTAATTTTATGAAAATATCAAGATGTTACAGTGAAATTATTTCCAACTCCTTTGGACAACACATGTGGATATTGACTACCAATGACTACTTCACCAAGTGGATTGAAGCCATACCAACTAGACAAGCCACAAACACAGTTATTATCAAATTTATGGAGGAAAATATCACGTCAAGGTCTGGCTGCCCTATTAAAATAATCACTGACAATTCCCAAGCTTTCAAGTCCAAGAAAATGGTCAAATTTTGCAATGATTTTCACATCAAATTGGGCCATTCCACTACTTACTACCCCCAGGTAAATGGATTAGTTGACTCTTCTAACAAAAGTCTGGTCATAATCATTAAGAAGCTGTTGCAAGAAAACAAAAGGGCTTAGCATACCAATATGACCTTTGCTCTGTGGGATGATAGAATCACCTCCAAGAGATCCGTTGGAACTTCACCTTTAAAATTGGTTTATGGACCAAAGGTAATATTTCATGATTCTCTTAGAGGGCCTGCAATGACGTTTCTATAGGAGAAAGAAGAAGATCCAAACCCTGAGCTAAGGAGAACCAATCAGCTGATTGAGATACAGGAAATCAAAGACAAAGTACATGTTGAATCCATGATAGCTCAAGAGAAGGTCAAAAGGACCTTTGATAGAAATACCAAGGTTTATGATTTCCAGGTGGGAGATTTGGTACTAAAATGGGATGCTAGAAGAGAAGACCAAGCCCAAAAATTTGATAACCTCTGGGAGGGGCCCCATACAGTCATTGCTTGCAATGGAAACAACACTTTATTCTTGCAGGACAAGGATGTTGAACCAGTGGGGAAGGCACCAGTCAATGGGTGGTTCTTGAAGCACTATCTCCAACAAAAAACAAGTTTGTCGACCCACCCTCACTGTACATTATCATTTTTTGAGCTTTGGTTAACTGATTTTCAGTTCTATTTTACAAAAAAGAAAAAAGAAAAAAGAGGCAAATAGTATACTGTTCTTGCTACCTCATAGGGAGGATAGCATCCCTGGTTGGAGATGTTGTTATCACCTCTAGCAAAGCTCCCACGAGGGAGGAAAGGGCATCCCCCTACCGAAACCCCAAGCATACCCATTGACCTTTTACACCAAATGAAGAAGCAGAGAACTAAACACCAAATGAAGAAGCATACCAACTAGACAAGCCACAAACATAGTTATTATCAAATTTCTGGAGGAAAATATCATGTCAAGGTCTGGCTGCCCTATTAAAATAATCACTGACAATTCCCAAGCTTTCAAGTCCAAGAAAATGGTCAAATTTTACCACCTGTAGATTACCACACAATCATTTCTAGACTTGGCTTCCATGGATAACATTTACTCACAGACCAAGGTTGCTACCAATCTCAGGATTGAGCCTGAGGGAGGCTAGAAAAACTATCAAACCCTAAGTGCCTCTCGGCCAGTTGGACTCACCTCCCAAACCCTACCACCGAACAATGACAAGAGACGTTACAAGAATCCATAAGTTACGCTAGGGTTCAACTCATCCCAATACAAAATGATCAACGGCGGAGATCCATCCTCATCAAGCCACGTTGGAAGGTGGCAGGAGTAGCATTAGATTGCTCATCTACCTCCCAAGCCACGGAGTTTCCATTTCTATTGACACCAGGGAAGGAGGCTCATCACAACTTAACCATTGCCCAACCTTATCACATGCCGAAACATCCACATAGACGTGCACGTAACACTATCCATAACACGTTGGCCGGGTAATTTAATTACAAACCTAATCATTTAATATGACCTCGATTCGTACGTGGGATTTTGCAGGGCCATCATTCCAGCTGCCAATCCATACGAATCAACATTAAAAGCATTAACATGTAAGTATTATCAAGGTATAATGATCTCCGATAGCATATAACAAAGGTCTCATACGATCCCATATAATCAAATGCGAAACACATTCATAGCATATGAATATCCACCAAGGTCGCAAGCAATCATAGGGCATTGTTGACTCCGCCCATCACATAAAGTCTATTATAAAGTTCAACATAGGGATCTTTGTAGAGCTCATAAAGCTTATTCACACCATAAGATATATCAACACATCGTTAGGGTATGGTGCCACCCAAGGACCCATCGCATTCATTGCATTGTAGGGTATTAAGGCTTAAGGCATCACTGTTTTAACTACCCAGACAATAGAAAATTAAAACCAACTTATCACTCTCTCCATAGTATGACTTAAGACCTTGTGCCTTTGTCATCAATCCTGTCACCGTCAATTTTATAAAAGAATTACTTTAACAGCCGCAAGGCATTTATGGAATGACCATACGTAAAGTCATCAACACTTAATGGAAACATTCATAACAAACACACCCTGAATTAGATGTTATCTGCAGGCTTGAGATAGACAGGTTCATCTTACAGAATAGGAAGGAGACCATACTTGTAGCATCGAAATTCATAAGCAGTTTCGATTTATATCACGGTTATTAAACACTCTGAATTTTATCGCTATCTCTTACTTGCGAATCTGTGCATGAAGGAGGAGTGCAATGCTTTAGTGGAGCAGCTATGTAATCCTCGGGGCACCTCGTGGGACCCCTTTCATCATCATCCAGAAAATTTAAATTGGCAGCACTTGTCAAAAGAATTCTATTTCCCAATGCATCATAATTTTCAATCATTCCAGCATATGAATAAAGTACATAATCATTAATTGATTTTCATGACGTCATTAAAAGACAAATGACACAACCATTAAATTGTTCCTACCAAGCGACACTTTTATTAATTGTTTAATATTGATTATTATTATTTCCACATTTTACAATATTAGCTTTTTATGGCGATTTAATTTTTTTTTAATTTTATAAAAATATTGAGATGTTACAGTGAAATTATTCCCAACTCCTTTGGACAACACATGTGGATATTGACTACCACTGACTACTTCACCAACTGGATTGAAGCCATACCAACTAGACAAGCCACAAACACAGTTATTATCAAATTTCTGGAGGAAAATATCATGTCAAGGTCTGGCTGCCGTATTAAAATAATCACTGACAATTCTCAAGCTTTCAAGTCCAAGAAAATGGTCAAATTTTCCCACCTGTAGATTACCACACAATCATTTCTAGACTTGGCTTCCACGGATAACATTTACTCACAGACCAAGGTTGCTACCGGTCTCAGGATTGAGCCTGAGGGAGGCTATAAAAACTATCAAACCCTAAGTGCCTCTCGGCCGGTTGGACTCACCTCCCGAACCCTACCACCGAACAATGACAAGAGACGTTACAAGAATCCATAAGTTACGCTAGGGTTCAACTCATCCCAATACAGAATGATCAACGGTGGAGATCCATCCTCATCAAGCCACGTTGGAAGGTGGCAGGAGTAGCATTAGATTGCTCATCTACCTCCCAAGCCACGGAGTTTCCATTTCTATTGACACCGGGGAAGGAGGCTCGTCACAACTTAACCATTGCCCAACCTTATCACATGCCGAAACATCCACATAGACGTGCACGTAACACTATCCATAACATGTTGGCTGGGTAATTTAATTACAAACCTAATCATTTAATATGCCCTCGATTTGTACGTGGGCTTTTGCAGGGCCATCATTCCAGCTGCCAATCCATACGAATCAACATTAAAAGCATTAACATGTAAGTATTATCCAGGTATAATGATCTCCGATAGCATATAACAAAGGTCTCATACGATCCCATATAATAAAATGCGAAACACATTCATAGCATATGAATATCCACCAAGGTCGCGAGCAATCATGGGCATTGTTGACTCCGTCCATCACATAAAGTCTATTATAAAGTTCAACATAGGGATCTTTGTAGAGCTCATAAAGCTTATTCACACCATAAGATATATCAACACATTGTTAGGGTATGGTGCCACCCAAGGACCCATCGCATTCATTGCATTGTAGGGTATTAAGGCTTAAGGAATCACTGTTTTAACTACCCAGGCAATAGAAAATTAAAACCAACTTATCACTCTCTCCATAGTATGACTTAAGACCTTGCGCCTTTGTCATCAATCTTGTCACCGTCAATTTTATAAAAGAATTACTTTAACAGCCGCAAGGCATTTATGGAATGACCATACGTAAAGTCATCAACACTTAATGGAAACATTCATAACAAACACACCCTGAATTAGACGTTATCTGCAAGCTTGAGATAGACAGGTTCATCTTACAGAATAGGAAGGAGACCATACTTGTAGCATCGAAATTCATAAGCAGTTTCGATTTATATCACGGTTATTAAACACTCTGAATTTTATCGCTATCTCTTACTTGCGAATCTGCGCATGAAGGAGGAGTGCAATGCTTTAGTGGAGCAGCTATGTAATCCTCGGGGCACCTCGTGGGACCCCTTTCATCATCATCCAGAAAATTTAAATTGGCAGCACTTGTCAAAAGAATTCTATTTCCCAATGCATCATAATTTTCAATCATTCCAGCATATGAATAAAGTACATAATCATTAATTGATTTTCATGACGTCATTAAAAGACAAATGACACAACCATTAAATTGTTCCTACGAAGCGACACTTTTATTAATTGTTTAATATTGATTATTATTATTTCCACATTTTACAATATTAGCTTTTTATAGCGATTTAATTTTTTTTTAATTTTATGAAAATATCAAGATGTTACTGTAGCTAGGGTTTTACCCCTAGCTTGTGCCAATGAGCACCTACTAAGGGGAATGGACTCCTTAGTAGCAGTTCAGTACATTAAACTAATTATGCAATAAACAAAACATTAAATTATTTCTAATACAAGCATGAAGCAT
This sequence comes from Larix kaempferi, assembly GCA_027924585.1. Taxonomy (NCBI): domain Eukaryota; kingdom Viridiplantae; phylum Streptophyta; class Pinopsida; order Pinales; family Pinaceae; genus Larix; species Larix kaempferi. Next base: position 16,899,034 of record BSBM01000541.1, read on the forward strand.
AAACACCAAAATGAAAGAATGTCTTTGTATTGATTTTACCTTGAGTGTCAAGGTTGGTGAAGCCCTTTGCAGTGTCCAAGAGGATGCTCCAAGCTTCTGAATGCTCCTTCTCCTTCTCCAATGATGGGAATGGGCCAAAGGTGGCTCTCAAGGTGAAAATAGTTCAAAGGTGAACTAGGGTTTCGAGAGAGATTTTGGCAGAGTAAGGGTGCTTGTGATTGTGGATATGGAATAAGGGATCTCCATCACCTATTTATAGTTTTTTGGTGTTGGAGTGCTGACCCATGGTTTTAGGAAACACATGGTTTTGGGCAGCTGTATAGGGTTTTTTCCTCCTTTTCCTCATTATTTTACATTTTTATTCCCTTTTTAGGGGATTTTTGCTATTTTTGGAGGAAAAGGGGGTTTTTTAGCCTTTTTAAGGCTATTTTGATGGTTTTTTGGCCTTTTGGAGGCATTTTAGGCCTTTTGGAGGCTTTTTAATGGGATTTTTGGGATTTTTAATGGAAATATGGTAGGAAAATGGACAAATGAGTCATATAATGTGGTAAATGAGCTAGTGAGCACTTTTTGGGTGTTAACAGATTGCCCCCTGATGTGCGAGGTCAGGAGCTCATCGTATGGCCGATGGACATCATAAGTCATGAAGGGTTTTACTGGGATGTGGAGAGAAGAGAAGAAACAAACTGGAGCCCGGAACAACGATCCCGAACAACTGCAAGAACTAAAAGTACATGACCTCAATAAAGGATGAGGAATCATCTGATCATATGGACGAGGCGGGCATTCCCATGCTCGTATCAGGATATAACATAATAACAACAATGGGGTCCAAAAAATGGGGACCTGAAATATACATGACCTCAAATACTGACTGAGGAATAATCTCAATATATGGACGAGGCGGGCATACCCATGCTCGTATCAAGATACATAAATATAACTGTGAGGCCCAAAAAGGGGGACCTGTAAGATACATGACCACTGTGTACATCATAAGAGTCCAAAGGGGACACAAATCTGGGACATACTGCTGAGCGGATCATGTGTGAACTGCAGAACTGGTGCACCGGAACAATCAACAGTGCTACTGAGTGTGGTACCAAAGGAACTGATGAGCTGCTGGATCATAGTGACTGGGGTCATACTCTCCATGGTACACTGAACTGGAACGGATCGGGAAGTGAAACTGGGTACTCAAGGAAGCATGAAACTGGATGGCTTCCGAATACAAACGCCAACGCAGCCCGGACATCCACGGGAACATACAACTGGGCGTTCCGAAGTGACTCACCAATGTGCTAGAGTCGGGGGAAATCCGGGGTCTTCGACGAAAAACTGATGGAATATAATCCTACGCGATCCTCAACGATGCGATCAAGGTGCTGAAGTCGAGCATGTGAGGAACAACCACTCGGAGAGGCGATGATGTCTCCTCTCAGAATGATCCGTAGGCACTTACCACAGATGGTGATAAGTCCAAGGCGTAGGGACCTCTGGGCCTATCCTCTGGAATAGAGGAGCTGTCGTCGACAGAGGGAGACCTGCAACTATCAAGGCAATGATGTTTCCTTGACAGGAGCGCGAGGTACAAGACCGAAATGTGATGGTACTGATGGCAGAACTGATAAACTGTGGGGGGACAACTGGGCAAGTAGAGCGGGTGGACTCAAACTTCCTTTGTTCAGAGTATGATAATGGAAATGATCTGGAAGCATATGAAACTGACTCAGGGGAAAGGGATCATAGCTGTAATGGATCTGGGGGAATAACTGGCTGAGGGAGACTCAAGCTGGTGTAACATGGCAGGAGACTGCAGAATACTCTGAACAAAGGCGACCTAATTGGGGGTGCTGCCGAGATGATCGATCATAGTGCCATGAGGCACAGGAGGATACTTCTTCATGGGTGAAGGAACTAGAAGAAATGTGTGGATAAAATGATACTGTCGTGTGGATTTTACGAGCCCAGGACAGTTCATGCTCGTGGTTGCTTTCAATTTTAAGGAGTCTGAAAGCGATAAGAAGACTCTGAGGTAGTGGAATGGTACTGTCGTGTGGATTTTACGAGCCCAGGACAGTGCATGCTCGTGGTTGCTTTCAATTTTAGAGAGTCTGAAAGCAAGTAAGAAGACTCCAGGGGGTTGCTTTTTCGTAGATTTAGTCTCCAAGGCCCAAAGAAGCATAAAAGGATGCAATGAAGAACTCTTCTAGCCGGTGTGACTAGAGTATTCCTTTTTCGTAATTAGTCTACCAGGTCCGGAAAAGGGTTAAACTTATACCAGATAGACGCCCTTTCAGGTACTTTAACGAGCATGAAAGGAAGCAAGATTGCTCGGCGATCTTTTCATTCTTTTAGGAGTCAGAAAAGAGCTTAACGGAAACTCCCTAAGTGCCTTTTTCGTAAAGGACTTGTCCGGCCCGAAAAAGGGATAAAATTATACCGAACAAAAGGAATGGCCAGGCAAGGAGGAAGTGTTCAATCAAGGTTTAGTAATGATGACCAAGAACGAGGGTAGGTGGGAACACTGATGGACCTCCTTGCGGGGTAGATGAAATGGTGGCAAAATAACGAAACATTTGCAGTATGACAGGAGTGAATGGCTTATGTAAAAATGTGGAACAATCCGATGGCGGCCGATGTGGCACGCAAACCGAGGCAGCAAGGTGTTGGGACACAATGTTGAAATTGTACCAAGTGAGAGCGAGAAATGATCTCAAGCATCATCACGAGCTCGGAAAAATGAATCCGGCAATATAAAGGATGTCAAAAACGGGTGGCGGCCGATGTGGCACGCAAACCGAGGTGACGGGGGCATTTTGCAAAACGCCCGGAAAAACTGGAGGTGAGAGCGAGAAATGATCTCTAGCATCATCACCAACTCGGAAAACTGAATCCGATGATATAAAACATGTGAAAAACGGAGAACGGCCGATGTGGCACGCAAACCGAGGCGACTAGTGGCGTCTGAAAAATGGGTAAAAAATGATAGGACAAAAATAATGCAACGAGGTGACCATCATGACGGTCACGTCGCGCTGATTCCAGTGGTGGAAACGGTTTGGAAAACGGACGCCGTATGGGGCCAGAATGATCAAAACAAGAAAAAGTCAACTGACTATAAATAGTGGTGGGTCCAACATGACATGTGTCATTTGTACTTTGTTGACTTTGACTTGTGAGTTGAGTGGACCAGAGCTTAGGTGGCATTTCTGGACGATCCGTCTGGCTGTTTGCAGATCCGCGAGATACAGGTATTTCAGTAAACTCATACCTGCATATTTTTTCGGGTGGGGGGTTGGGTAGTGGGTCCCAGGGTTGACTTGTACGGTCCACGTGGGGTGGACCGCGGGTTAGGGGGTCGAAACCGCGGTTGAAGACCGCGAGTTTCGGGCCGAACCACGCGGTTGGAGACCGCGTGATTCTTGGATGGAACCGCGGTCGAGTACCGCGAGTTCCAAGGAGGAACACGCGGTTCCCAACCGCGGGTGTAGGGCTTGACAGGCGCGGTTGGGAACCGCGACCATGTGCCTGACAGCCGCGGTCGGAAACCGCGGCAAGAAACCCGAAAGCCGCGGTTTTGGGCCGAGCTTTTAGGGCTTTTGGGAGGGGAAAAGTATTTTTCTTAAGTTGTCATGAGACTGATGAGTTCACTTTGTGTGATTGGCAGGATGCCCCAGGTTCTCTGGAGAGAGCGGGAGATCCCTGATGAAACCATGCGTTTCATCCGAGAGAACCGCCATGTGCGGTCAGTGCTGGGGTTGTGCGGACTTTTGAAGTTCGCACAGATACCTATGATACGGACAGCAACGTTGTTGCTGAACCGTCTGATTAGTTTCTGGGAGCCGGATATACAGGCTTTCCGGGTACAGGGTGAGAGGGTGGACCTCACCCTGACCGATGTTTACTTTCTGACGGGGTTACCCTGCTTGGGCAGGGTGGCAGATACACAGCCGCGGGTTGCCGCGGACGTCGACATGGAGGACATGTTGGAGAGGTACTGCGGTCAGGACGCGAGGGTGCATAGGAATGCACTCCTGGTTAGGGACCTACAGGAGCCGGCAGTGCAGGCCATGGCGGCGTGTATGGTGCGGGTATTGGGTTCCCAGTCACCAGAGAAGGTGTCTGGGGGGCAGATGCAGATGGTAGAGCGCGTCTTAGATGGGACGTACTACGCCTGGGGCCAGATGTTCCTGACCTGCGTTCAGCGACAGCTGACGGCAGCGAAGGAAGATGGCAAGGGCTTTTGTTTTGGGTCCTTCCTATGTGCCTTCTTTATGGAGAGGGTACCCACACTGCGGCCACGGGTGCCGATTAGGGCAGGAGGGATGAGGGAGCCGAGGATGGTCCGTTGGGGTGAGATGATGCGCCGCCGTGGTGGTGGCGACGTGGGTAGGTATTTTACACAGGATTTGTACCTGCAGTGGCTCCAGATACCGTTGACGCTGGACGACTTCCCGTATCGAGTGACCGACGAGGGTTGACATCATGTTTACATTGCACGTGGATGCAAGTAGGTTAGGATGTTAGGCACATGGATGCCCCTTGTATATTTGATGTGATGTGACATGATGTATAGATGTTTAGGCACGTGGATGCCCCTATGGTTATGCATGTGGTTTATGTACATGGATGCAAATGTAGATGCGATGCAATCTTTTTGGGTTTTTATATGTATTTTTATGAGATGCTATGGGATGATGATGCATGATGTTACATGGTGTGATTGATATGCCAGTCTAGGATGTTGTTGGCCATTTGGTCTGCGACACGATTTTGAGCTCTGGGGACATGTGTGAATGTGATGGATTCAAATTGTCGACTGAGTTGTTTTGTGCGCAGGAATTTTCTAAAAAGGCAGGGATCACGCACCTGGTAGCAGTTGTTGAGCTGGGAGACAAGTAGCTGGGAGTCAAGGAACACATGAAGGTGACTTATGCCCATTTGGAGGGCGGCAGTCAGGAGACCGGTCACGGCATCATACTCCGCCTGGTTATTGGTAGCAGCGCCTATACATATCCCGTCAAGGTGAATCATCTCGTTGGAAGGGGAGTACAAGACCCATGCTGCAGAAGCCAGGTTGGGAGACCAGCGGCTTGCGCCGTCAGCGAAGCCAGTGTAACTAGGTGGAAGATGGTCCATCTGTAATCATGCAGAAAGGATGAATGTAAGATGATGGTAAAAAAGCGAAAAACAAAAAGAGAGCAAACTGTACAATGCGGACCAAAAATGGGGCCGCTAATTATTCTATGGATGGAGATTCCGTAGGATGCAACCCATCATGGGGGTTGCGTAAAGGGAGGCCTTTAGAGTTGGTTTCAGTACGAACATGGAGGTCCTCTGGCCGTGTGTCTATGTGATGGTTGAGAATGGCGGTGTCGGAACCTGGCATTCCGTTAGAGGGCCAAGCAAAGACATCACGGAACTCTTGGAAGAGTTGTATATAATCCTCAATCTCCCGCTCGCTGCAGGAGGCTCCTAAAGTGATGAATTCAGGGGCATATCCTGGGAACTTTGAGGGAGGAAGAGGATGTCGTTTTTGACGAACGGGGGTTACATCAGGCCATGTGTCAATGTGGTGCTCTATAATTGCGGGATCAAGACCAGGCATTTCGGTATAAGACCAGGCAAAGACATCGCGGAATTCTTTGAAAAGGTGTGTGTAGTCCTCAATCTCTTGTTTACTGCAGAATGCTCCTAACGTAATGAGTTCAGGAGCACGACCTGGAGCAGCAATATCAACTTGGATGACAGGTGAGATGTTGGCCATGTTGCCCTCCTCGAAGGCATCAGGAGCAGGAATAGGGTCCTTGAACCAGTCAACCTTGGTGGGGAGGAAGTCTTTGGATTCGACCGCGTACTGGGTAGTGGTGCTAGAGGAAGACGCTTCTGGGATGAAATAGGAACGGTGGTGCATATCATCCCAAGGATAATCCGGGGCAGTTAGGGCCTCAAGAATCTCCTCATCAGTACGGAAAGTCTGTGTCGTCAAATCGGTTGACGAGGGGGTAGTGGAAGTGTTGGTTGAAGAGATCATGTAGATGATATTAACCTCTTCAGAAGGGGGAGAGACCGGGGGGTAGATCTCCTCAATGGTAGGTGGTGCCGTCTCAAGGTCCAGATTGTTCATCTCGTAAAGAGCTGCTCTGTAATCCGGGAGATCGGGACAATGATGTGAATAGTGCCCGTAAATACCGCAGATGGCGCATGAGTGGTTGGTACGTAGGGACTTATCTTTAGGTTTAGGAGTGGGGTTTAGTTCGACAGTTGGGATGTTGGGGTCATCATCGAGCATTTGCATGTGCTTCTGCAATGCGGGTAACTGTGGGCATTGGTGGGTCGCATGGCCCAACTCGTCACACAGCGAGCATTTGGGAGGAGCACGAAACACTGGAGGGTTCTTGACTGTCTTGGGAGGTGGGACAGCAGTGTAAGGTTGAGGACCTCTGCCCCCAGTGGGTTGAGGAGTAGGAGGAGGTGTCGTGGAGGACGAAGGGGTAGAGACACCGGGAGGTGGCTGGGTGGTAGTAGCCATGGGTTGCACCGGCTGGAGGACGACATCAGGTGTCGGCGGGCGAACGGGAGGCGAAAGGTACCATACAGGTAATCCCAAGGTTAACCCAGGGAGGCTAAGGGTAGCCATGACCGGGGCGCTTACTACTCCTGCTGGAGGAACTAGGAAGGGGATCGTATGGATCGGTGTAACACCAATGTGACTAGGTACCAATGGTGGTTTAGGCAACAAGGATGGTTGATTGTTAGGTGGTAGGATGTCATGGGACAAGGTACATAAGTCAGACATTTCGGGCGTAGATGACGGCGGAGGAATGGATTGAAAGGTGGAGGTCATCGGCGCGTCTGAGTAGACTCCAGGCCCCGTAGAGGAAACAAACGAGGTGGTGGCACTAGAAACAGGTTGTTCAACCATGGGGAGAACATTTTCTGGTGCCGCCGGAGCACTGGGATCATAGTAGGTGAGCTGGTCAATCTTAACCACGCGTCCTTCATGGGGGAACATCATGGTGCGAAAGACAGAAGAGGCAACCGCCCGCATGGCATACATGTAGCTGCGGCCAAGTAGAAGGTTGTAATCCAATTGGGCATTGATTACCTCTATGTCAATAAGGACTGTTTTACCACCTAACTGGACTGGAACGTTGGGCAGGAGGCCTTGGGGCTGGGCCGAACGACCGTCGTAGGCACGTAACGCAGTGGTGGACTGCTGGATAGGAGGGGATCCGAGCTTCTGCCATACGAATGTAGACATAACGCATGTGGACACACCCTCATCAATGATGCACCGATGGATAACAAGGTTCCTAACGGAGACTGTAACTTGGAAGGCTAAGCTGGAAGGTAGGCGTGGTTCAGACTGGTCTAAATCAAAGGCCATCAAATGCGAATCAGTTGGGTCAATCCCCCCGATGGCGGAAAGTAAAGTCTTGCGCTGGGAAGGGCAGTTCTTCAAGACTTCTAACGCAGACATGGCTGCGGGAGATTGGGCGAGGTCGTCTACAATGTTGTAGTTTGACGCAGCGCGCGCGTTAGGGTTATTGTTGATTCGGCGCAGTGGGAAACGAGGTGCTTTCGCAGCGCCGTCTGTGGGAGGCGGAGGGATACGTAACGCCTGATCGGTGGGGTGGGCGTTAGTAGTTTTATCCGTGGGAGTGGCTTCAGAGGTGGAGCCATATTGGTTCCGACGGGTCTGGAGGTTGACGTCAGCTGATGACATCATCAGTAAGTGGTGGGTACCTGAGTCAAACATGGGTTGATCAGGGGCAGCGTAGGTGATCTGTTGTTGTTGGGGTTGCACGTTAGCTTGAGGGGCCAACGGCTGAGTGTTCACCACGCCTTGGGTCGGTAAGGGGTTTTGCAGCACCAAAGGGGGTTGCTGAGGTTGGGGGGGGTTGGGCGGTGCTTGGGGAGCCGCATGCCCTTGGCGATGGGCCTCGTCAACCCAAAGCTGCCGAGCTCGCTCCAAGTGTGGGCAAGCATGGGTGTAATGTCCATAGACCCCGCAAATAGAACAAGGGTGGTTCGTTCGCAGATTGGGGTTTTTGGCCTGCTTGGGCGGGCGATCAGGGTTTTGATTAGCGGGAGCCGCATTATTGTTGTCAGGGGGATTAGCCGGTTGACCAGCTTGGTCTGCAGGTTGGTTATTTCCCCGATTACGGCCTTTGCCGCGGTTCTGTTGGCCCTGGTTACGTTGGTTATTCTGGTTTTGCTGCGGGTTATGTTGGGCATAAACTTGCCCTTGGGCAGCAGGTGGATTTTGAGGTTGCGCAGGTGCAGGGGCAGGCTGCGGAGGATGATATGTAGGTTGAGGCTGAGCAGGTGCAGCAACTTGAGGGGGTTGCTGATAGGACTGCGGAGCAGGTTGTGGATGTGCCGCAGGGGCTGCCTGGGGCGGATAATAAGCTGGTGGGGCTTGTGAAGGCGCAGGAGCTGAGGCAGCCTGCTGATGGTAGTAAGGCTGAGGGGCGACTGGAGGAGCATAAGCAGGAGTCGCATACCCGAAGCACTGTGGTGGACATGAGGGCCCATGGGAATGGTGATGTGTCATGGGAGCATACGAGTTGGTTGCTCCAGACTGTGAAGTAGCCCGCGATAGGTCGGGGCCAGGGGTAGGACGTGCTATAGAAAATGGTTGGGGATGCGAAGAAACACGGCCAATGATACCATCTGCAGCGTGGGATGCCCCCGGCGCATCATGGTGGGAGGACTCGCCGCGAGGGGCGTCAGGTATAATGGTATAAAGGTAACCCGACTGGGCGTAAATGAGGTCGAACTGCTGTGCCTTAAGGATGGCCTCTTCTTCAGACTGGGGTCTTTCTGAAGCTACATCCTTAGCGATGACAGGAAGCAGGGACTTGAGGAACCAATCGAGGAAGATACGGTCATCTAGTTTAATCTTGCATAAGCTACGGCGTCTACGCCACTCATGGATGTGGTCCGTGATATGGGTAGCCGTGTTTTGTCTACAAGATAGAAGGATCTCAACGCCCGCGTCATAGCGGACTGGCAACTGGAAGAACTGCAGGAAGGTCGAGGCCAGGGAAGAAAAGGTGGCGTGGGTCCCATGAGGCTGCTCAATATACCACTTGGCTGCAGAGCCAGTGAAAGTGCGCTGTAAGAGACGGAGGCGAACAGAGTCATCCACAATGGAGTTAGAGGAACACCATAGGTGGAAAGACATGATGTGGTTCTGTGGGTCCTCACCGGCCTTACCCTCGAATTTAGGGATGTCAGAGGGTAGTTTGGTAGGCATATGAGGCCATGTGGGGTCGTGTCGAATAGGATCGTTGGTCAATCTGGCCAGGTCAGGTAGGTTGAGGCTAGCCATGAATGGCAAACTGGAAGAAGGCTGCGACACAGTAGTGCTATGGACCAAGTTGGGGCCAGTGCCCCCAAGTGGAGGGACAAGATTTAGGGTGGTGCCCCCAAGTGGGGGAACTGAGGTAGTGGAGGATGGTCCAGCACCACCATGGGTAGTGTGAGCCACTGATGTAGTGGGGATAGGTATTCCCGCTATGGGAATAGGTACCGTGAGGGGAACGGTAGATGGTTGCCCCATGGAGGGCATACCAAAAACAGGTGTAGTAACTGGTGTAGTGGTGGATGTGCCACCAATGGTCCCTATGACAAATGGAGTGGAAGTCGTGCCAGCCATGGGGCTAGTAGGGGCAGTATAAATAGGGTTCTCAGACTCTTCGTCAGAATCAGAGGTAAAGTAAGGTGCGTCACTATCTGGTGACGGAGACCTACGTCGCTGACGGGTGGAGTCAAGTGACAAGGCTCTAGATCTGTGATGAGTGGTATCAACGGACAATGATCGGAATCTATGACGAGTGGTGTCGAGAGAACCGTGCTGTGGGGGCTCGCCCCTGAGGCGCCGAGAGTGTCTCGGGGACTCAATGGTGACAGATGGTGTCTAAATCTCTGTGGGTTGAGGTGAGTATAAAAACAGCTCAAAAATCCTAATGCAACCGAGTGTGCAGAAGGAGAGCTAAAAAGCAAGGCACTCAGGCCAACAACCAACTCAAAACACCCACTGCAACAGCTGTGCTACAATAGGTGGAGTAACAACAAAGATGGTCAGAATACCAACAAGCAGCAGGTTTCCTAAAAAAGAAAAATGGTGGACTCACTAGACCAAGGGAGGTAAAGGAGCATGCAAACACCTAGCTAAAAGTATTCTGACTTAACTAAACATATCCTCTGCAAGGTGATGAAATCCAAGTCAGACAATATGAGTAGGAAAGCCAAGTGGCTATGATATCCCCCTACCGGGAGGGATACCGGGTAGTCAATCCTAGAAGAAAGGAAACTAAGATACCCCGTTCATGACACGTCCAGAAAGGTGAATCTGCCGTTTAGTTCGTTGACCGCAATACCCCTATACAGGGATATCCCGCGAACCGCGAAAGGTAGCCCTTCGGTTACTGAATGGAGTGCAGTATTCCACTCAGGCCTCCGGAACCAGTCTCCCGACTTCAACCCTCCTAAGGGAGAGGCCCTCTGATAAACTGGTCGTGACCGTGCCAAAAAGTACTAGGGGATTTTGGTTCCCTAGTTGGACAACAACTATGTCTCAAGTGAAATAACCAAGGGGTGTTATTGGAAGCCTATCCCCCTGATCCTACCTAACTACAATGATTCTTTTGTGTTCCCCAAGTGGGGTTAGAATGTTGGTTTAGTTAGGTACTTTTTAAGGCTCACTTGATTTAATGTGACAGAGTGTGTGCTCGTGAGGTGTTGAACCCAAAAACAGAAGTGCCACAAGGGAGGGCAACTTCCAATCTATCAATAATGCTGAAATTGATTCTTTTAATTTGCAAAATTTTCTGAAATAAAAATACTGAAATTTTAAAAAGATTCTGTAAAAGGAACAGAAATTATGTTGCAGAAAGGCTGTAAGGAAGTAGGCTGCAGGTGGGACAGAGGGCTGTTCAAATGCAGAAAATATTGCAGCAAGAGGGGCTGGGCTCAAAAACAGAAAAAGAGCAGAAATCAGACCGCAGGTCTGTGGCGGGTCAGAGCAGGCCGACCGCGGGTTTGAGGGAAACAGCGGCGGTCAGGTCGCGGCTATCGGGCCAATAGTTGCATTCGGGACGCAGGAAACAGGGGAAAAGGCACAGTCGGGTCCCGGCTATCGGGCCAACAGTGGCAGTCGGGACGCAGGAAAACTGGAAAAAGACACAGTCGGGTCGCGGCAAAATGGCTAACAGGCGCAGTCGGGACGCGCGAAAGAGGCAGGAAGCCGCAGTCGCGACGCAGGAAAAAGGCCGACAGGCGCAGTCAGATCGCGGCAAACAGGCTAATTAGCCACGGTCGGATCGCAGGTAACAGACTTGAATCCGCCGGCAGAGCGTCGGAAGCAGTCTGAGAGCCACGGTCGGATCGCGGGTAAAGGCCTGAAAGGCGCGGTCGGGACGCGACTGTAGAGGAAAAAGACGCGGTATGCAGCGGCCGAAAGGGACAGCCGAAAGAAAAAATTTAAAAACGGAAACCAGAAATTCGAAAACTAGGGGAGTCGCCAAAACTGTAGCTAGGGTTTTACCCCTAGCTTGTGCCAATGAGCACCTACTAAGGGGAATGGACTCCTTAGTAGCAGTTCAGTACATTAAACTAATTATGCAATAAACAAAACATTAAATTATTTCTAATACAAGCATGAAGCATAAACACCAAAATGAAAGAATGTCTTTGTATTGATTTTACCTTGAGTGTCAAGGTTGGTGAAGCCCTTTGCAGTGTCCAAGAGGATGCTCCAAGCTTCTGAATGCTCCTTCTCCTTCTCCAATGATGGGAATGGGCCAAAGGTGGCTCTCAAGGTGAAAATAGTTCAAAGGTGAACTAGGGTTTCGAGAGAGATTTTGGCAGAGTAAGGGTGCTTGTGATTGTGGATATGGAATAAGGGATCTCCATCACCTATTTATAGTTTTTTGGTGTTGGAGTGCTGACCCATGGTTTTAGGAAACACATGGTTTTGGGCAGCTGTATAGGGTTTTTTCCTCCTTTTCCTCATTATTTTACATTTTTATTCCCTTTTTAGGGGATTTTTGCTATTTTTGGAGGAAAAGGGGGTTTTTTAGCCTTTTTAAGGCTATTTTGATGGTTTTTTGGCCTTTTGGAGGCATTTTAGGCCTTTTGGAGGCTTTTTAATGGGATTTTTGGGATTTTTAATGGAAATATGGTAGGAAAATGGACAAATGAGTCATATAATGTGGTAAATGAGCTAGTGAGCACTTTTTGGGTGTTAACAGTTACAGTGAAATTATTTCCAACTCCTTTGGACAACACATGTGGATATTGACTACCAATGACTACTTCACCAAGTGGATTGAAGCCATACCAACTAGACAAGCCACAAACACAGTTATTATCAAATTTATGGAGGAAAATATCACGTCAAGGTCTGGCTGCCCTATTAAAATAATCACTGACAATTCCCAAGCTTTCAAGTCCAAGAAAATGGTCAAATTTTGCAATGATTTTCACATCAAATTGGGCCATTCCACTACTTACTACCCCCAGGTAAATGGATTAGTTGACTCTTCTAACAAAAGTCTAGTCATAATCATTAAGAAGCTGCTGCAAGAAAACAAAAGGGCTTAGCATACCAATATGACCTTTGCTCTGTGGGATGATAGAATCACCTCCAAGAGATCCGTTGGAACTTCACCTTTAAAATTGGTTTATGGACCAAAGGTAATATTTCATGATTCTCTTAGAGGGCCTGCAATGACATTTCTATAGGAGAAAGAAGAAGATCCAAACCCTGAGCTAAGGAGAACCAATCAGCTGATTGAGATACAGGAAATCAAAGACAAAGTACATGTTGAATCCATGATAGCTCAAGAGAAGGTCAAAAGGACCTTTGATAGAAATACCAAGGTTTATGATTTCCAAGTGGGAGATTTGGTACTAAAATGGGATGCTAGAAGAGAAGACCAAGCCCAAAAATTTGATAACCTCTGGGAGGGGCCCCATACAGTCATTGCTTGCAATGGAAACAACACTTTATTCTTGCAGGACAAAGATGTTGAACCAGTGGGGAAGGCACCAGTCAATGGGTGGTTCTTGAAGCACTATCTCCAACAAAAAACAAGTTTGTCGACCCACCCTCACTGTACATTATCATTTTTTGAGCTTTGGTTAACTGATTTTCAGTTCTATTTTACAAAAAAGAAAAAAGAAAAAAGAGGCAAATAGTATACTGTTCTTGCTACCTCATAGGGAGGATAGCATCCCTGGTTGGAGATGTTGTTATAACCTCTAGCAAAGCTCCCACGAGGGAGGAAAGGGCATCCCCCTACCGAAACCCCAAGCATACCCATTGACCTTTTACACCAAATGAAGAAGCAGAGAACCCAAAAAATGGCTAAGTATCAACAAATTCAAGCCAAATATTCAAGGTGTAGTGAGAAAGATGAGAAAATGGAGGTCTTCTACGCTCAAGGAAGATTGAACGGTCCAAATCGAAGTAAGGAGATCGGACAGTGGAGAATGATCCCGAGACGATCAACGACTTATATTGTATTTCACTGAGGTGAAACACATAGATGTTAGACCTCTGAAATCCAAAGTTGAATTTATGCACTTGATCATAGATCAATGGAAGAGACAGGCCATGGAATAATCAACGGTTCGCAAAGGATTTCGCTAGAGGAAGAGATTGAAGGTAACGGCCAAATCAGACCCGAAATATTCATCCATTTCACCCTAAGTCAAATTAATCCCACCATAGATCTGATCCGACGGTTCTAAACGGTTGTGGAAGTTTGGGTTCGATGGTCCAAATCAACTGTGAAAGGTGCACTTGCTCGACGGTCAGCGTCTGTTCTTCCACTTTCAAAAGAAGATGAATGGTGGGGATTGAAAGAACAAGGTCAGATCAATGACTAGGAAGCGATCTGCAACACATCCGCTCGGAAGAATTTACGACTTTCTGAACCCGCGTTGCGGAATGCGGAATTCAGAACAACATTTGTTTTCAAATGGGTACATTTGGGTTTCCGATTTCCGCAACCCGCATTGTGGAATGCGGATTGTGTAGGTGCAATTTTTCCAAAGACGCAAAATTGAGTTTCTGATTTCCGAAACCCGTATTGCGGAATGCCGATCGCGGAGGCCAAATTTGCAGGGGTCCACTCGACAGTTTTGATTCTCGAGTTCCGCATTGTGGAATGTGGATTGCGAAGGTGTGATTTTTTCAAAGGGAGCAAAGTCGTGTTTCCGACTTCCAAGTCCCGCATTGCGGACTGCAAATTGCGAAAGGTAATTTCTGCAAATTTGTGCAAAGGTGTTCTGGTTCCCAAGTCCTGCAATGTGAACTATGGATCGCAGAGGCAAAATTTGATGGGTTCCACTTGGAAGGTCCAATTCCCGAGTTCTACATTGTGGACTGCAGATTGCGGAGGCGAAATTTGGTGCCTTCCACTCAACAAGTCCGATTCCCAGGTCCTACATCGAGGAATGCGGATTTTGGTGGCCCGATTTCTCGAAAGGAACGAATTTGAGTTTCTATTTCTAAGACCCGCATTGTAGATTGCAGAAACCAGAATGGTATTTGCTGATCGCGGACTGAAATCATAGCAGATTGCAGCTGCATAAAATGAAGAATTTTGCAGGGAAACGACCCAGTTGTTCCACGAGTATGGATCGATATGAAGGCATAAGAGAGGCATAGCTTGGTTATCCATGCAAATCAACTTGAAACAACCCAATCCAAAGAACAAACAAGTGGTTTTTCATGGATCGAATGTACACTGACAGCGCACTGAAGTTTCCCCATCGACGTGCCTAACAGATCAATAAGTTGTTGCAATTTACCAGTTTAATAAACAACCACACCTGACTGAAGTGTTCTAGAAGTTCTAGATATTTTGTAATCCTGTAAAGGAAGGTTCTGAAAAAACTCAAGGGTTGGATATTGGAATTCTGAGAGATAAAATCTCTACGTATGTAACAAACTCATCCTTCAATTAATATGAAGAACTAATTCTAGAGCATAGATTCTTGCGATGAGCGTTTTGATGTATGCTATTCCTGTGTATGTGTTCTTCATTAGTATTTTCCATTGATTGTCTTCTTCTACAGTATCTAGATCAAGATTACATGGTATGAAATTCATATTTTATGCTTCAAATGCATATGATTAGGTGCTCCACCCTTCTTCTTGAAGTTGCAGGTTAGAATTCATTTACAAATACTCTAACTCTGTGATGGAATTTGTTTCCCTTTCTTCTACCATCTCCTGATATATTTGACTTGAAAAAACCTCATCTACCTTGCCTCTGCCCCTATAATTATTGTCCAAATCAGTCATATGTGATAGAAATTCCATTAAAGTGTGACTCCATGCCCAATGATGATCCTATCCTTAACCACAACCAGCTGAAAAATCCCTAAAAATCCTTATCTGAAGGTCTAGCCACAACTTTTCATCCATATCAGCCCATTCAAAAGATATTATGTGGGCTGAAAGAATTGTGAAAGAGAGATTCCTCTCTGTGGTTGGGAAGGCTAGTTTCTACCCACCAAAGCTTGGTTTGAAATAGTTACCTCAGGATCCCTTCTGCTGCAACCTAGAAGAATCCCGAGTGA
This sequence comes from Larix kaempferi, assembly GCA_027924585.1. Classification (NCBI taxonomy): domain Eukaryota; kingdom Viridiplantae; phylum Streptophyta; class Pinopsida; order Pinales; family Pinaceae; genus Larix; species Larix kaempferi. Next base: position 16,914,643 of record BSBM01000541.1, read on the forward strand.
TCACAAAATCCATTAAAGCAAGAATGTTGGAGAACTTATTGATAAATGAACCTTGATCCAAAGCAAAGCCATTACATAAATAAAAGGTTATAAATTATTCAACTAGGAATGGAAGATGGTAGATGGCGCGAGTTTTCCACTATTTCCAAATCAAGATTGACTGTTACTAAGCAATCATTTCAAAGCTATTTGGAAGATGGATGAACCACTTTAAATTCAGATCCTTTGAAATAAGCGGAACTAAGTATCAAATGGAATATGTAATAGAAAAATAATATAGTTGGAAAAAGTATTTATTCTGTACAACAAATTATACGCATTATATTTGATATTTTTAGAGAACGCATAGTCTACTATGTATGCTTTTTACAAATTTAGCGACTGATGTGAACTTGAGTCCAGTTTTCAATAAATTTGAAAGAAAAGTCTGCCAAAAGAATATATTTTTCATGGAATTGGAAGCCTGGTAAAAAAAATAGGCAATCAAAATTTCCTATTCGATAGCTATTTGTTTGGAAAAATACATGGATCAATTATATTGGTCTGTCAAGTTATGAATTAAGTTTTGGTGAGAATTTTTTATATCGATTACGTTGTTTAAAGAATATAAGTAATCTAGGAAGGTTCTTTACCATTCAAAATATTCAAATTTGGATCTACAAGTGATATTTCAAAATATGAAAGCCAACATTGACAAGCCAAGATACATGATGGAAGTAAAAATTTGGGAAATATATGAGATACAACCCCTAAATCTAATAATGAAATATTAAATTATAGATGTATATACAATGAACAATAAGGGATGAGGAGACAGGAATGCACAAGAAACTTATTCCATTGTAGAAAAATGAGAAAAAACAATTGTGGTTCATAACATATTTCCTTGTCATCAGAATAGCTGAGATGTTTGCTCAAAACATTGGTTCCAAATTAAAAAAACTAACCAAAAACTTTAGCTGTGCTTAGTAGCCTACCAATCAAACATGATAAGTAAAATAAATCATAAGTGAGAATTCATACTTAGCGTTGGAATCATGAGAAGACGCAACCTAAAATGTAAGAGAATAAGAGTTTGTCCTAGAGACATAAATTGATCCAGCTCCCACTTAACAGCGAACGTGCCATTACCTCCCTTCCTAAATGAAACTGCTATTACCATAGGAGGTGCCACTGCACCCCTTTCATATACTTCTTCTATGTCAAAGGCTTCCATTGAAACAAATATCAAGGTCAACTAGGGCCTACACAAGATGCAGAACAAGAAGAAAGGATAAGAAGAAATCTAAGAGAACCTGCGATTTCACGGTTTCCAAAGTGTTTTAATGGACTGAATTAACACGACCCAAGAAACCAAGAACACTGAATCCAGATACCATTTCTTCCTAATTCAAATGCAATAACTTCCCAATTAAAAATACTTTTTCCAATGAATGTTCTTGCAAGCGGCCTTCTGACCCAACATTCGCTTGTTCTTCACTATTTCTTTCCTTCTCCTCAACGTCATGGAGATAAATAGTGGCATGAAGTCAAATTTCCCCCTGGTAACTACAAAGTCTACAACCACAATAGAAAGGACAAACAATTTTCCAAAATCAATGCAATAATGCGATTGTTGGCTGCATTGAACTCGACGGGAATATGACCATGAAGCCCATTGTAACATTTCCAACAACTATTGCTTCTCAGTGCATCCTCAACGGTTCAATTTTTTACTACAAATTCATATCGTCCAACCAGACAATGTTATGCATTGAATAAGAGGAAATGTAAAGAAAACGTACAGTGTAACCTAAACCAATGTTGAGACAAGTCTTAGTAGGAAGCAGAATGCAGAAAACGATCAAGCATGCAAACAGATCATTCATTGGAAAACATCAACAACCTCACTATAACGACTATATGATTCTTATACCATGGAACACGTCTATGCAGTCTAGACACCATTACTGACTCACTGAGTTCTCTGGACATACACAGCTCTAACCAAACACAGGAGAATCAATGGTTTAGAAAGAAATGGTTTGAATGAAAAGAAAACTCTCACACATCTTGAGGGGGTTCATAGAGTGAATTTGTTGGGTGATCAACCCTAGAAGGTTTGTGATCAACACATACATGTTTTTTCTACATGCATGCTGCCACAAGTCACCAGAAAGAGGATCGTAGTCTTCTCTAGACAATTCATGAAGACAAATTTCCTTGCAACATGTCCAAACCCCAAGTTGTCGGTTTTTATAAGAGCACTGTTGCCTCACTCTAATTCGTGGTTGCATTGGCCTACCGTCCATTTCACAATCCTTGCACTAGCGACGTTGAAGTGGAGGGATAGCCTTGTCGTTGTCTTACCCTTGACAATTTAATGTTTATGCCCTACTTTTCCATTACAACACTAATGATATAAAACATTCATTTATTGATTCACATTTACTGCTGGCAAGGTGGTAGTGGGCCTAGCTGGGAAGAAGTGTGATTTCAGTCTCGTTGGAATTGTCTTAATATAAAAGAGGAAATATTGAGTCCAAGTTGCTTCACTTTGTTGATGGGAGAAATTATGTGTTCTTGTAATCAAAGACAACGGGTGATGTTACTTTAATTATACCCATGGGCCATTCCATCTTGAGTACTTTAGATCGTTGAATACCTTGCACTTCAAAAATTGATAATTTGGATTGCCTTGTAACCCTAGATAGTGCTTCTTCAAGAATATCTTGATATTTTAATTCATCTATGATGTCCTTATCCTTTTATTTTTTGCAATGTTCAAGTATATATATATATGTGAGACATACTAATATGTATGTTCAAGTGTATATGTTTGTAGGAGGTCCATGTTTTTCCAAGGCAAGACAATGTATGGGCCTTAGTAATCAATTGAATATATGTATAAAAATAATTTCCTACAACCAAAGGATAACACTCCCTTTCCTACTTCCACAAATACATTCATTAGACTTTCTTTCAACACATAAAATTGTATTATCTACATACACACAACGTTCTCTCATTTTGCAAGGTGTTTCATTTCCCCGGCTTCAAGGGTATGCTAGTTTAAATATATTTTGTTATTCTTCCTACTCATGTTCAATTCTTGTAAGTGACATGATATTCTTGTTGAGCCCTTATGTATTGGCTATATTTAATTATGTTCTTGTTGAGTTGTTATGTATTAATTTGTAATGGCTTGACTAAACACTTGACTTTGTCCATACCTCAGCTCTTGAAAATATCCATGAGCTACCATTGAAAAAAGAGCAGAGCAGATTGACCTAGCCATAAAACCTTATGAATAAAAAGTCAATAAAAAATATCACTCTCAGGTCTATCAATTTTAAAAAATAAAACATAGAACTCAACATGAAAATTTTCAGAAACCTTCAATCGAACCTTCTGATTTGATATCAACAAATATGCAGCTCTTGGAGATCAGGATCTTGCCTTTCATCCATTTATTAAAAAAATAAAATTTATTAGTCCCTGTTGGTCCCTGCCTTGCAGCAGGGACTCTTGAAATAGTTGATGTGCTAAACTATCAGTTCATCACTATTTTCAGCACAATTTCACCAAATATTTTTGGGGTTTCTTTTGTTTATGGCCAACTTCGTATTTTATTTGGCCTCATATGGAGGCCACTGCATGAAAGCTGAAATATGTCCTATTACTTTGCTACGGGAAGCTAGCCTATCACAGAACCCTCATTTTCTACCGGAAGTTGGCCGATCACGGAACCCGATTCTAGTTGTTGATGCTAGAGGACATGCATGGCTCCAGCTGTTGACTGGCCGATCATGGAACCTGATTCCAGTTGTTGATGCTGGAGGACATGCACAGCTCCAGCTGTTAACGGGAAGGCATGGAAGTTAATGCTAACAAGCTCTTCTTTGTCAAGTAATCTAAGATTTAGCTTTAGCCATTTGTTGAGGATGCCCTCCTTGAAATCTATTAAGCTTTAACTATCTCTGGTTTGGCTTCTTTCTCAAGCCAGTACTTATGCAACAGACTCCCAAACTATAATTACTTCAACGTTCTTCTCACGCCAGCTTCTGCGACTACCTCCCAAACTGTAATTGCTTCTGTGGGCTTCTTCATCAAGGAGCACCTTATTGGGACACGAAAATGATTTGACAAGACTCAAGGAATCGGCGACCGTTGCGGCTAAGCCTCCCTTCTTGCGTATTGGCATGGTCCCCAAGGTTTTTGGCAAAACTTTACTTATGAAGACTCTCATCAACAGGAACAGAAATTCAATAAGCTTTAACTATCTCTTGTTTGGCTTATTCTCAAGCCAGTACTTCTCGGACCACCTCCTTAGAGTACAGTTATCGCATTCATTCTTTTGGCTATCTGTTTGCAATTCATTCTCATGCTAGCATTTCTGAGGTAACATATTGTTAACTAACTTTAGAACATCTAAATTTGTATATAGACAAGGATAAAATAATTCTCATTTAATGTTATTGCTAGATAATTTTAGAACATCTAAATTTGTATATAGCACAAAGATAAAATAATTCAGATGTAATGTTATGTTGACAGATTTCCTTCTTAGGTTTGTAAGGGTGTTGACGCAACACTCTTAAAAACTGCAGATTTCATAGATTTCATAAGGCAGCAACAAATGACAGGCGTGACTTTTTCTAACTTCATGTTTGCTTATTTCAAGCAGTCAATCAAATACAAAACTATAAACATCAAGCAACAAATGACAGGCGTGACTTTTTCTAACTTTATGTTTGCTTATTTCAAGCAGTCAATCAAATACAAAACTATAAACATCAATCAAATCTTTTAGGAAAAGTCTGTAACCATCGGTGCCTTTGTAACCATGGATGACTCTTTTACTTTCTGCAAATAAAGAGCCTGCTCAATAGTTTAGTGGGAGCTTTAGCTTTAGCTTTAGATTTAGACTGTGTGATTGGAGTGGGGCTAGGTGATGCTTTACCAATAAATTCGAGGTCTCTTTCTTCCTCATCTTGTGAAAGCCATTTCTTATACTCATTGTCGAGATTAGAAAGAGCTTCTTTAGAAGATGACAATGATTTCAACTGTGTTCCCATAATTTGAATAGTTTACCGACACTTTACTAAATTTTCACTGGCTTTTGTAACTTCAACCGTCACCTCCTCTCGGTAACAAATAATTCAAATCTGTGTTTATCTATGTTAAAGAAAACAATTAAATATGTTAAAGAAAACAATTAAAGGACTATTTTACCTGTATAGGGTAAACTAGAGCTTAGAAGGCTAATGGTTAAAGGATTACAGGTAAACCATTAAAGGACTTAAGGGTTTTAGCAGTTTGGGCTTTAGGGGTAAAGGAATTAAGGACTCTAGTATTAGGGGGTTAGGTTTTAAGAGGCTAGGAATTGAGGTATAAGGTGTTATAGTGTTAAACGCTTAGGGAATTAGAGGATAACGACAACAATGAGGGGAGAGAAAGGGTTAATTAAGGGACTAGGGATTTAATGAGCAATACTTTATAGGTTAAGGGATTTAGGATCAACTATTAATGGGGTAAGGGATTATGTGTTAAGGGCTTAGGTGCTTAGCGGTGTAGGGATTTAGGGGGTTTGGGACTTAGGACTTATGGGTTTAGGCCTTTAATTTCTCTCCCTTATCATAACTCTCCCCAGATCCTTAAATTTATGTCCCTTTCCCCGTTCTTGTATCTCTCTTCTCTCTCTCACCCCCTTTATCTCCATTCAACACTTAAAAACATACAGTTGTGAAGTTAATAACATGCATGCATTATGTATATTCAAAACGCTCGAATGTTTTGTATATACAAAACTTGCACGCATTTCAGAGCACCTAATAACCCCCTCCTCCCACGCTCGCATGTTAGCCACAGTCCTATCTGGTTGGTTTGGACTTACCAAACATGTGCTATGAAATTTACTGAACCATAGCTAATTAGGCATTTCCACCATTTTTCTCAATATGCATGTTTTTCACCAGTCTTTACAACATCTCATGTAACAAAATTTTAGGCATAGATAGCATTTTTTATGCAGATTCCAAATATGTAATTTAAAAAAAAAATTGAGATTTTCTATTTGTTTCCTAATTTTCTTGTGCCATCACTCCTTAAGTCAAAAAACATGTTATTAGTGTTTATTCCGTAACTTTTTCTTTTTACAACCATTGAAAAAAATTTTGTATGTTGCACTAGTAGACACTGACCTCTACATGCTATAAAAAATCCAAGTCGAAATAACTACATTAAGACCTTCAAAGATTGCACTCACATTTGACGTACCGTTCTTGAGGTTTGATCACTTACATAATTAAAAATTAAACATTTAATTTTGGAAAAATAGTGTTGCACTAGTGCTACGGGTTCTATACATGTCTACCAATTTTTGTAGCCCGAAACCATCATTTAAGCACTCAAAGAATGCACTCACAAAAACATATACCTTATCATTTGTCAAAAAATTAAAAAGTGACTATTAGAAAAGATGAAATTTGAAATAGTTTTGTAAATTTTCAATACTTAAAACTTATATATTCGGAAATGTGACTCAATTTCCTACATTTTATCTCTTTTACTCGATGTAAGATATCTTGTGTACGTATCTCAAAAAAACCAAGTAAGTTGAGGGGTGCTTGATTTTTCAGTTTTCTATTGCATCTAACGCACCAAAAGTAACCCTCATTAGCTTGCATATGCCCTAGCCAGGAAAATAGAAAATCTTTGCAAAAAAATAAATAAGTCCAATAGGTTTGAAAGTAGCAACCAAACAAAAGGATGATGATAATTAATGATATTTAAGGTTAAGAACTTATGGTACATTAATACAAGTTTAAAGGAAAGTATAACTTATTTTAAAGGATGTGAGAATCTGATCATAACAATTGTTCTCACCTCATTCTAACAAGTTTTAGAGGGTACTTGATGACCATAAAGAGAAACTGAAAGAAAGTGGCTTTGAGGATTTTAAAAATATGAACCAACATGCAACACTTTGACAACCAACTTCAATTTAAGGAATCCATGCTAAAGCAGTATGTGAGAACCAGTGAAGAAATAAACGTAAAATCTAAGTCTGAATTCGATGTTTCCTTCATTATATAGAGTTGGGGGACATCCCATTGAAATAGATTTTCAAATCTTTAACTATTAATCATGTATAATTAATGGTTATGGAATTATCATATAGTGAATGATCAAACTACAAACAATGTTGAACATATTTGAGAACCTTGTGGATAACTAGAAAATGGTCTTCTGAGCCTAGGAGGACACTTTAGAAAGACAACAAACCATATAGAGATGTAAAGATTCAACGACACTACATCTGTTCCAGTAATTACTCAACTGGAACTTCTGAGCAATTTGCGGTTCCTAATTGGTCACTGAAATATCATTGGAAACGAAATCTTATGCTTAGTTTGGAAATCTAGTTGAGGCTTGGTTTCGCTGCAAATGCCTCTCACACAATCTGCTAGAACAAGCAAATTATAAAAATGAATCCATGCCACTATGAGATTAGTGAGGTGTTCAATAAATAGAAGCACCTAGTGTCACTCAATTTAGAGTTATTATTGTGATGTCAACCCCTCCACTAATATATCTTGAATTATTGAAAACTGGCAATTATGAAAATGAATCCATGCCACTATGAGATTAGTGAGGTGTTCAATAAATAGAAACACCTAGTGTCACTCAATTTAGAGTTATTATTGTGATGTCAACCCCTCCACTAATATATATTGAATTATTGAAAACTGGCAATAAAATTAAGGAGGTGCCAACATGAAAAGGCATGGCATCATAGAGAGTAGTCAAAACATTGAATATATAAAATCTTTACACTCCAATTTTCAAAATACTAGTCCAAGAATTCAAATAATGTAGATTTCACACTTGCAGTGAAGCTGATAAGAGATCTTAGGCTTATGTTTAGTTCGCTCCAGATCTTAGGTTTATGTGTAGTTTGCTCCAGAAGTAAACGACAAGATATTCAATAAGCTTTAACTATCTCTTGCTTGGCTTATTCTCAAGCCAGTACTTCTGGGACCACCTCCTTAGAGTACCTACAGTTATCGCATTCATTCTTTTGGCTTGCAATTCATTCTCATGCTAGCATTTCTGAGGTAACATATTGCTAACTAACTTTAGAACATCTAAATTTGTATATAGTACAAAGATAAAATAATTCACATTTAATGTTATTCCTCGCTAATTTTAGAACATCTAAATTTGTATATAGCACAAAGATAAAATAATTTAGATGCAATGTTGTGTTGACAGATTTTCTTCTTAGATTTGTCAGCGTATTGACGCAAACACTCTTAAAAATTGGAGATTTCATAGATTTCATAAAGCAGCAACAAATGACAGGCGTGACTTTTTCTAACTTCATGTTTGCTTATTTCAAGCAGTCAATCAAATACAGAACTATAAACATCAATCAAATCTTTAAGGAAAAGTCTGTAACCATGGATGCCTCTTTTACTTTCTGCAAATAAAGAGCCTGCTCAATAGTTTAGTGGGAGCTTTAGCTTTAGCTTTAGATTTCGACTATGTGATTGGAGTACGGCTAGGTGATGCTTTACCAATAAATTCGAGGCCTCTTTCTTCCTCATCTTGTTAAAGCCATTTCTTGTACTCGTTGTCCAGATTAGAAAGAGCTTATGTTATCTTCTTTTAGATTTAATAAAAGTGTATGAAAAAACTAAATGAATTTTATATATAGTGCTTCATTTTAAAAAATACAAAGGATATCTATGTATCTTTATATGTAATTTATTACAATCCCGATGCCCTTCTTTACCAAACCACATAGGCTGTGCGAACTTCTAATCAATTAAAAAAAGCAAAATTGCTCCTATTGTTATAAAATCTAATCATTGCATTAAGTCATAGACGGTGCAAACTTATAAGCAATTTTCAAAAAACTATGCTATTATTTTTATAAAATCTAATAAAAAAATAATATCTAATCATTGCATTAAGTAATAGACCGTGCAATCAAAAAATAATATCTAATCATTGCATTAAGTCATAGGCCGTGCAAACTTAGTAGCAAATTTTTAGAAAATATGCTAACTTGCAGCCTTAGCAGCTCCCCTTGTTAACTTTAGAAATCACTTTATAATTTTTAAAACTAATACACATTCAAAAAGATTTGAATCCAGAGCCTTCACATTATAATGTCATGAATAATATTGGAAAGCTTGTCAAATAGAAAAATAGCTAAACATCATCCAGAAAGCTCCATCCAGAGCCATTACAATATAACCTGCCTTGAAAGCTTGTCAAATAGGAAAATAGCTAAACAGCATCCAGAAAGCTCAATCCAGAGCCATTACTATATAACCTGCTTTTAAAGATTGTCAAATAGAAAAATAGCCAAACAGCATCCAGAATATAACCTGCTTTTATGGTTCGATCCTACAGGATATGTCTTCCAAGCTGGGACTTGACTTTAATGGTAAGAGGCCGCCTCTCCTTCCATCAACATATAAATACGTATATATCGGCAGAACATTCTGGGATTTTACATTGCTTGAGTCTAAATTTAAATGTTACTCAAACAAAATCAAGATCAATGAACACTTATAAAATGAACAAAATGATGACTACGGCAAACAATAAAGGATTTCCCTCAAACCAAGAGTAATTGAATTTTCGAAGCAACATCACAAGATGCGCGGAAATTGATGTAATCAAAATAATAATGCAAAGACTTCATGCATTTAAGGGTAATGATATATAACCTTCGTTTAATATGAATTTTAATAGGCCAAGTAGTAAAAGCAATGGTATTTAAAACAAACCTGCAAACTCATATATGCTAATACCTAGTAATTGTAGAAGTAATGGTTCTCAAAACAAATCCTTTCACCTTAGATTTTTCAGAGATGTTTTTAAGTTAAATAGTTACAATGATATACATATATTCAATTAATTAAGTATTTATTACATAATATCACATTTACATAATGTTTGCTTATATATATATAATATATGTTATGTTTTTTATTGCATAATATCACATTTACATAATGTTTGCTTATATATATATAATATATGTCATGTTTTTTTAGATATATAAAATATAAAACTATATAGTGAAATTATATATATGGACTTGGTGAGTTAGTTTATTGATATTATTTTTAAAATTAGGGAAAGTATATGAATGTTTTCAACAATTTGTATTCCAATGTGTGTTAATGGAGGCTAAGTTCAATAGTTAAAAAAAAAACTTATAATATTGACTTATTTTATTACTATGACATGTGTGTAAAGTAACATTGTGTTATCAATTACTTATACACATACACACAAATATTTAGGTTTGGTTTTGGTGGTCAAGAAGAAAAGTTGTTATCCTCATCACCAATGTATAAATCTAAATGTTTCTAAACATTTTACACAAAAAACGTTAACTCAATCACTGGTGATCAGAATATATATATCTATATATATATATAGATATATATATATACTCATTTCAATAGATCATGTTTAAATGTTGTAAGTTAAAAAAATGTATATATATATATATATATATATATATATATATATATATATATATGTCTCCATTGAAATCCATCTTTACTTATTACAAGTTCATTATAATATATATTTAAACACACCAAATAATTGGAATTACCTCCCTTAATATAAACAATAGTCTATACACATGATTGTAATTATCTACCATGTTAGAAACCATAGAAAAAATAATGAGGCAAGCTAAATAACACATTTGATATATACATGATGATATGGTTTTGTTCAATGCTTAACAAAATATTAGATTGACTTGTTTTTTAGTACACAATATGGAAGTTTAATGATTCATTTTTTGGGTCAATAAAACTAAGAGAGAGAGAAGTCAAATCATAATCTTATCCAAGCATAAGAGGATAAGTCATATGAGAATACAGAACATAGCTTAGTTAAACTAAAATAGAAAAAACAATCATTTAAGGACAAGTAAATATAGACTTATATAATATATTAAATATGTATTGTTATATTTCAACAATATTGTTTGAAAATCTTAATAATTCATGAAGGTTACTTGTTAAATTATAAAGTGATTAAGACTCAACTCACAAATTTGATTTTATATAACATATTATGAACAAGAAGCCTTAATATGAATTGGTTAATTTTTCTATAGTGTCTTGTAGAAGGAGAGGATCTCCTTATCAAATGTAGTGATTACAAGTCTAACAATGAATTTTGAATCACTATGTGTAGAGTTTAGGAAGTTGTAAAAAATTATAAATCTAAAAGACCCGTATTTTTAGTCTAATTTTGTCATGGGAATGGAGAATATCCTTTCCATGACTATGTAAACATATATTTCGAAAAGAAAGGCATTGCATGTATAACATGTTGCAATCTAGAAATTCATAAGAGCTTGGGAAATTAATTGTATCTAAAAGTAATGTGTTCCCCATTTAAAAGGAAAGGTTGGTAATTAAATGTTTGGAAGTGGCGTATTTGCTTTCCTCTTTAAACTAAAAGAGGATTGAGACTCTGTGTTTAGGAAATGCATTTAATTCTTTGGCCCATGTGGAATGTACTTGCGAAGATGCCCTCTAGACATTTATCTAGAAGCCATAGCCTTTTGACAATACTTGTTTGGTTTTACCTTCCTTTCTTTCTATTGAATTTGTGGGATGAAAGCTTCTAAAATAAAAAAGCAACAAATTGAGCCAATATCTAGATAGCTAAAAGACCAAATTTAGGATCCATGCTTGCATAAGAATTTATGTCAAATTCCATCCATGAAAGGCCTACCAAAAGCACTTGAATTTTGGTTAGATAGGCCAGTTGACATCCATAAGCTGAACTTAGAACAAATTTCATTTAAATGAAACGTTTATCATGAGCACAATTTTTTTACCAAATGATACTAGTAAAATAGCAACCAACTGCAAAATAAGAAAACCCACAATATAAACTAGAGTTTCTCATATTGATGCATTTAATGTCATTATTAATATCTTTTGTAATCAACAACAATTTAAATGAAAAATATTTTCAAAAGGTTTACATGAGGATGGATAGAAAATAACCAAATCTACTTAGAAATAACAATAGAAATATGAAATAAAAATAAAAATAAACCCCTAAAAAACTAATACCTTAACCCCATAATAACTCTTTGACCCTTTTCTAGCCACTAACTCATTACCAATAAATTATAATCTAACACACTAAAACTCTAAGCCTAACTATTATCATAACTTGAAACCACTAACCAACAACTAAGAGCTAATATCCCCTAGCTCACACCCCATAACTATTAAACCACCAATCCCTAACCACTAACCTCTTATGATGAATAATGACAATAAATATTTAGCATAGTATTACATTGTTTACATTATAGAATCTTTGTAATTTCCTAATATGTCACAACTTCATTCATATAATTTTAGTGATACAAATTATGTAAATATTCCTACTATTATTTATGAATGTTATTATCTTACTTTTGCACTTAATTCATTTATTAATACCATTCTAGTAATTACTCCTATATATTACTTCAACATTCTTAATGTGCACTATCCACCAACATGACTTTGTACAATTACCAAAAGATGTATTAAATATATCACATATAATAGCGTATACTCCAATTTTTTTACCAAAAGATGTATTAAATATATGTCACACATAATAGATATAATAGTGTGTACTCCAATTTTTTTCCTTTTTGGCCTTCGTACTTTTAGGTGATCAATGTTAAGTAGGATAATTTGTACATGTTATGCCTCTTTAGTGAGGGAGACAAACAACTAATCATTATGCATGTGATTGAAATTTAAAAATTAATTTTAATAAATTAAAGAATACAAGACTTCTAATAACATGCAATTTGGAGTCATTCTTAAGTACATAAAACATCAAATAATATATGATTTTGAGACATTCTTAAATGTGAAAGATATATAATATCATATGATTTGTAGTCTCTTTAAAAAGTAAACATTAACTATAACATATATATGATATATCATTTTTATGCTATTTAAAAAGTAAACATTAAATGTAACACATATATGATATATCATTTTTATGCTATTTCAAGAGTTATGACTTTATGCTTTGTGTAAGGAAGTAATTTTCAACAATAATAAAGAATAAAAAATGTAGAATATCTTTTTGATAATTAGTCTTATGAATCATATCTTTAAGAAATTAGAATTAATGGCATGCATCCATGATATTATATGTTTTTTTTTAAATAGGCAATAGTTTTAATATCATTTAGTTCAATTTGCTCATGGATCCATCAACATTGCTCAATATTCTTTAGATGGTTGTGCTTTTATAAGCATTATTCACAATTCCACCAACATCATTCATGGTTCTGTAAATAGTACCTATGGTGTCATCACCAAATGTTCTCAATTACACCAAATTGGTTCAAGGTTTCTTAAAACAATGATCATAGTTCTATCAACATTATTCATGGTTCCATAAATAGTATTTATGATTCCACCAATAAAAGTTCACAATTACACCAACTTTGTTCGAGGTTCTATAAACAATGATGATGGTTCTATCAAATTTGTTGAACCTCTGTGGTTTTGTAAACAATGATCATGGTTCCACTACCAAATGTTCATAGTTCCACCAATATATCCTTCATGGTAGAAAAATGATACTAGTTTTTCTTAGTGATTTTGTTGTGTGCATTTTAATCTGTAACCAATCACTATTTCCATTGCTCTTTTTTAGTAATGATAAATGTTGGGTGGCTATATGGATATCTATCTCTCTTGAGGTAGAGGGACTACACCTTTCTACAAGTCAAACACATATTAGAAATTCTCCAATTGCTATAAAAAAAAAACTCAAGAATTCAAATAGAATGGTGACCAAACCATAAATATAATTGAACAAGTAGAAATTCACAACACAAACAAATAAAGAGATACCCCCACAATATTTTATTTTATTAATCAAGGCCAAACTCTCAAACCTATTACAATAAATTTAATAAATTACTACCATGTCTAACTTTTGCTATATTAACATCATAACCCTTAAAAGATTAAGGAAAATAACTAAAATTAGTTGGCACACATCCATACCTATTAGGCCTCTCTCGCTTCCAAAAGGTCCTCCTCAAATTATATCCCTGATCAAGATGTTGTTATTTAGGATTCATATTTTCATTTAGTCCTAATGGTAATATTTCCATCATCTTCCTTTATAATTTATGCATATAACCCCTCTAAGAACTCCTCAATTTGATTTTAATCTCTAGATTACAAATTCAGATTTGTCACATGCCATGTACATTTTCTACCAATAAAATTTATCCATGTTGATCTTCACATGATTTATCCTTGAATACCTTTTCCTTTGCCAATATGTTCTAATCAATATTCTCCCTATTTTTAGTTAGATATAATTTGATGCTATTTATTTATTTCCTCTTATCATTTCTTGTTTTTGCTTATTACAATCATTCTTTATTAAACATAAGTACTTATCAAAATCATAAAGTATGTGTGTTATTTTCGAACAATCATTCTTCTCTTATTTGTTTGATTAATAAATTTTGTTTTATTGATAGAATAAGAACAAAGTAAACATCTACAAGGAAACAATTTTAATTTCAAATATACATTTTAATAAAAATTATCTTTCTCTTATCTATTTGGTTAATAAATTTGTTTTATTGATATAATGAGAACAAAGTACACATCCACGATAAAATCAAATTTTATATTTTGTCACATTTTTTCATTATTCCATTTACAATAAACAATGCAATTGAAGCTTTTGAACCATATTGTCTTATATGTAAATAAGCAATGCATCAATAATTGATTCAACTAACAGAGTTTAAGAGAGAGTCGAGTTCTCCATTGGAGGAAGTGTTTGAACTACAATTCCAAGAATTGAACAAGTTGTTGGGTATGTGTTATATTCTCTGCATGTATGTGAAGGGGAGAGTGTGCCTGTCAGCGGTGCACCTGATGATCCCTCCGGAACCTTCATGGAAATTCGGTATGGATGTACAAACTACTCGTAAGAACCATCATTGGTGAATGTAACAGTTTTGTTGTTCTTGAGGGGGGAGATACAAAACATAGATCCCTAGCTGCATCAAGAGGAAACACAATGTTATGGCATCAAAGATTGGGGCATATCGGATAAAAGGGCCTTCGAGCATTACAAGGTAAAAGTATGGTTGAAGGTATGATTGATTGCACTCTATATTTTGATTTCTGTGAACATTGCATATATGGAAAACAAAATTGAGTAAGATTCGCATCTGGTGCTACAAGAGCAAAGGGAATTTTAGAGTTAATACATAGTGATGTGTTTGGGGCTGTGTCTGTTCCATCACTCGGTAGATCTATGTATTATGTTTCATTCATAGATGATTTCTCAATGAAAACATTGATTTATTTCCTTTGAAAGAAATCTGAAGCGTTTTCTAAGTTGAAAGAATTTAAGGCCCTTGTCGAGAATCAAACAGAAAAGAAAATAAAGGTGTTGAGAATAGATAATGGTGGAGAGTTCTATGGGAATGAATTCGAGGAATTATATAATAAGTGCGGTATATCAAGGCATAAGACTACTCCATATACACCTCAATAGAATGGAGTTATTGAAAGGATGAATAGGACGTTGATGGAAAATTCAAGAAGTATGCTAAGTAGTGACGGGATAGGACAAGAATTCTAGGCAGAGGCAGTGAAGACAGCATGTTACTTGGTAAATCAATCACCCACATCAGATTTGGTTGACAAAAATACACAAGAGGTATGGACTGGTATGAAAACCTCTATTAAACATCTGAAAGTTTTTGGCTATGATGCTTATGTACATGTTTCAAAGGAGAAAAGGAGTAAGCTGGACAATCAAGCTGGAAAATGTATCTTTATTGGTTATAAATATGGTATGAAAGGTTATAAGCTTTGGAATCCTATAACTAAGAAGACTGTCTACAGTCGAGATGTTGTTTTTAGAGAGGTCAAAGAACTTCCCAGACAGGAAGTGACTCCAATGGAAAAGGAACCAAAGAAAATAGAGTTTGAATTAGAATATGAAGAATCTGACTCAATGAAAGAATATGAATCAGAAGAAAAAGAACCTCATACCCCAGTTTTGAGGAGATTTGCTACGAATATTAAATGATATGTTAAATTAAATAGTAAATTGTTAATTATTTAATTGAAGGGACGTAACCCTTCCTTAAGCATGCTCAAAACCTTATAAAAGGTGAGCTCTCTTGTAATACATTTATCATATATTTATTAATAATTATTTTATTCATATATTTATTCTTAAGATGGAAGTCGGATTCGCTTCTTAAGCAGCAACCAGATACGGTTGTACCATTTGGTATCAGAGCTGCGTTTGGCTCGCCTCCTGCACTCCATGCTCCAACTCAGCTCCTGCACTCCACTCATCCTCCCATCACTTCGTTCATCCTTCACCAACGTCCTCCACTCACCACCGTTGCTGCACTCTCCTTCCTCCCATCCTCTCCCCCGTCATCTCCACCACCGTCCCATCTCTACTCGGTCTCCCATCCCCGCCCTGCACACCGTTCCACCTCCCATCTCATTCCTCACGCCTTTCCTGCCTCCTCGGCCCAGATCCCTCCTCCCTGCACTACATCTATGCCTCCTCCCCTCCATGCGTGCCCTATCTCTCCGCCCTCTCAACCTTCCCCTGCACCATCTTTCGTCCGCCACCAGCTTGGCCCCTACTTCCACCGCCCTCCATCCACCTCTACATGCACTCATCCACACCCCTTTCCACCTGATCACTTCTCCTTGCCTGCAATCAATCCACCCCACCTTGCCACCACGCTACTCCTCATTCCACCGCACTCCTCCCCTCTCCAATACTCCCCCACGTTTGCACCTACACACCCTCCCTCGGCCTTCCACCACCTCTCCATCTCAACGCTGCTACTTCCAACGCAATGCAACCACCTTATCTCCCTCCAAATTGCTAAAGCTACCTCCTCGCACTTCATAAACCCTAAAAACTTAATAAAATTTAATATTATATTATAATAATATTAATATTACTATATTAATACTATTATATTAATATTTTTGTTTATTAAAACTTTAATAAAGATAAAAATATAAAATTATTATAATATTATTATAATAATATTTTTAATTTTTCCACTCACCTTCACATAAGCCACAATCGTGTCTTGGTAGTCACCTCCACACATTAAACATGACGACGGAGTTAAAAGCCCAAATTGAAAAATTAGAGAAATATTTCAATGATCGCATTATTAAGAGTCAAGAAGATTTAAAGGAAGAAATAAAAAATTGCAATGCAAAGCTGAAAAATGAAATCAGAGTGGAAGTCGTTTCAGTGTTAGAAAGAAGGATAGACGATAAATTGGACGAGATGAAGGAAAAACAAGACCAACTGAGCGACAGGTTAAACAAGTTCATGGAAAGGATGGAAAAGAATGAGACAAATGACCGCTGCAAACAAAAAGACGATTTAGATATGTCGTGTGCTTCAGCTAGCAATTCTGGATCTGTTACACCAAAATGTCGTCACCCTTGTGCAAGTGTCGCTGTTAGGAACCTATGTCAACCCTTCTCTTTACTATGTTAGTATATTGTTGTTGGACGCATATGCTTTGTAAGTCATCCCGTAGTATTTGTTGATCTGTAGTTTATATTAGCCCATAGTATTGGACGCATATGCTTTGTAAGTCGTCCCGTGGTATTATATGTCACATTGTTTTGACTCATAGTATTGGGCATAGACTTAGTATATAAGTGTGTGTTGAGGTCATTGAAGGAACCATGAAGTTAATTGTATTGAGCTTGATCAAAGGAGGTTGCCCCCTCGAAGTGACCCGTGATCAATATAAAAGCGATTCTATTCTATTATTTTTGATATCTCATGTATTTGCATTAATTAATTATTGCAGGTACATCACATCTGATATCAGAGCACTTTCCTTGGCACAAGTGGGAAATTTTTTTTTCTTTTTTTGGGCGGCGACTTTCAGATCAATTTCTGAAACTTTCTGCACAAAATCAGAAGAAAATGATTGCATATCTGAATTCCTCTTTCAAAAATACGTAGTTTCAAAAAAAAATTCATCTCATTTGGAGTTCTAAAAGTGGAGATATCGCGGATTTAAAACCAGCAATTTTTCAGAATTTCGGTGACGGCCGCGGAAATTGCGGCGAGAAAAGCTTTTGACCGAGTGCCCAGATTTCTATTCCGCATTCATGGGAAGAAGCAGAGTGGTTGTTCCAGTTCCGGAAACATGCTATAATAGCGATTCTGACCAATATAGATCCAGTTTTTGAACATTGGGTGGAATTTATGCCCAAATTTTTTCTGTTGCAGGTTCGGATCTGGGAATAATTCCTATCCGCTTAACTGTGGGAAGTACTTGGGCATAAGCCCTAAAACTCATTGTGAGGAGTACCACAGGAACCCCGAAGTAGCTAGCCCATTGAGAGGACCTGCCAGCGAAAAGGGCAACGACCCCTACCTGATTGACTAGTTCCCACCCGTGAGGTAAACCAAGAGCTGTCGTTTGTGGCAAAGAGGTTATCAGTTTTACCTGAGCCATGGAGTGAGGGGTACTGCCCCAATACGCAAGCCGTCAGACAGCATTGGTGGCTGAATGAAACCCCTGAACTGTTAGGAAGCTGCACATACCTGGGGTCCATATCGACTTTCAGCTGAACTATTGTCGATCACTGCTGCGTCGTTTCAGATCCATTTTGCAAGCCATTCTAGATCCAGCCATTCGGCGTTGTTCTAGATTCCTTCCGAGCCGTAGCCGCTCCAGTCTGTTAAAAAAAAAAAAAAACCACTCCAGTATGCATATTTCTTTCCTGAGGACCCTATCCTCAATTCCCCTTCCTATAGCCCGAAATCTCACATTTGTCTATTTTTAGGGTTTGCCATAACTTCCTCAGATTTCACCCAATCACCTTCAAATTTTACCACAGAATTCCTTTCTGAATTCTGCTTCTTTGTTCCCCTCTGCCAAATTTTCCCATTCTTTCACCCCGCTTCTGAAATCCTCATTTTTGCTTCCCTGTCTATCCAATAGTGTCCAAAACCTAGTCAAACCCCAATTACCCTTCTGATTTTTTCCCAAATCCAAATTTTCCCTTACTGAAGTAGTTCCTGTTTTTGTTTTCCTACACAATCAACCAAAAAAAAAAAAAATCCTGGTTATGGTTGTTACCCGTGCAGGAGCAACAACCATGGAGGAAGCAATTGCAGCCATCCAAGCCAAACTCCAGGATCTGGATGAAAATTTTCTCAGCCTCCATCTTCAGCATTCAGCCATGAACAATACCAGACAGCCAGAATCTTTTGCAGCCACTGGGTTCTCTTCTTCTAGCAATTTTCGTGGGCCGAAGCTTGATTTTCCTCGCTTCAATGGTACTGATCCGACTGGATGGATATACTGGGCAGAACAATATTTCAGTCTGCATAATACTTTTGATGTTCAGAAAGTTCCACTTGCATCCTTTCATTTGGAACAGGAAGCCCTTCAATGGTACCATTGGTACATCAAAGCTCATCCCGAGCCAAACTGGACAGATTTTTGCCACCTCATTTTGCCACGATTTGGTCCTAGTGCTTTTGACGACTTCACAGGAGCACTCACTAAACTTCACCAAACTGGCACAGTGAGAGAGTATTAGACGGAATTTGAGAAACTAGCCAATCACACAGAAGGATTGTCTGATGAATTCTACAGGAGTTGTTTTATCAGTGGTCTCAAGGATGAAATCTGCTCAGAGGTCAAAATGTTTTGTCCCAACACAATGATGGAAGTCCTAGGGTTGGCTAAGCTGGCCGAGGACAAGATCACAGCTCAACAACGCTCCAAACCCACCTTTGTTCCCTTCAGAAATATGGGTTCCCAACGACCTTCCATCACGCCTGCTCCTCAACCAACTCCTATCAAGCATTTGTCTGAAATAGAAATGCAGGCACGCCGAGAAAAAGGGCTTTGCTATAATTGTGATGAGAAATTCACTCGGGGACATAGATGTGTTCAACAAAATCTCTATCTCTTGGATTTGGATTCTCTGCCTGCCTTAGAACTTGGTGAAGAAGCTATAGATACAGTAGATGATCAGGTCGACATTCAACACCTACCTGTTGACACCCCATCTCAGGACAACCCACCCGAGATCTCTCTCCATGCTATAACCGGAGTCACCACCCCATAAACAATGCGAATCAGGGGATACTTCAAGAAGCTCCCTCTTACCATCCTCATTGATTCTGGTAGCACTCATAAATTCATTGACCCTCGGATTGCCAAATAGGCTGATTGTTTTGTCCATCCTTGCTCCAACTTTGAAGTCATGGTTGCCAATGGGGGTACCTTACCTTGCAAGGGGAAGTGTCACAATGTGCGTATCTCTATGGAAGATTATAACCTACGCTCTGACATGTTTGCCTTGTCCTTAAGCGGATGTGATGTGGTTTTGGGCATTCAATGGATACGCACACTTGGCCCCATCTTATAGGATTTTGCGGAACTTTGGATGCAGTTCAAAGTCAATGGGGCACAACACAAATTTATGGGCTTACAACCAGGGTCTCTCTGCATCATCAGTTCACATCGCCTAGAAAAAATCCTTAAGAAGAATTCACATGGTGTCATCGCTCAGCTCAATTCCATTCAGATGCACCCATCAACAGTCTCCACTACTTCCTTGGATAGATATGCAGGTATCTTTTCTGAACCAATGCGCTTGCTGCCTTCAAGAGACCTTTCTGGTAAGAATGTAGCCACATCTACCTCTCAGCAAGAAATGATGGCTATTTTGCATGTAGTACAGAAGTGGTAGCCATACCTATTAGGGAATTATTTCTGCATCAAAACTGATCTCCCGAGTCTGGAAATTTTTTTGGAACAATGGGTCTCCTCCCCAACACACCTACAATGGGTTATCCAACTCAAGGGTTGTCCCTATGTGATCACTTACAATAAGGGTAAGGACAATATGGTGGAAGATGCTCCTTCTCTCACAATTAATGACCTAGTTTCTCTTACAGCTCTTTCTCTGCTTGTTCCAAATTGGTAGCAATATGTTCAACAAGGCTATCTCTTCTATGAACTCCATGCTTCTTCATCAACATGGCACTTTGGGTTCTGCAAAATGTATGAACGGGAACAATGTAACTTCTTTTGGTCGGGACTAAAAATGACAATTCAACAGATGGTGGCTGACGATGATACTTTCCAATTCAACAAGGGTGAAATGACACTCCTTTCGGGATTGCTCAAACCCGTGGCCATCCCTACACAGCTTTGGCCAACTATTTCTATGGATTTCCTAGCAGTGCTCTAGTGGTACAATACCACATCTCAAAGGACACCATATGAAGCAGGCTATGGAAAAACACCGCCTGTTCTTCTTCCATACACCCTTAGCAGCTCTCCAGTTCAGGAAATTGACTCGGTTCTTCGACACCGCGATCATATTCTTCTCATTCTGCAGGACAATCTTCACATGGCCAAAATTCGCCTCAAACAACAAGCCGATTAGCACCGTTCTGAGCGCATTTTCCACGCAGCTGACAGGGTTCTTCTTCATCTACAACCTTCCAAGCAATCCTCCTTGACACTCCAAAGGCGTAAGTGGCCCGAAATGCAAACCAAGGATGCTACCGAGGAACCACTCCTTCAGATTCTGCAGCAATTTCTCCAACCAAAGCTTTGAGGACAAAGCTTTTTCTAAGGGAGAGGGGATGTTAGGAACCTATGTCAACCCTCCTCTTTACTATGTTAGTATATTGTTGTTGGACGCATATGCTTTGTAAGTCGTCCCGTAGTATTTGTTGATCCGTAGTTTATATTAGCCCATAGTATTGACCCATAGTATTGGACGCATATGCTTTGTAAGTCGTCCCGTAGTATTATATGTCCCATGGTTTTGACTCATAGTATTGGGCATAGACTTAGTATATAAGTGTGTGTTGAGGTCATTGAAGGCACCGTGAAGTTAATTGTATTGAGCTTGATCAAAGGAGGTTGCCCCCTCGAAGTGGCCCGTGATCAATATAAAAGCGATTCTGTTCTATTATTTCTGATATCTCATGTATTTGCATTAATTAATTATTGCAGGTACATCACAGTCGCAAGTGTAGCAAGTGTTGCAAGTGTCGTCATCCTAACCTAGTGTCGTCACCATGACCGTTGCAAGTACCGTCATTATGACCAAGTGTTGTCATCATGACCGTTGTGGTAATGTCGTCATCTTGACCATTGTGTAAACTTTTTGCTATTATACCTAAACTCATTTTAGAGTAAAAACACATTCCTGAAGTTTTCCATGACTGGAGAGCTTAACTGACCTACTTTTCAAGGTTGTCATAGTCTGCCCTTGGGCAACATGCGACGTCGCAAGTTGTCCTAATGCAACCTACGACGATGTCAGTTATTTGGATAAAAGAGTATCTTCAAGCCCATTCTCGAAGATGAGTGATGTGGAAGCCTATCCCTAGGCTCTAGGTGAGGTGGCATTTCGGTTCCTAACCTTATGGAAAGATCCCTTAACCATCTCCCCCTAATCCTCAACCTACCCTATCTCTTTAGCCCTATATAAACACCCACTCTCTCCATGGGAGTGGGGGAAGGTCTATGATATCCTTATGTTGATAGAATCCATATTGGTGATTGGGAAGCTTGTACCATCTTGGAGACTTGGCTTGGACATGTTGGATGGAGGATGCGAGTTGAGGCTTTGGTTGTAGCTTCATCCTTTCTATGTATTCCCACCTTTTTATACAGTTAATATAATCTCTTTCCATAAATGTTGTCTCATTGATGATGTTTAGAACTTTCTTCCTCAACGGTTAGTTTAGATCAGTTATTGTTTAGATATCTTGTACTGCTTGTATCGTTTCCATATTGTCTTGACAGGTCTTGTAGCTGGAGATCTAACAACCGTAGGACTTGGAGCAACAACAAGGAGAAGGATCCGCGATCTGAAAGGTATGATATCTAAGTACTCGATCTGTAACTAGATCTAGGAAATGAGTTTTGTATTTTGTACTATTTGTTCTAGATTCACTTGAACTAGGGAGCTCCGGCTCGCGTCCACTCGAGTGGATTGTCCGATAACAAATTTGGCGACTCTGCTGGGAAAGAACATTGTTGTTTTCAATCTGAATGTCAGTTTCAGTTGATTGCTTTTCCAAGCCATCTCTTTGGCCATTTGCTTCTTAAGCCCTTTCACCATCAGATCTTCACTTTGAAGAGTCTAATTTCCTTCCTTTGAGTTTGTACTTCTCATTGGCAGACCTTTTTATGCTCATTATCTAGAGAATTGGTTCATTTTTGGACTTAGATCTCGCCTGTCGCACCTGGTCAGTGTACCCAGAGTGACACTGTGTTGTTTTTTATCTTTGTTCTTTGCCTGTTATCCTGTCATCGCAGCCCTTCCATTGGCATACTGCGACATCATCGCACTTCCCGCTCTAGTGAACTGCGACGTCACACTGTGCATAAGCACAGAGTGCGCCGATCTGCCATTTTTTGCCGTACAGGCACCTTTTCTCCATTTCTGATTTGAGTTTTGGTTTTTGTACACATTCCTCTGCACTGTACCTTCCAGGCAGAGACCCTTTTGTCCAATAGTGTTTTGTTTGGCTTGTTTGTATTGGTTTTTGGGTCTTTTGAGTTTTGGATTCATGTTTGGCCCCTTCAGTCGTTTTGACCCATCTCAAGTTTTTCAGATCATTTTTTGGTTTGGCGTGATTGGCTTGTTTTAAAGACTTGAAGAGTGTGGGATGTCCATGTCTTTTTGAGCCTCTCTTTCTTGGGTTATGCATCTTTTTTCCCTTACATGCTGAGCTTTTAAATCATTTTTGGGAAAGATTGATTCTTTGTCTCCACTTTAGTTCAAAGAAAAGCTTGATTTTGTCACTCTTTTGCTATATTCATGAAATTGGAAAGCTTAAGTGTTCTTCTTACTTTAATTTGATAATTTGAAATTCTTGGTCTCACACTCACAAGAAGTAGCAAGGCTTGTTTCAGTTTTGTGTGCATTTGAGTTAGATAAGATTGTTAAGTGCTTATTTTTGTCTTGCATTTGATTGGAAACGTTTGTGGAGTCCTTCTTTCCGTAGCTTAGATGTGTCTTTTTCAAGTGTAAAAAGATAGGAAATGAGTTATAATTATCGCATTTGGTAGATTTTGAGCCCTTCTTGAGTGCCTTTGAGTTGTTTGGGTGCTTGCCATTTTTCTTTGGAAATTTTTGAATGATTAAAGAGTGTTGTAGATATTCTCTCACTTTCTGTATATAGATATGAAAAGCGTTTAGTTATCAAATTCCATTTTTGGTACATGCATTTGAAAATTGAAAGTACTTCATTATTTTGTCTTATACATTGTTAAGATTAGTTGCATCTTTCATTTTCTTCACGCTTTTTAGTTTATTATTGCAAAAAGTTAGAGTTATTGCACTCTAGGAAGGAATTCTTCTTGTCGCTACTACTTGAGTACTTTTGGTTTGAAAGAAAGAAAAAATCTCTCCTTACCTAAAGTAGTTTTCATTGAAAAGGAAAAGAAAATGTGCATTATCATGTAGTTGAGGATTGCATTATGTTTACATTTATGTACTCACCTCATGCATCCACCTAATCGTACAAGATAAAATTAACGCTAGCTTAGGTTAAAATCATTTAGTAACTGTGTGTAAGTTAGAGACGTGTTCCGGCATCTTTAAGCATGGCAGCTGTCGTTATTTTCCAGCACTGTATCCTAGGGGTATTGTAGTCTTCCATGTACATCGGTATATCGAGCTCCTTCATGTACCCACCAAGTACCATAATCCATACTTGGTGTATATCGAAGGGTGTATCACGTACTCGACATGTATATCGAAAGGTCTCTTGCCGAACGGTTGTGCATTAGACAGCACCACTATGGATTTGATCTTCCACGTACCTTGTGTATATCGGGAGACACCAATAGGATTCTTGAAACCAACTGAGTTAACCATTTGGCCGTCTTGGCAAAGCAATACACTGAGAACAACACTCGGGGAGGTTAGCACGCACGTACTGTCCAGGTAATCGGGTATGCAGGTAAGGGTATGGTCCCAATCCTCCTTGTCGCGTCATATTGTTGGACCCTACAATATATAGCGGTTTGCGATGCCTTGATAATCCCATGAGGTTCCAGACTTTGAATCCACTCCTATTCACACAGTTTGCTTGTTTCTTTTAGACTTGAGTAGTGTTTGTCTTGTGTGGTCCTTTAGAGACTCTTAGGAAGTTTAGATATGGAAGATTATTCTGGGACTACTAACCAAGGCACCCCTTTCTAAAGTATGCCATTTGTTATTCCCCCTTGTGGAACTGTTGGTCCTCCCTTTATGGCTACGTTGAGTCTTCCTGGATTAACGATAGGATTACCAGTATGGTTATTCTCCAATCCAATTACGCCAAGTGCACCAATCGTGTCGGACCTAGGTCTTTCACCACATGAGCATCAATCTCATGATGACCCTTCTCCTTCTCCGTCGAAATTTGAATTGGCTTCCATCTCTTCCTCTTCTCCTATTGAAAACTATGATGTTAGTAAGAAGGCTGGTGTGAAGAAGAAGAAAGGGAAGATTAAAAAGAAGAAAGATAAGAAAGAGACCAAGCATCAACCATCTACCTCTGATGGCACTCATTCTATGAGAACACCTTGTATGCCAAAGTTCCCTTGCAAACTTTGCAAGGGTGATCACCTTCTCAAGAATTGTCCCAGTCTTTCCTGTGTGTCAGAAGTGTGGTCTGAAAACCCGAAATTGCTTGTATCATCAACCTCTGACCATCATGTTGATGATACTCCCTCGACCAGTGACCCATTGGTGAAGGGTCGGAAGGGTAGAGCTGCAGACCCTTGTTGGATATGCAAGGGCATGCATCGTACTTACCTTTGTCCAAGCATGAATGAGGCTTCACGGTGGTTAGAAGATATTACTAGCTCTCAATAGGTGCTTCCAACAAGCGATAGTAAGTTGTCACTCGACCCCCCACTGGTTGACCAAGTGATCAATTCAGTTTCATCTATAATTGATCCCACTCTCCCTTCCGAGAGTGAAGAGATTGAGTCAATTTCATCTCCACTCAATCCCACTCTTTCATTGGAGAAAGTCCAGACTAAAGCAGTCACCATGACACAATCTTCATCTCATTCTTATCTTCCAAGTGGCAGTGAATTGGAAATCGCTGATGTTTTCCTAGTTAGTTCAAAATGTCCTGGGCAAGGGGAAACCCTGTCCGTTCCTACAGGACCCCCCCAAGTACTAAGGTCATTTCCTTTGATTGGAATGGTCTAATAGGATCTCATCTTCCTTTGAGTATTCCTTTTCAAATATATGTAGGAGTTTCCGATAAGGAAATATTTCGTACGATAGTTGATGAGGGAGCTTCTGTTAGTATTGTATCCTCAACTGCTTGGAAATCTATAGGTTCGCCTCAGCTTGTGCCAATCACTGATCAGATTTTGGCTTTTAATAGAAGGTCTACCGGACCTTTAGGGATTCTCCCACAGTTACCTGTCACGTTGAGAGGTAAAACAGTTTATGTTGATGTCATGGTTTTCCAAAGTCCTTTAGATTTCAATCTACTCCTTGGACATGATTATGTCTATGCTATGAAGGTTGTCATGTCCACACTCTTTCGAATGATGTATTTTCCCTATGATGGGAGGATTGTGACCAATGATCAGCTTTCCTATGTGACACCCACTCATTGTATGACTCCTAGTCATCAGACTTCCCTGAATGTTCCACATGTTTTAGTGGTTTCTTCCCCCTGAGGATGGGGGGTACGAGCATAGTTTATGTTCTGTTTCAAGCTCGTTAAAAAATGAAACCAACCTTCAAGCAAAGTTTCTCTTTGATTTCAAGCTTGCATAAAAATGAAACCATTTCACATGAGCATAGTTCCCTTTCTATGTCAAGCTCGTTAAAAAATGAAATAGGTTCCTATGAGCACGGTTTATGTTATGTTTCAAGCTCGTTAAAAAATGAAACCAACCACCCTAGCATAGTTTCCCTTTGGTTTCAAGTTTGCATAAAAATGAAACCAATCCATTCGAGCATAGTTTTATTCCATTTCAAGATCATTAAAAAATAAGATGGCCCCCCTCAAGCATAGTTATTGTCTATTTCAAGCTTGTGTAAAAATGAAATAGATCTCCCTCCCATCAGTTCGAGTCTCTCGCTAGAGTTAGAACTTGAACCTTCATTTCATCTGATTCTCATTTCCCCCCCTTGGTGAACATTTTCATATTAGGAGCCAGGTTGGTAGTTGGGTTAGCAAGCAACATTTTTAGATGAAATGAAGCTTGCGGGGCATGCCACATGTCGTACCGCCAGCAATCATGTTGAGGGAACACTACCATGTTAAGCCGCTAGCAATCATGCTGGGGGCATTTACCAACCTATAGGAATCATGTTGGGAAGGAACCCATCAATGGTCCTTAACCTATGAGCATAGTTCCCTTTCTATCTCAAGCTCATTAAAAAATGAAATAGGGCCCCGCGAGTAGAGTTCTAATATTTTGTCAAGCTCGTTAAAAAATGAAACATATCCTTTCCCTTTGAGTCGAGTCTCCTCGTAGACTTAGTACCTGAACCTTCTTTTAACCTTCCTATGCCTTAGGCGGATGAAATGAAGCTTGGGGGCATGTCTTCAACCTCTAGAAGTTACATAGAAATCAACTTGATCGCCTCTCCACATCATGTTGGAGATAAGTCACTTACTTCTAGAAATCATGCTGGGGGCACACACCAACCTCTGGATGCCATGTTGGGAAAAACTTCACCATTGGGAACATTTTTGAGCATACTTTCCTTTTTCAGGTTTCGAGCTCATTAAACCATGAAAATTATCCTGAGCATTCTTCCAACATATCTTCAACCTCGTTAAAATAGTAAGATAGTAGTTGAGCTTACTTTTCACTTTTTTCGTGCTCTGGTTGAAACATGAAAAGTGGTTTGAGCTTACTTTTTACTTTTTCGTGCTCTGGTTCAAATATGAAAAAGATTCCGAGTGCTTTTGATACCATTCTCGTGCTTGTTAAAAATTTAAGTTAAAAAGGTGTGTCTGACGAGTATAGGTTTATCACTTTATCCAGCCTCGCTAGACTATTTATGGAAAAGGAATTGTGCGGAGTTTACTTTTTCCTTTGTTGTACTTGGTCATCAACCATGACAAAGTTGTTCATGGAGTCCTTTTTAAGCTCTTTTCAGACTCCCTAAATAGGAAAAGATTGCCAAGCGAACTTGATGCTTTCACGCTTGTAAAAGCATTTGAATGATCGTCTTCCTAGTGATAGTTTACCCCTTTTTTGGACCAGAAGCACTATTTACGAAAAAGGTATACTCTAGCCAATCATGGCTGAAAGAGTCCTCTCCCACGTTGTTTTACCATTTTTCGGGCAATGAGGCTAACTTTATGAAAAAGGACCATTAGAGTCTCCTTTAGTTCTTTTCAGACTCTCTAAACATGAAATGACGCCGAGTTTTCCTTCTCTGGACTCGTTAAATTTTAAACATTGAAGGGCCCATCATGGGATGAACCCCTCCTTTCCTAGGTTCGTGAAACATTTGGGATTGGACTCATCTATGAGATGAGCTATACCGAGCATCTGGTTACCCTCATCAAGCTCGTCAAAAAACACATGAGGCACTCATCAATCATGATGGGGAAAAAGGGAATATTTTGTGTTACGTCTTAATTACGGTAGTACATAGTCACTCTTGAACATGGCACTAGTTTGCATTTTGCATTCAGTACTTGGGTAATATGTTTGTCTTCGAGTCCTGTCAATTCCATGAGTCTTGTCACTCCTTTGGATCAGCCAAAGAATGCTTTCATCATCAGTTGCATTAGGGGTTGGGGTCATTATTGTCAAGTCAATACTGCCAAGTCATGCCATGCCCATGTTCAAGAGATGTTTGTTCCTCATTATCTACAGTCAGTACACCTTCAATCATGTTGGTCTACCTTGATTCAGTCTTGCACATTACTCTACCATCCGATCTACACCAAACATCTGTTATTGAGTTTCATGTCGATGATGGGGGATTCATCATGGCCCTCCTTCGACGGGTTCATCCTCGTCGACTTCAAATCATCATCCGAGGAATGAACTTAGAAACCAACCAAGTAACTTGGCCCTACATGCCTCAATGGAAATTTACCTCGCTTTCAACATTAGTTTACATCATTGAATCTTGATTGAAATATTTCATCTTGTGTTCGAATTCAACTCACTTATTCACGCTTGGTGATATGTACTGTGATACCTTGGGAATCATTGACATTAATGGTGATCTCCCTCGCACTTGTTAACGGTATACATTAATGACCGGTAATCAAGTGGTTCCTACCATGTTCGACTCTGAAACATTGTAATCACATGGATAGATTCGTATCATTGTGGGTTCAGCTTGAAGACCCCAGGGAAGTTATTTTCTACCCAGGTTGCGATGGAGATTATTTGGGATGCACATATCCACTTTTGTATTGGTCGTGGTTGTGTTGTCAGTTCAGAGTTACATGGATCCACTTTTGTATTGGTCGTGGCTGTGTTATCATCTCATAATGGATCTACGATTGTGTCTAGTAGCCATGATTGTGTTCAATCGGTCTTTACTATCATGGATCTGCAATGTATTGGTCGACAGCCATGTTTTGTGTTGTATGAGACTTGTGGATCTCAAGTCATTTCTGCAACAACTCCTTCCAACCAGCAAGTCCTTGCCATTTTTCTTACTACAAAGCATTTCACCTATCTCATTCCGTTAGCTTCATGCTTTGGGGGGCATTCTATTACACCAAAATGTCGTCACCCTTATGCAAGTGTCGCAAGTGTTGCATGTGTCATCATCTTGACCTAGTGTCATCACCATGACTGTTGCAAGTACCGTCATTATGACGAAGTGTTGTCATCATGACCATTGTGATAATGTTCTCATCTTGACCATTGTGTAAACTTTTTTCTATTATACCTAAACTCATTTTAGAGTAAAAACACATTCCTGAAGTTTCCCATGACTGGAGGGATTAACTGACCTACTTTTCAAGGTCGTCACAGTCTGCCCTTGGGCAACATGCGACGTCACAGGTTTTCCTAATGCAACCTGCGATGATGTCAGTTATTTGGATAAAAGAGTATCATCGAGCCTATTCTCGAAGATGAGTGATGTGGAGGCCTATCCCTAGGCTCTAGGTGAGGTGGCATTTCGGTTCCTAACCTTATGTAAAGATCCTTTAACCATCTCCCCCTAATCCTCAACCTACCCTATCTTTTTAGCCCTATATAAACACCCACTCTCTCCATGGGAGTGGGGGAAGGTATATGGTATCCTTATGCTGATATAATCCATATTGGTGATTGGGAAGCTTGTACCATCTTGGAGACTTGGCTTGGACATGTTGGATGGAGGATGCGACATTGAGGCTTTGGTTGTAGCTTCATCCTTTCTATGTATTCCCACCTTTTTATACAGTTAATATAATCTCTTTCCATAAATGTTGTCTCATTGATTATGTTTAGAACTTTCTTCCTCAACTGTTAGTTTAGATCAGTTATTGTTTAGATATCTTGTACTACTTGTATCATTTCCATATTGTCTTGACAGGTCTTGCAGCTGGAGATCTGACGACCGCGGGACTTGGAGCAACAACAAGGAGAAGGATCCGCGATCTGAAAGGTATGATATCTAAGTACTCAATCTGTAACTAGATCTAGGAAATGAGTTTTGTATTCTGTACTATTTGTTCTAGATTCACTTGAACTAGGGATATCTGGCTCACGTCTGCTCAAGTGGATTGTCCGATAACAGGATCACCACCACACAACAAGACAAGAGGCAATCAGTATCAGCATTATGTAGTGTATCCCCCCAAATAAAAAATAGAAATGTCAAAGTTCAGTAGAAATGACGAACAATGCATTGCGTGGTTAAATAAAGCAGAGGAATACTTCGATATCTATAACATCACAACAGATGAAGAAAGAGTGAAGTATGCATCTATGCACCTTGAAGGCTATGCCTACAACTTGTATATGTGGTGGAAAGGTGACCACTTTGCATACACACGGAATTTGTTCAAAAATGATTTCCTCAAAAGGTTTCAAGGAATCAACGAATATGAATTTTTCTCGAAGCTTACCAGGTTACAGCAAAAAGGAAACGTCGAAGAATTCACACACCAATGGGAATCACTTGCTACCAGAGTATTTGGGTTATCAGATAGACAATGACTAGAAAATTACTTGGGAGGACTAAAACCCTACATACAAAATGAATTAAAATTGCATGACATTCCGAATGTCGAGGCAGCAAGATGCAAAGCGAAAGCAACAGAACTCAAACTAGAAGGAACTCCCAAGGCAAGAGTGGAAAGTGGGGCACAGTGCAAATATTGTGGAGACAATTGGTCACTTGGTCATCAATGCAACACCTCTCAATCATATAGTTATGAAGTTAAGAAATATTTTGAAACATCCATTGGACGCGCCGACAATAATAATAATAATAATAAGAAGAATACATGTTGTCGATGTGGAGAAGATTGGACTCTTGGCCATAAATGCCAAACCAATCACACAGCACACTGCACAATTATGAATGGAAAAGAAGTACAAGTACCTGTGGAAGGAGACACATCCGAGTCTGATGCAAATACATGCTCATATGAAGTATCAATAGCGACCATTACCTGTATTCAACAAAAAGCGTAAGGAAGAAGGCCTAGTGGCACCCAAGAACGTTAACACCCAAAAAAAGGGAAATACATTAATCACAGGAAGATATATTCCACCTCAGCCAAGAAGTTGCAACAACATTGAAAACAAACAACTCGTATCTCAAGCAACAAAATATACAGGGCCAAAGAGGTTACGACTTTCAGGGTCTAGTAAAGATAAAAATATCACAATTTTGGTTGATTCCGGAAGTACCCATAATTTGATCGACATCAACAGGGAAAAGGAACTTAATATTTTTGTGTTTCCCACAAAATGGTTGAAAGCCTCCACCATCGCAGATCCACACATAGAAGAAGTGGGAAAATGTCATAAGGTGTCATTACACATACAAAACTTACACCTACAACTCAATTATATTGCGTTACCACTCAAGGAAGTAGACATGGTATTAGGCGTCGAATGGTTAGCGTCACTAGGGACGTACTCTACCAATCTACAAAAAAGGTACATGAGTTTTAAATGGAATGGAAGTAAGTATCGATTGTATGGTCTAAGGAAATCGCCACCCAAACAGAAAGAGTCATAGCATAAGAAGGACCCAGGCCATCATCAAGATAGAGAGACTAGTCCAGATCACTTAGCTCAAATCAAGCATCAACACAAATCAAGGACAAAATATGATGCCAACAAATACAACTTTGAGGACAAATCTCCCTTTAAAGGGGGTGGCAATGCTACGAATATTAAATGATATGTTAAATTAAATAGTAAATTGTTAATTATTTAATTGAAGGGACATAACCCTTCCTTAAGCATGCTCAAAACCTTATAAAAGGCGAGCTCTCTTGTAATACATTTATCATCTATTTATTAATCATTATTTTATTCATATATTTCTTCTTAAGATGGAAGTCAGATTTGCTTCTTAAGCAACAACTGGATACGGTTGTGATAAGATCATCTCGAGGTGATCTCGAGAAAGAAGGAAACTAGAAAGGTATTCCCCTCCTGATTTTTGGTCTCGTTTTGCTTTATCTATTACGGATGATTATCCTAGAAATGTGAAGGAAGTTGTTGATTCAAAGGATAGAGATATATGGAAGAAGGCCATGCTTGAAGAAATGGAATCCTTGGACAAAAATAAAGTGTGGGATTGTAATTTCCCTTGTTAGGAATTTGATTAAAATGACAATTTTGCACTTTTTTTTCCTTGGTTCGACCTTTGACTAGTTTTGATCTCTAGGTCCCAAATTCGCCCCAAATGATCCCAAATCTTCTGAGAACATATATGAATGATATTAGAACATAAATATCTGTTTCAGGGATTCCTTTGTACCTTTAAAATACTTCTGCAAATACTCTTTCAATTCTGGTCAATGTAGGTAACTTTACTAGTGATTTCCCTTTGACTAGTATTGGTCTCTAGGTCTCAAATTGACTCCAAATGCATTCAAATATTCAGGGAAGGTGTATGAATGATATTAGGAATTGAATATGATATTCATAGATGAAATATGGCCACCAAAATACCTCTGCAAACTCTCTTAAGATGCAATTTTACTAGTAATTTGGGGTTCAAATCCCCCTGGGGTAAGTACTGAAAATGGCTTCCCAATTGCCTCCAAACCCACTCAAAATTCTGAACAGAGGTAGGGAATGTATTAAGGATGTTATTAGGTTCTCATGTGAACCATTAATTGATTATTACATCTGTTCCAACCCTCTCCCATTCAACTGCAAAAATCGCCAATTCGACCCTTGGGGAAATGGCACTATTTCTTCTCCCAATGCAATTAAACTGAGTAAAAATACTTCAAATGATCAAGTACAGTACATGAAACTTGTAAAATACCTCCATGGAAGTCCATTAATCACAAATTCATTAGAGAATCATCCATTCATTCGAAATCATCATCAATACATTGGTTCACAACAAGGTAGTGGGGAAATGGCATTATTCTTCCTTTAAAAATGAGATTTATACATTTCTACTTGGAATTTCAACCTGAAACTTTTTGGAGGTGAAGAACAGAGTATTTAATTCATATTACAAAATAAATGGGGTATTAGAATCTCCCCCACAGAGTACAATAGCTCACCAAAAACGCCCTCCCTCAAGGATCAAGAATATGCCATCAAAACTGGAAATGGTTGAAGGAGTGAGCTGCAATAGAAGAAACCATGAGCTGCCTTGTAGCTTACACTTGCAAATAAAAACTCCATTAAAGCTACAAATGAAAGTTCTGAATGGCCTTTTCAATTACCAACTTGGATGGGAATCTTTCAACCTTGAAATTGGCTAAGGCAAGAAACTAGTCATCCACTAGCTCTCCCTCTTCACAAATGCAATTACAAATTCTATAAATGATCAAAATATGGTTTCATTCTTTGTTATTGACATTTATAAAGTTCTAATGTCCTCCATGGGTCGAATTCATTCCAAGAGACTCATTCCAACTCAAGTTGGGAAGAGATTCCAAAGAACGCCACTTGTACAACAATTCCTAGTCTCCCACTTCCACCAAATCACATGTGGAAGCATCTTAGCTTCCCTAACACCCTTGAGCACCATCTTAGAGTCTAGTTTTAGCCCTGGCATGTCATATATGTCATATGTCAGCCTTCAGGTCTGATTTGTGTCATAGGTGTCAGATCATCTTCATCATTGTTGTCATAGAGCTAGGGAATCTAGCCCAAGTGTCTCACTAGCTCCAAATTGCCTCTTCCTCTTCCATGGGAGTTACTCTTCCCTTATATTTCGACCTTGGATGATTCATGCCATGAATAATAACTTTTGGACTCCCCCAAGTGTTTTACCATTCACCTTGAATTCAAATTGGTGAGAGAATGATGCCAAGTGTAGTGGGGAAATCTAGCCATATGTGGGTCCCACTTTCTCCATTTGTCTTCATGATCAAATGCCACTTTGAATTTCACTTGTATATATTTATTTAGATCCTTTATTAAATATTTATGCCATTCTAATGTTCAAATATCATTTATTATCCCCATTATTCCAAATCCCAAAGCTTCCACACCAAACCTAGGAAACTAGTAATTTTCCTCCTTGGCAATTATTTGACCTTTAGCATCAATTTGACAAAATGTAATGAATAGGGCCAATGTTATTAGGCCATTGTGACCCAATGCCAAATTTGGGACATGACAAATCCTCCCTTCCCAATATTGCTTGTCCTCAAGCAATTTTAAACATGGGTGTTGAAGAACCTGCTTTCTGCATAATTCTTTGAAGTTGCCATTGAATTGCCCAACCTTGAGTCTTTGAGTTTCCATGAAGATTTTAGAGAGAAACCACCATGCTTGATGCTACACTACTCTGATAAAATTCACTTTATTAAGTGGGAAATCCATCTCCCATACTGCTTGTTTCCCCCAAAAAAAATTCAAACCAATGAGACAAAAATTATTCCAGGGTCCCATTGCTTGTATTGCACCCCTACAATTAAAAGTGCTCTCCAACCCATACCATCAGATAAGAGGATTCCTGCATCCCATTTTCTTGTATGCATTCTTCCAAACATCATGAGTACAAAATATATATCATCAAAGTATATAACAAAATAATGAAAATGTACATCAAGAAGATGCTTCATCAAAGAATCATGAAAGTGTTTATACCTCCAAGTAAGTAGGCCACCATTTGCTAGGTGCATACAATCTTCAAGTGACCAATCAAATCTGTTCCAATGACAGAGGTGAGGATCCCATGTCCAATAGTGCTACTCCAAAAGAACGTGATATGCATCAAAATATTCAGCCATGCATTCTTTCATCCAAGAAGTGAATGAAGAATCTCCACTAAAATATGAACCAAATAATGAGCTAGGAGACTTCAAAGGACTCAAAGAAGTCTCATCCATACATCCATGAGGATATGTATCATCATAAGTTAAAGCAATATGCTGCTGCAATTCTAAATAATGAGGTGCTCTATTCATGTCATCATCAAAAGGAGAGGTAGGAGTTTCATACCCCTCATGTGGCACCACTAGAAAAAAACCTTTCACCCAATTTTCATCCCAAAGTGATGTGGCTGGAAAAGAAGTGTGGGGTGAGGAATTATGAACCAACTTTAATTCTTTACAAATCTTACCCATTGAAATATTTAATTCATCTTCTCCATAATTGGTTGGTCCAACTATTGTGAGATCATGTACCTCTTCCAAGGCTTTGCAACTCTCTCCATGAGGCAACTCATAATCCCTTTGAATGCGAACAAGTTCTTGTCCTTCTTCTTGTTTTAGTGTAGCATCTTCAAGAACCGGCATATCAACATGTACCTCATGTTCCACAATTACATTAGGTTCCTCTTTTGTGGCATAAATTGTTTCATCCTTTTCCTTGAAAAGAGAACCATTGCTCATTATTTTTTCCGAGTTGCTTCCAAGTTCACTAAGCAACAATTTGAACTCTTGAAAGTATTGCCTCCACTTGTCTTCAAAGGAAGGTTTCAGTAATTTTCTAAACTCCTCATTCTCCTCTAAGGTCCTTTCTCATCATTACTCATGCTGACCAATGAATGCACTCCGTTTCCTATTTCTTCCCTTTCACCAAAGTACATCCAGTTTCAGTTTCTAAGGGTGGTGGATTATTTCTTTGATGCCTAGTCTTCATGAAATTTCTACCACATCAGGTTCCAAGACGATGCTCTGATACCACTGTAATGTCCCTTGTTAGGAATTTTATTAAAATGACAATTTTCCACTTTTTTTCCTTGGTTCGACCTTTGACTAGTTTTGATCTCCAGGTCCCAAATTTGCCCCAAATGATCCCAAATCTTCTGAGAAGGTATATGAATGATATTAGAACATAAATATGTGTTTCAGGGATGCCTTTGTACCTTTAAAATACTTCTGCAAATACTCTTTCAATTCTAGTCAATGTAGGTAACTTTACTAGTGATTTCCCTTTGACTAGTATTGGTCTCTAGGACTCAAATTGACTCCAAATGCCTTCAAATATTCAAGGAAGGTGTATGAATGATATTAGGAATTGAATATGATGTTTAGAGATGACATATGGCCACCAAAATACCTCTGCAAACTCTCTTAATATTCTGGACCAAGTATGCAATTTTATTAGTAATTTGGGGTTCAAATCCCCCTAGGGTAAGTACTGAAAATGTCTTCCCAATTGCCTCCAAAACCACTCAAATTTATGAACATAGGTAGGGAATGTATTAAGGATGTTATTAAGGTCTCATGTGCACCATTAATTGATTATTACATCTGTTCCAACACTCTCCCATTCAACTGCAAATATCGTCAATTCGACCCATGGCGAAATGGCACTATTTCTTCTCCCAATGCAATTAAACTGAGTAAAAATACTTCAAATGATCAAGTACAGTACATGAAACTTGTAAAATACATCCATGGCAGTCCATTAATCACAAATTCATCAAAGAAACATCCATTCATTCGAAATCATCATCAATAGATTGGTTCAAAACAAGGTAGTGGGGAAATGGCATTATTCTTCCATTAAAAATGAGATTTATACATTTCTACTTGGAATTTCGACCTGGAACTTTATGGAGGAGAAGAACAGAGTATTTAATTCATATTACAAAAGAAATGGGGCATTATAAGCTCCCCCAAAGAGTACAATATCTCACCAAAAATTCCCTCCCTCAAGGATCAAGAATATGCCATCAAAACTTGAAATGGTTGAAGGAGTGAGTTGCAATAGAAGAAACCATGAGCTGCCCTGTAGCTTACACCTGCAAATAAAAACTCCATTAAAGCTCCAAATGAAAGTTCTGAATGGCCCTTCCAATTACCAATTTGGATGGGAATCTTTCACCCTCGAAATTGGCTAAGGCAAGAAACTAGTCATCCACTAGCTCTCCCTCTTTACAAATGCAATTGCAAATTCTACAAATGATCAAAAGCTGGTGTCATTATTTGTTATTGAAATTTATAAAGTTCTAATGTCCTCCATGGGTCGAATTCCTTCCAAGAGACTCATTTCAACTCAAGTTTGGAAGAGATTCCAAAGAACGCCACTTGTACAACAATTCCTAGTCTCCCACTTCCACCAAATCACATGTGGGAGCATCTTAGTTTCCCTAACACCCTTGAGCACCCTCTTAGAGTCTATTTTTAGCCCTGACATATCATATATGTCATATGTCATCCTTCAGGTCTGATTTGTGTCATAGGTGTCATAGCATCTTCATCATTGTTGTCATAGAGCTAGGGAAACTAGCCCAAGTGTCTCACTAGCTCCAAATTGCCTCTTCCTCTTCCATGGGAGTTACTCTTCCTCTATATTTCGACCTTGGATGATTCATGCCATGAATAATACCTTCTGGACTCCCCCAAGTGTGTTACCATTCATCTTGAATTCGAATTGGTGAGAGAATGATGCCAAGTGTAGTGGAGAAATCTAGCCATATGTGGGTCCCACTTTCTCCATGTGTCTTCATGATCAAATGCCACTTTGAATTTCATTTGTATATATTTATTTAGATCCTTTATTAAATATTTATGCCATTATAATGTTCAAATATCATTTATTATCCCCATTATTCCAAATCCCAAAGCTTCCACCCCAAACATAGGAAACTAGTAATTTTCCTCCTTGGCAATTATTTGACCTTTAGCATCAATTTGACAAACTCTAATGAATAGGGCCAATGTGATTAGTCCATTGTGACCCAATGCCAAATTTGGCACATGACAAATCCTCCCTTCCCAATATTGCTTGTCCTCAAGCAATTTTAAACATGGGTGTTGAAGAACCTGCTTTCTGTATAATTCTTTGAAGTTGCCATTGAATTGCCCAGCCTTGAGTCTTTGAGTTTCCATGAAGATTTTAGAGAGGAACCACCATGCTTGCTGCTGCACTAATCTGATAAAATTCACTTTATTAAGTGGGAAATCCATCTCCCATACTGCTTGTTTCCCCCAAAAAAATTCAAACCAATGAGACAAAAATTATTCCAGGGTCCCATTGCTTGTATTGCACCCCAACAATTAAAAGTGCTCTCCAACCCATACCATCAGATAAGAGGATTCCTGGATCCCATTTTCTTGTATGCATTCTTCCAAACATCATGAGTACAAAATATATATCATCAAAGTACATAACAACATAATGAAAATGTACATCAAAAAGATGCTTCATCAAAGAATCATGAAAGTGTTTATACCTCCAAGTAAGTAGGCCACCATTTGCTAGGTGCATACAATATTCAAGTGACCAATCAAATATTATCCAATGACATAGGTGAGGATCCCATGTCCGATAGTGCTGCTCCAAAAGAACGTGATATGCATCAAAATATTAAGCCATGCATTCTTTCATCCAAGAAGTGAATGAAGAATCTCCAGTAAAATCTGAACCAAATAATGAGCAAGGAGACTTCAAAGGACTCAAAGAAGTCTCATCCATACATCCATGAGGATATGTATCATCATAAGTTAAAGCAATATGCTGCTGCAATTTGAAATAATGAGGTGCTCTATTCATGTCATCATCAAAAGGAGAGGTAGGAGCTTCATACCCCTCATGTGGCACCACTAGAAAAAAACCTTTCACCCAATTTTCATCCCAAAGTGATGTGGCTGGAAAAGAAGTGTGGGGTGAGGAATTATGAACCAGCTTTAATTCTTTACAACTCTTACCCATTGAAATATTTAATTCATCTTCTCCATAATTGGTTGGTCCAACTATTATGAGATCATGTACCTCTTCCAAGGCTTTGCAACTCTTTCCATGAGGCGACTCATAATACCTTTGAAAAAGGACAAGTGCTTGTCCTTCTTCTTGTTTTAGTGTAGCATCTTCAAGAACCTGCATATCAACATGTACCTCATGTTCCACAATTACATTAGGTTCCTCTTTTGTGGCATAAATTGTTTCATCCTTTTCCTTGAAAAGAGAACCATTGCTCATTATTTTTTCCGAGTTGCTTCCAAGTTCAGTAAGCAACAATTTGAAATCTTGAAAGTATTACCTCCACTTGTCTTCAAATGAAGGTTTCAGTAACTTTCTAAACTCCTCATTCTCCTCTAAGGTTCCTTTCTCATCCTTACTCATCCTGACCAATGAATGCACTTCTTCTCCTACTTCTTCCCTTTCACCAAAGTACATCCAGTTTCAGTTTCTAAGGGTGGTGGCTTATTTCTTTGACTCCTGGTCTTCATGAATGTTCTACCACATCAAGTGCCAATACCATGCTCTGATACCACTGTAATGTCCCTTGTTAGGAATTTTATTAAAATGACAATTTTCCACTTTTTTTCCTTGGTTCGACCTTTGACTAGTTCTGATCTCTAGGTCCCAAATTTGCCCCAAATGATCCCAAATCTTATGAGAACATATATGAATGATATTAGAACATAAATATGTGTTTCAAGGATGCCTTTGTACCTTTAAAATACTTCTGCAAATAATCTTTCAATTCTGGTCAATGTAGGTAACTTTACTAGTGATTTCCCTTTGACTAGTATTAGTCTCTAGGTCTCAAATTGACTCCAAATGCCTTCAAATATTCAAGGAAGGTGTATGAATGATATTAGAAATTTAATATGATGTTCAGGGATGACATATGGCCACCAAAAAACCTCTGCAAACTCTCTTAATATTTTGGACCAAGTATGCAATTTTACTAGTAATTTTGGGTTCAAATCCCCCTGGGGTAAGTACTGAAAATGGCTTCCCAATTGCCTCCAAACCCACTCAAATTTTTGAAAAGAGGTAGCGAATGTATTAAGAATATTATTAAGGTATCATGTGCACTATTAATTGATTATTACATCTGTTACAACCCTCCCCCATTAAACTGCAAAAATCGCCAATTCGACCCTTGGGGAAATGGCACTATTTCTTCTCCCAATGCCATTAAACTGAGTAAAAATACTTCAAATCATCAAGTATAGTACATGAAACTTGTAAAATAAATCCATGGTAGTCCATTAATCACAAATTCATCATATAATCATCCATTCATTCGAAATCATCATCAATACATTGGTTCACAATAAGGTAGTGGGGAAATGGCATTATTCTTCCATTAAAAATGAGATTTATACATTTCTACTTGGAATTTCGACCTGAAACTTTCTGGAGGTGAATAAAAGAGTATTTAATTCATATTAAAAAATAAATGGGGCATTAGAAGCTCCCCCAAAGAGTACAATAGCTCACCAAAAATGCCCTCCCTCAAGAATCACGAATATGCCATCAAAACTGGAAATGGTTGAAGGAGTGGGATGCAATAGAAGAAACCATGAGCTGCCCTGTAGCTTACACCTGCAAATAAAAACTCCATTAAAGCTCCAAATGAAATTTCTGAATGGCCTTTCTAATTACCAACTTGGATGGGAATCTTTCACCCTCGAAATTGGCTAAGGCAAGAAACTAGTTATCCACTAGCTCTCCCTCTTCACAAATGTAATAGAAAATTCTACAAATGATCAAAAGCTAGTTTCATTCTTTGTTATTGACATTTATAAAGTTATAATGTCCTCCATGGGTCGAATTCCTTCCAAGAGACTGATTCCAACTCAAGTTGGGAAGAGATTCCAAAGAACGCCATTTGTACAACAATTCCTAGTCTCCCACTTCCACCAAATCACATGTGGAAGCATCTTAGCTGCCCTAACACCTTTGAGCGCCCTCTTAGAGTCTATTTTTAGCCCTGACATGTCATATATGTCATATGTCAGCCTTCAGGTATGATTTGTGTCATAGGTGTCATAGCATCTTCATCATTGTTGTCATAGAGCTAGGGAATCTAGCCCAAGTGTCTCACTAGCTCCAAATTTCCTCTTCCTCTTCCATGGGAGTTACTCTTCCTCTATATTTCGACCTTGGATGATTCATGCCATGAATAATACCTTTTGGAATCCCCCAAGTGTGTTACCATTCACCTTGAATTCGAATTGGTGAGAGAATGATGCCAAGTGTATTGGGGAAATCTAGCCATATGTGGGTCCCACTTTCTCCATGTGTCTTCATGATCAAATGCCACTTTGAATTTCACTTGTATATATTTATTTAGATACTTTATTAAATATTTATTCTATTCTAATGTTCAAACATCATTTATTATCCCCATTATTCCAAATCCCATAGCTTCCACCCCAAACCTAAGAAACTAGTAATTTTCCTCCTTGGCAATTATTTGACCTTTAGCATCAATTTGACAAACTCTAATGAATAGGGCCAATGTGATTAGTCCATTGTGACCCAATGCCAAATTTGGGACATGACAGGGATCTAGTTCAGTTACCTACTGGAAGAAAATTCGTTGGCAGCAAATGGCTATTTAAAAAGAAGCTAAATGTAGAAGGTAAAGTGGAGAAGTACAAAACCTGCCTGGTAGAAAAGGGATATTCTCAGGTAGAGAGAATTGATTTTAGTGAAATATTTTCTCCAATTGCAAAATTAACTTCCATTAGATTTCTTCTTTCTATTGCTGCTGCTTTTTATCTTGAAGTAGAGAAGATGGATGTGAATACAACATTCTTGCATGGGGATCTAGAAGAAGAAATCTACATGAAATAACCAGAAGGGTTCAAAGTAAAGGGAAAGAAAGAGCTGGTATGTAAACTAAAGATGTCCCTTTATGGTTTAAAGCAATATCCAAGGATGTGATACCAAAATTTTGACACATACATACTTGGATTGGGGTTTGTGAGAAGCAAGGCTGATCATTGTGTATACTCCAAACAAGTTTGCGATCACTTCATTAGCATAGTATTGTATGTTGATGATATGTTGTTGATTGGAAACAACAAAGATGTCATAAAGGAGGTGAAGTCTCAACTATCCTCCAAATTCGACATGAAGGATCTCGGTGCTGCAAACTTCATACTAGGAATGGAGATTAAAAGAGATCGTGCAAACATGAAGATCTGGTTAAATCAAAGAAAATATGTTGAGACAATACTACAGAGATTTAAAATGCAGGAAAGTAAGTCAGTCAAGGTCCCTATACATGTAGGTGTAAATTTATCTGTAGATCAGTGTCCCAAGACACAGGAAGATGAAGAAGATGTTGCATGAGTTCCATATGCTAGTGCGGTTGGAAGTTTGATGTATGCAATGGTTTGTACCAGACCGAACATTTCTCATGTAGTGGGAATTTTGAGTAGATATCTGTTAAAACTAGGGAAGGAGCACTGGACAGCTGTAAAGAGGGTCTTCATAAATTTGCGAGGCACTACAGATTATCCAATCTGCTACCAAGGAAGACCTGGACCATAAAGACTAATAAATGTACATGGATTTGTTGATGCAGACTGGGCTGGAGATCTTGATCACATAATATATACAAGTGGGTATATGTTTAACCTATTTGGCCCAGCTATCAGTTGGATGAGCAAGAGATAGGCTGTAGTTGCTCTCTCAACTACTGAAGCTGAATATATGGCAGCCACTCATGCAAGTAAAGAAGTTCTATGGTTGCAAATATTGTTCAGGTGTTGGGTTTGTATAGAAAGCTATAAGGTTAGATTGTGACAGTCAAAGTGCAATCTTCCTAGAAAAGAGCCCTGCTTATCATGCTAAGACAAAGCATATTGATGTGCAATATCACTTTGTGAGAGATATGGTTGAAGACCAAAAGGTGTTACTGGAGAAGGTTGACACCTTGAAG
This sequence comes from Larix kaempferi, assembly GCA_027924585.1. NCBI lineage: Eukaryota > Viridiplantae > Streptophyta > Pinopsida > Pinales > Pinaceae > Larix > Larix kaempferi. Next base: position 16,957,989 of record BSBM01000541.1, read on the forward strand.
AATGTTGCAGACTTATTAGAAAAGTATGTCAATACAAAGAAGTTCTCTTGGTGTAGAGAATCTATAGGCATCAATTCCCTGAACCTATGACTTTATGAGTACATGACTCATTGTTATGTAGAGAAAACAACAAGTGGGATAATGTTGGGTATGTGTTATATTCTCTGCATGTATGTGAAGGGGAGAGTGCTCATGTCAGCGATGTTAATCCCAGTTAAGGGATTGGGGTATATTTACTAATCTGGGTTAACGAATTCAGGTATTAGATGCTGCGGAATACCTAGATTGTATTGCAAGTGATTCATAATGAAATAATGAGAAGAATAGGAGGTGTGGCTCCATGGTTTGTTGGTTTTCTCGGTTAAGGGTTTCCAGGGTAAATCTCTGTGTACTATGTGTGAATGCTATGATGTAATATATGTTTTGCTTAAAAGAATATGTATGCTTTGCTTCTCTACACAGGTTTAAAACTTACAATGATGAATAGAATCTTGGAGTAGTTCAATAACCGCGCTATACTCAACTATGTTGTTCGTCGTAGAGCCCAAAAAAGCACCTCCCGAGGAAACAAGTTGGCTTGTGGGAGAATAGATTGCCCGAGCAGTTGAAACCAAGTTATGAGTGTGACGACTAGTGCCATCGGTGAATCCTAGAAACCACTTGGTTTTCATCTGAAACACAATCCATCAGACACATAAGCAAAGCCAGAGATACTAACTCTACAAAAATGTATAGCTATAATACAAGAAAAAGCATACATGCCTAGGCATAATACTTTTTCAAGTAGAACCCATTTCTAGGCTTGGGCAGCTTGAAACCATCATAATCCATCAACTCATATGATCCTTTCTTCAAATATTTAGAAACAATATAGGGTCAGAGCCACATAGACTTGAAATTTCCTGCCCTCAAGGGATCCTTGTCCTAGTCGTAAACCAAAACAAGATCTCCTTCGGATAATACCGTAGGTTTGACAAACTTGTCATATTGATGTTTGACTTGTTTCTTATGATCTTCATTCCCATTGAGCATATCACGGCGTTGTTCATTCAATTGTTCTAAATGAAGCAATCGTTCTTCCAAAGCAGAAGTTGCGGGTAGTAGTTGGATAGCCAACTTCAATGATGGAATATCACATTCAATCAGCTTGCTTCCTCCAACCTGTGAACAAGTTGAAATGGTGAGAAACCAGTAGCAGTCTTGATATTAGAACGATATTCGCAAAGAGTTGGATACAACATCATGTGCCATTTTGACTTACTAGTATTGACCGTACGTTGAAGAATAGTTTTCAATTTTTTGTTGACCACTTCAACTTGACCATTTGCCTAAGGATAAAACAGAGATGAGTGTTCTTGTCGAAAACCTAACATAGTGGTCAACTCTATCATCATGTATTTATGGAAATGTATACCATGATCAGTGACGATCTCTTTAGGTATGCCGAACCTGGCAATGATCTGATTGAAAATGAAAGGGGCTGCGATTTCTCCATCTGCTTTCATAGTAGGAATTTCCTCGGCCCACTTTGTAAAGTAGTCGACTGCAGCGATGATATACTGATGTCCCCCAACAGAAACTGGGTTGCAAGTCATGTAATCAATCCCCCGCTTGGTGAAGGGACCTGTTGTAATAACAGGGTTAAGAGGAGTCGTGAGTGGTCACATTTTCTTTGTGAAAAATTGACATGGATGACAATGTTTCATAGCTTTCACACAATCTTTGAATATGGTGGTCCAAAAATACCCAGCACGCAATATTTTTTGGGTTTTTTCCAACCCTGAAAGATGACCCCCATAGGATCCACTATGGGCATCATTCAATACTGAATTGGCTTCATCCAGAGTCAAACAACTATGTAATATCAAATCTACCGCTCATCAATATAGCGTTTCAAAAATAATAAGGTAGTTCTTGGTGTGATGCCTAAGCTTTCTTCTCTCTTCTCTAGAGAAAGTCAATAGACACTTCAAATTCTGGAGATATATTAAAATGTCTCCATACCATGGATCGGAGGTTGAAATGAGGAATATGTGTTCATCAGGGAATGACGGATCTTCTTCATAATTCCCAACAAGAAGAAGGATGTTGGTAGCTGATCAACAAAGGAATGAGCCTACATTGTAGGCTAACTTCGTATATGTCATCATGGAAATGTGGCATCCTTGAAAATATTGATGAGTGTCACATGGTGTAGTCCTTATGGTTTTAGACATGTTTCATTCTCTACCACACAAATTTGAAATATTATATAACCTACCGTAATGAAGCTTTGGGCTCAAGGTAACTTGTGCAACCCAAGAGAATAGAGGAATAATTGTTCTAGCAATTGTGGACATTTCAAATATGCGTGTATAGTGCCACCCATCAAATCCTTCAAAAGCCAAGATTTCCTTCTTAGAAAACTCATTATAAATCATATCTTCATGTTTTAGTCCTGCATAAGTTTCTTGGCATACCTTATAACTAAATTAATCCCATTTCATAGATTTTTAGGATAATTAAGAAGCAATATGGATTATGAAATTTATGCTTTGCATGGTGCTAAGAACCCCCATGGATATAAATATCAAATCAAAGCAAATGATACATCATGATTGCTCAACGATGAAATGCAAGGGTTCACATGGATCAAGGAACAAGCTGGGAGAATTACTTAAGGATCGTGTGGTAATCTCACATGTTACCACACCACCATGATAATGTTAGCTCCAAGTTGTAAAACATGACTAATCCAAGTTCTAAAATGTAAATGTTTCACATTAGGGCATAATGCAATGTAATTTGTCTTTCTCTTATTTGCTTTTGCTTTAATGATAAGGGTTTTATAGGTACATTTACAGGGTTTTTTGTGAGCCCACCTACTGTGAATATAACGACACAGAGAAAAAGGGGTCTATGATTGCAACTTTTAGCAATGAACGAAGAAAATAGGTGTCTAGAATATAGGTCTTCATATTTGAAAAATAAATAAATAACAATTTTCTTGAAAAATAATTGGTTGCAACAAAAGGGTCTCCAATGTAAATGCGATCTTTGTACCATTAAAATCCTGATGAATTTTTCCAACAAACCAAAATTTGAACGTGATCCTCTTCTTACCTTGGTAACTGACACTATCATGGAAGGGTCGCGCACTCCATCCATGGCTGCAAAAGGTCATAGGTTCGAATCGTTGGGCTCAAATAATGTCTCTGTTTTTCTCCTTGTGCTATGATTTCCAATTTCACATTCGAGTAATCAAGAAATGATTATGTGAATACACATATTTTTATTTAATGTTAGTTTATAATTAATCATGACTTATGAATTACTCATTGAGAACCATATGAATTATAGTGACATTTTACTCATTGATAACATTACCTATTTAATCGTAGTAGCAAAAACGAAAGCCCACTTTATTACAATGGGTTACAACATTGAAAACTAACTAAACTACCTATTATACCTTGGCAATTGACTCAAGACAATAACTTTCCTTTCAAGGTTCCATGGGTTAAATAACTAGAATTAGTTAGAATTATAGGTATCAATTGACTTTTTTATCACTATAGTTGCCTAGTAGTGTAACAAGGGCAAAACAAAAAAAATATTAATTTGTACATTAATGTATTGCAAAGGAATGATAGAAATGGAAAAAAAACTATAAAAACTATATTCATTATCATATATAGATCATTCGATATAGCAACAACTCTATAGTAAAAAGCATGGTCCATTCTCCTTTATATGCTTCTCACTAGGTTATAGTTGTTTATGTGCATATGTCAGAGATAATTTTCTTTTGCTATGTCAAGATAATGTTATTGTGTTGGCGCAACTAGGCTATGGCAAGAAGCACTCCAAAATGCATATTATTCTATTCATGTTTGTCGTGTAGTTTCGACTATGCAGCTCTACAAAATCATGGTTGGAAAAAACTATACTTTCATCCAATATAGTATATAGTATATGACATATTATCTATATATTAATATACTATATATTAATTCTATGTATATTATAATGCTATAAATCATCGGTGAGCAGGGAATTTTTAATATTTTGCAAGCAATAGTAATAAAAAAGAATTATCAGGACCATACGGAAAGGTTTTAACAAATGATCTTTTATCAATGGAGACAATGGGTAAAGGGATGGGTCAAAAGGATGGCCAAATTTTTTTATTTATTTTTTATGAAATGAAGAAGGGAAGGGGTAGGACTTAGGATAGAGGGGTTAAGGGAATAATATCTTTTACTTCATCATATTTGAAAAGCCATGACAATGGGAATGAAAGGATTTTATTAACAAAAGAGGAGGGAGACTCTTTCTTTTTACTTTAAAAAAAAAGGTCATTGGCTTTTTTCTGCAAAAAGGTACTCGGGGAAAAATTTTGACGTTCTGAACATAGTTGTGATGAGAAGAATAGCATATGGGTAAAACCAACGAATTAACGGAGGATGAAAACTTGGTGAATTTCACCAATAAGACGTAAAAGACTCTTACTTGTCGAAACTTCAACCAACTGCCGAAAGAGTCAAATGGTGACGGCTTTTGTCAAACAAGATATAGGCATGGACAAGGTGACAAGTTGAACACAATGGTATAAAAAGAAGACATGATGATGCACAGAGCGGGAAACGAAAAATCTCCAAAACTAATCGAGTACTTGGTCTCACTGAATGTATTGAAAGAAGAAAATGTTCGTGAGTAACACAGGGGGTCTCTCATGAATCCATCTATATGAGAGTTACAATTTACTAAATTTTAACATTGCAAATGGATTCAGAGAACCCATGAATCCATATGTAGTGTTAATATTTAGTAAATCATAACAATTCATTGTGAAAATTGTAATTTTCCATTTACAAGTGACTCAATAACACCACTCAGATCTCTAAACCCATGTATCTACAATGCTACAATTTACTAAATTTTAACACTGCAGATGGATTCAGAGACCCCTAGGGGGTCTCTGAATCCATCTGCAGTTTTAAGATTTAGTAAATTGTATGAATTCATTGTCAAATTTGTAATTTTCTGTTGGCGGGGTGACAAAACTTAAAATTACTAACATAAATGTCTAATTTATATTCTTAGTCATTGTTACATAGTCATATTTTTATTCCTATGACTAAATTAGTCATTCCGTTAGTCATTTTTATTTCAGTCACGTGTCATCTAGTTGTATATTTTATCCCGTGACTAAATTAATCATTTATAGTTGTCTCACTTAAAATTGCTCAATTTTGGTCATTTATCCCTTGAAAAAACTGTAGTGACTAACTTTTTTAGTCGCCTAGTCACTTATCTCTCATTTTGTGCTAGTGCTAGTAACTTGTTTTATAGCCTCCAAATCGAACCCAGTTGAACCTGCTTGTTGATATTACTGTTGTTATAGCTGGTTGGGGTATTTTTTAGTCCAGCCACTTCCATATCTTCACCAAAATCCATTGGGTTCCACATAAGTCTTGGCGCAATTACCTTGAAGCCTTTGGTTTATCCAAAGGACTATACTCAGGCATGATGCACCTAGAGAATGTGCACCTGTCACAATTGGGATTTTTTTAAAGATTCTATTGGATTTCCATGAGTTGTATCAGGTAGTAAAATCCACCTTGTGAAAATTTGGGAGGGTTTAGAAGTGTCTGGGGCTTAAACTTTGAATTCTAGCCCAACTAGTCAGTCTTTTTTGTATCTAGCCCATTCTCTATGTATTTGAGTTTTCAAGAGTTTGAGTTAGTGTGCCTAAAGTTGGTTTGGGTACATTATAGTGGTATCAAATTTCTCAAAATTCATTTCAAAAACTAGTAAAATATGTGAATGGGTGTGTTCATCCTCCTTTTATTAACCTTTGTCAGCTTTTATGCCTTCCTTCTAGAGCTTTCTGTCTAGGACATTTGAAATAGTGATGAGTGAAAGATTCTTTGGCAAGTTGATTTTGCATTTTGGACCCACTTGCCTCATCAATTTCGCCCTCACTAGCTGAATTTGGCTTGTGTAGATTTTAATGATGCCTTTCTTGCTTTCTTGACTGTTCCTAATCCTTCTTGGTGGCACAAATCAAGAAACTTCTTTCTTTTTAGTGCTTTCTTGCTTTTGAGATGCCTTTATTCTTTTAGGCTACTTTCCTGCTTTAGTATGCTTTTCCTTAATTTTCTAGCACCTTCCATCTTTTCAATATTTTTTCCTCCTTTACACCCTCATGGGCCCTCCTATGCTTTTATAACTCATCAAGCAATTACTAAATAATAATTAAATATTTACAATTTATGAAATACACCGCCTCACTTAATTTAATTCAATTAAATAACCATGGACCAATATTAATCCTAAATAATTTTATTTTATTTTTCAGTAGTACCCATAGTGATCTAATGGACTGGTGGTTGCTCCCTGGTGATACCAAAAATGGGGACATTACATTGTTGGAATTCTATAGAACATAATTTTGTCAAGGCAAATTTAAATACAGTTTCAATTTGTCAAGAAAGTTTGTTGGAAGTCTATAGACTGGAATTTTGTTCTCCAGGTCAACAGCATATTGAAATTTCCCATGAATTCCAATTCTTCTCTTTTTAAGTGCCATGTCATCCATGATATAGAAATTTTAGAGCTTCTATATATATTGATCATGGTTATCCTTTCCTCAAAACATATTGTCATTAATTTATAGGCTTCCATAACTTTTGATAAGTTGTTTGTGATTGATTCTAGACCACATTCATATGAAATCCATTGGCAATATAATATATGTGGTATGTCTCCTGTGACACTTCCCTTTGGATTTTTTTTCCTACTCCATCAAAGAATCCATAGGCATTTTTTTATAATTTATCTATACTTAGTCCCCCCACTAATAATTTTTTTCACTTCAAATCTTCCACAGTTTTCATATGTAACTTGAATTTTATAGAAATTCATAACATGTGTTACAATAATATCTTGAAATAGGGTAGCATTCCTTGAAATAAAAATGTTACATAGAACACAATAAGGTAATGAGTGATGATCGTTTCTGGTGTCATTATCTGTTACCCATGATTCTAAGGCCTCAATTGTTTATCTTTCCCATCTTCCTTTCTATCCAGTAGCTTTCCTAACAAATGACCAAACTTCCTTGCAAGTGTGACATGACATATATAGATGATGAATGTTCTATAGCTTATCCTTTGTATATTATCCTAAGTGAGTACTTTATTGAAAAGTATGACCCATGGATTTTTTTTTTCTTTTAGTGTTGCTTGGACACTAGTAAAAATTGTCAAATAAATGACTACTTAACTGAAAATGTTAGTCACGACAATTTTTTAAGATGAATATGACTAAATTTGAGCAACACAACTAAAAATGACTAAATTAAAAAACTAACTTAGTCATCAGATAAAAAATACAACAAAATAATAAGTGGTACAATTAAAATGACTGAAATTTACTAAATCATTGAATTAGTCCAAACATAATTAATATTCTCTATAGAGATGATATAACTTGACGACCTGTGAGCATGTTTGAAATAGATCACTACAGAGCTTATACGCATATATTATACATATAGCTATCTACTTAAAAGACAAAAATTGATCAATCCTTGACGTATGTGGTCTAATGAAAATGAAAATTTCCAATTTTGATAATGAAATTTTACAATTTAGTAAATTTTAACACTGCAAATGGATTCAAAGTATCCTATTAGGGAGTCTATGGGGGAATTTGAATCCATCCGTAGTGTTAAAATTTACTAAATTGTAAAGTTTCATTGTCAAATTTTCAATTTTGATAATGAAATTTTATAATGGGGTCTTTGAATCCATCTGTAGAGTTAAAATTGACTAAATTGTAAAAGAAATAGGGGGTCTCTAAATTGATCCACAATGTTATAATTTACAGAAAATTGCAATTTTCCATTGTCGATTCCATCAAATAACTTAGAGGAAAGGGAATAATGCTCCATGATTATAATCAGTCTGATTCATTGGTCATGACTAGTTATATTAAAACAAACCAATTATGTGCCCCCACCCTCAATAATATAATATGCACACTCTATAATATAATATAATATAATATTGACATGATATGATAATATGATGTATATATAATATATTACCAAATATATAAATATGATAATATCAACAAATTTTAAAAAGTCAAATGCATGGAGCGAAATAAAAAATGGGGAAAATAGAAATTGTCAAAAGTAGAAATTGGGGTAAGATTCTTATATTCCCAAATAATAAAATCTCGAATGGCCATGGATGGTATTCAATATACGATTGACTCTACAATGGATTCCCACAGTGTCTTGGTTAAAGGTAAGCATATGAATTCAATTTTTCGACATAGGATTTCTCTATTGTGGGTAATCTAGGGTTTCTTATTGTTCCAATGAATAAATTGTTTGTGTTAATGGAAAATTTTAGATGGTTTTTGAAATTGCAATAGAATCCATGTGCATTTTGCATAGAATGGATTGTAGGTTCACATTCTTTCTCTCTCCTCCATCTAATTCAATTCTCTGATGAGTACATCTCACTCTGAGACAACATCTCTCGCAATTATAAAACCCTTACAATTATAAAACCCTAAACTCTAAATCAATAACATGGATTATCATGGAACATTACACCACACTTAGTCAATAGATTTATAGTTATTTTAGAAGATCCACACATTTAGGAAGTAGCTTTGCATAGTATGAATTAAAAGAATTGTGTGTAAAATAGGTGGTTTACTCTAGTAAAGATCAAATTGCCATAATTTATCATGCAGTGGAAAATTGTTCAATTCTCATTTTGATGAAGTAATTTACCTAATAGCACATCCATTACTTATTAATCCATGTAGGTTTATATGATATCCATGGTTGGATCACATGTGCTTTGGGGCATGTATTTACAATCTCACTTACTTATTAAAGGAAACCAAATGCTTAATTTGGGTTTTGTGGTTATGGTGAAACTGCAAGTGTTCTACAGTCCATGGAATCAACGCATTATTACCCCAGGAATGATATATCTATTGCATGAAAGTGGGTAAGATATGGAACTATTCCTTCTTTAAAAGTTTGAAGTATTACTCTCCTTTGTCTTAAATTATCAAATTTGGAATTCCATTGTTTCAATAGATATACAGATAAATGGCATAATATGTTGCTTTTGTTTTCATCAATGAAATTGAGATATTGTTTAGAAAAAGTGAGGCAAGGAAATTTTTAAGGATCCATAAATTTCATGAAGTGTAGACACCTTGGTGAATATTAATAATTCTTAAATTTGCAACCATAAAATGTTTGTCAAATGTTTTGTAATAACATTCAAATTGCTAACGACTTTATATAGTTTTTGGACAATTTTGGTGATTTTTAGAGTAAAATAAAATTATCCCATGGAATTTGGGTGAATCATTTTAGAAAAAAATGGAAATTGGCAAATCATTTTTTGGGAAAAAACATCAAAAAATAGCCCATGTGCTAAATTTTGCCCCTAAAATTTTCCTTTATTTGAGGCAATCAACTAGTAGGAGACACATCCAATCTACTATGAGACATTCCTAACAAGAATGTTAATATCCATAGACCCAATTTTTCTGTGGAATAATTAGCAAATTCTTGCAAGTTACAGATATAATTGCGACATTAGTAGAATTCATCCCACATAATCGAAGGATTGTGAACCTTGAAAATTTATAGATCCAAATCCTGGGCGTGCCTAACCAGATGAAAATGGCATTATCATGGGATGCTAGCAGATAGATTTAACTCATAAAAATAGATAAAAATAGATTGGGAATGCCAGTCCTATTAAGTCTACATCTATGACTGATATCATATCTACTTAGTATCTTCTGGAATTTCATTGGTAAGTTGCTTTTTGAATCTCCTCTGTCTCTATTGGAAATATTTTAAAGCATATAGACACTGAGTTTGTCCAAAATCATACCATAACAAATCCTAAAAATACAGGTCAGTATATGATGGTGGTCTCCTCCTACCAACATAATATTTTTGAACTTTATATCTTGATTTATGCAAGATCATCCTTGTGGATTTTTGTTTGACCTGCTCATTTTCCTACAAGCAATTTCATATTCCTCCTAGGAATTCAATTTCTCTATCTCCCTTTATTATTCTTCCTTTGAAAGGCCTTGCATGGACAAGGGAATATTTTGAGGCTCTTTTATGTAGTTTATTGTGTGAAAAAAATAATGGATACATTTCATGGGTGTTATATCCTATCTAGGAAGATAGTTAAGTCTTATTCAAACAAACACAACTCTTCAGCATGAAAAAATGCTTCTCCAGTGTTAAGTTTAAACCAAATAGACAAGCAAGATCACTGAAAGAAACACAATCACAAGATAGACACACAATATACCCTGGGAAACCCTCATGGGGTAGAAAACCGAGCAAAGCTTTCCTCAATAAGATGATCAACCAAAATACAAGATGTGCTCCTTCCTTCTTTGTCTCCTTAGCAGATCTCCTAGACAAGTGCGCACTCTTCCACAAGTGAGTGAATGATCTAATGAGGAGTTCACCTCTCTTATTTATACTGACTCCTAACTGACTAAAAGACCTAATGGGGCCGACCTCTCTTGGAGAAGTCTAATAACCCCAAAAATATGACCACAGGGCCGACCCCCACAAGGTGGGTCTAATAACCCTAGTTAATACAAACTCTCGGAGGAATAAACATCTCCGGATACATAATAGGGTTACCTCGGAGGGATGAAACATCTCCAGAATAATAAAGTACAAATATAATATTCTTTGAAGTTACAATATTCAACACTCCCCCTTAACGAGAAGGATATTATAACAGTATCTGCAGGAGCAAGGAGTCACTATACATGATACATCTATAAATCATCGGAAGCTTTCTTCAATTTGTATTCATCAGTAACTCAAATAGTTACTGGTATGTCAACATCACTATCTTCAGCATCGTCATCACATGATCAGCAGCATCGTCATCACATGATCAGCAACATCGTCATCTCATGATTAGCAGCATCGTCATCACACAATCAGCAGCATCGTCATCACATGATCAGCAGTATCGTCATCACACGATCAGCAACATCGTCATCACATGATCAGCAGCATCGTCATCACACGATCAGCAGCATCGTCATCACATGATCAGCAGTATCGTCATCACACGATCAGCAGTATTGTCATCACACGATCAGCAGTATCGTCATCACACGATCAGCAGCATCGTCATCACACGATCAGCAGTACAAGTATCCTACCGATACAAGTAATCATATCATCAATACAAGTATCCTACCGATACGAGTAACCACATCATCAATACAAGTATCCTATCGATACAAGTAACCACATCATCAATACAAGTATCCTACCGATACAAGTAACCACATCATCAATACAAGTATCCTACCGATACAAGTAACCACATCATCAATACAAGTATCCTACCGATACAAGTAACCACATTATCAATACAAGTATCCTACCGATACAAGTAACCACATCATCAATACAAGTATCCTACCGATACAAGTAACCATATCATTAATAAAATCACTTTCTCGGAGACCATTCATCTACGAATCAATTCAGGGACCGAAGTCCGGGGATGATACAATCCCCATCACGTACATTTTGAACTAGCAGTTCTGGGATGATGCAATCCCCATCACGTACATTTTGAACTGGCAGTTCCGGGATGATGCAATCCCCATCACGTACATTTTGAACTAGCAGTTCCGGGATGATGCAATCCCCATCACATACATTTTGAACTAGCAGTTCCGGGATGATGCAATCCCCATCACGTACATTTTGAACTAGCAGTTCCGGGATGATGCAATCCCCATCACGTACATTTTGAACTAGCAGTTCCGGGATGATGCAATCCCCATCACGTACATTTTGAACTAGCAGTTCCGGGATGATGCAACCCCCATCACGTACATTTTGAACTAGCAGTTCCGGGATGATGCAATCCCCATCACGTACATTTTGAACTAGCAGTTCCGAGATGATGCAATCCCCTCAACTGTCCTCTAAGGACTTCATTCTCAGAGACCTCTCGTCTACGGCTCTCTTTAGGACTAAAAGTCCAGGGATGATCCAATCCCCTCAACTGTCCACTAAGGACTTCATTCTCGGAGACCTCACGTCTACGACTCTCTTTAGGACTGAAAGTCCAGGGATGATCCAATCCCCTCAACTGTCCACTAAGGACTTCATTCTCGGAGACCTCACGTCTACGGCTCTCTTTAGGACTGAAAGTCCAGGGATGATCCAATCCCCTCAACTGTCCACTAAGGACTTCATTCTCGGAGACCTCACGTCTACGGCTCTCTTTAGGACTGAAAGTCCAGGGATGATCCAATCCCCTTCTGTATTCTCATCTATACAGGTACAAATATCCAAGAGCATGTATCACATTTAGCATGTATTCTCACTAATACATCTAATCATCAAAACATGTATACATCACAACTAGCATGTATTCTTACTAATACATCTAGCATCAAAACATTTATTTGTAAAAATAAAAGATATATAAGAGTTCTAAATCTAAATAATTGTAAGTAGCTAAGTGCAACAAAACAAGAAAAAATGCTATCAAATACTATACTACTCCCCCTTTCGAGGAGGGTCCTTCTGGACTATACCAAGCATGTCTCGGAAGTGTTCAAACTTTACTCGAGACAAAGGTTTAGTCAGGATATCGGCAATCTGATCCTCAGTGCTTATGTACTCGAGCTTGATGGCTCCTTTCTGCACCATGTCTCGTATATAGAAGTAACGGATCTCAATGTGTTTTGACTTATCATGGAACACAGGATTTTCAGTCATCTTAATGCAGCTTTGATTATCACACATAATCACAGTGGGATCCATTTCTAAGTCAAAAATTCCAGATAAGAGTTTCTGAAGCCACACTGCTTCACAGCTGGCAGAGCAAGCAGCTATATATTCTGCTTCAGCAGTACTGAGGGCCACACTAGATTGTTTCTTGCTAAACCAGGAGATCATGGCAAATCCAAGGCCATAACATCCGCCTGAAGTACTTTTTCTGTCTGAGACACTACCTGCCCAATCAGAATCTGAGTAACCATGTAACTTGAGTTCATTACCTCCAAGATAGTATAGGCCAGAGTCCACTGTACCTTTTAGGTACCTCATTATATGCTTTGCAGCTATAAGGTGAACCTTTCGAGGTTCTACTAGATACTGACTTAGGGTATTTACAGCAAAGCATATATCTGGCCTAGTATTTGTCAAATACATCAATGATCCAATGATTTGTCTATATAGGGTTATGTCCACTAGTTCTGATGAATCATTAACTAAAAGTTTCAGGTTGGAGTCCATGGGAGTGGCCATGGCTTTACACTCCAACATATCAAATATTTTTAGAATCTCCACAGTATACTTACCTTGATTTAGAAAGATTCCTCTTGGCTCTTGCCACACTTCTAGGCCTAAGAAGTAGTGCATTAATCCGAGATCTTTCATTTCAAATTCTGAAGAAAGCTTCTTCTTGCTTTCAATGATTTGATTTTCATTTCCGGTTAGAAATAGATCATCTACATATAATAGCAATATAACAGGTTCATCATCCATCACTTTAAGATAAAGATTGGGGTCAGCTTTACTTTTGGTAAAGCCCATGCTTGTTAAGAAACTGTCAATCCTTCCGTACCAAGCCCTAGGAGCTTGCTTCAATCCATATAATGCCTTTTTCAGTTTGCATACATGGGTCCTTCCGTCTTTGACCTCAAAACCTTGAGGTTGTTCTATGTATACTTCTTCTTCAATTACACCATTCAGAAAAGCTGTCTTAACATCCATTTGATGCAATTTCCATTTCATCATGGATGCAAGTGCCATGATAGTTCTAATTGAAGTATACCTAGCAACAGGTGCAAATGTTTCTTCATAGTCAATTCCCTCCTTTTGAGAGAATCCTCTGGCTACAAACCTTTCCTTGTATTTTTCAATGCTACCATCTGCAACATGTTTTATTTTGAAAATCCATTTGGAAGAAACCACACTTTTATCTCTTGGTTTGGGGACTATATCCCAAACATCATTTTTCATTATCGACTGATATTCTTCTGTCATTGCTTCCACCCATTCTTTCTTTTGAGCTGCTTCTTCATAGCTAGTAGGCAGTTGATCCACAAGATCACACATCAAGGCCATATAGTTGGACACTAGCTTTGGTTTCTTTCTTTCTCTAATGGAGCCTTCAGGAGCACCATATTTTTCAGCCCCTTGGATAATATCTCTAGCCCATGCTAGCCTTCTTTTCCTTGATAAATCTAAGATAGGAGGTTCTTGTGGTTCCAACATGTCATGATCCTCTGGTGGATTATCTTCAGGAATATGAACAGCCTCTGAGTTTCTAGAAGAAGGATCTTCTCCATAGATTTCTTCAAGTTGGCATTTTCTTGATTTCTTGAGAGCTGTTTCTTCATCAAAAGTTACATCTCTACTGATTTCTATATGATGAAAGCCTGGTATGTAAATTCTGAAAGCTTTGGATGATTCACAGTAGCCAACAAATATTCCTTTCTTACCAGAAGGATCCAACTTGGTTCTCTTTTCCTTTGGAATGTGGATGTACACAGGACACCCAAATATTTTAAGATGGCTTACCTCGGGCTTCTTTCCAGAAAACACTTCTTCTGGAGTTTTGAAATCAAGAGCACTATGAGATAATCTGTTTTGAACATATACTGTTGTTCTGGCTGCTTCAGCCCACAGATACATGGGAAGATCCTGGTCATGTATCATAGTCTTCACAACTTCCATGATGGTTCTATTTTTCCTTTCTGCAACCCCATTTTGTTGGGGATTGTAGGGAGTGGTTAGTTCTCTCTTGATTCCAGCTTCTTTACAGAATTCTTCAAACTCTTTTGAAGTATATTCTCCACCATTGTCTGTTATGAGAATCTTGATTTTCTTTTTTGAGAGATTTTCTATTAGAGCCTTGAACTCTTTGAACTTTCCAAAAACTTCATTCTTACCCTTTAGAAAGTAGATCCAAGTTTTCCTTGAATGATCATCAATGAATGAAAGATAGTATTCAAATCCACTTAGAGAGGTGGTGGGCATTGGGCCACATACATCTGAGTGTATTAACTCCAAGATACCCTTAGTCTTTGTTTCACTCTTTGGAAAGGGGTTCTTGACATTCTTGCCTTTCTTACATCCTTTACATGAGCCATCATGATAAACCTTTAAATCTGGTAGTCCTATGAACACCTTGCTTACATAAGGTAAGGCTTTGTAGTTAATGTGAGCTAGTCTTCTATGCCATAGCTCACTGGGGCTAGAGGTTTCATGAACAAGAGCAGCTTCCGGATGACCTTTGAGTTTATATAAACCTCCTTCCTCTTCACCAATAACAATTGCATCCTTAATGGATTTGCCTTTGGACCACATTAACACTTGTCCATCAATGAATGCAACTCTGTAGCCTTTCTTGTCTAAAGCTGAGATTGAAAGCAAATTCTTCTTCAATCCTGGAACATATAAAACTTCCTTCATCTTCATGGGAGTTTCAGAATCGAGTTTGTAGTTTTCTTCACCAATTCCCTTAATGGGATATTGATAGTCATCTCCTAGAGATACCTTTTGGGAAGAAGTCTTTTCTTCAAGATTTGAGAGAGTCCTTTTCTGTCCTGTCATGTGCTTTGAAGCACCACTGTCAATAAGCCATGTACCTTCTCCAGGGGTTATGGATCCAGACAGTGCGGAGAAGAGAACATATTCTTCTGCATCTTCTTCTGTATTTCTTCTTGGCCTTCTCTTGAAGAAGGTCCTTTCTTCTTCTTCCTCTTCATCTCTAGGCCTTTTATTGTGAGACCTTTCTTCCTCTACTTCTTCTTCTTCACTATCATCTTCTGCAAGATGTGCTTGGTGTCTTTTGTAGTAAGTACCCTTTTTCTTCTGTAGAGGGCAATCTTTAGCAATGTGTCCTAATTTGTGGCAAGAATAGCACTGGAAAGAAGAGTAATCCCTTCTTTGAGTAGATCCTCTTTTCTTATGAAATCTGTGAGGAGGATGAGACTCCTTGTGACTACCCTTCTTGGAGTAGGATTGACTCCTTCTTCTTTTGGTGTGGGTAGCCAAGGCTTGGTCATCTTCTTTGAGCAAGGCTTCTCTATTTGCAACCCTAGCCTCCTCTTGTACACAATCCTCCCAAACTACATCAAACTTCATACTTTCTTTTCTGGCACACATAGTTTGAATGAATGACTCCCAAGGTCTAGTGAGACCATTTGGAGCTGTCATCACAAGTTCATCTTCATCAAGAGTATCACCAATGGCATCTAGTTGCTCTTTGATTAGAGAGACTCTTGAGAAGTAGTCTTGAATGGATTCTCCTTTTTGCATCTTGGTACTCTTCAACTGAGTCCTTAGATTCATCTTCCTATTGATGTTCTTTCCTTCATACATTCTTCCTAGGGCATCATACATTTCCTTTGGAGTCTTCTTGGAAGCCACTTGGGGAATCAAGTGGTCTTTAATAGAATCAGCTATGATTCTCTTTGCCCTAATCAAATCCTTCTTGTGTTTCTCTTTGGCTTCATCTTCTTCTGGTTCTGCAACTTCCTCCTTGATATAATGAGCAAGATCATTCTCCTCAAGAATGAGACCAATTCTGTATTTCCATGCCCGGAAATTCTCTATGCCTTCTAGCTTGTCTTCAAGCTTAGTGTTTGGAGCCATCTTCTCTTGGGGGAGTCCAAGAGACAGAGTAGACTTACCTGGGAAGTTACTTTTCACTTTTCCGGAATCTGGAACAGAATTTTATCGCACTTTTGGTAGAATTAGGGTTTGACTTTCCCGGAGTTCTACCCAACCAAAAATTTCGATCTATAGCTCAAAAGAATGCTCTTGAGAAGGGCTATCCAGCCATGTAATCAGAATTCAAAAATTACAACTTTTTTCTGAAACCAAAATCTGACGTATCGCACTTTTGGTAGAATTAGGGTTTGGATTCCCCGGAGTTCTACCCAACCAAAAAGTTCGATCTATAGCTCAAAAGAAAGGTATTGAAAAGAGATATCCAGCCATGCAACCAAAAATTAATAATACCAACTTTGGGCTGAAATCCTAACTTCACCAAAGAGAGAGAAAGAGGTATTCTTACCTTGTGAAAGATGTCCTATTCAGTCTAGCTCTGATACCATGTTAATTTTAAACCAAATAGACAAGCAAGATCACTGAAAGAAACACAATCACAAGATAGATACACAATATACCCTGGGAAACCCTCATGGGGTAGAAAACCCAGCAAAGCTTTCCTCAATAAGATGATCAACCAAAATACAAGATGTGCTCCTTCCTTCTTTGTCTCCTTAGCAGATCTCCCAGACAAGTGCGCACTCTTCCACAAGTGAGTGAATGATCTAATGAGGAGTTCACCTCTCTTATTTATACTGACTCCTAACTGACTAAAAGACCTAATGGGGCCGACCTCTCTTGGAGAAGTCTAATAACCCCAAAAATATGACCACAGGGCCGACCCCCACAAGGTGGGTCTAATAACCCTAGTTAATACAAACTCTCGGAGGAATAAACATCTCTGGATACATAATAGGGTTACCTCGGAGGGATGAAACATCTCCGGAATAATAAAGTACAAATATAATATTCTTTGAAGTTACAATATTCAACATCTAGATAGTCAGGTGTGTCACTTCTTACCCCTAATATTGCCTTTCGGAGAAAAGGATGTTTGTATCCTTTTGTTAACATGAGGATAGTGTTGTCTCCTCCCAAAATTAAATACAACTCTTTATCTGAGGAATTGATACCTAACATGTTGGAATATTTTCCCCATCATTTTTCATTTTTGCATGCATGAATGCATTTTGCATGCATCCGGTCATCTACATGCATCCAGTCATCATCATAGTGAACCTCCCAGCTCCTAAAGCTTGATTCTAGCTCTCTGTAGCTTGTTTACAACCCCCAGGGGGTCTCCTACCTACCAAAGGTGCCCTTATCCATGCCAAGTGCACCCTTCTCACCTACCATAGCCAGTTAGGCTCTTTTCTCACCTACTAGTCAGTTATCACTCAGTTCTTCCTTGATTTAAGGCTAGTTTGACTCCCCCACTGACTGTTTCACTCCGATAGACCTCCAGTGAGACTAGCTTTTCCATTTTGACTCCATTTAGCTCCTCATGCACCCTCCATGAAGCCTCCTTCATTTAGTTCATGCCTACCTCAGTCAGTTAGACTCCTCATGTGCCCTCCACTAAGCCTCCTTCATTCAGTTGGTGCCTACTTCACTGAGTTAGACTCAGTTGACTAACTGTTACCACTGATGACTGATACATTGATTGGATGATGACTCCACTATCATCCAAGCCACACTCTGAGTTAGGAATTCGAATGCCCTACTTGGCCTATTCGAATCCTATATTATGCTCCTTATTATTCTATTGTACTCATTCACTTACATTCTTATTCATTGTATAATACTGAGATATTGTTCTATTCTACTGTGTTTATGAGTGATTATTGAGTGTCTCCTTCTCTTCTTCTTTGCAACATATTTGTGAGTTTGATTGTGATTTGTTACAGCTGCCAGATTCTTGCATATTCCTACATTGTATTAGAGCGAGAAGGAGCTATTCGAATTGCAGCAGTTGCAACAGCAACGGTTGCAACATTTCTTTGAGCAACTATCTTTCACTTGTGCACCAAAAGCATATGAGTTTCCACAACAAATCCTGGTGCTATTACTTGATTTCATTGGAGAAATCCAGTGAGTTCTAGTCAGGTGTGAAGGACTTAGTCCATGTGCCAAGTGTCCTTAAGGTAGTGCTCAGTCGAAGTGTAGCATTCTCCATCAGCACATCTTTTATTGTCTTGCAGGTTTATTCACCCATTCAGAATCTTCTTCAACTATTCGACTTTCTCTGTTCAGATGGATCTAAATATTACATCTTCCAGCTATGTTGAGTGGAAAGCCAAGATGGCTCTCTTCATGAGATCCAAGAGCTTCACCCGAATACTCAACGAAACGATGGTAGAACCTCTCAGTGCAGTTGAAAAGTCCAAGTACTTGGATCGGCTTGATGAAGCAATTGGTTTCCTCTTTCTCTCAATTTTTGATGAACTACACTTTCATGTCATCGATCTTACATCTTCGAAAGAGGTGTGGGACAAGCTCAAATCTCTCTTTGGGCCAAAAGATGATATGGTAGCACACAAATTGGAGAATGAGCTCATATGTTTGAGTCCTAGCAGCTTCAAATCTATCAATGCATTTCTCACCAAGTTCAAAAGCTTGATATCACAGTTGAAAAGATATGAGATAGTGAAGGAAGATAAGCAGCTTATACTTACCATTCCCTCAAAGTTGCAGGAAAATTTCTCAGTTTTTGTCTCTACTTTCTAGTCAGCTAGGCTATCCATTCCAAAATGGATGTTTCCCTCATTTGATGATTTCACACAATCTCTTACTCAGGAGGAAGAGAAGTTTATTTTGATGGGACTGATCAAACCCAAATTGGATTTAGCCCTTACAGTTGCAGAGAGAGCGAATGATATAGGAAAGCAAAAGAATTATGGCAATAAATCTAATGGTCTAGATCGGTCAAATAGGGTTTCAAACCCTAGGAAGACCAAGCATTCTCACAAGAGAAAACAAAATTGCAACTATTGTCTTAAAGGCATTCATCCTGAGAGTGCTTGTATGAATAAGGCCATAGATTTGATGGCTCAATTACTCGAGAAGAACAATCTTCCTATTCCTGCATGTACAAGGAAGAAAGATCCTGATCCTAACTCTTCTAGATCTGAAGGTAAAGAAAAATGTCATGCTCTCATGGCAAATGCATCATCATATTCCTCCTTCATTATAGATTCAGGAGCCACAAGACACATGCCTTCCTCCAAATGTCTCTTCTCCAAATTTGAGAGCTCAAAAGGCCCTTCCATTAGATTTTGCAATGATTTAGAAATTCCTTCTCAAGGTATCGGAAGAATTGATCTTGACTCTGGATATTTTTCTAATGTTCTTTATGTTCCTTCTCTTACAGCAAATTTACTCTCTGTATATCAAATGACTCATGTTGGAAATCCCAAGAGAGTAATATTCTCTCCAAATGAAGTCAAAGTACAGGACATGGTCTTAGGGGAAGTCATTTCGAAAGGTATTGCAAATCATGAGTCCAAGCTTTATGAATTCTCACACTTCTTACCTCTCACAGAGGAATCTACTCTTCACTGTTACACTCATGAAGATAGCAAGATGAGCAAGATTGCTCATGGTACATGAAAATTTTCTTGAAAAGAAAAAAAAAATCCAAGAAGGCTGAGAAAAAGAGGACTCCTAAAAGGGTACAAATGCAAGATCCAAATCCACAAGAACCTGAAGATCTAGCACCTATTGATTCAAAACCCATGGAAAAAGGGGCTATCAGCACTACATTCACTAGTGATCTTCCATTTTTGTCTGTTTCTAATTCTTTTGAAAACGATCTCACCAGTAACAGCTCAAGGGAGATATCAGAGATCTACATGCTTCTTCAAAAGCAGGTTCATGATGGTTACATGTCTGATTATGTTTACACTTCTTCAGACTCAGAGGTTGGGGACAATGATGAGTCAATTTCATCTGCTTCTTCACATGAGCCCTTGGATTTAGAGGTTGAGAATGGTGATGAGTTTCGAGAGAACAAATCTCCATCATATGGCAGTTCATATTTGGAGTATGATACATCAGCTTCACATCTTTCTCTTCATGAAAATTCAAGCTCAAAGTTTGTGTGTGATGTTGAGTTAGTTTTGCTTGCTCCTCCTCATGAGGTTTCAGATTTAGAGCTTGAAAGTGTTAGTGATTTTCAAGAGAGTGAATCCTCAACATATAGTAGATCAGATTCGGAAGAAGATAGTGATGAAGAGAAAGTGTTGGATCCAGACCCACAAGAACCTGAAGATCTAACAAATGCTAAAGATGAAGAAATGGAAGCTTTAATTCCTTACGATGTCTCAACTGACTTTCCTCCTCTTCCAAGAAGGGAAGCCACTACTTTCACATCTTCTGGTGATCCAGTTGATCGATGGAGAACCAGTTCATATTTCCATGATGAAGGGACTCATTCTTCTCACATTTTTGGTTCATCTTGGATCGATCAACCCTTCCTATAGAAGGTCACTTGCCTCTTTCAAGGGTAAGTCATGATATGCTACTTTAGCACCTTCAGTCTATTTTGAGGGAGGGATTTCTTCCCACTGGGTTTTCCCTCTTTCCTCACTTATTTTATTTTAGATTGATTATATGGGGTGACCTGTGGTCTTAGTTACCAAGTCCCTACTCTTCAGTTATTTTCTCATAGTATAGCTTGTGGGGGGGTGTTGGAATATTCTCCCCATCATTTTTCAATTTTGCATGCATGCATCCAGTCTTCATCATAGTGAACCTCCCAACTCCTAGAGCTTGATTCTAGCTCTCCGCAACCTATCTACATCCCCCAGGGGGACTCCTACCTACCAAAGGAGCCCTTATTCATGCCAAGTGTGTCCTTCTCACTTGGCACAGCCAGTTCGGCACCTTTCTCACCTACCAGTCAATTATCACTCAGTTCTTCCTTGATTTAAGCCTAGATTGACTCCCCCACTGATTGTTTCACTCCGATAGACCTCCAGTGAGACTAGTCTGTCCATTCTGACTCCAGTTAGCTCCTCATGCACCCTCCATCAAGCCTCCTCCATTTAGTGTTATAGCTTGAAATGACAGCTCTCCGTCCGTGATGACACTTGCTTTTCTTGGTCGCATGACGACACTTCTTGAGATCAAGTTCAGTCACACAACAGGACATTTGCGGATGGAGGAGTCATTTGGGACACTAAAAATGGTTGAAATTACCTCATTCTTGACCCATTTGATGTATATGACCCTTAGGAACACTTTTCCAGACCAAACCATCTCCTGAAAATGAGCAGAAAAGCCTCTTTTTGGCCATTTTTTAACATGAGCGCGACTCCACTTTTGAAATAGCAGCGTGTATATCCTACTGAGTGCGACTCCACTGTTGAAATAGTAGCATGTGTACGCGACTTTGTCTACTATAGAGTAGCGTACACCCCTGTTTTGGTCAAAATCTCGAAATTCGAGTAAGTTAAGTTGGTTGGGAAACCTCTTGAGCGGTTGTAACTTCTTTTCCTCTTCCTCACTGACTATATAAGGAGGGTAGAAGGGTCATGTGAGGGGACTAAGCCCAATTACAAAGTTATGCTGGAGGAATGGAGACTCTCATCTCCCTCTCTTGTGCTTCAGTTTTGGTAAACCCTATTACAATTGCTTAGAGGCTGGCATCCTTGGAGAATAGAAGCAGGAGACCTTGAATCTAGGTTTCGTGAAGTGCCAAGCTTGAAGGAAGGTATAACTTTATGTACTTGCTTTCATTCATTAATAAAGATCAGACGTTCTTCTCTTTCCAAATATGACCTATTAATGTGTCTTAGATTTGATTACTGTTTGTTTATAATTTGATGTCTTCTTCCATTATAGATATCAGTCTTATATATGTAGTCAAATGCGTTTGAGAAAGGTATCAAGTTATTTTGCAGGTCTGGGCATTGCGACGTTGGATACGCATTGAAGAGCGAGGGAGGCAAAGCTAGGATCAACATTCTGAATGAGGTGCCTACATCTCTAAACCCTAATCTCTTCATTTATTTGTTGTACTTGCAGAATGCTTGTAAGTCTATCTTTATCACCGTAAGTTGGTAGTTTCTCCCCTGAACTATAGGTGCATTTTCCCCACAACATTTAGTTCATTCCTACCTCACTTAGTTAGACTCCTCATACGCCCTTCACTGAGCCTCCTTCATTCAGTTGGTGCCTACTTCACTCAGTTAGACTCAATTGACTAATTGTTACCACTGATGACTGATACATTGACTGGATGATGAATCCACTATCATCCAAGCCACACTCTGAGTTAGGAATTTGAATGCCCTACTTGGCCTATTCGAATCCTATATTATGCTCCTTACTGTTCTATTGTACTCATTCACTTACATTCTTATTCATTGTATAATACTGAGATATTGTTCTATTCTACTGTGTTTATGAGTGATCATTGAGTGTCTCCTTCTCTTCTTATTTGCAACATATTTGTGAGTTTGATTGTGAGTTGTTACAGCTGCCAGATTCTTGCATATTCCTACATAACACACCAAAAAAATGCCTTCCTATAAGATTCATTTTTCCCTCCAGCTCAAATCAAAGTCTTATGGCTCAATAATTCTAAGACATATGTCTTCCTTCTCCAAAACATCTAGGTGTTGTGAATCAAAATGATGACAGTGAGTAATTTTGAGATAATTATGGTATGTATAGTCTTTCCCGAGGCCATGCATGCTATGCATGATTTTTCCACCAAGGTCACATAAGAACCTCTCTTATTGAGGAAGCAAGTAGTGCACAACTTACATTTCTTCTTATTTACAAGAATGGCTTCCAAGCAGAAGCTAAAATAGTGCACTACTCCTTCCATGTTAGAAAAACCTATCTAAATTATTGTAGTGACCACAACCTTCCTTGTATCTCTAGGGAAGAGACCTAACATCATCCACACCATCATTGTTGAATGCAGAATGTATGAATCATGCCTCTTTGTGCCTCCAATCCCACTATAGACAATGTCCCTTCATTCATAAACTTCATAATCATGGAAAGCCCATATGTTCACCATGCTCCTTGCACTGATTCTTTCAAGCATCAAACTGTCAATGTTTGTTTGTTAGAGAGAATATTCTATTATTAGAATTAATAGAATATTTACATCACTTAAAACAATATTTATGCTCATTGAGATATTAGATTATAACCCTTACATCATTAAACATATAGTAAAAAGAGCAACGAAATAAATGTGTAATGAAAATGCATTCTTTCTTTATTGATGAGAATTCCCACAATGGAGGGATGATATTGTTTATCTTCTTACTCACTACGAAGATTCCAATTCAAGGATGCAGTTGTTTATCTTCACTTAACTAAGACTGGAGATATCATTTCCCTTAAATAGTCTCACTCACAATAGAGACTCCAATTCAAACTTGAGCTATATTTCATGAGACAAACATGTCACTTATAGAAGAAAATGTTGAAAAAGTATTGAGCTTGTCCATTTTGTGTTTTCTCACTAAGTTATGGATTAGGATATCCATTCTACTAATGATAGTCCAATGGAAGTAAATTTATATGCCAGAATCTAAGACAATTTTGCAATTTCCTCTTTCAACGTTAAATTCCCTATTACAATATCCATTAGTTTTATTCCACAATCCATCAGAACTATGTAGAGTTTAACTAGTTTATACTTGGATTGAAATAGATTCTCCACCTGCATTATTCAATCATCATAAATTTGAGTCGGTTGTACATACTACGCTAATCAACAACCAAGTTTTTGATGCTATTCCTATGATAATTTGCAAGATATCTAGCAACTATAGCAACTCAAGATTATTTGCAAAGAAGAAGAGAAGGAGACACTCAATAATCACTCATTAACACAGAACAATAGACAAGATATCAGTATCATACAATGAATAAGAATGTAGTGAATGTAATACAATGGACTGCAAAGCAACATGATATAGGATTCGAATTAGCCAAGTAGGGCATTCGAATATCTGATCTCATAGTCTAGCATGAATAACTACGGAGACATCAACTAGTCAGTAGTATTAGTCAAGAGTGGTAAGAGTCAGTCAAGTGTGTCTAACTGAGTTTAACAAAACTAACTATCCATAAATCAAGGAATGGAGACTCTAAGTGGAGTGCATGAGGCTGTCTAACTCAAATTCTAGCTTGGATAACAATGAATACATCATCCAGTCAATAGTATTAGTCATAAATGGTAATAGTCAGTCAAGTGTGTCTAACTGAGTCTAACAAAACCATCTAGGCATAAATCAAGGAATGGAGACTCCAAGTAGGGCGCATGAGGCTGTCAAATAGTCAAGTGGGACTCCAGAACTAGATAACTAGAAGCTACAAGCAGTCAGCATGAGCAATCAATGGAAGAACTACTCAATCAATGCACTAACTGAATGATAACTCCCGGTAGGTGAGATAAGGCGCCCCAACTGAGTGATAACTGGTTGTAGGTGAGTAAGTGCACTCTAACTGACTGTGGTAGGTGAGAAGGGTGCACTAGTTGAGTAGATAAGTCAAGGAGGGCACATTAGGTAGGTAGGAGTCCAATTGAGGGCTAATGACAGGCTCTAGAGAGCTAGAAGCAAGCTCGAGGTGCTAGGGAGACAACCATGATGATGACTGGATGCATGCAGTGGCATGCAAATACATGCAACATGCAGCTTTGCATGCAAGAAAATAAGAGCTATAAGCAAGATCTAGGTGCTGGGGAGACCACCATGATGATGAGTGGATGCATGCACATGCATGCAACATGCAGATTTGCATGCAAGCATGCAAAATACAAAAATGATGGTGTGAATATTCCAACACCCCCCCGCAAGATATACTATGAGGTAATAAATGAAATATGAAAAATAGGGCCCTGGTGACTAAGACCAAAGGTCACCTCGTACAATCAATCTAAATAAACTAAGTGAGGAAAGAGGGAAAACCTAGTGGGAAGAAAGCCATCCCTCAAAATAGATTGAAGGATGCTAAAGTAGCATATCATCTCTCACCCTTGAAGGTAAGTGTCCTTCTTTTCCGAAGAAGGATCGATCGATCTGAAATGGATCAGCAATATGAGAAGGATGAAACCTTCCATTCTAAAAATATGATCTGGCTCTTCTATGATCATGTAAATCACCAACCAAATCACTGGTAGATCGGAGTTTAGTGGCTTCCCATCAAGGAATAGGAGGAATATCAGGTGAGAGATCTTCAGGTTCTTATGGATATGTATCTCCCATTCGCTCATCCTCATCATCAGTTGCTAGACCTTCAGGTTCTTGTGGATCTAGGTCTATCATTCTCCCATCTTCATCTTCAAATTCTGAATCTGAAATATCATGTGAAGATGCATCTATAGCTGGTTCATCATCATATAGAAACTCTAAATCTGAAAACTCATGTGATGATGCTTCACTCTCTTGATCATCAATCAAAGGAGGAGGTATATTCCTTTTGGGAAGAAGTGGATCATGTTGCAAAAACATAATATGAAGATCATCATGAAGCATGTGATTCGAACCAACTGAAGTAGAATGAAAACCATGAATGTGTAGATAGTTCCTTGATATCTCCTTCGAATCAACATAGATGAGATCATAACCAAAGAAACTATGACATGATGATAGTAGATCTTCAACAAGATCACTGGTGAATGCAACATTGGTGGTGGCCCATGAACCAATAGGTTCTAGATCTTCAGGTTCTTGTGGATCTGGATCTGGCATTCTCCAAAAACATGTGCTTGAGTTCTCCAACAATGGATGCAAGCAAATCAGATCCAATACTTGGAAGATAGTTTCTCATGATCTCCTTTGAACCAACATGGGTGAAATCAAAGCCAAAATCACAGAAAGGTGCATGAGTCATGAAGCCAAGCAAATTATAGAGTCTTACATCATCAGTGAAACTCTGAAAACATGTGTCAATGACCAAATAGGAATCCAAGGAAAGCATATGATGAGGAAGAGTGAATGCATTAACTTCCAAATCTAATTTTACCTTCAATGTACTTAGTAGGTCATCATCTTGCACATCAACAGGTGCATCAACTCCATGAAAGTGTATGTAGTTCTTTGATATCTCCTTTGAACTATCAGGGGTGAGATAAGAACCAAATGGACCATATAATGGTGATGGATTGAACTTCAAATCAGATCTAAGATTTTGGGGATGGTTTTTCATGATATTCTTTGAACCAATAGTGGTGAGATCAAAACCAAAATCATAAGGATATGTATGAGACTTGAATCCAAGTGAATGGTAGAGTCTTCTATCTTCGGTTAAGTTCTGAAGGCATGTTCCAATGACCAAGTAGGAGTCCATAGAAAGATTTTGATCAAGGAGGCCGAATGCATTTCCTCCCAAATATTCTAAGATGCTCAATAGGTCATTATTTTGCACATCACCAAGCTGACAGGAAGTAGAGATTTTAAAGATCTCTTCAACTTCTAGAGTAGTAGCCAATATCTTTTGCTCAGAAATCAGATAGGAAGATGGAACAAATGAAACCATATCTTGTACTTCGTCTTCTTTCACTATCTCATATCTTTTCAACGGTGATATCAAGCTTCGGAACTTGTGGAAGGCATTGATATTCTTGAAGTTGTGTGAACTCAATGTCTCCAATTTGTGACCTTTCATATCATCTTTCGGTCCAAAAAGAGATTCGAGCTTGTCCCAAACCTCTTTAGGAGATGTAAGATCGATGACATGGAAGTGTAGATCTTCATAAATTGAGAGAAGTAGGAGGCCAATAGCTTTGTCAAGCCTATCCAAGTACTTGGACTTTTCAACTACACTGAGAGGTTCTACCATCATTCCATTGAGTATTCAGGTGAAGCCCTTGGATCTCATGAAGAGAGCCATCTTGGCTTTCCACTCAACATAGTTGGAATATGTGAGCTTTAGATCCATCTAAAATAGAGAAACTCAGATAGTTGAAGAAGGTTCCGAACGGGTGAATAAACCTACAAAACAAGAAGAGTTGTGTCGATGGAGAATGATACACTTCGATTGAACACTACCTTAAGAACACTTGTCACATAGACTAAGTCCTTCACACCTGGCTAGACCTCACTGGATTTCTCCAATGAATTCAAGTAATAGCACTAGGATTTTCTATGGAAACTTAGAGGATTCTGGTGCACAAGTTAAAGATATATGCTCAAAGAAATGTTGCAACTGCTGCAATGGATGCAATTCGAATAGCTGCTTCCCGCTCCGATACCATGTGATAATTTTCAAGAAATCTAGCAATTGTAGCAACTCACAATCAAACTCCCAAAATTATTTGCAAAGAAGAAGACAAGGAGACACTCAATAATCACTCATAAACACATAACAATAGACAAGATATCAATATCATACAATGAATAAGAATGTAGTGAATGTAATACAATGGACTACAAAGCAGCATGATATAGGATTCGAATTAGCCAAGTAGGGAATTTGAATATCTGATCTCAGAGTCTAGCATGAATAACTACAGAGACATCAACTAGTCAACAGTATCAGTCATGAGTGGTAAGAGTCAGTCAAGTGTGTCTAATTGAGTCTAACAGAACTAAATATCCATAAATCAAGGAATGGAGACTCTAAGTGGAGTGCATGAGGCTGTCTAACTCAAAGTATGGCTTGGATACCAATGAAGACATCATCTTGTCAATAGTATCAGGCATAAATGGTAATAGTCAATCAAGTGTGTC
The DNA here is from genome assembly GCA_027924585.1 of Larix kaempferi. Classification (NCBI taxonomy): domain Eukaryota; kingdom Viridiplantae; phylum Streptophyta; class Pinopsida; order Pinales; family Pinaceae; genus Larix; species Larix kaempferi. The sequence goes on from BSBM01000541.1 coordinate 16,986,360, forward strand.
TAACTCAGTCTAACAGAACCATCTAGGCATAAATCAAGGAATGGAGACTCTAAGTAGGGCGCATGAGGCTATCAAATAGTCAAGTGGAACTCCAAAACTAGCTAACTAGAAGCTACAAGTAGTCAACATGAGCAATCAGTGGAAGAACTACTCAATCAATGCACTAACTGAATGATAACTCCTGGTAGGTGAGATAAGGCACCCCAACTGAGTGATAACTGGTGGTAGGTGAGTAAGTGCACTCTAACTGACTGTGGTAGGTGAGAAGGGTGCACTATATAAGAAGATAAGTCAAGGAGGGCGCATTAGGTAGGTAGGAGGCCAATTGAGGGCTAAAGACAAGCTCTGGAGAGATCGAATCAAGCTCTAGGTGCTAAGGAGACAACCATGATGATGACTAGATGCATGCAGTGGCATGCAAATGCATGCAGCATGCAGGCAAAGAAGAGCTAGAAGCAAGCTCTAGGTGCTAGGGATTAGACCACCATGATGATGACTGGATGCATGCATAGTTGCATGCAGTATGCATATTTGCATGCAGCATGCATATTTGCATGCAAGCATGCAAAATACAAAAATGATGGTGTGAATATTCCAACAATTCCACACTCCATGGGAGATTTGACAAGCTTAAGCACTCTTGATATTTTAGAAAATTTTCTTACAAGTAACATTCCTTCATCAATTGGAAAAGTATCTAAGCTTTCCAAGTTGTTGGTGAGCAATAATAAGTTTTTTAAACTATTGGATGAAGACCTATCTACAAGCACCTCTAGATCCCTATTTACTTGTAACTAGAAATATATCTATAAACAAGAAGACAAGATACCCTCACTTACAATTAGGAATCAAATGCTAATTGTCAAAGAATATTTGATTACATCATGGTGGTGTTAAATCAAGGTTGTCCATCTCTAAACACGACCCTGAAATAAAAGTATAGTACTTTATCTGTAGTTATCCCAATAGAAATGAAGTGAAATGAATTGGCATAGTTATGCTAAATGATGTCAATTTGTGAATGGCAGTGCAAGGGAAACATGAAGGACAATCTCAGTGGCATTTTGAAATTGTTATTATTCGTTATGTAGAGAGGTATTTCTAGTTGGTAGAAGGTGCCTTATGAGGTGACTAGTGATGATAATGTTGATAGGAAGGGATGTCAAATAGTTATCACATCCTCCTTCTAAGCGTTTTTAAATAAACAAATTATTTGTTCTCATCATTTCAATTTTGACGCATTTGTGCTTAGATGGATGCATGTAAGATGAATTGTGATTGTTCTTGTAGAAAAGTGATTGTGGATGGTGTGTGTTTGTGTGTGGAGATTTGATGCACTAGTGCTGAGATGGATGCCTGCTCGAAAAATCATGATTGTGCTACTAGAATAGAAATTGGAGATGATGTGTTGACGGTTGGAGAGTTAACCCCATCATGCAAAAAATTACATAGTCTCTTACTAAGAAGAACCCTAGTTTCTGGGATCTATGAACAAGATGAGAACCAAGTGATGGACCCATGGGAGAGAGGTTCCCCTAGATGGAATGAATTGTCATGAGTCTAATGAATTCGATTGTTCATCTATTTGAGCCACGATGATCATTTTATGTTGATTTGAAACTTACCTCCTTAATCCTTTCAGGGACACTTGGTGAATCTATGACTAGGGCATAAAAACAAAACCGAGCATAAAAAATAAGTTTTGTAAGTTTTTGCATGTATGTTTGGGCATTTCTAACGTAGGAACATTACCCACGATCCTATCATTGTGGGTTTTCAATAGTTGACCTCATCATAGAAAAAATGCATAGTCTTTTACTGAGTGAAACCCTATTTTTTGATATCTCTGAACACGATGAGCATTGGGTGATGCACCCATAGGAGAGAGGTGCCCCTAGTTGGAATGTGTTGATGCTCAACATCGACATGATTTTGAAATATCATAGCATGACACCAAAGGTAAACCTACTGAATTTTGTTGCAAGATAATTCCATATGTACCATCGTGTCCAAGGAAATGTACTTGTCATGTCATATCTTATTTCACCAATTTTTCTTTTGTATGACCCCTTCAACACACTTGTCAAGTTTCGTCTCATGTGTCGTCTTGTTTCATGTTGAGTCATACTGTAGAGTTTGGTCATTTCTTGTTGTGAGTATCATCATGTCGTGATTTCCATACCATCATGTTCATCTCATGGCACTGATCGTGCTCATATTTTGTTAGGCCAAAACTGAGTTTGTTTGACCCTTGTGACATTTATTAAAAGTTTCGTCAAGTTAGATATTTTGCACTATGTCAATCAAAATTCATGAATTTTATGTACATTGATAAAATTAGCTTGTCATTCCCATGGTCATTATCTCATTGCACCCATCTACAAAATGTTCCAATGTACCTCGCTAGCCTTCTCACTATATAAAAAAGATGATGAACTTCAATTTAAAAACACCAAAATCTCCCCTCCCTATACACTCATTCTTTTACCCATTTTGAAAATTAAAAAGGGCCTTTGATATTCCTTTCTCCTTCCATTTTCATTATTATAAAGATTAAAATCCATTTTTACAAAGTATTCCCTTTATACCTCTTTTCGTAAATTAAGAAAAAGTTAAGAGAGAACCTTGTTGATGTATATGTAACTTCGGAATGTATTTCACATATATGTATATTGTATTCCTATAGAGATGTTATTATTCCTCTATACGGAAGTGGTTGTATTCCTATAGAGATGTTATTATTCCTCTATATGGAAGTGTCATCATTTATATTGTAAGTGTCGTAACTTATACTTGATGGGTTATTAGACCACCTTGTTGGGGTCGGCCCTGTATAAGTCATGTGGGTCAAAGGGTTATTAGACCACCCTATTGGGGGTCGGCCATGTGGGTCAAAGGGTTATTAGACCATCCTAGTGGGGGTCGGCCCAGTCAGCATTATGTTAAGTGGTTAAGTTGAGGCCGACCTAGTTGAGTAAAGGTCAAGTCAAGTTAGTGTATAAATAGAGAGTGTGTCTCTCTCATTATACACATTCTATTCTCTCACTCACACTGTGGAGAGTGGTGCACTTGTGGAGGAGGAGGCTCTGCTGATAGGAGAAGACTATCTCTTGTATTCTGGTTGTATCATTGCTCTATCTATATCTGAGGAAGTTATTGGGGTTTTTCACGTTTATGGTTTTCCCCAAGTAAACTCTGTGTCTCTTGTGTGCTTGCATTATTGTGTCCATGATTGATATGTTGTAGATTTGATGTACATGTTGTTCTCTCAGTTAAGATCCTAGATCAGATTGAAGTAAATTCTTAAAATTAAACATGGGAGGATTTTAGCCATGATGTGCATCAAAATATGAAAGAGTGAGTTGTGGCCCCATAGGTCACCCATAATCAAGTAACAGAGAGTCCCATATATAGGTACATATATTTAGTGTATACAATTTGTAAATATAGATATCATTTACGGATTTATAGTAGCCACACCGTCTATAAAAGGTCTGTGATAATATTCATACGTCTCTCCATTTTCTGCTTTCAAAATTTTTCAATGTCCAAAAGGGATGTTCAGTCCCTGTTTTGAGAGGTTGTCAGCCTTTGTGTTCTACTCCCTGTAGACATGTCGATATGCGAAGAATTCAAATTCCCTCAAGAGTCTCAAGACATCATCCAAAATAATATTTAAAAGAAGAATGTGACATTTTTGTGTTATGTTTACCCAATTGTTCACAATCATGGAGTCACCAAAAATCTGTAGGTGTGAGCCATTTTTTTCAAGGGCAAAGCATAGTAACAGTTTTGGAGCAAAGAGTTCAACAAAGTTGTTCGTGCCATAACCAAGACTCATTTTTATGTGGTAATAATGAGTATTGGATATTTGAAGAACAACCCCCCCACCACATTGTTGATCTTCGGCCACCCCATCAAAATATGCCCACAGTTTGGAAGAGTCGAAACTATCAGAAGATATTTTTCGAATGGAAGGAATATTTTTCCCTTGTGGGAAATAGGAGAGGATATCTATACTGTGGAAGGCCACCAGTTCTGAAACAGAGGGTGTTTCCTGAAATATCGCCTTGTTGTAGGCTAGCCATGTGCCCCAGATGATCAAGAGAGGCAAAGCATGATATGGTTCAGTTGCAGGGATGGCAAGCCAATGCTTCCAAGCTTCCTCAATCGAACAACCGATCCAATCGCATCTAGTTCCCCAGCTAATAACTTGTAGCCCAATTTTAGAGTGTATCCTCCCATAGGAAATGAGGCCTAGGTGAAGGCATCCATAGAGTCAATTATCCTGATATGAGAGGCTCTGAGATTTGTAAGGAAATTATTCCAGGTGCCCCAGAAGGCTTCTGGTATTCCTAGCATTATAGGCCCTTTCCATCCCTGCTGCCAAAGATTAGTGGTCAACGGATCTGCAATATGATTTAGATGATGTATCCCCCGAGAGTGTAGTAATTGAATAAGCGACAGAGGCAACAAGTGTTTGTTCTGGAAACCCAACTAGGGGTCGGTTCCAATATGCACCTAAGCACCGTTTCCCACCTTCCAGGCTAAACCAATCTCAATAATAGGGAAAGAGGATAGTATCGCTTTCCATATAACAAATATTCCAACAGAGGTTCTGGCCAGGCTCTTGACCCAATTAACTATGGATTCAAGAGAAATGTATTTCTAAGTAACCATGACCATCCAAATATTTTCTGAATTAAATCGTCTCCAACCTGCTTTCGCCGCAAGTGACTTTGCAAATAGATGAATTTTTTTAAGTCCCCATCCTCCATAGGATTTTGGTTTTGATAGTTTTTTCCATTTAACCCAAGGGGAAACATGTTTATTTGATTTTCCAGACCACGGAAATCTGAAGCAATTTTTTCGTGTCTTGTCTAGGATACTTTTTGCGATCCAGGCAAGAGACATCCAATAGATAGGGATAGCTTCCAGCACATATTTTTTTAGAACCAATCTTCCCACTCTTGCGAGCCATCAGTGACTCCATGAGAATAGTCGATTCTCAAGTATTGCAATCAGCCACCCCCAGTCTGATTTATTATAATTTTTTGGTTTTAACATGCAACCAAAGTATTTAATCCCTTCATTCAGATCAGTTGTTTCGAAGGGAAAAAGAGTGTTATACCTTTGAGTTTCCCGTTCCTCCAAATTTTGCATGGAGAGAGTGGATTTGTTGACATTTATATCCATTCCAGTAGCCTTCCCAAAAATATCTAGTATGCCTACCAATATTTCTGGATCCCTCTCGAAGCCATTGCAAAAAAGTAGCATTTCATAAACAAACAAAAGGTGTGTGAGATGGAGAAACATTTGTGATGCCAATGCCTTTAAAAGTCCCTCTGTGCTTTGCATCCAGAATAGATCGACAAAGCCCTTATGTCACCAGAAGGAAAAGAAGAAGGGAGAGAGGACATCCTTATCGAAGACCCCTTTCAACATGAAATAAAGAAGAAGTTGAACCATTTATTAGAACGGAAAAGGAGGCTGTGGTGATGCAGCTCATAACCCATTTGATAAATGAGTAATCGAAACCCAGATGCATCATCAACATTCTCAGGTAAAGCTAGCTCACCTTGTCAAACACTATTGAGAGGTCAAGTTTTATGACAACCCTGTTTAATTTTTTTACCTTTGGCGAGTGGAGGCATTCTTATGAAACCCTGATAGCCTCATGTATCTATCTTCCTTCCAAAAAACCGAATTGTTCCTAAGAGATAACTCGTGAGAGTATGTTTTTTAAGCGCCTTGCAATGATTTTTGCCACAACTTTATAAGTAATGTTGCAAAGAGAAATAGGTCTGTAGTCATTAAAAGAGTTGGGTTTACCATATTTTGGAATTAATGCAATAAAGGTTGAATTTAGAGGCATATGAATGAGACCCTTGACCTGAGATTCCTCCACCAGGGATAGAAGATCCTCTCCTATAACCTCAAAGTGTGCCAGGAAGAATTCAATCGTCCATCCATCAAGCCCTGGAATTTTGTCGTTTTTAAAGCTATGTAGTGTTTCTTTGAGTTCCTCCTCTAATATTTCCTCCCTTAGATCCTGGTTATCCTCTAGAGATATAAACCCTGGGAAATATTGAGAGAGTTGAATGATCTCGGTGATATTTACTATGTTGTCATCTTTGTATAGAGATTTGAAATGATTTGTTCCAAGGGTTGTAAGCCCATTAAAGGAGGAGACATCCTCGTTGTTTTCATTTTCAGTTCCCAAATAGTATTTTGCTATTTTCTTCCTTTTGCAAAGGCATGGAATAATTTTGAATTGTCATCACCACTTTTGAGCCAGACAACTCTGCTCTTGAGATACCAGATTTCTTCTTGATCCTGTAATAATTTTCTCCTTATAGATTCCAAATCCCCTAGATGTTCCTTTGATGTATGAGTAATATAACCACCCCCTTCAGATTCTTGAGTTGTGCGAAGGTCCTGTTCAACCTGGATTAGGTCCAATTCATCCCTTTCCTTCTTTTGGAAGGCCCATTCCTTGAGCTTTCTTTTTACTAAAGAGAGATTTTTTACAAATTGTGGAGCAAAAAAAACATCCTCCCGACGATAGGGACACCAAGTATCTTTAATGATATTGGAAACTTCTTCCTCTTTTAGCCAGGCAGCACATAGCTTGAAAGGGCTAGGTGGTTTTGTAACATCATAGTTTCATATGTTAGTTTTTGTATCATATTTCATATATATGCTGAAAAAGAAAAAGATTTTATTTTCATATGTATTTGAAAAATGAAAAGAAAAAATGTTTAAGTTGGTATTTCATTTTGGCATTATTTATCATGGAGATGTTTTACTAAGACACTTCTGTTTCTGTGCAGGAAACTGACATTCTGGGGTTCTCAAATACTCTTTTTGAACCATAGATCAAACGAGCATCCGTCCCACAATTGGAGCTAGATGTTACCAACTTTTTGTACCATAGTTGGATTTTCTGGAGAGCCGCCATTTGACAAACATGATGAATGTTTGATTCCAGTGTATCAGATGATCTGGCATTTTGTAGCTAGCCAGTTGTGGTTAGCTTGTTTTGTTTTTTGAGTCGACATGACCATGGCCCCATGGGCGTTTGTAATAAAGTGTGCTAGTAGGATCTGAGTGCCTCGGTTTCTCATGACTGGATTAAGCAACTAAGGTATTCCAAGGAGTTTTTTCCCTTGTCAATTATGCTTTGCTTAAGGTGAGGTATAATCGATGAGGTTTTCTCCCGCTCCTCCAAAGCTGGAATGCCCGATTTTGAAAATTTGGCCATGGGGGGTTATTAGAGGCCAGCTAATGTATATAAGCCTACTAGACACTGTTAGAATAGGTGTCGGTCATGTCCTAGATCCATAAAACCCTCAGAAAAAATTTCGAAAAATTTTTACCGGGTCCATTGAAATTCGGGTTTTTATTATTTTTTAAATTTAATAAATTTCTCTATAGTTTAAATAGAGAAATAATTATTTATAATATGTCAGTCATCCGGGGTCCGAATTCAGTGATTGATGGCTCGTTTGATAAGCCAAAAATCACACGTGACCCATGGAGCAGCTAAACCCAACTTTCGGATGTCCATTCAGCCCCGTAATTAATATTTTCTCTGAAAAGTCATTTACAGAGAAATTAGTAATTTAAAATAATAAAATTGATTATTTTAGAGATAATCCAAATCTCTCCAAAATTAATCAATTTGATTAAAATAAAAGATTGAATGACATGGCAATGAGCATTTAGGAAGATTCCAATCAACTCCAAGCCTATCCAGTCATCCATCCAGTCACTAGAAGTTTATCCTTTCAAATAATTTCGCCCTCCTTCATGAAAAAAATCGATTTTATGATGTGTCACTTGATATATGGGTTGGTGGCTTGCATTTAAAACTTGAATAAGGCGCCCTCATGACTCACCCTAATCCTAAGCTTGGCTCCCTTCATAATTTCGAGATTGTACCTACCATTCTACATGTGTCTCCACTAAACTAAATCGTATCTCCCTCAAACCCTCACGTCAATCTCCATTTGACTCGTGTTTTCTTGTTGGAGTTTGTGGATTGGTTAAATGAAATCACAAATAGACTTGGCTCTCATCTAAACTCGAGTGATTACCTACCTTTGCCACTTGCCATCCCTTCAACTGGCTTACAACCTACTCGCACTCCACATGGCTCGCGCCCTTCCTATCCTAACTCACGTCAATCCTCACTAGAAGCTCGCATTCCATTGTTATAAATCGTTGATTGGGTGTTGCTCCCATCTCACCCTACCTCAAAGTCGAGCCCTTGCCACCTCATGCCAATCTCACCAACCATGAACTTGACTTTGGCAAATGTCCATCTCTCCAAGCCCTTGTTGATTGGATTCGACCTACATGCTCACCACCAATTCGAATTAGGGCTGGCTTGTGGTTTTTACTATAAAGAGAGGCCCATGTTGGGTTATTATCTCAAGGATTTTTGTGCAAAGAAACTCTGGTGAAAATTGTAAGCTCTTGTTTAATAAAATATTTTGAGACTTTGGAGGTCATTTGATTGGGCTCTTGGCATTGTGTCTTCATCTCATTGAAGTAATATCTCTTTCACCCTATTCTTATTATGCAAATTTGATTATGATGCTTATTGAGGACTAACAATCTAGTACTTAGGCTTCTAATCTATTGCATTGAGTTTTTGTGTCCTTAGGGAATTCAATCATTGGGAGCTATTGGCATCTAATACCTTCACCGATCAAGTGTTCCATTTATCTTAATAATTTGTTTCAGGGTTGTGAGCTTCTCCAAAGTATCTCTTTCCTTCTCCAACAAAAAATTTTACTCAACTTATTGGAAACCGTGGTTCCTAAGCTTCTATCTTCTAGCTCTCCTTTTCTCCTTGAAATATTTTTCTTTGACTTGCTAGTCCACTTTCTCCTAGCCATCATCCTCTCTTCTTGTTTCCCTTAAGTCCTCCTCTCGTCCTACCTCCTCTACCAGCTTCTTGTTTCCTGTCCTACCTTCTCTTTCTGTTTGCTTTCAATTCCTTGCTGCTGCTCCTCATCCCTTGCTCACTGTCCCTTCTCTTTATCATTTTCTGTTGTCTTCCTTTCTCTGTTGGCTGTACTTTCCTTTTGCTGCTCTCTCCTTTACTGTTTGTTGTCCTATACACACTGTTTGCAGCCCTACTTTAGTACCTTTTACAGTCCCCTTTCCTAGCTTTCTCTTCTTCCCATCCTATTCGTTTTTCCTCTCCTTCCCTCTTTCACTTTGTTTAATAAAACTAGTTTATCTCCTAAGCTACAAGCTTGAGTTAGAGTTCAAAGTTTCAAGTTAGAATTTAGTTCATTGCAAAGTTAGCTTTTAAATCTCATGATTTCAAGTTTGCATTAGTTAGTTTTCGATCCAAGCATTATTTTAGATTTCTTAACTTAAGTGCATTGTCTAGTTTGCATTTAAATCTCATTTTTGAGCTTAGTCTTGCATTTGTTTGTCAATTTCATAGTTTATTTCATATATTTGTATTTAGATTTCTCATTACAAAAAAAAAGAAAAAAAAAGCAAGCATTTGTTTTAACACCTTAGATCCTAGTCAAACTTCCAAGTTTTGTCATTTTTGTATCTAGTTTATCGCTTATCTAGATCTCTTTTAAAAGCGAAAATTTCATATCCAAAAAGCGAGGGTGATGAAAAAGTGTTTATTTCATCCCTTCGAACGAAGCAAAAGAATTAAAATGATTTTCCAGAGAAGAGACATGAGTATGGATATCGTCTTGCTCACCAGATGGTTCTGATGCCAACAAAGGATGGTCAAGTTCCTCCCGATGCTGGTGCAAGTCTTCCTCCAATGGATTTGTAATAGGGATCCCATCATTCAGGTGAGGGATTTCCTCCTCATGTAGTGGATGATGTTTCTCTAGGGTGGTATCATCCTTTCTTCAATGTTTGAACAGTTCGCTTGCATCCTCAGTTCAGCTTCTACCAAGCGTTCATTTTTTGGGCTTGTCCCCCATTGTGTCGAAACCCTGGGTGCAGTTCTTTGCTAGATGCCCATAGATGTGACACCTGTGACAACGAAAAGGGACCCCTTCGTAGTCCATTTTTTTCTTGCGCCTCGCCTGTCCCCAGATAAAGTTTAATTCCTCCCTGAGCCCAGTCCTTATGTTTAAGGAGACCAATATTCTAGCAACAATCAATCATTTTTTGTGCTTAAACGACATATCTGCATCAATGAAAGTACCCAACGCATTTCCAATATCCCAGAAATATTCCTAGTTCTAGAATTCCCAAGGGAGCCCTGGGAGCCTGAACCAGACTGAAATATTATCAAGTCTTTCACACTCTATGTCAAACATAGGAGTCCAGTTTTTAAAAAAAAAAGGTCTGCTTCCAATACTCGAGTGTTTTTGTAGTATGCGACCACCCTCTTATTTTTTCCAGAGTTTGAAAACAAACGACCCCCATGAGAGTAATAAAATCTCCGGTTTGTAGTCCAACAATGAGGTCCAATTTGTTTCAAACCACCTCTCCAGACTTTCCATGCTAGGGTACTTCCCCCTATCCCTTCCAACCATAGCAGTTTCGGCCATGTCCAATGATTGTGCAACTGAGACGTTTCGCCCACATATGAGATTTAGGGTTTCTTTTGAATTTTTTAGACACTTGGTCTTTTTCTTCCCCACTTTCGGTTCTCCAGGTGAGCTCTGTGAGCTTTTGGAACTATATCTACATGTAGATGCCCCTTTTAAGTTTGTTTCATCCTGAAGGGAGCCTTGTTGATCAAAGGTTTCTAGAAAAGAGGCAATGAAACCTTCTGGGCTCTAGGAAAAATTAAAATCATGGATTCCATAGGGAACATAGGAGTGGTCATGTGATATTGAGAGAGGTCATACTTCATCCAAGAAGTTAGGCCCTAAACCTGTCAACGACTCCCCCCAATCGACGTTCTGCAAGTTGGAGTGGATGATGGTCGCATCAGTCATTGTAGGGAATCCAATGCATGAGCTCAACAACGGTTCAAAAAGTGAAAACGAGGTTCCACCCAGCTCAGGAGCCAAGGGTCTCACTGCTAGCTCCATGAGGTCAGATCCTTCAGTAAACGTGAAAAGTGGCAGTTCGGGGGACTCAAAATTTTGTTCCAGAGACTCCCTTAAACAGGTGGTTTCCCCAGCAGTCCGACCACCGCCATCCGATAGTCCAGATGTCCCCATCATATTCTTAGTATCCAATTACCAGAATAAATTCAGGGAGATAAAAATGGTTTTACCCTCAAAAGGGCCCGTCGAGTAGTATACCACATCCCCCTATGGTTCCTGAATAAGACTGTGAGAAACCCAGATGCTACTGTCCACCTTTAGCGCCATACACGAGGTGTCCTTGTCAATGTTGCAGGTCTGGTACGGTTTTCCACATGCCAATATATATATATAGCCACTTAACTTGTGGTCGGTGAACATCGATAGGTCACGAGTTAAGTGCCATGAAATAGTTATCTATTAATTTTTCTCCATGCTTAGATGTAACCATGTGTCGTTGTTTATGCCTCAACTACTTGTTACCTTCTTTAGTTAAATAGGTGGTCTATCACTACCTATTCTCCATGCATGAGCTACGATATGTCCATTCATCAGCTACCAATTATTTTCATTTTTTTCATAATTTTTTATTTCAAATTTTGTACAACGCCCTTAAAATCAATATGGACAGTACACTTGTCCCATCCTCCTTCAATCTAGAAAAAACATAGATGGTAGTACACCCCAAATTCTAATATATAAACACCTATCAAAGTAATATATATGAAATAAAAGGATAAAAAATAAAAGGGATATGTATCTATTTAAGAAGACGCAAATAGACAAATAATGAGGGGCACGTTGAATGCAAGTTGAAAGGGGTAGGAAATCATTTGAGATGGAAATAAAGAAGGACGCCACATTGGAGCCGTTGGGAGGTAGCCATAAGGAGAATCGATGAAACTAGAATTTGATAGTTGAGCACCATGCGTAGAGGTCGATGCATGTGCAGTAAGAAGCAGCTCCACAAATTCACATGAAAATGCTCCTCTCTCCATAGTTGGTAGGTAGACACCTACAACCCTAATTCAAAACGAAAAGCATATCATTTGGAATCCTGTCAAGAGGACTGAACCATGCGAATACCCATTAAAAAATCTTGCTACAACGACTTGTAGGAAAATACGTTGAGCACACCTACTGGCCGAAATGTATAAAGGAGGAATGAAAATTACACTAAGAAGAGGTAACACCTAGAAATAGTTGGCGAGACCATTGGACAACATGAGATTCTATGCAATTGGTAGAGGATGTATTTCGAGAAATGTACTAATGTACCAGGTGATTGCAGGAAGAGTGACAGAACTAGCATAAAAACATACCTGAGAAGATGCTCGTCGAGCATAGATCCTCATTCAACAAAAAATAATGGACAATGCAAAACATAATACAATAAATCCTTGCAAAACCATAATCGATGCAGAGACAACAATTCAACTGCAATGAAAAGGTTAAAAGGAAAACAATACAAATAGAGTAGGAGGGCATTGATGGCCACGAATTTTTGGTAGTTGAAGGGAGAAGAATTGTCAGTTGGAACTTTCACCATTCCATTAATGGAGAAGAATGATTGGAAAATATGGGGTGAATCCATGAAGATGGGTGTCTATTTTAGGGGGTTCCGTGAGAAAATAATTTTGAATTTTTCATGTTTTCCATCTTTCGGCGAATAAAAGTGATATTTTTGTTTGGAATTTCATTTTTTCACTAAAAAACAAACTTTTAGAGAATTATGTTAGCTTGCTATCCATATTTTTTTCAATTTTTTATATTGAGATTTGATATGTCGATTCGACAAATGTTTGACAGTGTGTTCTTATAAAACGAAAGGACTACAAAATAGCCATGTTTTGTCGCACACGTAAAATCGTTGTTAAACTTGTTTTTTGCAAAAAAAAAATATGCTACAACAATCTACACACAATATACTACTGCATAACTATAAGTTTGTAGCAAATGGATCTATATACTACTTATTATATTTATTTGAATTCAATCAATGGGGAAACCCTGTCGATTTTCAACATATTTTTTGTCGCAACACTTTTCTCTCAACTGAATATAAAACTGAAAATTCTATGAATATCCTTTTGAAGTAGACACACCAATTAACTGCACCATAGTTTTCTCAAATTTTTTTGTGGTGTATTTTTAAAGTTATGGATTTTTCATTTCATCGCATTTTGAAAGAAATGAAACTAGACTCGACACCTGTTAAGAAAACAAGCAATTACAAATATCAGATCTTACCTATACATAAAGAAATCTATATATTTGGAAAGTAGATTCAATAACGAAACTAATGGTATCAAGTCCGACAGTCGCCTTGTAGTGTAACAAATCATTTTTACCTTCCGAAAATGGAGAAACCTGAAAACTATGAGTGCCAATCAGATTTTCAGGTTTCAGAGGTTATTCGGCCGAATACTTATTCGGCCGAATAATTATTCGGCCGAATAACTATTTTCCGTAATGGCAACGTCAATTTAATCAAAGGTTATTCGGCCGAATAACCAAAAGTAAAAAAAACTCGTCGGCCAGAAAAAATAAAAATAAAAATAAAAATTATTTTCTACACTATATAAATAAAACTAAATACTTCGATTAATTTCGCACATTTCAATTTCGCATACTTTTTGGTCAGAATATTTTTGAAGGGATTTTCTAAGGAGCTTATTTTGCAAAGAGAGTTTTTTTTATGAGGTATTTCTTTTCTTACTTCTTTCAAAAGAATACATTGAAATAATTTTTTTGCAAAATGAGTTTTTATTCCAAGTTTTTTGCACTTCTTATTTCCTTGCAATGGGTTTTTTTCCAAGCATTTTTTAAGGAGCCTTTCTTTGCAAAGAAATTTTTTTTATGAAATATTTTTTTTAAGCTATTTGCACTTTTCATTTCTTTGCAATGAGTTTTTTTTCAAGGATTTTCTAAAAATCTTTTTTGTAAAGAGAATTTTTTTTTATAAAGTATTATTTTTGTTACTTTTTTCTAAGAAATACATTGAAAGATTATTTTTCTAAGGCATTTTTGCAAAATAAGTTTTTATTCCAAGTTTTTATGCTTCTTAGTTCTTTGCAATAGGTTTTTATTCCAAGTTATTTTTTCAAAGGAGTTGTCTTTTTCTTTCTTATTTTTTTAAGTGATTTTTTCAAATGACTTTTTCAAAGTTTTTTTTTCTAAATATTTTTGCAAAAACGTTTATTTCTTTCTTATTTCTTTGAAAATGGGTTTTTTCAAAGTCTCCCAAGTTATTTTTGCAAAAAAGTTATTTTGTTGCAAAGGTTTTTACAAAGAAATTTTTTTTTCCAGTGGATTTACAAAGAAGATTTATTTAGAAAGTGTTCTTATTCTTTTCCAATGGGTTTTTCAGCAAATGTTTCTTTCCAAAGTGTGCATTTACAGAGTTTTTATTCCAAGGCATTTTTGCAAATAAGATTTTATTTCGAGTTATTTTTACAAAGAAGATATATTTTTCCTTCTTATTTATTTGAAAAGGGATTTTTTCAAAGTCTCCCAAGTTATTTTTGCAAAAACCTTATTTCATTGCAAAGGTTTTTACAAAATCTTTTTCCCAGATATTTTTTCAAAGAACATTTATTTTGAAAGTGTTCTTATTCTTTTCCAATGGGATTTTTTCAAAAGTGATTTATTGTCAAAGAGTTCTTATTTCATTCAAAGAAGGTTCTTTTCAAAGGAAACTTGTTTCCAAAGACTTTTTCTTCAAAAGACTCAAGTACAAGATTTTGATAAGGTGAAGTAAATTTCAGTTCATGTTTTCATAAATTTCGTAACTGTTTTTAAATATTCATTTTGTTTATTTACAATAAAATGATGATCTTCTTTAATTTATCATTTATAGATTAAACAATCATGGGCAGTAAGAGAAACCATCAAAGAAAATATGATCGTAAATGTGTTGATGATGATGATAATAGAGAAAAGAGAAAACTTAAATATCATGCCAACAAAACAAGCCTTGCAGAAACGCAAGCAACGATTATTGAAGATACAAATACAGTTTTACATGATAATGTCGATGAAATGGAAATTGAAAATAGAGTACAAGAGGAACAAATTGAAGTTGAAGAAACCATTGTTAAGGATGTAAATAGTGATTTACATACTAATGTCGATGAAGTCAATATTGAAGATCGAGTTCAAGAACCAAAAATTGGACCAGATATGTATATATTGAATGTATTTTTCAAATTCATTTTTTATAATGAATTGTATTTTTGGATGCATGTTTTAAATTAAATTTATCTTTATGTATAGGTACTTTCACCATTGATGATGAAACGTTAGAAAATGTTGATTGCAATAAATATGAAAAAAAAAATACCCATACACGCTGCACAATATCGGGCTCAAAAAATTTATGATGATGTTCTGAAGAATTATTCAGCAATAGGACAAGCACAAATTGTGAGATGTTTATTAGTGACCAAGAAGTTAGAAGATGCTACATCATTATTGGGTATTCACAAGGTGACCATAGAGTCGAAATTAAAACATAATGTAATAGAAAATATAGGTGATGCAATAAAAAAGTTTGGAAAATCTAGGAAGAAAGACATTAGTGCTGCACGAAGAGCAATTCATACAGCAATTATTTCGACTAGTACTAAACAAAAACGTTTGACAACACAGCTAGCAAAAGTAGTTGGAATCTCAAGAAAGACATTATACAGACATAGCAAATTCAGAATGCAAATAGATGAAAATGATGAACTTGCTTGCTCGGCAATTATTTGTAGACAACCTTACAAAGATAGAATGGGAGCAGGGGTTAAAGATATTGTACGGGAATATTGGTTGACACATGCTCGAGTTTCACCAAATTCAAGAGATGTAATACGACAAAGAGTATCACGATGAGTATATGTAAGCAGTCCAAAACATATAATGGATATGACACAAGTACAATTGTTCAATAAATTCAAGGAAGATCATCGTGGAATTAATGTGTCAATCACTACATTTGTGCAACAAAAACCATGGTATGTTAGACCTATTACTATCCGTGACACATGTTGTTGTCGTTATCATGTGCAATTCCAATTATATTACGACACATTTCTTGAATTTGGTAAAATGTTTTGGACAAATTCACCGCCTCCGCCTACAATACGTGAATTCATATCTCAAACCCTATGTGAGAGAAATCACGATGAAGTATTTTATAATAAAAAATGTGTCAATGGAAAACATTGTAATCGTTGTAGAAATTTGGTTTTATACCACAATAAATATTCTATCGATACTGATGATCACTCATTGTCAAATGTCACTGTTGATTGGAAAAGATATGAATACATTACAAGTATTAGTGATGTACATTCCAAAAGGATTGATTTGCGAGAAGATAAAATAGGTGTGGCAGATTTTCTCAAGAAATTCGAAAGTGAAATTTATAAATACACCAAGCAGTCACATAGAGCACGATGGCAAGAACTTCAATTCAAACAATCTCATGAAATTTTTCCACCAGGAACAATTTTGTCAGTGGTTGACTTTGCAGAAAATTATACATTTGCTGCACAAAAAGAGATACAGAGTGAATACTATCATTCTGACCAAGTTTCAATATTCGTCCATGTTTTATATAGACATTCTCAACAGGATGTTGATGGCATTAAAAGCACGTGTGACAATCGAGATGTGATTAAAGAATATCACTTTTATATCAGCGACGATCGTACACACGATACACATTTTGTTCAGCATTGTATTGAAAGTATTTTCTACAAATCACTAAAGGAACGTAACATTAAATTCAATGAGCATTGGATATGGTCAGATGGATGTGCCAGACAAATTAAATCTTCGCGATCATTTTATTGGTTATGTCGACTTCATAAAGCATTGAACATTAAACATCACTGGAATTTCTTTGAAACTGGTCATGGAAAAGGTGAACATGATGGTGCAGGAGCATGCGTAAAAAGAGCACTTCGAAGATGGCAAATGAACCATAGTTCTGCACGATTCCATTCAGCTACAAAGGTTGTCCAATGGTGTAAATCACATCTAAACCATGATTATAATCAACAATCAGAAAATGTGCGCAGGTATGTACACACAAATGTTTTAATTTATATTTTATAGTCAATTTAAAAAAAATATATAAACCTAACATCAAAATTTGTCATTTGTTTACTAGGTTTTTTTGGCATGTTGGGATCCAAGATATAAATATATCAATACCCTACGATGCTAGCACCATACAAGGGACTAGAGATTTTCACTCTATTCAAACAAAAGCCTTCCAAAACATTTATGCATTTGACAGTAGAAAGCAATCATGCTTTTGCCATATTTTCACTGAAAATATTGAATCTACAAAAGTTTGTGAAAACATAACGAACAACTACGTGAAACATTGGAAACACACATAAATTAATCCAAAAGGAAAAATGCCACTAGCAAGCATAGAAGAATTAGAATCAGAAGATATAGCAATATCATCTGATGGCGATAGAATTTCAGATCTTGTTAGAGAAGGTAATGATCAAATACCACTGTTTTGTCGATTATTCATTCTTGTCATTCACTTTATACACATGTATATTAGTCAATTTAGTTGAATTAAAAATCCTGACATCAATTGTAATTTGCACAGGAGATGTTTTTGCTGTGATTGCACCTGTCGACAACAACGAAAATGTGAAGTATTATTTGATGCGATGCACTGAAGGAAAAATGAAGTTATTGGAAGACTATAATGACAACGGATATACATACGAGAGAGGATCCATCATTTTAAAGGGCTATTTTTTTCAGCAAACCCATATGACTCAAAATTATGTCTACTTTCAGGATTATGAACCTGATGTCCTATGTTGTCAATATAGCCATTTAGTATGTGCATCTCAAATAAAATTGGTTCAAGTTCCATCGAAAAAACAATTAAAAAATAAAAAATGGAAACTGTCCAAATATGACCATGAACGGATAATTGAAGACGACATTCCATTGCGATGTTTTTAAAACTATATATTTAAAATTAATAGATCAATGATTTTGTCGATGTCATTGTCAAATGTGTACAATATATTTTTTTATTTTTATGTTTATGATCTTGAAAAGAACTATAATATATAAAAGTTTAAATAATCGTATTCTAGTATGCTGAAATTTGAATTCAAAAATTATTTGATATTGAAAACTTCAATGTGTAAAATTTTGACTTAATTCTGTTTGAAATTTACTTTATTCGGGTCCCCATATGTCTATTAGACCACTTAAGGGATGAGATAACGGATCTGTGGTTGTCGCCACTCTCCGCCCCGAATCTTTAATTTAAAATATCACTTATATAAAATTATTTGGTAACGAAAACCTGAATGTATAAAATTTATCTTAATTAGATGTCTGAAATACTTTATTCACGTGGACCCATATGTCTATTAGACTAATTAAATGATGAGATCTAACGGATCTGTAATTGTCGCCACTCTCTGCCCCAAATCTTTAATTTAAAATATCGCTTGTGCAAGTTCACATAACTGAAATCATGGCAAATGGACACAACGATCATTTGATTTTTAATCACAAGAAAAAATTCCAGGATTGTGAAGCTTATGTTAAATTAGAGAAATGATTATTTACAACAAATCGATGAAAATTCATCAAATTGTTGTTTAAAATCATTACTCTAATTTAACACAAACTTCACAATCCTATAACCTTCACTTATGATTAAAAAAAAAACCGTTATCCCCATTCACCATGATTTCAGCCGCATCAAATGTACCTGAACATTGAAAATAAGAATTATTAATTAAAAATCCATATATCAAAATTTGAACAAATAATATTATTTATTTTTCAAACTTCCTCAAATTTGAACTTAACATGTGTTCCCTTTTAAACTTCCTAGTTCATCCATATTTCTATCAAAATTTCTAACATTCATAAACTTCTTAACATTTAAAGATAATATTTGAATATGTTCTTAACATTCATTTTAAACTTCCTAATTCATCCATATTTTTATCAAAACTTATATAACATTCATAATCTTCTTAACATTCCTAAGTTTCATAACATTCCTAAACTTCCTATTTCATCCATATTTCTATCAAAACTTCTATCATTCCTAAAACTTTATAACATTCAAAGTTAACATTCATGTTCTTAAATTTCATTTTTAAACTTCTTAATTCATCCATATTTTCATCAAAACTTCAAACATTCCTAAACTTCCTAACATTCCTAAAATTTAAACTCAACATATGTTCATTTTTAAACTTCCTAATTCATCCATGTATCTCTTTCAAAACTATAACATTCAAAAATTTGACATTCATGTTCTTTGCATTCATTTTAAAGTTCCTAGTTCATCCATATTTCCATCAAAACTTATATAACATTCATAATATTCCTAACATTCCTAAGTTTTGTAACATTCCTAAATGTCCTATTTCATCCATATTTCTATCAAAACTTCTAACATTCCTAAAACTTTATAACATTCAAAGATAACATTCATGTTCTTAAATTTCATTTTTAAACTTTATATTTCATCCATATTTTCATCAAAACTTCAAACATTCCTAAACTTCCTAACATCTCAAAAATTTGAACTCAACATGTTATCACTTTTAAACTTCCTGGTTCATCCATGTATGAAAACTTCTAGCATTCCTAAACATCCTAACGTTCAAAGATAACATTCATGTTCTTAACATTCATTTTTAAACTTCCTGGTTCATCCATATTTCTATCAAAACTTCTAACAAATTATTAAACTTCCTAACATTCAAAGATAACATTCTTGTTCTTAATATATTCAATCTTATCATTTATTCATGTTTCAATCAAAACTTCCTCATTTATGAACTTTAAACCTATGTTCATCCATTTTCAAACTTCCTAAATAACATTTCTTAAACTTCATAATATTCAAGAATGTCATGTTCTTAACATTCATTTTTACATATTCATTCATTCATTTAAACATGCAAATACATATTTTAAACCTTTAAATCACACCAAATATGTCAAATAAGCAAAAATAAACTAGATCATTTAAACCAAGATTCACAAAATAAGTAAGTTCAAAGAACATGTATATAATATTCAAAAAAATACTCATGAACATGCAAGTTCAATGTACCCATATATGTATATATCTAGTCCAAAAATAAACCTCCTCAACATGTCCAAAACAAATGTTTCCAATCTAGATGCATATCAACAACAAAAAAATTGTCCACCATGCTATAAAAATAAAATGTCCACCATGCTATAAAAATAAAATGTCCACCATGCTATCCTCCATTCGGGCCTCCCCCTGGACTCAACCCACCCTGCAACATGTGTAAAAAAAGATTATGAATATCATTTAAATTATTTAAACTATATTCAGAAAATTAAAATATTAAACTTATATATCAAAAAACAATTCAAATATTAACAATATTACATCAAATTCTCCAAATGCTTGTCCACCACCATCCTCCAAATGAGTTTTTCCTTTGCCTCCAAAAGATTTGAGAGACCCAAGCTGCAACATATATAAAATCAATTTATGAATCTCATAAATCTAAATCCATAAAAATTAAAATATTAAAACAGTAAACAAAATTAAAGCACTAAATGAAATTACCTCTCTACCAATATCTGCTGCATTAAGCAGAGAACCTATATCTCCGCCCTAAAATTTAAGTTGTATTAATAAATAAAACATATAATGCAAACCAAAAAAATTACTATGCCAATTAACTTAAAACTAAAACAAAAAGATTGAAAAACATTAGCTCACAATAGATGGTAAATCATTTATAAAGTTCGTATCTAAAGAAACCTGCATGGATAAGTCAAATTAACAATAAGATGCATAGTTAAATTAACATTCAAAAAATAATAATATATATATATATATATATATATATATATATATATATATATATATATATCAAATTCAAACATAATTACAAATATGTTAATAATAAATATGTACCTCTTTTTCTAGATTTTCGCTAGTTGAAATGTGGAAAGAATATTCATTCATCATTCTTGAAAACTGCAACCAATTTAAACATTTACATAATGTACCTATTACTTTACATCAAAAAACATAATTTATCATTCATATAATGTAACAAAAAAAATCAATTCAAAATAAATAAAATATTTAATTAAAATCAAATCATATCATAGTCAACAAACCTCTCTCAAACTCGATGTGTCATTGGATATAACATTTGCCGCTAGGTCACAACAAACCTTCGCATATGCCCTGATATCTTCAATGCTCATTCCATCTATCTTATCATCAGTTTTATAAACAAACTTTTGACGAATAGCAGAACGAGCCCTTTCTCGAACCAATCCCACATCTACTCCCACTAATGCTGATGATAAACCAATGCCAACAAAATTCCTTGCAGTTGTCCCAAGTTGAGATGTGGGCTCTATCTCTGATTTTAATGCCACTAACCTAGGTGGACGAGATATCTGGGGTGGAGGTCGAAAAGTTGCAAGATCTCTAAGTGCACCTTCTCGATCATATATTCGACCCTTTCCAACTCCATAAAATTTTGAATGAACATCGGTATAGTCTGGCTTCATATTTAAAAAAAACTCAGCATAAAAAAATCTAGCAAAATATTGAGAAACCTCATCGTTCCCTGGAAATCGACCATAGGCTGCAAGAAACCAATCATAAAGTAGATGTGCAAGATGAGGATGCTTGAAATATTGCACTTTCAACATTTCTTTTTTCAAACCTTCTTTGAAATTAAGCATTGATTTGGCCTGTTCTTTTGTCACTCTCTCTTTCACAACATCCCATTTGTCTGGACCCATCACTTGTTCCCTTCGTCTTCGCATCAAATCTACAAAACCATCTATAGTTGGTCCGAGATTCTCATATGCTTGAATGAAGTTTTGCAATGATCCCAAAACAATATCCAAACTTTGTTTACTCTCTAGAGCGAGATCCATAGTAGACAAATCATTTTGCAACTTGTTGTGGTGGGATCTACATCTTTCAAGAGTCATTTGATGATCACCACCTTCCCATGGAAGCTCCCAAGGTAGATCAGATGGATATGTTATAATGGGTGTACAACCCTCAGTTAATTCAACATATTGCGTCCTAGCTCGACCATCACCACCTCGTGTAGAATGGTGAGCCTCTTGAGAACCTTGCTCTGCACCCTCATCCATCTCCCTTGCTTGCTCTGTCTCCCTCCCTGTAGAATTACAAGCATCTTCCGAACCATGCTCTGCTTCAAATGAAAATAAAGTCTTATTTAAACACAAATACAAATTTTGCACACAAAAAAAAACAACTTGCATATAAATGTTAAAAGATTGATATTCATATACCAATAGAGGGTCGAGAGGGTCGAGATCAACGTTCTCCCACAGAAGATATAGGGAAATCATTTGTACCCCTTTCACGTCGTCGTTGTGAACTATACAATAAATTAGAATCCCGAGGGGAGGTTGACAACCTCCGATTATCACTCGTAACACCAACCCCAGAAGTTTGTGAGGACCTCCTACGTTTTCGCCTCAAAGAATCTTCTCTTTCCATTTGATATATAATTCCTACACTTAAACATAAATATCAACTAATTACATATTCAAATCCTACATGTTAATTCTACGAATTCTAAAACCTAACTACTAAAGAGACTAAGTTATTTAAAAATGACCTAGATTTACCTAATTTATCATCTAATAGTTCTCAAAAAGAGTATAGCTAATATTGTAAGATGTGTCACGAATTAATGTACCAATTTTCTAAGTGTTTTTTATGTTTAAAATGAATGGAACCAATAGAGTTAAGTACTAAGTGAAGGGTTGATTTCTTTATGTCAAAGAATGAGTTCATGATACTGTTTTAACTTCTAACCTCAATCTTAAATTAATAACTTAATTGATATTTTAATACCTAAAACATAAATTACATCTTCAAATATTTTCATTATTGCACAAAATAAAATAAAAATTGACAATTCATGTATTATGTTTTGAGTTGAAATGTTTTCCAAATTTGCCATTTTTGATAATGGTTTTCAGTTTCTTAAATTAATAATTTAATCAAGACATTTTAATACTCTAAACATAAATTATATCTACAAATATTCTCATTATTCCATAGAATAAATTTTTTTTTACCGTTCATAGTATTATGTTTGGAGTTAAGTGACATGTTTCGCAAATTGGCCATGTTTGACAATAGTCTTCAATTTCAATCTGATAACGGTAATGATTCTTGGTATTATGTTCTCCAAGTTTGCCATGTTGCAAACAAAGGAAGACATAATACTAGAATCGCCACCTTTACAAAAATAAAACTCAAGACCATTGTGGGATAATATCACCTAATCTAGTTTACAAAATGACTATGACTATTATTGTTCAATTGCATGAAACTTACTATAGTACATCTAAATTAAAGCCTATTCATGTCTATAGTTTCGTTGTACCTAAAGTCCATTTAAAGTTTTGTTGTATCAAAAATAGAGTTTAGTTGTCTAAAGTCTGGTTGTATCTCTAGCTATCTATCCACACAGTTTGTAACAGAACTTATATATTGATCTCTGCACTCTGTAAACATAGACAGAGTTCATGAACTCAGTCCATGTCCATGTTGACAGAGTTCATAAACTCTGTCCTCGTCCATTTCAACAGAGTTCAAGAACTCTGTCCATATCCATGTTGACAAAGTTCTCAAATAAAACAAGCCTTTATTTAAATGGGATATGTCCTTTACAAATAAAATTACTGTCCTACTTTTATCTTCATTTCTGAACACAGGCAAATCCAACAATTTAAAAAAAACAACTAACTGAACACTGACCATATTCCTCTCTATATTTAAATTTAAATCATTTTCGACATACAATTTGGCCATAGTATAAGAACTCTGCCCATTTGGACAGAGTCCATGGACAAATGTTGGTTTGGACAGTCCATGGACTCTGCCCAAATGGACAGAGTCCATGGACTCTGCCCAATATGGACAGAGTCCATGGACTCTGTCCATATTGGGCAGAGTCCATGGACTCTGTCCATTTGGGCAGAGTCCATGGACTCTAGCCGACACGAAAAGCAAACAAAACGATTGCAGGCAAGAAGAATGCAGGCGAATTTAAAAAATAAGTTCTACTTACCTCTTCAGACGCAGCCGAAACAAAAGCAGGCGACTTGAAATCTGGCCGAAGAGAGCCCAGAGACGAATTTGAAACAGCCGAAACAAAACGAACGAAGTAGACAGAAAGGAAACCCTGCAATAACAACAACAACTTAAATAAGAAAACCTGCAATAACAATTGCAACTTAAATAAGAAACTTAAAGACAGGAAAACACAATTTCAGAAGGAAAATAGGAAGACTTTTACCTCTACACACCGTGTCGATATGTCACCAGCTACAGCACCTCAGCGATGTTCGAACGTCCACAGGATTACACCAGACGCAGACTCCACCATATGGCTTTCAACGACCGAAACATAAATTCGACCGCGCAAGAAAGGAAAAAACTCAATTACGTGTACATGGCGAAAACAGAAGGTGGCGGACAAACGAATGACAGAAGCGGGGTGTGGCAGCAACACTCCAGCTAGGACGAACCGCTGAGCATACGCGTAGGGTGGCGGATCATTGACACACAGCAGCGACGAATCGGGTGGCAGAAAGGCGACAAAGCGGACCGTTGACGCGGAGGTAGGGCCACCATCAGCGCCAAAGGGGTCCACGAGATCACGAGAAAGTGATAGGGAAAGGCCCCGACTAAGCTTTTATGCAGAATAATTATTCTGCCGAATAATTATTCGGCCGAATAATTGAACATAGCACCGTGAGTTTCCTCCGTCTGGCTAAAACTTGGCACATACATCGAGTCCACCGTTAGGTCTAACGGTGGCCCGTTAACTGTTTATTCGGCCGAATAAATACTAAGTTATTCGGTCGAATAATTAAACTTATTCGGCCGAATAACCTCCGATATAGTTCTTCGCCCGCCGATTCTCACCAAAGTGTTACCCACCTTCGCGTTTCCACCCTATGGTTAATGTGAAGTGAAAAAAAATAGTCAGGAATCACATTCCTAATGGAGGTGCTACAGAGATCTTGTCCAGGTAATTGATGATTCACCATTGTCATGTTTAAAACCACATCCTCAAAGGTTAGACTGGAAACTTATATTGGGAGATATAGTTCTTTTAAAATATTATAAGGTTTTCTTAGTTTTTTAGCCACATTGTAAAGGAGGGCCTGGGACCCGTGTGTTGAAGTTGGACACCACCAAACCACAATGTAAACATGAAGGACCTGGTTAGTCGAGTTCTAGATTCATGCACAAGTAGAATGCATCATCTGTGGTAAACTTTGTTTTACTAAAGTGGGGTGAAATATCGTTCACATAGGAAATTACACATTGGAGAAGCCTTTTACTTTATTTTTATGTCATCTGCATGAAAGGACGACCTCGGTTCCTCACAGTAGGATAAGATACCATTTTTTGGATAACATCGATTGAGTCACCAATACTATTTTCATTATTAAAACTATGTCCTAGACGATATTGTATTGAAGTCAGTTTTTATGAAGGATATAGGGTCTTACATATGGAATTGTCTCATGTCTATCATGAAAGTGAAATCCCATATCCCAAAAGGTGAGGTCATCAAGGCTCTTTGTTCTGATTTCTTATGATCAAAGCAGGAATTTTCTTGAATACTCTCAACAATATGATGACAATATGCCTTTGTCATGCATCTAAGGGTGAGCATCAGTTACTACAGCTCAGCCTCAATCGAGATGCATGGAGAAAGACTCAAACACCAAATGATGCAGCAACCTTTCAGCTCCCAGCAGTTTCCAAAACTTTTTGCATTTACAAACATGCTTCACATGCCTTGCCACAACCTTTAAAAGCTTAGCGAAGCAACCGAAACAAATATCTCGCATTGGAGGTAGGAAGCGGGTACTGCTAGCTCCTGCGCTGCATTTTTTTCTTCATACTCTATTATCCATGAGTCTAACAAGTGGCAATTGCATGAAAGGATACAGTCCAGGTCCATCCATTAGGAAGAAGGCAAAGTGCCCTTCCGCTAGAGGTATTTTCTGTTTTCCTGTATGCATTTCATTTTCTCCTATATATTTTTTCTACTGATGTTTTCATGCATGTAGGTTACTTCATGACAATCTGAGCAGGTACCCCTCCCATTTCCTCAGTTTCACTAGATGAACTTGACTTGTTGAGAATTGCGTAGGGTCTCAGAAACCTCCTATTATTAGGGGTTAAATTAGTCGCAGCCTATTGTATTTTATGACTGTCAAATTCCATCATTTTAATAAAATATGATTTTGGGCATATCCGTGTCTACCTCCATTCTTCTACATTCATCTTTGTTGTTATTTATGTTTTTTACATTCTGGAAAACTGTACCATGTGCATATTTTGGATTCTAAATATTATTATTTTTTATTTTTGTTTACTAATAGCTTGTACACATACTGATATTTAACCTTTAATCATAGGCCTTTCTGGTGCAAAATAATTTGAAAAAAAGTAGCCATCCCACACAGTTATGCAAATTCTTTAATTTTATACATTTAGTTTCATTTACTGAAATTCCTTTAAGAAAATGATTGATTTGCCAAGTTTAATGTTTGATCATTAATATCACTGCATTACCGGACTCTGGTTTTCAATTGCTTTTAAAAATCGCTAATCTGAACATTATGGATAATTTCATTTTCTATGTCATTAAATGTTGTTAAAGTTACTCAAACAATAGTAGAAGTCAAATATTATTTCATTTTTATGCTAATGGCGGATAAAATAAGTTTATGTTTTATTTAGTTCGATTATTACATCTTACTAAACTTAGACTTTGGCATGCGATTAAAAATTCCAAGATGAATGACACTAAATATTTCCTTCTACATAATTAACGATGCTACTTTTATTTACATTTGCATAAGAATAGATTTAATTATTGATGGATTTTTATGCTTTTGACTAACTATTGATTTCTTAAGAAATCTATTTCTCACAACCTTCCTGTTATTTGTAAATATCTTACCGTTTATTTATTTTTTAGTTAGTCAATTTCTCTTTCATCAACTGATACACACATGGTTAGATAAGATTCATTTAGATTTGTTAATGGACTAACACTCTGGTGATGAAGGCATTCTTATTTTCATCAAGCTAATTCAATATCACTTTCATGTCATCACGAACTTAATGCCATTGATCGACATGTGATTATCCTATCTACCTGAGGGATCTAAACGAAACCCAGGATTCCATCCCCTTCGTCCTCTTGAACAACCCTCCAAGGGTGTTTAACATGTTATTTTCATAATCATGTCATTTTGAGTATCAACAAAATGCATTTTCATGAGTCCAATGGAGTTGACGGTTCATTTATCTAAATGATGGTCATCATTTATGGAAAGTTGCAACTCACCTCCTTAATCCTTTCAAGGACACTTGATGAATTTGTTCCTAGGGAATAAAATCCAAACTGAGCATCATAATTAAGTTCCGTAAGATATTCCATATGTTTACCCACTATCTCACGGCCGAAGATTTTCAAAAGTTGACCTCTTTATGAGAAAATTGCATAGTCTCTTATTGAGAAAAACCCTAGTTTTTATATCCTAGAATAAGAATATAATCTGGTGATGGACTTATGGGAGAGAGGTTCCCCTAGTTGGAATGCATTATCATCAGTCCAAAAAATTTGATGATTCATCTACCTAAGCTACGACCATTATTTTATGGTGAGTGGAAACTCACCTCTTTATGCCTTTAAAGGACACTAGATGAGTTTGTGCCTAGGGCATAAAAAAAAATGAGCATCAGAATTGAGTTCCGTAGGCTCCCGCATGTGTGTTTGGGAATGTGCAACATGGGCACACTACCCACAGTCCCAACGTTGTGCATCTTCTCCCCTTCAAGTGCATTATTTTGGTATTTGTTTTCTTGGACTAACTACTGAATTTGGTTGGAAATAAGTGAAATATACATTACTGTAATTTATATTTCATATTTATCCACACCATTCAAAGTTCATGGGAAACAAATACTAGAAACCTCGAGTATTCAGGAGAAATTTTAGAAGTATTTTAAATTGCAAATTTATGAAATTTTCACATGTTCTAAAAGTTGATTTAGTTGAGATTATTGTATTGGTTAAGAGAGATTTGTATATTCAGTTGTACCATTCTTGGGAGGTACACTTGAATTATGATAGATTTTTGGTTGTGGAACCTTAGTGTTCTTGTGAGAAGCACTTGTTCCCTTGAAGGGTTTATCCGGTATTTCCCTAGCTACTCTAGGGGATTAGAGTAGTGTATTCAAATGGAATAGGTAACTGATCTATTTGATGTGTTCAATCATTTTTTGATTTATTTTCAATGGGTTTGATGCCAATATGAATCTATTATATATGGCTAATTTATTTCAATAGATGCTAGTGATTGGAGTAGGCTTGATGCTTGTGATAGGGATGTTTAAGTGTTTGATAGATTGTTGATTTTCGATTCTAGTGAAGGGTTGATTTATAACTATGGTAGGTTGCATTTATTGGCTAATATTTTTTGTTTGAGTTGAGATCCAATAGTTTACAGGAATGGAGAACTTATCCAGTTTCATTGATTATGACATATTTAGGGAATATTCCATTGTCATACTTTCAAAGATAGGTTCAAAAACTATTGTGGGATTAGTGATTGATGTATACAATGTTCGTGTGCAAAAAACAACATATGTGTCATAAAAATAATCAAATTCCTCATGGTATATGCAACATGTGCTTCAATCTGTGCGTATTCTAACATACAAAGGTGTGCTTTCTCAAATGATATTTGGCTCAAGTTCAATTCCATGGGTTCATTCTTAAATATCTAATAGAGATATGTTTCTATCATGTAAAGGAAGTGTTTAATGTGGGGTTCATGATGATTAGTATATTTTCTGAACTTTACAACATCTCTTTGATTAGGTAAGGCCTAGTATTTTTGTGCCAAAACTTTTGTACTAGTTTCTTGACAACATCAATTCATTTCCTGTATGAATGAGGCAAACTTCTAATGAAGGCCCAAAAATCTATTTGATATAGGTTGTTAAGGTCATCTCTTATAATAGAGTACTTTCGAAGATTTTTTCTATTTACTTTAAAAAAGTTAGTTTTGTGTGGCAATTATTGACAATGCATTGTGTACTTGTTTACAATTGATTTTGATAACACACGATGGGAAACATTATGATATTTTGAATGATTAGACTTTCAAATTGTATTAAAATCTGCTTGAATATTTCTAACAACATGATTACTATTATCTGCACTTTTATCATAGATTTATTCCTAAAATTATCCTAAAAACAACTAAACAATGTGATTTTAACTGGCCATCAATAATTGACATTTGGATGCATCTCTTTTTAATAAAAATGTAGTTGAAACTTTTGCTACACCGCCAATGAATAGTTTGTTTAGGTAACTTACCTTATAGGGCTGCTAGAGGAATCTCATTCACTTGAAAACATCTAGGATTTCTTCAGTGTGCACTTGATAATTGAGGTAAGGAAGATGGACAAGAATTGGGAATCCCATCACTGGTAGATTGTAGCATTGCATACACTTGTGAGTCATGATTGGGTGTGTAATGGACATGTGTGTGGTCAATGTGTTGAACATATGATTGCTCAAATTCGTTTTTGCACATGAGGAATGTCTTCACAAGAAGGTTGCAAATGAGTAACTTAATCAATATCCCCTTCTGAATACCCAACATCTAGCATAGTTTGACCATATTCTGATTCAATTGGATCATTGCTTCTTGATGAAATATTGTATAGAAGTTGACTTGATGTTGTAATATGAATTCCTTCCATTGGACGCATACACTTCACTTGTGGTGTTGAATAAGAGACCATTGTGTCATTTGGTGTGTAAGGATTTGAGATGGTGACTAGTGGATGCCTAAGTTTTTCCATACCCAACCTTGCCCTCTCTCTTAGTTCATGGATTTTTTCAATGTGCAACTGCTTCTTAGGGGGAGGGTTGGGGAGAGAGAGAGAGAGAAAGACGAGGGGTTAGGGGGAGGGGGAGAGACAGAACAAGGAGGGGTGTTAGGTGGTTTGGGGGGAGAGAGAGTGGTCGAGGTTCAGGGGTACGTGGAGGAGTATAGGAGAGAGGGGGTTAGTAACAGTTAGGGAGAGGAGGGGAGAGAGAGAAGAGGAGGAATAAGGGATGAGAGAGAGAGATATGGGAGGGTCATTAGTGGTAGGGGGAGGAATATTAGGAGAGACAAAGAGAGGGGGGGTTAGGGTTAGGGGTAGGGAGAGTAGGCGAGAGAGAGAGAGAGAGAGAGAGAGAGAGAGAGAGAGAGGAGGGGGGAGGGGGGGGTTTAGATAGAAATAGAGAGGGGGTTGTTAGTGGTACGAGTAGGAGAAATATAGGAGGGTTAGGGGGTTAGAGAGAGAGAAGGGGGGTGTTAGTGGATTGGGGGAGAGAGAGAGGGGTGGGGATTAGGGGTAGGTGGAGGAGTAGGGGAAAGAGCGAGTGAGAGAGGGGGTTAGTAAGGGTTAGGGAGAGGAAGTTGGAGAGAGAGAGAAAGGGAGGGGGCTAGGGGGTAAGGTGTTATGGGGTTGGGTGTAAGAATATGAGGAGAGAGAGAGGGTGTATGGATACATGGGTGAAGAGTGGGGGGGTTTGGGGGTATGGAGAGAGAGAGAGAGAGATCGGGGGGTTTGTTAGTGGTAGGGGGGAGGGTGATTACAAGAGACAAAGATAAAGGGGTGCTTAGGGGTGGGGGGAGTAAGAAAGAGAGGCGGGGTCTAGGGATAGGGGGAGTAAGAGGGGGGTTGGAGAGAGAGAGAGAGAGAGGGGGGGGTTGGAGGTTAGGGGTAGGTGGAGGAGTAGGGGAGAGAGAGAGTGACAAAGAGGGTTAGTAATGGTTAAGGGGAGAGAGAGAGAGAGAGAGAGAGAGAGAGAGGTTAATGGTATGGGGGAGAGCGATTATGAGAGATAGAGAGAAACAAGTGGTTAGGGATAGAGGGAGTAGGAGAGAGACATGGGTGGTTAGAGAGAGAGAGAGGGAGACAGATAGGGGGGATGGGGGTTAAGGGGTAGGGGGGTTAGGAGTTGGGGGGTTGGGGATAGGGAGGGAGGGAGAGAGAGATTGGGGGGGGTAGTGGTAGGAGGGGGGATTAGGAAAGACAAAGACAGGGTGTGGTTAGGGGTACGGGGAGTAGGAGAGAGAGATAGGGGGGTTTACAGTAGGTGTAGGGGGATGAGGAGTGGGGATTAGAGAGAGAGGGGGGGTGATTATGAGAGAGAGAGAGAGAGAGAGAGAGAGAGAGAGAGAGAGAGAGAGAGAGATCATTGTGGTTTGGGGAGGAGGAGGAAAGTAAATAGGAGGGGGTATAAGGGAGAGAGAGGGGTAGCGTTAGAGAAAGAGAGAGGAAGGTGGGGGTTTAGGGTTGAGATGTGGAGAGAGAGGGGGGGGTAGGGGTAGGGTGAGAGATAGAGCAAGGTGGGGGTTTCGGGTGAGCTAAGGGGAGAGAGAGAGAGAGAGAGAGAGAGAGAGAGAGAGAGATGTGGGCAAGGAGAGAGGGGGAAAGAGAGAGATATATAATGGGTAGAGTGGGAGGGATGGATGGATTGGGAGATTGTGGGAGGCATATACTGGAAAATGGTGGGAAAGAGAGAGAGGGGTAGGGGATAGGGAGAGATGCAAAGAAAGGGGAAAATATATTGCATGCACATTTTGATTTTAGTAATGAATGTGAATTATTTTTGGAATAATTACACACACGCATTAATAACGCGTGCATGTGTTTTATTTTAAATAAATTGGAGGGATTTTCTTTTTCCATCTATGTGGTAGATGATTGTTGGTTTTGGTTAAAGGTTTAGATTGCCAAACATGTAGGCTTGGCCTTCAAATAACAAAACACATTCATTTTTTCATTTTCCTATTTTCAAGCTCAATTCTACATATTCTCTACTTGCTAATTAAATTGTGCACACTTAGAAGATGGTATTGTTTTATTTATTTTTATTTGGTCATATGTCAAATTTCTAAAAAACATATAGGTCTCTTATTTTCTTTGTAACTTTTGATTGGTTCACACCTAATTTGAAAATTGAAAATGAACCCGCACAAGTACACTAAAAAACCTACACAAAAAATAATAATCCATGATTGTATCAAGACTCTTATAGCGAAACCTAAGGCTTCACCTTCTCATTCCATCAATAAAAGTTAATATATATTGTGGAAGGTAACTATTGTGTACATTTCATCTTTTTAACTTTGTTTGAAATAGTTGTGAAGTTTTCTCTAATATTTATTTTTAGTGATAAGATTTTCTTTTTTAAATAGCATTACCTTGCATCCTAGTACATCAATAGAAAAACATGATGTGATGTATATGTTGATTATTATTGAGGATCTGTTTCATTGATTGTGCATACTCTTGAAATTGTATTAGTAATACAACGCAGCCGATTGCTTGTGCATTCTTGGGTTCGTGTAGGACGACCTCATTAGCACTCACAACTCTAAATTTGTATGTAATACAACAAAACCCATCAAATCCAAAAGAGAATAATGACAATAAAAAAGGAGAAAAAAGAAAATGATAATGCAAACACATATAAGCAATTTAGATCTTAAGTCTAGCGGGATGGCAAGAAAGAGAAAAGAACGACCAAATGGAAAATGACAAATATAAAATTGGAATAACACTAGTATTGAACAGGTGTTGCGATGTAAGGACCATGACTGGAGCCGGCAGAAATCATGATGGGTTATATCACCATTGGAGAAAAGAAACTCAAGACATCGAATATCTTTTATATCTCTGAAAAAGACAAAGTTAGCATATTTTTTAAACTTTTATGATCAAATTATCAAATTTAATTTGAAAAGACAGAGTTAGCATATTTTTAAAACTTTTATGATCAAATTATCAAATTTAATTTTATATATTTACTTTTATTAAGCCAAGGAATCTTTTTATTTGGTACATTTACTTTTGTTTTTCATTCGTTATTGATTACGATAAAGACTCGTTATATTACAAACTTTCCGAGTTAAAATGTGATTTTATTCAATATTTTAAAGTAAGTTTTGATATGCCGTTTTATATTTTTTTTATTGTTTTATATTTATTTATTGTAAATATATGTTTGGAATAAAATATTATTAAATCATTTTAAATTAATTTTTTTATGTGGTTTATGTATTGGATTATAGATTGGTCTAAAATGGGGTTCAACAACAAGAGCTCAACATGTTATTTACAACCAACCGTATATTCCTGTCGACTTCAACTCATGATCGAGGATTTAGGCTTAGGAACCAACCGTAGTACCTTGGTACCTGCATGTCTTAATGGCAGGTTTCCTCGTATTCAACGGTAGGTTTCCATCATTGACCTCTAATCGAATAAACCCTTGAATGTTTGACTTCAAGAATCCTTATTCACATTCGTTGGGATGTACTAGAGATACCTTGGGGATCATTGTCATCATTGGTGATTTCCCTTGTTCTTGTTAACGGTTCACATCATTGACCGGTAATCAAGTAGTATCTACCATGTTCAACTTCAACTCCTTGTAATCACATGGCTAGATTCGTATTGCTTTAAGATCGGGTAGAAGACCCTGGATGATTCTGATGACTCTTTCACATCCAGGCTGCAATGGCGATTTTTTAGTAGGTCCACACATAGTCATTACGTTGGTGGCCTCATTTATGAACTGTCACATAGATCCAATTTTGTATTGGTCGTGGCTGTGTCAATACTATATCATGGATCTACGCTTGTAGTCTAGTAGCCATGATCTGTCTTCAGTTATTGTTGAGTTAGTCCTATCATGGATCTGCTTTGTATTGGTCGGCATCCATGCTTTGAGTCTGTTGTTCCGAGCAAGGGTATGCCCGCCTCGAGGTTATCGGACATATGATTGATGTTTCTTTGTACTTCCTGTCCAACTTCCTTTCAGCTTTCTCTCCGCAGCTTATTGGTAAAGTGTTTCGGCCATCAGTTCCTTCTAACCTCACACTTTAGGGGGCATCTGTTGTACCTCAAATTATCACTTTGAGTGCCATTTCGAGTCTTCATGTTATACCACCATGCCGAACCTAATGGTCATACCTCCTAGTAAGTGTTGAGCTCATTTTCATCATGTTGGTCCCCTCCCTAGCCTTCTTTGGATACAAATCCAACTTGTCATGGTCGAATGCCACCTATAGAGCCCACTTTACTCATATTTGTGTGCCCTGCTAGTTGTGCAAGGTGCAAAATTACAACATTTTCGTGCCCTGCATGCCTGCAAGGGCGCATAAATTATAACCTTTTCGCGTTATGTTTAGTGTCGGGGGCGCAAAAATCCTTCAACCACCTTATCCCTTGAAGTTTGGATCTTGGATTCAAAAGATAAATTTTTGGGATGGAGGTTCCTCCTTAATCTCATCTCCTCCTTCTTCCTTGATATGAGTCACCTCCTTGATCCACCTTCTACTCTGTTAGATCCATTATTATCTCCTAGTGGTTGGCTTCCCAAATCCTATAAGAAGGAATCCATCCATAAGCTAGGGGGATAAATTTGGAGGCATCAAACCTATGGTCTTAAGAGATTAGTGGAGATAACAAGAGAAAAGCTTGGAAGAGGAAGTTGTTTCTTGGACATCAAGGGTAACTTTCTAATAGTCTTCTTAGCTCTCATTAATATAACTTGGCTTATTCTCCCATGTTATGTTTCTCATTCATTTTGATGCATGACATGTTTTGTATAATTTAGATCTTAAGCATTAGATCTAGTGCTTGGAGGTATTGTTATTGTTTTGTTCAAACAGATTCAATTCTTGGAGATCAAGTTGAAGCTAGAGCTAGGACAACCGACAAATTTGAGGTAAATATCATTGTCCATTTCCCTCTTAGTGTATAAGCATTAGTACAAAATGAGAGATAAGTGACTAGGTGACTAAAAAAGTTAGTTGCCACAGTTTTTTCAAGGGATAAATGACCAAAATTGTGCAATTTTAAGTGAGACAACTAAAAATGATTAAGATAAATGACTAAGTTAGTCGCGTGATAAGATATATGACTAGATAACATGTGACTAAAATGAAAATGACTAATTTAGTCACATGAATACAAATATGACTAGCTAACAACGAATGAGAATATGAATTAGTCATTTATCTTAGTCATTTTTAGTTGTGATACCCCGTCAATTGAAATTACAATTTTGGCCATGAATTTGTATAATTTACTAAATTTAACACTACAGATGGAATCGAAGACCCCTTAGGGGTATCTAAATCCATCTGCAATGTTGAAATTTAGTAAATACACTATATTAGATGGATTCATGAGAGGACCCCTTGTGTCACTTGACAACATTTTCTTCTTTCAAGACATCCAGTGAGGTTCCTACATCTCCATATGTTGGTGGATGTGTTTGCTGGCCTCAAGCCTCTTCTGTAAGTGCAATATTGTCGTCATCATATGCACTCAAAATTATAGACTCAATTCACATCAGCTCAATCTCGACTATGCTATGTTGATCAATATCCCCATACCAATTTTGTTTGATCATTAAAATTTGTATTAAAAACTTATAATTTATAAAAATGTACAATATATAATTTTATCCCTGCCAATGCAAGGATATACTTTTCATTTAGAAGTCAAATATTTTTCACTTGTATTAGTTTTATTTTGAATCAAATTTTTTTATTATCTTTTACAATGCTTTGAATAATTTTAATATTAATTATAATATTCAAAAAATTAAAAATAATTTTAACAATTTTCAAAATACAATTTTTTTTTCGTTTTTTAATTGGATAAGTATGACTTGGATGGGACATAAATCTCTACAGGAGATATTTTTATTTTCAAAATTTAAAAGGTAAATAAAAATAATTTATAAAACAAAAAACAAGAAAAATGCCACATTTCATGTCCTGTGTTGTCTTGTCTGGCTTGAAAACACCACCCTATACTTTTTCCATAAAAAGCATGGAAAGCTTCTTGAAATACTTGTCCAACGCAGCCCTATTCCTCTTCTCCTACGTTGACGCACTCAAGACCAACAAATTTGACTTCCATCTCTGCGAAGTGTGTCTGGCGACTGCGACAGTTCCTAGTTTATTTAAGCTCTGTTGATGGTTAGACAACCTGTATGGTGATCATCGAGGGATTGGTGATAAAAAATCCCATTGCATCAGCCATAACACATGTTGTGCATAACAAGCAAGAGTTTTTGTGGGTGAGAGGTGTTAAGGATTTGTTGGTGTTGTCTGTCATAACAGGGTAGTTAATTCAAGCTTACGATTACGAGAAGGTGAGAGATGGGGTTTCGGCCATTGGGCTAAGCTCATAATTAAAAAAAAATCAGAGATAGAATTTCTTACACTATACTCGATCACACCATGAGCATGGCATTCAGCCAAAACAGTTACAATTACTCAGGATCAGGATTCAGGTAGCCTAAAATTTGACACTCTAATTATGTCTGTCTAATGTTATATTTTTAGGTTATAAAAAAATATAAAGTGCATTGCAACCTTTTGTCCTTGGAAACAAATTTCAAGCGTGACTTTTGCAATGTCTTCTACAGTCCATTTTTCTATTTATGCCCTTTTTTTGTGTTCGGAACAACATCGTTGTTATGGAATTTAGAGGGGAATAGATTCACGGATAAACGCATGGGAGACAAGGACAATCCGAGTAAGGCAAACTGGCCTGTAAATACATTTTGAGAAATCTAAAATGTAATACAAACCATCTGGCTATTGCTAGATATTCACAAGGATGCCATATCTCAATCATCAAATCTGAGTGCACACCAAGACTCTCCACTTTTGTTCCTCATAACCATTTCTCATGCTAATTTAACCATGCTCAAAGAAACCGAATATTACTCCTTAAAGATCCACATAATCGTCCAAACCTAACCCTTAAAACTATCAATCCTGGTGCCACAATTTACTTGTTTAAATTGGGACAATAAAATAAAGTCCACGGTTTGAAAGATTTTATCTTGGCACATAGAGCAGTTTACTTGTTTAAATTGGGAGAATAGAATAATGTCCGTAGTTCAAAAACTTTTGTCTTGGTACATAATATTCATGGGATTCTGTTTGATGATATTTTTTGTTAGTGTGGTTGGTAGATTCTAAGGTAACTTTTTGTCATGTCCCCTCCCTAGTGACCTTGGTCACCACTTGGATCCTCCTATCCCCAGGGGTCTAAGTTCATAATTAATTGAGAAATTAATTAATTGGGGAATTTTTGAGGCAATTACACCATAGTTGTTAATTAATTACTGGATAATGAATTAATTGCTTAGTTAAATTATTTCTGAGTTGTATTATTTTCATTTAAATGATTATTACTAATAAATGTGCCATGTGATTGATGACTTGGATAGGAAATTCAAATTGGTCAAGTAGGCCAAAATTGCCTAAGTGATAAATATCAGAAAAGCTAAGGAATCTAGTGGAGACAAGTTGGCAAGAGGCACCAAGATGGAAACTGACAAAAGCTGGCAAAATCAAGCAAAAGCAGGAAAGTAGAAAGTAACTAAAGTGGAGAAAGCAAGAAAAGCAGTCAGAAAATAATAGCAACAATGCAAAAAAGCTAACCTAGGCGCACTTGTTAATCTGAGTGGAGGAAGACAAAAGAAGGCAAGTTTTTCTAGTCAGAAGATGCCATTCCTGTCAAGGAATGCACCCTCCTTCACCCACATGTGTGGCTAGCTTGAGGAAGAAGTCATCTCTCCTATTTAACAATGTTTCTAACTCCATCTCTCACTTTTGATCATTTATGTTTTCTCATGAGAGCTCTAATGCTTCTCTAGTTGAGTGATGTGCCTCAGCTGTGCTTCTTGGGTGATGTGCCCCAAGGCCCATAGTTTCCAGTGAGTGTTGTGCAGGTTCATATCAAGATATTTCAGCCATTAACATATGCTTCCAGCCTCCATTGAATATCCTCAGTTATTTGGAGAATATGATTTCCTCCAGCAGTGATTCTACAGCTAGTTTTGGTGAAGGTTCATCCATTGAAGAAGATAGATATTAGGAGTGCACCCAAGTGTTGAATGAGAGTTGATACAGCCATTTTTGCAGACATTGGAGGTTTTAGATATCAGCAACCAGCTTCATATCAGATCCATACTTCTCTTCTCACTCATTCTCACATTCACAGCTAAATCTAGAGGAGTTTTCCCTAGAGGAGAGAGATGACTTTGTGAATGCGCCCTAGTCAAGTTCAAAAGCTCAGTAAGCAGAAAATTACATTCATATGACCTGTAGATGACCTGATGCTAACTCCATAGTAGAGCCACAGTAGTCTTCTAATTCTTCTCTTCATTCTCCGTCAAATGTAATGAATATTTAGCCTGTGACGCACTGTTGTTTTGGAAGGCAGTTAAATCAATAGAATAAGAGTTATGATATATTATTTTCGACCTGTATCTATTCATTATATTATATCAGAGCCTTATTTAATGTCATAACAGAGTATATCATTTATTGGAGCAATTTGATGGATTAATATTCAAGACTAGCTAGTTGGGTGCTTATTCTAGACTAATTTCACTATATTTACTGCTAAATCTTTTCTGAGAATCCATTTTGCATTCTGTCAGTTGGAGGAGGTTGATAACTAAGTATAATATCCATATTAGTCCCTTTAATAATAATTTGGATGCTTTTAGCCTTGTTTTGGAAAGCCTGTAATTTGACTAGCTCAGCAGTCCACCGTGTGCAATTAAGCCCCAAATTACTCCAAACCTTCCCAAGCTCAGCTAGTCTTCATTCCAGCATATTTTATGAGTTAAATTACTGATAATATCTATTCCCTATACCCCAGCATCACCTTACCTGTCTAGTTTGCATATGCCAGCTGCATAGGGAGCCTCGAAGTAGGCAACAGTGCACCACTATTGCTAAAAAGTTAATGGTTCTGGTACTTAGTGCAAAGGACACATCTGTTTTGACCCTCAGAACTACTGCTGCAACTAATGCCATATATTTTCCAGAATTAAAATTTCAGCCTACCAAACTCAACTTGAGCCTTAGTCCCTGTCACTAACTACCCACCCTACTCTGAACATTGTGAAGGAAAATCACTAGTAATTTTGGAAAAATAAATAAATTTGGAGTTAATATCTTGGTCAAATATTACCAAGGATATTACACTGGTATCAAAGCATGGTCCTCTGAACCTTCTCTTGTTGTGGTGATGAGCTCAAGAAGAACACCTAGCACTAAAGGAAAAGACCCCAAAAACACTAGGGAAGAAGAGGTATATTCTACATAAGGAGAAATACAAGGGAATAGAGACATGTCTGAACAGGAAGCTAATGATGAGTTTAGAAAACTGCTTATTAAAATGGTTAGAGGGA
Organism: Larix kaempferi; assembly: GCA_027924585.1. Classification (NCBI taxonomy): domain Eukaryota; kingdom Viridiplantae; phylum Streptophyta; class Pinopsida; order Pinales; family Pinaceae; genus Larix; species Larix kaempferi. The sequence goes on from BSBM01000541.1 coordinate 17,025,811, forward strand.
TAGAAAATCTAACTCATACTGTGGCACAGAATGGTCAAGAAACTAAACAAATCCTTAGTAGACAGTTTGCACATAAGGAAGCAGAAGGGAGTGCTAGTGGTTCCCACCAGGGTGAAAGAAAGACATTTGCAGAAACCATTTTCTCAAACACTGGTCCACACAATAGGACTAAAGACTTTAAAATGGATTTGAAATATCAACCTCGACAAACCAGGCCCATGTTCTTTGAGGAAAATAAAGAAGCATCTAGTGCACCTGTAGCTACCTGTGAGGAAAGGCATGCGGTATATCTGACCTTGAGTGATGAGTGTAGAAGAGATCTCACTTTCAAATATTTTTCTGAGATTTACCTAATAAATCAGCCAAGGGGATATAATAGGCAGCCAAAAAACAATTTTGAGTTGAGGAATGCTCTAGGTAAGGTCCAGATACCTTACTTTGATGGGACTGCAAAATGCAATGCTAGTTCCTGGGTGCAGAAACTAGACATATATTTTCAGCTGCATCCCATGGCAGAAAAGGATGCCATCAAGATGGCAGTTCTACATTTGGAAGGAGAGCCCAGTGATTGGTGGTTCCATGGCATGAGAACCTTCGGACATGATTTAGTTGAGTCTTATGAATATTTCACCAGGAAGTTGGTGGAAAGATTTGATAGGAGGGATCCCGAGCTGTCTTTCCGTGAGCTGGCACATTTGAAACAAACCAGCACTCCAGAAGCATATATATCATAATTTCAAAAGTTGGTAGTGATGGTCACTGATATATCAGAACCAAGGTTGATCCTACTATTCACAAAAGGATTAACAGAACCTTTGAAAGGGTTGGTTAAAGCCTACCGACCAGCTACCCTACAAGAAGCTTTGAGCAGAACAAGGGATCTACAAGATGCAATCCCAAGAACCAGATACCCACCTAAGTTTAATCCACCTACAAAATTTCAGAATTCAAAGCCACCATTCAGAAACAATGTAGCTCCAAATAGGAAAGAATACTCATTCCGAGATTGGGATGAGTTAAGAAGGAAAAAACTGTGTTTTTCCTGCCAAGAACCATGGGTTCCGGGGCACCGATGTGCAAAAGGTAAAGCTCATTACATAGAAGTATTTCCTTATAGTGATGAGGAGGAAATGTGTGTAGAAGTACACATGGAAGAACCATCAGAAGAAGGGTACAATACAGCAGAAGAAGAAGAACCATCACAAACAGAAGCAAAATTTGCAGTTTTGAGTGGGGTTCCCCGCTACCACACTATGAGATTTAAGGGAGTAGTGCAAGGGAAGAAAGTTTCAATGCTGGTCGATGGAGGGGACACATATAAGTTCATTGATGCAGCCATGGTGGAGAGAAGAAAACTCCCATCAGAAAAATTTGGAGGTTTCATAGTTATTATTCCTGGAAAGAACAACACTATGTAGTGCAACAGATGGATTCCCAAGATGTAGGTAACTATTGGAGACCATATTGTAACTGATAGTTTTTACATTGTTCATGTTGTTGTTACTAATGTTGTGTTGGGAGTACAATGGCTGTTGTCACTTGGTGAGCATGTGGTAAATTATGGGATTCCCCAAATGTGCTTTAAAGATACTGAAGGTAAGCAAGTGGTTTTGAGAGGGGTTAACACCTACCCAAAACAAGTGATTTCTGCACATAGTATGAGATCTGTTTTGAGGCATGGAGACATAGAGTGGGATGCTGAATGTTTTATATCCACTAAAGGAACCACCATTGATGTGTCACAACATCTTGAAGATATCCAAAAATTGCTCCAAAAACACAAAAAGGTGTTTGAAGATCTGCCACATGGAAGGCCTCCTGATAGGGGTACTGAACATTGGATAGAGCTGAAACTTGGCACTTTTCCCATAAAAATCCACCCCTACAAACATCCCAAGAGATTCAAGGATGAAATAGAGAAGACCATCAAAGATATTCTTGAGATGGGGTTCATAAGACCAAGCTCAAGTCCCTTTTCTTCATCGGTGGTTTTGGTCAAAAAGAAAGATGGAACAATGTGCATGTGCATTGATAGCAAAGCCTTAAACAAGAAAACCATCAAGAACAAATATCCTATTCCAAGGATTGATGAGCTGATGGATGAGCTGCATGGAGCCAAATATTTTTCCAAGATTGATCTATGTTCTAGTTACCATCAAATCAGAATGAAAAGTGAAGATGTGCAGAAAACTGCCTTTCGGTGCCATTTTGGGCACTTCGAATTTCTGGTCATGCCTTTTGGCTTGACAAATGCACCAACAACTTTTCATTCTTGCATGAACAGAATCGTCAGTAAACAACTCCATAAGTTTGTACTTGTATTTTTTGATGACATTCTGATTTACAGTAATACATGGGAAGAACATTTGCAGCACTTGGATAGTGTACTAACTCTACTTGCAGAACAATCATTTTATGCCAAACTGTTGAAGTGTGAGTTTGGTATGAAGGAGCTCCTCTATATTGGCCACATCATTGGGAAAGAAGGAGTCAAGTTACACTTGGAGAAGATCCAAGCCATCTTAGATTGGCCCAGACCAAAGGATATAACTTCTCTAAGAGGGTTCATAGGATTATGCACATACTACAGGAAATTTGTGAAGGGATTCTCCAAACTCACTTCTCCCTTAACAAACCTTACTAAGAAGGGAGCTTTCTGCTGGAATGAAGAGGCTGAAAAAGATTTCAATAGAATGAAGGAATTTATGAGCAGCTTCCCAGTGTTGGCACTCCCAGATTTCATCCATCCTTCTATATTGGAGTGTGATGCCTCGGGTGAAGGCATAGGAGCAGTTTTGATGCAGAATAGATACCCAATTGCTTATGAGAGCAGAAAGTTGAAGCCCCATGAGAAGATGTACTCTATCTATGATAAAGAGATGTTAGCCATCATGCATGCATTGGCTAAATTCAGGAAATACCTGGTGGGAGGTAAATTCATAGTTAAAACATACCACAACAGTTTGAGGCATTTCCTAACCCAAAAGGAGCTGAATGATAGGCAGCAAAAGTGGGTAAGCAAAATTCAATCTTATGATTTTGATATTGAATATAAGAAGGGTAAGCTAAATGTAGTTGCTGATGCCCTCTCTAGGAAGCCTATTTTTTCTTTGCTGCAAGTGCCTGCTGACTGGAGGGCACAACTAATTAAGGAATATGCAGAAAATCAGTTTGCTTGTGAATTGCTAGATAGAGTAAATCAGGAAGATCATTACCAGATTATCAATGATATCATCTATTATAAGAACATAATTTTTCTAACTCCTGAATCTAAGCTGAAGGAGCAGATTTTGATGGCTACCCACAATGCACCAGTAGCAGGCCATCCCGGTATTTTCAAAACTTACCGGAAGTTAAGAGAAATGTTCACCTGGAAGGGCCTCAAGGAGGATGTTCTAAGGCATGTGAGTGAGTGTACTGCATGTCAGCAGAACAAGGTTGAGCACACCCATCCGGCTGGTATCCTACAATCTTTGCCAATTCCTGGACAGAAATGGGAAAGCATATCAATGGACTTCATCACAGGTTTGCCCAAATCCCAGGGTAAAGACAATATTTTTGTAGTAGTTGACAGGTTAACCAAATTTGCTCACCTTTTTGCTGTCACATCTACTATTTCTGCTAGTCAAGTTGCTACACTTTTTTTTAGGGAAGTATTTAGATTGCATGGGATTCCAAAAATCATAATCAGTGACAGGGATAGTAATTTTACCAGTGCCTTTTGGCAATCTTTGTTCGAATCGGTAAATACTAGTTTAAACCTCAGTACCAGCTATCATCCCCAGACAGACGAGCAAACTGAAAGAGTTAACCAATGGCTGGAAGGTTATCTCAGGAACTACGGTACAGGGCATCAGAAGGCATGGGTCAACTGGTTACATCTGGGGGAGTTCTGCTATAACACCAAATTCCACATGTCCATTGGAATGACCCCATTCAAAGCCTTGTATGGGTATGAGTCTGCCACTTTTGCATATATGGTTTTTGGAAATTGTAAGGCACAGAAGGCAAAGGATTGGCTGCAAGAAGGCCAAGACATCCTTAAAGCACTTAAAGAAAATTTGCAGGTTGCACAAAATCAACAGAAAATCAATGCAAATAAAAATAGAACAGACTGAACCTTCCAAGTAGGAGACTTGGTTTATTTGAGATTGCAGCCATACAGGCAAACCACAATTAAGACAAAGGGGGCTGAAAAATGATTTCCAAGGTTTTATGGGCCCTACAAAATAGCAAGGAAAGTGGGTGAAGTAGCCTATGAGTTGGATCTGCCAGCAGAGAGTAAAATACACAATGTCTTCCATGTGTCCTGTTTGAAAAAAGCCTTGGGACAGCAAGTTAAGGTTTCAGAAATTTTGGCCCCCCATGATGATGAAGGACATCTAGTCCTAGAACCTGAAGACATCTTGCAGATCAGAGAAAGGAAGCTGAGAAGTATAATTATTAAAGAATACCTAGTACAATGGAAAGGTCTTCCTAGTGAGGATGCCACCTGGGAAGATGAACAGATTCTGCAGCATCCTGGTTTGAAACTGCTCGAGGACAAGCAGTCTTGGGAAGGGAGTACTGTCATGTCCCCTCCCTAGTGACCTTGGTCACCACTTAGATCCTCCTATCCCTAGGGGTCTAAGTTCATAATTAATTGAGAAATTAATTAATTGGGGAAGTTTTGAGGTAATTACACCATAGTTGTTAATTAATTACTGGATAATTAATTAATTGCTTAGTTAAATTATTTCTGAGTTGTATTATTGTCATTTAAATGATTATTAATAATAAATGTGCCAAGTGGTTGATGACTTGGATAGGAAATTCGAATTGGTCAAGTAGGCCAAAATTGCCTAAGTGATCAATATCAGAAAAGCTAAGGAATCTAGTGGAGACAAGTTGGAAAGAGGCACCAAGATGGAAAATGACAAAGTTGGCAAAATCAGGCAAAAGCAGGAAAGTAGAAAGTAACTAAAGTGGAGAAAGCAAGAAAAGCAGTCAGAAAAGAATAGCAACAATGTAGAAAAGCTAACCTATGCGCACTTGCTAATCTGAGTGGAGGAAGACAAAAGGAGGCAAATTTTTCTAGTCAGAAGTTTCCATTCCTGTCAAGGAATGTTCCCTCCTTCACCCACACGTGTGGCTAGCTTGAGGAAGAAGTCATCTCTCCTATTTAACAATGTTTCTAACTCCATCTCTCACTTTTGATCATTTATGTTTTCTCATGAGAGCTCTGATGCTTCTCTAGTTGAGTGATGTGCCTCAGCTGTGCTTCTTGGGTGATGTGCCCCAAGGAACATAGTTTCCAATGAGTGTTGTGGAGGTTCATATCAATATATTTCAGCCATTAACATATGCTTCCAGCCTCCATTGAATATCCTCAGTTATTTGGAGAATATGATTCCTCCAGCAGTGATTCTACAACTAGTTTTGGTGAAGGTTCATCCATTGAAGAAGATAGATATTGGGAGTGCACCCAAGTGTTGAATGAGAGTTGATACAACCATTGTTGCAGACATCAGAGGTTTTCAAGATCAACAACCAGCTTCAGATCATATCCATACTTCTCTTCTCACTCATTCTCACATTCACAGCTAAATCTAGAGGAGTTTTCCCTGGAGGAGAGGATGACTTAGTGAATGTGCCCTAGTCAAGTTCAGAAGCTCAGTAAGCAGCAAATTACAGTCATATGACCTTTATATGACCCGATCCTAACTCCATAGTAGACCCATAGTAATATTCTAATTCTTCTCTTCATTCTCCATCAAATGTAATGAATATTTAGCCTATGAGGCACTGTTGTTTTGGAAGGTAGTTAAATCAATAGAAGAAGAGTTATGATATATTACTTTTTACCTGTATCTGTTCACTATATTATATCAGAGCCTTATTTAATGTAATAACAGAGTTTATCATTTATTGGAGCAGTTTGATGGATTAAAATGCAAGACTAGCTAGTTGGGTGCTTATTCTAGACTAGTTTCACTATATTTACTGCTAAATCTTTTCTGAGAATCCATTTTGCATTCTGTCAGTTGGAGGAGGTTGATAACTCAGTCTAATATCCATACCAGTCTCTGTAATAAGAATTTGGATGCTTTTAGCCTCGTTTTGGAAAGTCTGTAATTTGACTAGCTCAGCAGTCCACCGTGTGCAATTAAGCCCCAAATTACTCCAAACCTTCCCAAGATCACCTAGTATTCATTCCAGCATATTTTATGAGTTAAATGACTGATTATATCTCTTCCCTATACCCCAGTATAACCCTACCTGTCTAGTTTGTATATGCCAGCTGCCCAGGGAGCCTCGAAGTAGGCAACAGTGCACCACTGTTGCTGAAAAGTGAATGGTTCTGGTACTTAGTGCAAAGGACACATCTTTTCTGACCCTCAAACCTGCTGCTGCACCTAATGCCATATATTTTCTAGACTTAAAAGTTCATCCTACCAAACTCGCCTTGAGCCTCAGTCCCCGTCACTAACTACCCACCCTGCTCTGAACATTGTCAAGGAAAATCACTAGTAATTTTGGAAAAAATAATAATTTGGAGTTAATATCTTGGTCAAATATTACCAGGGATATTACACTTTTCTTACTCTCTTAGAGTTTGGATTAGTTGACGATCAATCATATTAAAATAGGGTGGTTTGTTGATGGATTTGGCATGCACCCTTTTCTTGTACATTACTTTTGAACCCTCTTATGAGTTATGAGGCATATCTATTTACCATATTTTCCACATATACAATTATATCCTCCCACATTACATACTCATCTATGCTCGCATGTCTCCATGCCTATGTTGCAATAAGTATATTACTCATGATCTTATATTCATAACAACAACTATGTATAGAAAAAAGGACTTAAAAGAAAAAATTAATCTAAAGACTCCATTCACAAGGACTTTTATATAGAGAAAGAGGGTCCTTATAGCTATAATTCTAATATGCTTTGATGGCATTTTAGCAATAACATTTGATTTACTTAATTATTATCATAAAGGAAAAACCAATGTGATAAGATGAAATACAATTTTCATGTTCCATGGTAGTTTACTTTAAAACAAATTAATTTTTTTTAACTCTATTTATATGTAATTAACTTATTATTGTGGAATGTTTAAACACTACATCAAAAATTTATTTCATGAAAATTCAATATTATTTTGTTGGCAGGGTAAGCTACATTGGCGCTTTTTCTCTCTTGTTATATTATTACAAAACATATATTATAATAATATTACATAATGTCATATTAAAAATATACAATATAATAACACATATAATATACTAACCCAAGATATAATGTATAACAACATATTTGCATATATATATATATATATATATATATATATATCAAACAAACAAAACAATATATATCAAACAATTACAAAACTAAAACCTATACTCCATTACAAAAAAATATATATAAAAACGAATATCAAACAAAACAATATCACACTATTAAAAAACTAAAACCCACGCTCCATCATGTTACAAGCGTCCATTAAATATGGTACTCCTCCATCATGGTGATATGAAACTAGAGTCCTTTATCCGTAGGATATGAAACCGACCTCCAAAATGGGGAAAATTAACGACCGACTGACATTCATGAACCATTTCATGTAGTTTAACTTCATACCCATGCTGTGAAACCTTAAATAAGCGAGAGTTTACCCTCATACCAGTTCCATGAAACCTTGAATTGATGCTAAATTTTTGGATTTGGAGGGAAGGGGGTTCATTGGGTCTGAGAGGGGGCCTATTTGGGTTTGGGAGGCCTAATGGGATCTGAAATGCAGGTTTGGGCCATTTTTTAAACCATTAAACCTCTTAATGAATGGTGCCGATTGGAAATTGTAGTGATTCTGTTTGGGGGTTTGTGAATTTGGTATATAATTGCAGTTGTTTCCATGGATAAAGGCACATTGGATAGAATTCATAGGCTATTAAAGAGGCGAGCGAATGCTACTGCCGCATGTTGGAGTTCAAATCTGAGACTTCCCATCCAGATGTTACAGATTCTTAGGTACATGCCATTCTTTCTGAATTTTTTTATAATTTTTATATGATGATAAAAAGAAGAGTGATTTCCCATCCTTCCCATCCTTGTACCCTTGTACATGACATTTCTCCCAGAGGTTTGGATATAATCAGTATGCCCATAGTTGTATATGTATTTGTCACTCTATCTACGTTGGGTTTCTCTTCCATATTTGTTCTTAAATCTTAGATCTTCTTTTCTCTTGCTTTCTCAGGAATGGCTTATGTATTCCCACTTTGTCTCAACACTAGTCTACTTAGCAGTTCCATTGAACACGTGGGTACTCAGCTAATGAGAGTATTTTTCGAGTTATAGGTCCTTGGTTGTTTGAAGTGTGATCAAGTCATCAGAATTGGTCCAATTATAGGTACCAAGCTCTATAGAGGTGCGATTATACATATGCTCTATTTGCTGATTAACTCTTAAATAAGTCCCCCCTCTCTCACTTTACATTCAACATCTTTTCTTGTTAATAACAATAATTATATTTTTACATAGAACATCAAACCAAATGGAACAATCTACTTGTAGGTAGAGAGAAACACACAACCTTCTAAACTTTTTTTAATAATCCAAGTTACCCTAACACATTAAAAATATTTGTCTTAGGCACCAAATAAAGGATGCAATACACAAATCTCAGAAGCTGCAAAGGCAAAATTATAGTAAAAAAGATAATAAAAAAATAACATGGAAATCGAGATAACGAACCAATGTAAAACTGAAACATGAAAAGCAAATTTTGTAGATTGCAGGGGTCCATCAGAAGACTCATGAACTAAACAAAGAATAATTCCATTATACAATATCACAAAATAGGTTGAACAATTGCTATATATGCAAATTTGAATTTGCAGTTTCTCAAGATATAATTTTACCTCTTCCTAATCCCCACCACTTTACACACACACACACACACACACACACACATGCAAACACATCCCTATGCCTCCCCATACCATTAAAACCGCCTCCTCTCTCTCTCTCTCTCTCTCTCTCTCTCTCTCTCTCCTCCCCCCCATATTCCCCCTAACTCTTACTAACCCCCTCTCCCACTCTTTATCATTCCCCTACTCCTCCACCTACACCTAACCTCGACCAACCCCCCCCCCTCTCTCTACCCTCCACTCCCTAAACCTTACTAACAGCTTCTCTATCTTTCTTTCTCCCCTGAAGACTTACCCCCTCCTCTCCCTGCGGGGGAGAAAGAGAGTGAGAGAAGGGGTTAGTAAGAGTTATGGAGATAGGGGTAGAGAGAGAGGGGAGGTCGGGGTGAGGTGTAGGTGGAGGAGTAGGGGAGTGAGAGAGAGTGGGAGAGGGTGTTAGTATGAGTTAGGGGGGAGATTGTGGGGGGGGGGGAGAGAAAGAGAGAGGAGGGGAATTTTTAGTGGTAGGGGGAAGCATAGGGATGTTTTTGTGTGTGTGCGTGTGTGTGAGCGAGAGAGAGAGAGAGAACCAATGGGGAAATGGTGTGTTAGGTAGTTGGGGAAGAGATAGGGGGTGGGGATTAGGTGTAGGTGGATGAGTAGGGGAGTGAGAGAGAGTGATAGAGGGGGGTAGTACTAGGTAGGTGGAAGATTGGGGGAGAGAGAGAGGAGGGGGAGTGTTAGTGGTAGGGGGATACATAGGGATGTGTCACTTGTTGATGTATATGTAACTTCGAAATGTATTTCATATATGTATATTGTACTCCTATAGAGATGGTATTATTCCTCTATACGGAAGTGGTTGTATTCCTATAGAGATGTTATTATTCCTCTATATGGAAGTGTCGTCATTTATATTGTAAGTGTCGTAATTTATACTTGATGGGTTATTAGACCACCTTGTTGGGGTCTGCCCTGTATAAGTCATGTGGGTCGAAGGGTTATTAGACCACCCTATTGGGGGTCGTCCATGTGGGTCAAAGGGTTATTAGGCCACCCTATTGGGTGTTGGCCCAGTCAGCATTATGTTATGTGGTTAAGTTAAGGCCGACCCAGTAAAGGTTATTAGGCAAGTCAAGTCAAGTATAAATAGAGTGCGGGAGGCACTCTATTTCATCATTCTATTCTCTCTCACACTATCGGGAGAGTGGAGCACTTGTGGAGGAGGAGAAGATCCTGCTAGGTGATGTCTATCTCTTATGCTTGGGTTGTATCATTGCTCTATCTACCTCTGAGGAAGTTATTGGGGTTTTTCACCTTTATGGTTTTCCCCAAGTAAACTCTGTGTCTCTTGTGTGCATGCATTATTGTGTCCATGATTGATATGCTGTAGATATGTTGTACATGTTGTTCTCTCAGTTAAGATCCTAGTAAATTCTGAAAAATTAACCTGGTATCAGAGCTAGCCTGAAAGAAGGCATGGTATGGCATGTATGACACTTGTTGCAATTGCGAAGCTAGGGCTTGATATAGAAAAAACAAGTCATTGTAGCACTTTCTCTATAAATACATTTTGGAAAGGTTTCAGGGTCTAAAAATCATATAGGGTGAATCTAAGATACCCATGTACCTTGTGTCTAAAGGAAAACCTCTAATTCGTTGTACTTTGTGATTTATGATATATACAATATAGGGTTTCTGCATCTTCCAGATCTCAGTCATAAATAAGTGACCTTGGAAAAAAGGTCATAACTTGGGCTAGGAAGCTCCAAATGAAATTTCATAAAAATTGATAGGTAGTGCACGGACTTTAATTTCTCAGGTAACTTTTTCAGAGGCTGAAACTGAACTAGTGACACGGGCACGCCGTACAAGTTTGCTCTCCTGTTTTATCCCATAAAAAGGTCATGTTGCGACACTTGGAATAAATCTCTCTCAGAGAATCCATTTGAGGTCAGACCTATGGGGTTGGAAAGATGACAGATCTGGCTATCATAGGAAAATGTTTCAGACCCCGTGGATAAAAAATTTTGGAGTTACACCAGAAACAATTAGGTACATATTTATGTCAAAACATAATTATTTTTAAGCACCTTCATTCATGGCTTCAGGAATTTAGGGTTTCAGAGAAAGTTGTAATTTTTGTAATCGGAGACTACGGCTGAATGCTACTCATCAAAATAGAAATTTAGAGACCAAGATCATAATTTTTGGTTGGGTAGAAGGCTGGGCTTGATTAGACCCTAGTTTGGGACTTTGATCGGAAAAGTGGAAAATTAGGGCTTTTGCAAAAATGGGAATTTTTGAAATATGTGACCACGGCTGGAAGCTCCTCAGAAAACTAGAAGCTTAGAGCTTTGGATCGAACCTTTTGATTAGGCATAAGGGTGGGCTTTATCAAACCCTAGTTCGGGGTCATGTTTAGTGAATCCAGAAGTTTCAAAGGCAAATTTGAGGGGTGAAACTTTGCAGTTTTCAAATTATGAGTATACCAGTTTGATAAGCTCATCAAGGCGCATATTTCTATCCTTTTGGAAGTTTGAAATTCAAAGTTTAAATTTTTAGGGTTTCTCTAACAAACCCTAATCTAGCTCCAGATCCAGTTCCTGCAAATCAAGTGGATTGGGTTAATCCTAGAAGAGAATGGATTGGTCACCTACATAAGTGAAGAAGTTCATGTTTCAGAGGGAGATGAGGCTAAGGCCTTAGATAAAAAGATTACAAGCAATCTCGATAGGTATGACTTATCCAGGTATGTTTCGATATTTTTTCATGATTAAGTTTATGGTATGTTTGTCTTCATGTTATTACGGTTAGTACAATCTTGATTAAATTTAGACTTGTCGTATCACCTTAATAAAATTATGAATGCATGATAGAAGATATTCATTGATTAGGGTGTTGACACTTATGATTGTACTAATGCATTATGGTGTTGTATGAGGTTTATGTTGTCCGCTACCATGAAAGGTACACCAAGAAAGACAAATCATGTTCTAGCTCAAGAACATATGATCATGATGACATGAGGACAAAGATTCATCCATTGTCACGAATCACTTAGAAGATCTATTTGTGAGGTATGTATAACTTGGTTCTATAATGGTTAACCTATGAGATATGCAGGTTGCTAGCACAAGTCATTGAAGAGAACAAGAAGACATCATGTGGGTATGTTAGACATAACTAGCTAACATACTAATCTAGGTATGTTTTTCCTATATCAAGTTAGAATCCTACCTTGTGTTAGGATCCCTTATATAAGTATACGTGGTATGATTGGTTATGTTTATTCATAAAGTTAGAAATGTAAGTAATCAAGGGTTTATGCATTTTATGTCTCTTATCTTGATTGATGATTTAACTAACTAGAAGAGTCCTATGATCAAATAAGAATATGCATGAGTAAAAGAAGACTTCCTTGAAACCTTGAATACAATGTTTATTATCTGTGTTTGAAATGAGCATGACTATACATGTTTAAGATTATTGTGTTTTGATAGTATTAAGATTATACTAATGAATGTGTGAGTATGTATGAGACCTCGAGGATAACACAATGATGATACTAATAAGCATGCATAGTGATGGATATAAGTTCAAGGACAGGTAATCCAGGAAGCAAAGATCAACAGGGAGCACACTCCAGTTGTTCCTGCAAGGAAGCAAAGATAAAGAGGGAGCACACTCCAGTTGTTCCTGCAAGGAAACAAAGATCAAGAGGGAGCACACTCCAGTTGTTCTTGTAAGGAAGCAAAGATCAAGAAGAAGCACACTTCAGTAGTTTCTGCAAGGATGCAGATATTCAGACAAAGTTGACCACTTCTCACAATCCACATCAGAATGGAGTTGCAGAAAAGAAGCAAAGACTGATAGGGAGTCAACCCAACAAACAAACAAAGATAAGTATTTGAATTATCATTCCTTGCGTATTTTATTGTTTAAATAATATTGTTCAATAATGTATATAGCCATGTTCCTAGAATTAGGTGGTGTATTATGCATATTAGAATATTTTCATTGATGAACAGTATACTACTAATATACATGGGTAAGTGGCCTATGGAACTGTACAACATTCCATTTCTACTTATCTAGAATGAAGCCTCTTTGCTGACATGTTGGGAGTTGTGCACACTCTTAACAATGTTATAGTAGAGATTGGAAGGCATCTAGAAAGTTACGGGATATGGATAAATGTTGTATTGAAGCATTGGCTAAGATAATTGCATGACTGTATGACATATTTCTTTATGTGTAAGAATTTGTTCTGAAAACTATGAGATGTTTTCTAATCATGCAATTTAACTTGTTGTGTAGGAAAGATCGTATACCATCACCTACAAAAGAAGGACTACAACATTTGTTCAACAACAAAGTTATCTATTGGAAATATGGAAGTTCCCAGGATCTGGGAAGAATGCCATGATCGAGGAGTACCAGTCGATCATGAAGATGTTTGGGATGCAGTCCCAAGACCTGAAGGGGAGTTTGTAGTGACTTCCAAGAGGATCTACAAGATCAAGCATGTTGCAGGTTGTAGCATAGATACTTTTTCTCCTGTAGCCATATACACTTCCATTAGATCCATACTTGCTCTGGATGCAGTGATGAAATGGAAGATACACAAGATGGATTTCAAGACAGCTTTCTTGAATGGTGTAGTTGAAGAAGAAGTGTATGTGGAACAACCACTTGGTTCTGAGACACATGACAGGGGGTCATATATGTGCAGAACTTGGTATGGTAGGATAGACAGCTTTCTATCCAGTTTGGGCTTTACCAAGAGTAAAGCAAATTCCAACCTTTACTACAAGGTTGAGGAATCCAATCCAGTGATACTACTTTTGTATATGGATGACCTATTTATTACAGGTGAAGATAGATTGATTGCCGACACGCAGCGGAAGCTTGCTGCCAAGTTCGAGATGAAGAACTTGTTGATGATGCACTATTTTCTAGGTATGGAGGTGTGGCAGAGCGTAGATGGAATCTTCCTTGGACAAGGGAAGTATACAGTAGAGATCCTGAAGAGGTTCGGGATGATGGGCTGGAAGGCCATGGCCACACCTATGGCATCAAACCCGAAGCTTCTATGTGATGCTTCATCTGAACCGGTTGATATCACTATGTATCGTCAGATGATTGGGTCCTTGATGTACCCGACGAACATGAGACTAGATATTTGCTTTGTGGTGAACACATTGAGCCAGTTCCTGAGGGATCTGAGGAGTGTTTACCTGGTTGCTATAAAGCATATTCTGAGGTACCTGAAGGGTACAGTTGATTATGGGCTCAAGTATGATGGGAATCAAAAGTTTAAACCTACAGGGTTATGTTGATTCAGATTGGGCAGGCAGTGCTGCAGATAGGAAGAGCACTTCTGGGTGCTGCTTCAGTATGGGATCAGGTGTGATCTCTTGGTTTAGCAAGAAGCAGTCCTGTGTAGCACTAAGTATAGCTAAAGCAGAGTATGTTGCAGCTTGTTCGGCTAGTTGTGAGGCAGTATGGCTTCGGAAGCTACTATCTGAGTTATTTGATCTCCCGTTGGATGCTACTGGTATATTCTGTGATAACCAGAGTTGTGTGAAGCTATTTGAGAACCCAGTGTTCCACGACAGGTCGAAACACATTGAGATCAAATATCACTATATCAGGGATATGGTGTAGAGAGGAGCAGTAAAACTCCTGTATGTTGCGACGGACGAGCAGATTGCAGATGTGCTGACGAAGCCACTAGCCAGAGTGAAGTTCATGTACTTCAGTGAGAGGCTTGGTGTTCTTCAGATCGAAGACACTTCGAGGAAGAAGTGATGGATACATTTTCTAAAGCCATTCCAAGCATGTTGGAAGGAGGATCCTTCACATGGCTGTGGATGTAAGCGCTGGATGATGAGGATCAGAACGATGTTCCAATTACTGCTCTGTATACGCATCATGTTGGATGCTGGATATGATCAGTTGGATCATTTATATGTATATGTATGTACGCATCATGTTGGATGCTGGATATGATCAGTTGGATCATTTATATGTATATGTATGTATGCATCATGTTGGATGCTGGATGTGATCAGTTGGATCATTTATATGTATTTGTATATGCATCATGTTGGATGCTTGGACCATGTATCTGTATATGTATCAGGTGGATACTGTATATGATCAGGTAGATCATGTATGTTGATATATATCAGGTGGGTACATTGTGTGGATCATGTATCTATGTATGTATTAGGTGGATACATTGTATGATTAGGTGGATCATGTATGGTGATATGTATCAGATAGATACTTGGTATGCATCACGTGGATGCATTGTATGATCAGGATGATCATGATGACGAGCTTCAGGATGTTGCTCCGGATGATAAGTATCAGGACGGTACAGTGATGATGATCAGTATGATCATGAGCATCAGGATGATGCTTCATGTGATGATGATCAGTTAGACCATGAGTATCAGGTTGATACTTGGAGGTCAGAGATGATATGTGGCAGGTTGTGAAAATAGCATGTAATTAGTCCTCAGAAATCTGATAGGTTGAGCTGTGTGCTCGTAATCAGTCCTGGGATGAGGTATTGCTATGTAGTATGTAATCAGTCCTCAGAGATCCGATAGGTTGAGATGTGTGCTCGTAATTAGTCCTGGGACGAGGTATTACTACGGAGACATGTAATCAGTCCTGGAGATCCGATAGGTTGAGCTATGTGCTCGTAATAAGTCCTGGGATGCTCTTTAGAGATCTTGTCGGTCGTGCTACGAAACATAAATGTTCCTACGATGCTCTTTAAAGGTATTGTCTATTCACATGTAATCAGTCCTGGAGATCCGATAGGTTGAGTTGTGTGCTCGTAATAAGTCCTGGGATGCTCTTTAGAGATCTTGCGGGTCGTGCTGCGGCACATAAATTTTCCTGGGATGCTCTTTAAAGGTATTGTGAAGGGGGTGCATGTAATTAGTCCTGGGAGATCTTGTCGGTTGTGCTTAGGCACATAAATGTTCCTGGGATGCTCTTGTCAAGTATTGCATCAGAACATAAAATTAGTCCTGAGAGACCACCTCTATCAGACCGTTCACACAGATGATGAAGACCTGTAGGTGGTGGGCCTACATCCAGTATGAAAAAGGACTGGCTCTGTATAACTTCCTATGATGAGTAGATTGAGAGATTGATTGAGATAGCAGCAGCAGTGACGATGACGATGACTCAATGACGATTATCCAGTGACGATGATCCAGAGAAGAAGACTTGTGCTAGAGGACCTGTGTCAAGAAATACCTTCCTAGTTAAGAGGGAGTGTTGATGTATATGTAACTTCGGAATGTATTTCATATATGTATATTGTACTCTTATAGAGATGGTATTATTCCTCTATACGGAAGTGGTTGTATTCCTATAGAGATTTTATTATTCCTCTATACGGAAGTGTCATCATTTATATTGTAAGTGTCGTAACTTATACTTGATGGGTTATTAGACCACCTTGTTGGGGTTGGACCTGTATAAGTCATGTGGGTCGAAGGGTTATTAGACCACCCTATTGGGGGTCAGCCATGTGGGTCAAAGAGTTATTAGACCACCCTATTGGGTGTCGGCCCAGTCAACATTATGTTATGTGGTTAAGTTAAGGCCAACCTATTAAAGGTTATTAGGCAAGTCAAGTCAAGTATAAATAGAGTGCGGGAGGCACTCTATTTCATCATTCTATTCTCTCTCACACTCTCGGGAGAGTAGCGCACTTGTGGAGGAGGATAAGTTGCTTCTAGGAGATGTCTATCTCTTATGTTTGGGTTGTATCATTGCTCTATCTATCTCTGAGGAAGTTATTGGGGTTTTTCAGCTGTATGGTTTTCCCCAAGTAAACTCCGTGTCTCTTGTGTGCTTGCATTATTGTGTCCATGATTGATATGCTGTAGATATGCTGTACATGTTTTTCTCTCAGTTAAGATCCTAGTAAATTCTAAAAAATTAACATCACTATGTGTGTGTGAGAGAGAAAAAGGGATAGAGAGGGAGCCGATACGGTTGTGGTGTGTTAGGTGGTTGGGGAAAAGATAGGGGTGGGGGTGAAGGGTAGGTGGAGGAGCATGAGTGTTTTGGTTAGAGAGAGAGAGAGAGAGAGAGATAGGTAAATGGAGATATTTTAGGGTAAAAGAGAGAGAGAGAGAGAGAGAGAGAGAGAGAGAGAGAGAGAGATTGCTTTTTGGGGATGAGAAGGGTGATTAGGGAGAAAGGGGGGTATAGGTGACAACCATGAGTGTTTGGGTTAGAGAGAGAGAGAGAGGTAAAGCGAGAGACTTTAGGGGGTTGTATTGGATTAGAGGTAGAGACAGAGGGGGATTATTAAGGGGATATAGGTAGAGACAGAGGGGGGTGTTAGGATATTGGGGGTAAGTAAGAGTTAGGGGTAGAGAGAGATATAGGGGGTTAGAGAGAGAGAGAGAGAGATATTCGTCGGTGGCAAGGGGTAGAGAGAGAGAGAGAGAGAGAGAGAGAGAGAGAGAGAGCGAGGTTTGGGGATGAGAAGGGTGATTAGGGAGAAAGGGGGGTATAGGTTAGGAGCATGAGTGTTTGGGTTAGAGATAGAGAGACAGGTAAAATGAGAGACATTAGGGGGTGGTAAGTGGTTATATGTAGAGACAAAGGGGGATTGTTAAGGGGTTAGAGGTAGAGACAAAAGGGGGTGTTAGGAGATTGGGGGTAAGTAAGAGTTAGGGGGAGAGAGAGATATAGGGGGTTAGAGAGAGAGAGAGAGAGAGAGAGAGAGAGAGAGAGGGATAGGGGTTAGGGATTAGAAGGGTGATTAGGGAGAAAGGGAGGTATAGGTGAGGAGGATGAGGGGGATTATTAAGGGGTTATAGGTAGAGATAGAGGGGGGTGTTAGGATATTGGGGGTAAGTAAGAGTTAGGGGGAGAGAGAGAGATAGGGGGTTAGTAAGAGTTAGGGGGAGAGAGAGAGATAGGGGGTTAGTAAGAGTTAGGGGGAGAGAGAGAGAGAGAGAGAGAGAGAGATTGGGGGGTGTCAAGGGGTAGAGAGAGAGAGGGTTAGGGGTTTGGGGATGACAAGAGTGATTAGGGAGAAAGGGGTGTATAGGTGAGGAGCATGAGTGTTTGGGTTAGAGAGAGAGAGAGTTAAAGGGGAAAAATTTAGAGGGTGGTAAGGGGTTAGGTGTAGAGACAGAGGGGGATTACCCCCTCCTCTCCCTGCATGGGAGAAAGAGTGCGAGAGAAGGGGTGGGTAAGGGTTAGGGAAAAGAGGGGGGAGAGAGAGGTAGGGGGGGTCGGGGGATCATTAATGGGTTATAGTTAGTGACAGAGGGGGATTGTTAAGGGGTTAGAGGTAGAGACAGAGTGGGGTGTTAGGATATTGTAATTAAGTGGAGTAAGGGAGAAAGAGTGATAGGAGGAGTTAGTAAGGTTTAGGGAGTGGAGGGGGGGAGAGATGGAGAGAGAGAGAGAGAGAGAGAGAGAGAGAGGAGGTGGGTTAGTGGTAGGGTGAGGCATATGGATGCACGTGTGTGTGTGAGAGAGAGAGAGAGAGAGAAGGGGGTGCTAGTGGGTTAGGGGGGTGTTCTATATTAATTTGGGGGTATTTGGGAGTTGTAGGGGGGCGTATTAGAAGGTTTGAGGGGTTTGGAGTGTAGGTAAACATAACGTGCATGTGTTTCTATTAACATAAATGTGTACGCATTTTTGTTAAATAAAACATGCACACATTTTTGTTCACTAAAATGCATACGTGATATTTAACATTACAATTTTGTCGCGATATTTAACATTACACTTTTATCGTGATATTTAACCTTACAACTATATTGTTTGGTTTGGTGAAAAATATATTCAAAGGAATTGCGGGTGGTAAGGCCTTATAGGTAGAACAAGAGGGGGGGTGTTGAAGGGTTATAGGTACAAACATAGGGGATTTAGTAATATTTAGAGAGAGGGGTTATAGGTTAGGGGTTAGTACGGGTTACGGAGAAGAGGCGGAGAGAGACATAGGGGGTGGGGGTTAGGTTGTATTTTAAAATTTGTTTCCCACCCTTATCCTGTTTCGTGGATTTCTGTCGATGACATTGTTTGGAGGGATTTATCTGTTGGAATATTCACACCATCATTTTTGTATTTTGCATGCTGCATGAAAATATGCATGCTTTGCATGCCACTACATGCATCTATTCATCATCATGGTTGTCTCCCCAGCACCTAGAGCTTGCTTCTAGATCTCCAGAGCCTGTCTTCAGCCCCCTATTGGCCTCCTACCTACCTAATGCACCCTCCTTGACTTTTATGCTTGACAATTGCTCCTTTCCCACCTACCACCGGTTATCACTCAGTTAAGGCACCTTATCTCACCTACCAGGAGTTATCATTCAGTTAGTGCATTGATTGAGTACTTCTTCCACTAATTGCTCATGCTGGTTGCTTGTAGCTTCTAGTTAGCTAGTTATGGAGTTCCACTTAACTATTTGATAGCCTCATGCGTCCCCCTTGGAATCTCCATTCCCTGATTTATGCCTATATGGTTCTGTTAGACTCAGTTAGACACACTTGACTGACTATTACCATTTATGACTGATACTGTTGACTGGATGATGTCTCCATTGTTATCCAAGCTAGAATTTGAGTTAGATAGCCTCATGCACCCCACTTAGAGTCTCTATTCCTTGATTTATGGCTAGATAGTTCTGATAGATTGATTTAGACACACTTTACTGACTCTTACCACTTATGACTGATACTACCGACTGGTTGATGTCTCCATAGTTATTCATGCTAGACTTTGAGCTCAGAATTCGAATGCCCTACTTGGCTAATTCGAATCCTATATGATTCCTCATCATTGATCATTGTACTACATTCTCTACATTCATTATTCATTGTATGATATTGACATTCACCATTATTCTGTGTTTATGAGTGATTATTGAATGCATGCTTCTCTTCTTCTTTGCAAATAATCCCGAGAGTTAGATTGTGCATTTGTTACAGTTTCTAGATCCCTGCATATTATCACATGGTATCAGAGAAGTCAACAGCTATTCAAATTGCATCCATTGCAGCAGTAGCAGTTCCAGCATTTCTTTGAGCAACTATCTTGCACTTGTGCACTAGAATCCTCTGAGTTTCCACAACAAATCCTGGTGCTATTACTTTAATTCATTGGATAAATCCAGTGAGGTCTATCCAGGTGTGAAGGACTTAATATATGTTCCAAGTGTCCTTAAGGAAGTGTTCAGTCAAAGTGTAGCATTCTCCATCAAAAAAATTCTCTTGTTTTGCAAGTTTATTCACCCGTTCAGAATCTTCTTCAACTATTTGACTTTCTCTGTTCAGATGGATCTAAATCTCACATCTTCCAATTATGTTGAGTGGAAATACAAGATGGGTCTCTTCATGAGATCCAAGAGCTTCACCCGAATACTCAATGGAATGATGGTAGAACCTCTGAGTGTAGTTGAAAATTCCAAGTACTTGGATAGGCTTGATGAAGCAGTTAGTATCCTCCTTCTCTCAATTTCTGAATATATTCACTTCCATGTCATTGATCTTACATATCCTAAAGAGGTTTGGGACAAGCTCGAATCTCTTTTTGGACCGAAAGATGATATGCAAGGACACAAATTGGAGAATGAGCTCATATTTTTGAGTCCTGACAGCTTTGAATCTATTAATTCCTTTCTTACCAAGTTCAAAAGCTTGATATCATAGTTGAAAAGATATGATATAGTGAAAGAAGACAAGCAGCTTATACTTTCCATTCTCTCAAAGTTGGGGGAAAACTTCTCAATTTTTGTCTCTACTTTCCATCCAGCTAAGTTGTCCATTCCAAGATGGATGTTTCCCTCATTCAATGATATCATACAATCTCTTACTCAAGAGGAAGAGAAGTTGATCTCTATGGGAATGATCAAACCCAAATTGGATTCAACTCTTATAGTTGCAGAGCGAGTGAATGGTAAAGGCAAGAAAAAGATTTATGACAAGAGATCGAATGGTACAAAGCATACAGATACTCCATACCAGTCCGATGGGGCTTTGAACTCTAGGAAGACCAATCATTCTTACAAGAAAAGACCCAATTGCACCTATTGTCTTGAAGGTTTCCATCCTAAGAGTGCTTGGATGAGGAAAGCTATAGATTTGATGGCTCAACTACTTGAGAAGAACAATCTTCCTATGCCTGTATGTACAAGGAAGAAAGATCCTGATACTAAGCCTTCTAGATCTGAAGGAAAAGAAAGATGTCATGCCCTCATGGCAAGTGCATCAACAGATTCTACTTTCATCATAGATTCAGGAGCATCAAGACACATGTCTTCCTCCAAAGATCTTTTCTCTAGTTTCAAAAGCTCAGTTGGACCTTCCATCAGATTGGGCAATGATTTAGAAGTCTCCTCTCAAGGGAGTCGAAGAATCGATCTTGACTCAGGTTATTTTTCTAATGTGATTTATGTTCCTTCTCTTGCAGCAAATTTACTTCCAGTGTACCAAATGACCCATGTTGGAGATCCCAAAAGAGGGATCTTTTCTCCAAATGAAGTCAAGGTACAAGACATGGTTTCAGGGGAAATCATCTCAAAAGTTGTTGCAAATTATGAGACAAAACTCTATGATTTTTCCCACTTCTTACCTCTCTCAAAGGAGTCTACTCTTTGATCTCATATTCATGAAGAGAGTAGATTATCTGATCTCAACCACAAGCTAGCTCAAGATGTGGTTGAAGGTCTTCCAAATAGAAAGATTGCTCATGGCACCTGCAAAGATTGTTCTAAGGAGATTGATAAAAGGAGGAATATTGAAGAAGTGTGAATGCTAGATCCAGATCCACAAGAACCTGAAGATCTAGCACCTATTGGTTCAGCTCCTATGGCCAAAAAGGCCATCACTGCTACATCCACTAGGGATCTTGTTGAAGATCCATCATCAGATTCTAGTTCTTTTGATAAAAGTCTCACCTATGATGCCTCAAGGGAGATATCAGAGATATACATGTAGCTTCATAAGCAGGTTCATGACCTTCCCACTTCATCAGATTCAGATTTTGAGAGTGATTATGAGTTTCAAGAGAGTGAATCCCCATCACATGGTAGTTCAGATTTGGAGTATGAGACATCAACTTCACATGTTTCTCCTCATGAGATTTCAGATTCAGTATTTGTATGTGATGATGAGCCAATTCTACTTACTTCTCCTCACGAGAGTTCATATTTAGAGCTTAGATGTGATGATGAGCTAGTTGTGGATACATCTCCACATGATATTTCAGATTCAGAGCTTGGAAGTGTTGACAAGCTCCAAGAGAGAAAACCATCATCACTTGGCAGATCAGATTCAGAGTATGACAGCGAATATGATGAAGGGAAAATGCTAGATCCAGATCCAGAAGAACCTGAAGATCTAGCAAATGCTAATGAGGATATGGGAGATTCAGTTCCACAAGAACATTATGATCTCTCAACTAATTTTCCTCCTCTTCCAAGACGGGAAACCACTACTCCCATTGGTGATCCATTTGATCGACAGAGAACCACATCAGGTTTTCAGGATGGAAGGTTTCATCCTTCTCACATTACTGATCCTTTTCAGATCGACCAACTCTTCTTTTAAAAAGAAGGACACTTGCCTCCTTCAGGGGTGAGTGATGACATGCTAATTTAGCATCCTTCAGTCTATTTTGAGGGAGGGATTTCTTCCTACTGGGTTTTCCATCTTTCTTCACTTAGTTTATTTAGATTGAGTGTATGGGGTGACCTTTGGTCTCAGTCACCAGGGCCCTATTTTTGTTTTTTAGTTATTATCTCATAGTATAGCTTGCGGGGGGGAGGGGGTGTTGGAATATTCACACCATCATTTTTTTTTATTTTGCATGCTGCATGCAAATTTACATGCTTTGAATGCCACTACATGCATCCATTCATCATCATGGTTGTCTCCCCAGCACCTAGAGCTTGCTTCTAGCTCTCCAGAGCCTGTCTTCAGCCCCCAATTGGCCTCCTACCTACCTAATGTTCCCTCCTTGACTTTTATGCTTGAAATGTGTGCCTTTCCCACCTACCACAGCCAGTTTGGGCACCTTTTCTCACCTACCACCATTTATCACTCAGTTAGGGCCCCTTATCTCACCTACCGAGAGTTATCATTCAATTAGTGCATTGATTGAGTAGTTCTTCCACTGATTTCTCATGCTAACTGCTTATAGCTTCTAGTTAACTAGTTTTGGAGTTCCACTTGACTATTTGACAGCCTCATGCGCCCCCCTTGGAGTCTCCATTCCCTGATTTATTCCTAGATGTTTCTGTTAGACTCAGTTAGACACACTTGATTGACTATTACCATTTATGACTGATACTGTTGACTGGATGATGTCTCCATTGTTATCCAAGCTAGACTTTGAGTTAGACAACCTCATGCACCCCACTTAGAGTCTCCATTCCTTGATTTATGGCTAGATAGTTCTGATAGACTCAATTAGACACACTTGAATAACTCTTACCACTTATGATTGATACTACCGACTGGTTGATGTCTCCATAGTTATTCATGCTAGACTTTGCGCTCAGAATTCGAATGCCCTACTTGGATAATTCGAATCCTATATGATGCATTATCATTTATCATTGTACTACATTCTCTACATTCATTATTCATTGTATGATATTGACATTGCCCATTTTTCTGTGTTTATGCGTGATTATTGAATGCATGCTTATCTTCTTCTTTGCAAATAACCCTGAGAGTTAGATTGTGAGTTTGTTACAGTTTCTAGATCCCTGCAGATTATCACATTATCCTGACCTTCAAGTGATAAATTCCACAACCATTTTCCATTGGATTGTGTGCATCAAATTAGAAAAATTACAGTCTTTCAAAGCGTGGGAAACAACATAGAGATTGGATTTTTGGGGAAATAGCTCTAGAATATCGACTACATCAAAGTGTATTCAAAAGAATGGCACCAAATCATTAATTGAATACATCAAACCTCCTGCACAAGGTTCTAATGTAAGGTAATCTTCATAAAGGGTTGAAAATCCCACAGTAGTCCAGGGATTCATTTCCATTAACTTGGCCTAGTTACTTGTGGATGCAGGTAGAAAAATCATTAGAGAGCTTCATTCCCTATAGATATTCCCACATTCAACTACGAGGAGAATAAATTTTGGTGTAGATGGAAACATTTGATACACTTGCCAAATATATGTTGTTGGAAGAACTTGCATACTTCAACAAAGGAGCATTTTACAGGTGACTTGGAAGTCCCTTTCAATTTTCATCAAAGAAATAAAAAAGTTCCATGTACAGATTTTCAGGAAGGCCTTTCAACCTACCAGATTACCGAATACATGGATAATACCAATTTTCATACACATTAACCATGCCCAAAAAATTCAAGTTGTTATAAAACTCTTGTTACCTGTATTTTAAATCTGCCTATATTTTAAATGGAAATCTAGTTACCATTTATATGGGAATAAAATCATAGATTCCTTTCAGCTGCCATATTTCCTCTTGTTGTTCGTTTGCCCAATGGAAAAGCTAATGTAATAGCCCATTTTTTGACATCTTTCCTCATCTCAACCCTACACTAGTCTTCCAAAGGAAGCAGCTACCTCCACATGAAATAACTACATTATGTCATCATAAATTGATCTTCTTCTACTAACAAATGAAAAATGAAGTATTCATTGTCATTGCTCCGAAAAGTTCTAAGGTTAGTAAAAGAGAGATTGTATAAATCCCGTTAAGATCCATATGTTCCAGCTCACAAAATGAGAGCTTCTTTATCTTAGACATAAACAAAATAACTTTAGGATGAATACTAGAGAGTTGTTGCTTTATAGATTCAACCTTCTCACGGAGTAGGGGTAGAATTATAACAGTATTGAGAAGCTGGCATACATAAATTTCTTCGAGTTGTGCTATGCATGGCCTATCTTCTATCCATTCGAGAAAAATATATCAAATTTGAACATTGAGGGGGGTTCATTGAGTCGTGATTGAGTCTCATCCTATTCCGTTTATGAAAATGAAAGGATGGCTTGTGACTAAGAAAACGCTCTTAAATCCAATACCTACAATGAAAACAATAATTTTCCATTCAAAACAGGAAAGAAAACTAGAGGGTTATATATTTGCACTAATATCTAATTTAAGAAAAAGGTCGACACACATATTGTTCTCATTGTATTTTAAAATTTGTTTCTCGCTCTTAACCCGTTTCGTGGACTTGTGCTGACGAGATTATTTGGAGGAAGTTATCCCACCCTTCTGGTGATAAATTCTGCAGCCATTTTCCATTGGATTGTGTCCATCAAATTAGAAAAAATACAACATTTATTGCATTATGGTTATCCCCTTGAAGCCATAGATTTGTGATATTTGACACCCTAGGTTGTCTATATTTGGAATCCGTGGAACACCCCCCTCTCACTTTACCTCTAACCCCTTACCATCCCCCAATGTATCTCCCTTCACATGTCTCTCTCTATTTCTCTCTAACCCATTAACACCCCCCCCCCTTTTCTCTACCTCTAACCCCTTACCACCCCCCACCCCCCCACCCCCTTTTCTCTACCTCTAACCCCTTACCACCTCCCACCCCCCTTTTTCTACCTCTAACCCTTTACCACCAAGAAATATTTTTAATGTTATAATCGATGTACAATAAAATTATACCCACCCTTCGGAAAAAAAATAATTTATATTGTTACAAAATGCGCATGTGTTACGTAACTATAAAATGCGCATGCGTTATGCAAATATAAAATGCGAACGTGTTTTGTTTTGGTGGACTTTAAAATTTAAAATTAAACAAAGCATGAACGCGTTACTTAGCACTATGCCCGAAACTCCACACGAGCTAGCGTGGCATTCCTATTCCTATGTGTCTGCTTCAGAATTTGCTTCAGATTTACCATTCCCGTGCCTTAGAATATGATATAGCATGGATAATTGAGCATTGTATCCAATTTTTTAAGTGTGCCCGTGTTTAACAGTTGGTTAGATTATGCTACACACCATCATTTTTTTATGAAATTTTAGACACAGATAGCATTTTTTTTGCAGATTCCAATTATGTAATTTTTAAAAAGAATATATTTATTTTTCTATATTTTTTCTTATTTTTCTTGTGTCATAACTCCTTAACTAAAAAAACACATCGTTAGTGTTTTGTCCATAACTCTTCCATTTCTCAACCATTTTGAAAAAAAAATCTATGGTGCACTAAAGGACACAAACCTCTACATGCTATAAAAAAATTGTTTCAAAATAGTTGCATTAAGACCTTCAAAGGTTGCACCGACAATTGGCATATTGTTTTCGAGGTTTGATCACTTAGATAATTAGAGAAAAAATTAAAAAAATTATTACTTTTTTGGGGGAAAAATAGCAGTGCACTAGTACTTCGTGTTCTCTATATGTTTACTAATTTTCGTAAGTTGATTCCATCATTTAGGCACTCAAAGGCTGCACCCACAAAAACATATACCTTATAATTTGTCCAAAAAATAAAAAGTGCATGTTACAAATGATCAAACTTCAAATAGTTAAGAACATTTTCAATAGAAAAAAATTATATATTCATAAACGTCATTCAATTTCCTATGTTTCATATTTTTTAGTCATCACAAGATTCATTGTCTATGTGTCTCAAAAAATCCATGTAAGTTGATGGATGCCTGTTTTTTCAGTTTTCTATTGGATCTACCGTGTCAAAAGAGACCCCCATTAGCTTGCACACACCCATGTGTTTTATTTTAAATAGATTGGCGGGATTTACTTTTTTTGTCTATGTGGTAGATGCTTGTCGGTTTTGGTTTTAGGTTTGGATTTCCAAATATGTAGGTTTGGCCCTCAAATAACAAAACACATCCATTTTTTCATTTCCCTATTTTTCAACCTCGATTCTACATATGCTCTATTTGCTGATTAAATTGGGCACACTTAAAAGACGATATTGTTTTATTTATTTTTTATTTTGTCATAAGTCAAATTTCTAAAACACATATAGGTCTCTTATTTTCTTGGTAACTTTTGATTGGTTCACACCTATTTTGAAAATTGAAAATAAAGGTGCATAAGTACACACAAAAACCTACACACACAAAAAAATCCATTGATTGTATCAAGACCCTCATAGTGGGACCTAAGGCTCCACCTTCTCATTCCATCAATAAAAGTTAATATATATTGTGGAAGGTAACTATTGTGTACAACTATTGACAACTATTGTATACATTTTATCTTTTTAAACCTTGTTTGAAACAATTGTAAAGTTTTCTCTAATATTTATTTTTAATGATAAGTTTTCCTTTTTTGAATAAAATTACCTTGCACCCTAGTACTTCAATGGATGTTAATTGTGTCCATTGAAGCTCCTTGTTTCTTTGATTGTGCATCCTTTTGTTAGTGAAGGACTACCTCGATACTACTCACAGCTTGAAATTCTATCAGTAATACCGATTACCTCAATACTACTCGCAGCCTTGAAATTGCATAAATAACACAACGCAGCCCATTGCTTGGGCATTCTTTGGTTTGTGTGACGACCTCATTACCACTCACAACCCTGAATTTGTATGTAATACAACACAACCCATCAAATCCTAAAGAGAATAATGACAATAAAACAGGCGAGAAAAGAAAATGATAATGCAAACACAAATAAACAAACTAGACCTTAAGCCTGGTAAGAAAGAGAAAAGAACGAACAAATGGAAAATGACAAATATAAAATTGGAATAACACTAGTATTGAACAGGTGTTGTGATGTAAAGATTATTTATATTCATCATTAATAGATGGAGATAAAGTTAACCTTCGTCTGTTTTTTTTCTTCGGAAAAAATTCTTCCTGAGAAAAGGACCAGATAAGAACAACAATTAATTTTTGGAACACTTAAAATTATTACTTTTTAAATTCTAATATTTAACTTTAAAAATCACATTATTATCTTTCCAGCTAATACAAATCCAAACATATCTGAAACTTTAAAAATCACTTTATAATTTTTCTGGCTAATTCAAATCCAAACAGGAGCCATGAAACTTTAAAAATCACTTTATAATTTTTCTGGCTAATTCAAATCCAAACAGGAGCCATGAAAATTTAAAAATCACTTTATAATTTTTCTGGCTAATTCAAATCCAAACAGGAGCCATTGCATTATAAATCCAAACAGATTTCAATCCAGAACCATTACATTATAAGATTTCAATCGAAATCCAAACAGGAGCCATTACATTATAAATCCAAACAGATTTCAATCCAGAGCCATTACATTATAAGATTTCAATCGAGAGCCATTACATTATCAGCTACCGAGGTATAATATCATGAATAATATGCAAAAGCTTGTTGATAGAAAATAGCCCAAGAGTATCTATAAAGCTCAATACAGAGCCATTACATTATAACCTGTTAACCTGCCAACAGTTATAATATGATGAATAATGTTCAAAAGCTTGTTCAACATAAAATAGCCCAACAACATACTAATCAGTAGAAAGCTCCATCTTTTACACTCGTTATGGTAACGATAGTCCTGAGAAGACAGTTTGCAACGCCGTGAGCAAAAGTATAACAATTGCCGCCGCCAAAGCTAAAGCTCTCCACGGGGACGAGAAATGTTCCTTCATAAGCTCAGCAATCTGGACCTTCACTTTATTTTTGTAATGCAAATTCACTTTTCGTGTCACTTTGTCGAAGACATTTGTCATATCCACGAAGGCTTCCTTGCTTAGGCTGTTGAAGAGCTCGGCAACATTTGCATCACTCCCAAGGTAGTTTGTAACGATACCCATTCCTCTTAGCAAAGCCACGTCTTCATTCGAGTCGATCAAGTTGTCCATGAGAGCCACGTAACACGCAACGTAATTGATTTGAGATGGCTTGCACATCTCAAAAGCGATTAGGTTACGGAAGATGAACTCTGTAGAATCTTGGACTGTGATTTCAGGAATAAACAGTGTGGCTCTGTTCGGGTCAAATTTAATTTTATTGATGCCTTCGCATTTCTTAAATTTGATCCCAGCATTCCTTAATTCTACTGCACGAGGGATGCTTATGTACTGATCATTACCATTCCGTTCTTTGTCTGCAGGCTTATCATTAAGGGATTGTGGAGACACAATGAATTTGTGCACCAAATCCAGAATATGATGAGCTTCTTGTCCATCTGGTTGCGGCCAGAACCATTCATCTCTAACTTGATCATACTTCAAGTCGAAAGGGCAGAAATAGCTCAAGAACTCTGCCATGCACGCTTTGAAATGCTTTTTGATCTGGGCATCAATATCGACATCAATATCGGTCGAGTTGAGCTCCAATTTTAGTAGCTTTTGAAGAACTATCAAGGGGATTTGATTCTCAAGCTTCAAAATGTCTCTCACTATATCCCGTCCGGTATGATAAATATTTGCTCTGTCGAAAATAGGATCATTGGGAAATATGATGTCACTCTGAGTCACCATAGTCCTCAATATCTCTAAAATGAAGCATCCGTCCAAACATAGAATCAGAGCCAGTGTCTTTCCATCACAATCTATTATTTCTTCGTAGCTGTTCCTGATTTTCTCCTCTAACTCCAGGATCTGCGTCGTTGCGAGATCGGAGAAATCAATACTATTTGGATCTTTGGAGAGCCTTTTATTGAACCTTGTCATCATTCGACGCAGGGCTCTTCCTTTATGACTGTTCATTGGAGGAAGCTCTGCACTTCTGTGATGATATGGACCCAACGAAACTCTGGTAGGAACATATGATTTTCTTTTTGTCTCGTCTTTCAGGAGGACGTTGGGAACTCTGAATATGGACACCACGGACCGCGATGTCCAGCGATCAACATCGAACTTCTCTTGGATATGCATAGCCCATTCATCTTCGGTGATCCAATCCAGCGCTTTCACATTAAGTAATTCTCTCTGTTGCTCCTGCTGGGACTTCCGTGTATCGTGCAGCGACGTCGGTCTATCACCACTATTGATAGGAACCTCAAGTTCAATGTGTTCACAGTCAGACATATTGCTCTTTCTCTCCTATTACAGCTATGGCTCTGTTTCAGTGCAGCTATGCCTCATCTCCGCATTACACGCTCAAATAAACCTGTATAAATCATCACATCTATAAAGAAACAAAAAATACTTCACAGAGCAGACAAAATAACGCATGCAGCTTGGATGTCCGAAGTGAATATTTAGATAAGTAATTACTGACTACTTACACAACTGTTTTTAATAATCAAACAAAGACTACTCCTTAACCTCCATGGTCAAAGTAGTATTATCCTTACATGAATATAAGATTTCCTGTTATTATCAAAAAGTTAAGAAAACCTCGATTCTATAACATAAATAGTAAAATTATATTTAAATAATTTTAGTGTTTTAAAATGTCATTATAAGGAAACTAGTTTTTTAATTTTCAATATTTTTATATGGTTTGGTTTTATTTATTAATTTTGATTTCTTTAAATATTAATCTTTATTTTTATTTGTCGACCAGCCTTTAAGTTTGGAGTGGGGTTTGATGTCGTTTTCTTGCCTACTCGCGAGACCGGCAATACCGTTTCTGTTGCACCAGCTCCCTCTACGCAAATATCACATTGCCATGCCAACCAGACGATCAATTGAATAATTAACAAGTTTATCATGCGGTGCCCGAAATGACAACCGATACTAAAAGTATGGGACCAGCCATGACTGGAGCTGGCAGAAATCATGATGATTTATATCACCAGTGGAGAAAAGAAACTCTAGATATCGAATATCTTTTATATCTCTGAAAAAGACAAAGTTTTAAATCATGATGATTTATATGACCATTGGAGAAAAGAAACTCTAGACATCGAATATCTTTTATATCTCTGAAAAAGACAAAGTTAAGCATCTGTTTTAACTTTTATGATCAAATTAGCAAATTTAATTTGATAATTTACTTTTATTAACCCAGGGAATCTCTTTATTTTATACATTTACTTTTGTTTTCCATCCGTTATTGATTAGGCTAAAGACTGGTTATATTTCAAACTTTCGGAGTTAAAATATGATTTTATTAAATATCTTAAAGTAAATTTTGATATGCTGTTTAATATTTTTTCTATTGTTTTATATTTATTTAGTATAAATATATGTTTGGAATAAAAAATTATTTGATAATTTACTTTTATTAATTCAGGGAATCTCTTTATTTTATAAATTTACTTTTGTGTACTATACTCATTTTATGAAGATATCTCTACATATCTCTAATCTTTTAAATTAGTCAATAATGTCCATCAAATGTGTACTCGAACCAATATGCTTGATTATAGTTGTCATTGAGAAATCCAAAACCAAAATCTTCAACTTGCATATTGCCAAAGCATGCCTTGCATATGACTAATAGCAATGTATGATTCAAAAAGTCCCTAGTGAAAGCACCTTGAGTCCCTTGTGTTACATACTCGACTCCATATCGACCACTTTGTGATGCCTAGATAAAATGTCAAAAAGTGAGGGTTTGCTTCCAAATATATCTTCACCAAGTTAGCAAACCACCAAATTTTGTTAAACAAAAATAAATATTTACTTGAGTGGAATATTTTGCTACATTGTAAGCCACATGTGATCCTTGAGTCTTGTAATCTTACCAAGAAATCCCTACATAAGATTATTTCCTGTCAATTTTCTGCAACCACTTTGTAAAATAACTTACAATTTTCAGATCATCTATCAGTCTAAGACATTAAAGAAATGGTGTTGAAATCATACCTGAGACATTTCCTTGAGAGAAAAGCCATCCCTTAGGCTTTGGATTAGTCCTTGATTTGGAAACTGTATGTAATAAAAAGTGACAATTTAAATCCAATATACAACTAAATAATCTTGTTACAACAGGCCAAAATTTCAACATCTTATAAAAATTGCAATATGTCTGAGTGAAAAGAATGCGAGGATAATACCTGAGTCAATAGAGCAGTTTGAGATAGTGGATCTCCAACTAATGTTTGACTCACTGTATTTTCAGGACCAGTAAAGTTGAAACCAGATCCTAGACTTCTGATTGTTTGACGTGATCCTTGGTGATGTGATAAAAAAATTTACCACCATACAACTTCACTCTCCAATTTACCTTGCATGGCAAGTAATCACCTGCTATTTCTGGGTCGTGCAACTTTGTATTAATGGTCCAATGATTTGGAGCATCGGGTCATCCCCACCTTCTCTCCACCTGGAAATGCTCTCCACATAAATATTTTATGCCTACATGACAGTTGAATGCATGTCGTCCACCTGTAGGATGAACATTAGATCCACCTATGTGCTCTTCACCCTAAAACCTTTTTTTTGGACTCATTTCATCATTTTCCTGTTCGAGAGAGTTCCATGCGAACTTGCATAGGAGACCATTGTCAATGGCAGAGGTGCCAGGATGCTAAACCATGGATGAGTTTGCATGCCTGGTAGGCTGGTAATCTTTCCTAGGCATGTCTTGGTCACTGTTGTGATCAACTTGAAATCTTCAGAGCCATGGATGTTGCCTTTCTCTGCAGAAAAACCCTAGTCTTATCTATCCATTGCACAAACTATGCTCTCTTTGCTAATGCCAACCTAAGAGTACAAGTATACGAACCATACGAACAATGGGAAATCGATATGATTGTAGACTACTTAATCTTTCATGTGTGTAAGACTACTTGGGTGCAGATTACCAATATTGATTTGGATTGGGTCGGTTGACTAGAATAGAGTAGAAACAAAAACCTGAGATATGAAACCACCACAAAATGAAAAGACATCGCCTAGAACTTTCTGAAAATTCCTTGTTTCGTAGAGGTGACTTGCAATAGTCACTTGGGACCTTCATATATTTCCTCGATCTCAGATTCTCACCAAAGAATGGTTGATCTAAGAATGTGTCGATGAGTTGATGCAAACAAAACAATTCATATTTGTTTCCTGAGTTGAGATGAACTCATCATGAATCTTGATCTAGTGTTATCCCTTGCATACTTGAAAGAGAGCCCTTTGAGGCCAATTATGTGTATTGTATAAATTTCCTTGAGATTAATAGAAGGCAAATGAGCCCATAATTTTAATTCAAGCCCTTGTGTTTGTATAGCTTCTTAAATTCCTATGTGTCAGTGAGATTGAATGGTGGTGCCTTTGAGAAACGGTTTAAGAAAAAAAAAACCGGTGTATCATTTGTTGTGTGTGTTTTCATTTGAGCTATGGCCTCTGTGAATATGATAGCATGTAGAATTACTAATTACAGTTGATGCTAGTTTGAGGGTGTCTCTTTTGAATTTTTGCAGAAGGCATTGAGGTACCCTTTGTTGTGAAGCTGGTATTAGAGTATAGGTTTATCCTATTGAAGAAGAAAACTCTACAATTGAGGTTGTGGGTAGGGTTGCAAACGAAGATGAACAAATCCAACTTGGATGGGTAGACGTCATTGAAAAAGTATGAAGTTGTGGGTAGTTGCAGAGGAAAAATCCCATTACGAGTTTGAATATTTGAATATTACAACCCTTAAACATAACCAAGCATAGACTTTATGGTCATTCACTAGCTGGACTTTTTCCTCATGTCCCAGCTAAGAATAATATTAAATTACAGATTCACCCTGACTTTGATACAATTCAAAATAGCCTACCTGCCTTTACATATGTTAGAATAACCACAGGAAAAACATTTTCCACAATATATATACCAGCAGTTAAAACTTGGGTATTACAAAAATAGAAGACCAGCTTCACCAAAAAGGGAGAGAAAAGTGATTGACGACCACCGACAACAAAGCAACGATAAACAAAAGATGCTTGAATCCCTCCCCCTAGTCTCCTAATTCAGTGCAATCCCAAAGAAAGATAGTGTGGTGAATTCTTCCTATTGCAAAGATGGAGATTGAACTGAATTAACATACCCAGGATATGGGCATTTCACAACTGCACAGTTTTGTTTAAAGAAAGGGAATATGATTAACTATTGTATGCAGTGTCTATAGAATATGCTATCGTTTATGTATTTGTCTTCAGTTTTTAGGGTGTATAAGATTATGAACAATATGATGGTCAAACAAAAACAATCTATCCGACCCTATTTATGAAAATTTTCCCTCTGAAAATATCTCAAGCGGAGAGTAGTGATGCAAACCCTATAGGTATGATTGGTATCGCTCTGTAATATTTTGTACATATTAATAGAAAATCTTGTTTCTATTAAAAAAAAATTGAACCATTTATAACTAATATACCAATTGATTGCCTAATATTTTATGAAATGGTGAGTACAAATAGTGACTGGCTGCAAATTGTTCTCTAAATCTAACCCAACGAATTTTTATAATTCAAGCAAAGGCTGATGAAGAATATGAAATGCCTTGATGTTGGTAGTAGTATGGCCCTATGATGATTCTCTCAAAGTAGAGTTGAAACCAGTCACCATTAACCTCTATGTCTAGCAATCCGTGTGTGTTCCATTTTGCCAAAATTCCATGCCCTTGAAATTGGGTAAAGGTGAAGGTTGGACATAAAATGAAAACATCAAATCCTGACAAAGCAGCCAGAAGCGAGTGGAGTAGCTGTCGACCACGAGAGGCCGGGGTGACGGGTAACCACTCCAGTTTTGGGGAGCCTTAGGGTTTTGGCCCACTGCATTGGAAAGACGTGACCTAAGGGAACGATCTATGTAAGGGGGCACTTTTGTAAAGGAAGGGTTGAATTTAGATTGATTATTGTTGAATATTGATCTCTATTGAGAGACTGAACATTGTAAAGAGGCTCTGCAGCTACGTGTGCAGAGACCTACTGAAGAGAGAAGAGTCTCCGCAGTTGAGTGCGTAGAATGGAAGTTTTGAACCCTTCCCATTTATAACAAACAACAGTTCCTATGGATGTAGCTCCCATCCGAGGGGTAAAACATGTTAAATCCATGTGTTGAGTGATTGAATGTGTGTTTGCTTGGATAAATGGTTAAGTTCTTGCTTATGAGTAGATGTATACTCGCTTTTATATGTATTATCTATATGAATGGGCAATGAGAATAATATGTTAAGTGTTGAACATACATGTTGAATGTTAAAGATGCAAGTAATGTAGAATATGATGAATGCATGAGTTATGTGGGTAACACTAAGTCAATGAAGTCTATGTAAGTGTGATTCCCTTGAAGCGCAATAGCGGAAGTGTGCAGTTGCATTGTAGTTCATTGTATTGCACAAGTCACTAAGTATACAGTCCAATATGCTTGTAGAATGCAAAATGTACACTAAGTAAAGTATGTCGGAGATGTGTGAGTGTTAAAGAGGAAGAACAGTCCTCAGTTGCAATGTCATGTTGTTAAGCGACCATTCCGAAGTGCGCAGTCCCTGTGTGCATGATAGCATAAATCACAACCGTGAAGTAGGTGAAACTTCACACAGTTCCCTAGTCTATGTAACCGTGCATCGTCTGATTACAGAAACCTGATTATGTAATCCCCTCCTAAAATTTTCCTTGGGTGAGACCTCAGTCTGTTCGCAGACTGTTGCCGAAAGGGCTGGTGAAAAGGGGTTTTGTTGGTTCCCTGAACCGCGTAGAACTTTGGTCTATCTTAAAAAGTTAAACAACAATATATGAGCCAACAAATGGTTCTATTGCGATGCTTGAATTGGTGGCAAGTTCAGAAAATTGGAATCCAGAGAAAACATAAATATGGAACTAGGTGGACAAGACAGAAAGGGAGTTTGCAGGAAAGGAGAATAAACATCTCCGTTTCTCTGACATAGAGTGGATGCGAAAATAACTATGGTATGATATTCATGAAATTTTCTTTGCATGTTTCGGCAATGACCTATACGAATGGTTTTCAAGATTAGCAGAACGCAAATTTTTTTTTAAGGGAGGAGAGCCTACAGAGTGGACTCGAGAACTGATTCAGAGACTTAAAGCAATAGATAGTCCAATCTCGCGAGAAGTCTAGTTTTGGGTTGACAGTGTCCTAGAAGGCTACGTTACAGAGTTCGCTGTGGACACTTTGAAGTCCTACAGCGCAACATAAGCATATTTCTTCAAGGGATTTAGAGGTAAGTACCTGAACAATTTGAGTCTGTATATCAAAATGCTTTTAGCAGAAAAAGGTGTTTTAAGAATGCAGTAAGATGCCTAGAAGTTTTGAGTCTGTAATGTTCAGAGCTAACGATAGTGACACAGAAGAACACATTCATACACTAAGAAGTGCTAAAAGATACAAGTCTAGCGCAGAAAAGAACCCTAATGAACATGAACTTCGCATAAACACTGAGTTCCAAGTTGAGACTAATAGCCAGACAAAACCTCCAGTAGCTACCTATCAGCCTATCACTCCACATATTCCTCCAGTTGACAATACTGCTAATCCTCAGAATGTTAGTAGTAATAACACCGCAGGAATGAGTACTCAGAACATTCCATGCAGTAGTATCCCTACCACAACACAAAACACTGTGCCTCCCGGAAGGAGAATGAAAGACAATATAAAACTGTCGATATTCACAGGAATGGGTCTAGAATACCTTGAGAAACATTGGTTTCTTTGTGAATCCGTGTGTAACGTTAAGCAAGTCTAGGATGATGCTGTTAAGCAAGCACAACTTGTCACTACATTTAGGGACAGAGCCTTGCATTGATTTATGAAATATTCTATTGGACAGAAGAGGACCCTACTGGATATCAAGGTTGTCCTCTTAAGAGAATTCAAGAAACCTAAGTCTGAGTCACAATGTATTACAGAACTCAAATAAATCAAGCAAAAAACTAATGAAATAGTATGGTAATTTGATCAGAAGTTCAAAGCACTCCTAGATCAAGTTAGCTTTGACATCGCACCATAACAATACCAAGAGTGGTTCATAGCTGTGCTGCTGCCACATATCAGACTGCCATTGATCCAACAGAAGGTTGCTTCATAGACAGAAGCTTTGGAAATTTCCATGAAGCTAGAAGCCTCACCCATGGGAGATACTAGCGCAGGAATGGTTTAGATCCAAAACTAGCTAGCAAACCTAACACTACAAATACAAGACATTAAGAAAGGGAAAGAAATCAGAGAAGAATTCTGGTGTACAAAGTATAAAGGAGAAGGAAACCCGAAAGAACATTGTCCAGTATTCAAGGATTACCTGGATAGTGGAGCACCAAATCCACTGAACCAACAGCAAGGACCATGGTGTGAAATTTTTCGATGTAGAGGACATCGCTCGGAGGATTTCTACTTAATTCAGAAGTATGTGCGAACACCCAAGAACTTATACTGCACATTATGTAAATCAGTTGGCCATGATGATACCAACTATAGATCATATGAACTCATGATAGAGAGAAAGCATGATGTTTACTGAGCTCAAGAAGAATCACCACAGCACAATGATAATGCACAATATGATCAGGGCACATACAAAGGACGTGGTGGATTCCGGGGAAGAGGAAGAAACACTGGCCAAGGAAGAGGAAGAGGTCAGATAGTATGTTATAACTACGGTACCAATCCTTGTACTACATGTAAATACTATAAGTCGTTCGATCATGTCATTGAGGCATGCCCAGTTTTGCAAGAAAAGATGCAAGAGAGGAGAACAGAAGCACCAAACCCGAACATACAGATGATCGCAGCAGAGAGAAGGAATACAGATTGTAACATTAATGTTGTGATGCACAGTGGAATTACAACAGGAGCAGATCAAAGAGTAGAATCTTTGACTTTTGAGAATTATCAGGCTAAGAAAAATCCTACAAAAGGGGCTTGGATAAGAAAAGCGATGGGAAAAACACCTGCTTTTGAGCTAAGCAAACAAAAAGAAGCCTTCATGAAAGCAAGGGAAACATTCAAAGAACCAACACCTGTAACTTCAAGAATCAAGTCTCGAAGTGAGACTTTGTCGATAAAAGATATGCCAGCTTCATATGATCATACACGAACTGCAACAGACACGATGAGTCCTGTTGCGTAGTTGCTAAAGAGCTACATAAAGCTATTGAAGCATGAGAATGCCTTAGCAAAATTATAGATCCGGCTAAGTAATTATGAGAAGCAAAACCTAGCAAACGAAGCAAACAGAGTGGTTCATCATATCAAGGGCCACAAAAGAACTGGAAGAGAAATGTGACTGAATGCACAGATTGGAGATTTTGAGATGGATTAGATCATCCTTGACTTGCGATCATAAGTGAATGTCTTGACTAAGCAGACATGGGAACAAATGGGGAAACCAAAGTTGTCATGGTCACCCATACAATTAAGATTGGCCAATCAACAGAAGGTCATACCCTTTGGAAGGTTATCGAATGTTCTTGTTGACATTGATGGAGTGCGAAGTCATGCAGACTTCGAGGTTATTGAAATTGTTGACAATAGCCAACCTTATTGTTGATGTATTCGTAACTTCGGAAGATATTCACTTGTATGTTACATTTGTACTTTATTGTATATCCAACAAAGATGTATTATTCCTCTGATCGGAAGTGTCGTCATTTGTATTTGCAAGTGTCACAAGTTACATTGTAAGTGTCGTCATTTGTATTGATGGGTTATTAGACCACCAGTGTGGGGTCGGCCTTAGTTAGGTCATGTGTTTGGGTTATTAGGCTTCATTGAGAAGTCATCCCCAGTGATTTATTGATAGGCCAAGTCAGTGTATAAATAGAGAGGTTGTGTCTCTCATTTGATTCATTCACTCACTTCTCAAGCTCGCATAGCTAAGAGAGAAAGTGGTGCACTTGTGGAGGAGGAGGAGCATCTGCTAGAGACATCTTATTGGGTTCGATCCTTGTGATCTTGTATTGGGGCTTATTCTATCTCTGAGGAAGTTGCGGGGTTTTTTCACCTTCTTGGTTTTCCCCAGTGAAAATCTATGTCTCTTGTGTGATTTCTATTGTGTCTGTGATTGATATGTTGTAGATATGTTGTACATGTTATTCTCTTAGTGATCCTGAATGATAATGGAATGAAATTATCAAAAAATTAACATGGTAGAAGAGTTGACCTAAGAAGAAGGAACTATGTAGCTACGGAAGCTAGGGCTTCTTAATATTTGGGTTTCTCTCCATAGAACATCAAAGGCAGGAGGCTAGATTGACTCTCCTAGCAAGGGCACATCTTTCTGTTGAGACAGAATTCAATTTTGAGCATTTTTGGTTTTTGAACTAAAAATTAGGGTTTCAAAAAAAGTC
This sequence comes from Larix kaempferi, assembly GCA_027924585.1. Classification (NCBI taxonomy): domain Eukaryota; kingdom Viridiplantae; phylum Streptophyta; class Pinopsida; order Pinales; family Pinaceae; genus Larix; species Larix kaempferi. Next base: position 17,064,886 of record BSBM01000541.1, read on the forward strand.
AAAATTTCTGAAATCTGAGACCATGGCTGGAAGATCCTTTGAAAAATTGAAGTTTAGAGCTTTGGATCGAACTTTTTGGTTGGGTGAAGCTCTGGGAAAATCAAACCCTAATTCAGGGTCTTGTCTAGTGAATCTGGAAGTTTCAAGAGCAATTTTGAGGGGTGAAAATTTGCAGATTTCAAATTCTGAGTATACCAGCCTGACCAGCTCAGCAAGGTGCATCTTTCTATCTTTTCATAAGTTTGAAATTCAAATTTTGAATTTTTAGGGTTTCTCTGACAAACCCTAATCCAACTCTAGATCTAGTTTTTAGCAAATTAAGTGGTAAGACCTAAATCTTTTATTTCCATTTGAGTTTCTCATTAAAATGTCTCACCACACCAAGCTTGAGGATAAGCTTGAAGGGGATGATAAATTTCAAGCCTGGAAGTATAGGATTGGGTTAACCCTGGAAGAGAATGAGTTGGACAACTACATAAAGGAAGAGGTTCTAGTTACAGAGGGAGATGAGGCTAAGGCATTACACAAGAAGAACTTGGTCAAAGCTAAGAGAATTATTGTTGATTCTATTAAGGACCATCTCATTCCCCATGTGTCTTCCCTAAAGACACCCAAAGAGATGTCTGACTCCTTGACCAAGTTGTTTGAAGGAAAGAACATTAATCGGAAGATGACTCTGTGGAACCAATTGAAAGGGGTAAAGCTCCAGAATGGAGAGACTATTCAATCCTACTTTTCTAAGGTCTCTCAAATCAAGGAACAACTTGAAGCTATGGATGAAGTAGTGGAGAATGGTGAAATTGTAATGACCACATTGAATGGCCTACCTAGGTCATGGGACTCCTTCATCCAAGGAATCTGTGCAAGAAGGAAATTGATCTCTTTCAGTAGACTGTGGGAGGAATGTTCACAAGAAGAAGCTAGGCTTGTGGCTCGAGAAGAAAAGATGGGGAATTAAGATCAAGCTCTCACAACACATACCAAGAAGAGTAAGTTCAGGAGGGATGCATCTCATAACAAGAGATCTTCACACCACCATTATCATAGAGATAAGAAATATCTAAGGTGTTTTACTTGTAATGAGAAGGGACACTTTGCATCAGATTGTCCTAAGAAAAAAAAGAACAACAACAACAAATTCAACAAGAAGAAGAAGAACAACAAGAAAATATATCATGCTCATGCTGCTGAGGATGATGAACCTCCCAGGAAGAAGACTAGAGCAGAAAGTGATGACTCATCAAGTGAAGATGAATATGTTCTAATCTCTGCTCTCATAGGTACTATCTCTCATGGATGTGATGATTGTCTTATTGATAGTGGGGCTTACAAACACATGACTGGGTTTAAAGAATCCTTTGTAGATCTATCTATACATGAGTCACCTCATAAGGTGAAACTTGGGGATGACTATCAATATCCTATAAAAGGAAGTGGTGAAGCCTCCTACAAACTAGACTCTGGGAAGTCTTTGAAGATGAAAGATGTTCTATATTTACTTGGGCTCAAGAAGAATCTCCTCTCCATATCATCTTTGGATGAAAAGGAGATTAGATTTGCATTTGTAGATGGCCAAGTACTCATGTGGCCAAAGGGTAAGACCATAGATGATGCAGTAGTGATTGGAGAGCAAGAGGGAGGACTATATAAATTGAAGGGACAACCTGAACATGCCATGGTACATGAGTCCATGGATCCAAGTGAAATTTGGCATAGAAGGCTTGCACACATGCACTATAGAGCACTACCAATTGCAAGAAAAGCAGTATAGGTTCTTCCTGAAATCCAATCAAAGCATGAAGGTGTTTGCAAAGGATGTGCAAAAGGAAAGAACACAAAGAAGGCATTTCCAAGCAGTGAAAGCAAAGCAAAAGGAATCTTGGAGACTATCCACTCTGATGTATGCGGTCCAATGTCATCCAGTTTTCTGAGTGGGTATGTATATTGTGTTTCTTTCATTGATGATTTCTCTAGGAAGACTTGGGTTTATTTTTTGAAGAATAAAGATGAAGTGCTTGATAAGTTCAAGGAATTCAAAACCTTGATAGAAAATCAAACTGAATACAAAATCAAGACCTTCAGATCCGACAATGGTGGAGAATTCACTTCAGGTGATTTCAAGAAACTATGCAGTGATTCAGGGATTAAGAGGGAGTTGACTGCTTGCTATGAATATTAAATATTGTATCAAATTAATCATTAAATTATTAAGTAGTTTAATTGAAGGGACGTAGCCCTTCTTAAAGAAATGCTCCAACCTTATAAAAGGCGAGCTCTTGTAAAGCGTTAAGCATCTTATCAATTGAATTATATATATCTTATTCAAAATGGATCTCGCGTCCTAGTTTTTCTTCAGCATTTGGTATCAGAGCCGCATTCGGCTCAGTTTCGGCAATCCACGCTCCAGCTCTACGCACCATCGTTATCACTCCATCTTCTATTGCTGCTCCTATTTCCCTCGCGCTCCCTGCTCACTGCTACTCCAGCGTGCACGCTGCTGCGTTCTTCTCCCTCCACTGCGTACAATCTCCTCTCCGTTCCTCCCACCTCTCTATCCCTTGCTCCTCACGTCCAACCCTCCCTCCATCATAAATCCGTATCCTTTCCACTCTACTTCTGCACGCCCCTCCACCATTCCGCGCCCCTACTTCTGCACGCCCCTACTTCTTCATTCCCCTCCCGCTTCCGCGCCCTCGCAACACTCCTTCTGCACCCTCCTTGCTCTTCTTTCCCCGCACCCACCACCCGCGTAGCTCAGCCCGCCCGTCTACCACTTCTGCAGCGCCGTCGGCTCTCACCCTAGCCGCCACCCCCACTACCATTCTGTGTCCAGCTCCCCACCTCCTGCGTCCAGCTCCCCACACCACCATACGCCTCCTTTCCACTCTCCATCTCCACTCGACCTCTGCAATACCTCCTTTCCATTTCGGCCTCCCTCCAAGTATCCACGTCCGCCCTACAAAACCAAAAACAAATTAATAAAATAAATATTATTATAATAATATAATATTATTAAATAATATTTTTATTTTATTAAAATTTTCCACTTTATAATAAATATTTAAATATAATATTTATTATTTTTATTATAGTAATTATTATTGCTATAATAATTATTATTGATCAGCATTTCCGAAGACTTTTTAATTTGTTCTCAATATCCCATAAGCCAAAATTGCGTCCAATTATTCACCACCACACCTAAGAAGCATGACGACAGAATTAAAAGCCCAAATGGAGAAAATAGAGAAGGATTTCCGAACCTTCAAGGAAATGATCACCAAGAGCCAGGAAGCACTTAAGAAAGAAATTAAGGATGAAGTCATTCAGGTAATGGAGCAGAAAATAGACGACAAGTTCGACATTATAAGCAAGGAACAAAAAATGTTAGATCAAAAAGTGACTGAGAGCCAGAAAGGTATCGAGGAGATATTACAAAAAATGAAGGATGAGGACAAAAATCATAAACAACATGGCTCGGATATGTCAGTTACCCCATCTCCCAATTCTGAGTCACCAGAACGCAACAGGATGAAAGGTACTCAATACCAACCATTCGTAATGTACCCGCCGAGAGCAAAAATAGAAATGACGAAATATAATGGAGGAGAAGACCAATGCGTCGCTTGGTTGAATAAAGCAGAAGAGTATTTCGACATATATAACATTACAATGGACGAGGAAAAGGTCAAGTATGCTTCAATGCACCTTGAAGGATATGCCTACAACTGGTATATGTGGTGGAAGGGAGACAACTTCGCATACACTTGGAACTTATTCAAGAATGATTTCTTAAAAAGGTTTCAAGGAATCACAGAAGATGAATTCTTCTCAAAACTTACCAGATTACAACAAAAGGGAAGCATCGAAGAATTCACGCATCAATGGGAATCCCTCGCTACCAGAGTATTTGGGCTATCCGACAAACAACGGTTGGAAACCTACTTAGGAGGACTAAAACCATACATACAAAAAGAGTTAAAAATGCATGACATAACAAATGTCGAGGCAGCAAGACGAAAAGCAAAGGCAGCCGAGGCCAAATTTGACAGTTTTCAATCAAATAAAGGGAAGTCATACTCACAAAGAAACATCCAGTCGACTCCAGAGGATGATACAAACAAATACATCCCTCCACCTAGAAGGGACGATAGGAAGAGCCTCGAGAATCAATGTATGAGGGAAGGAAAATGTCGACGATGTGGAGACAAATGGAACCCTAAACATAGGTGTCGCCCCGAGGACAACTCAAAGAAATTATATACTTGTGAAGCAGAGGAGAATAGTGAATCAGAAGAAGAAGAAGAAGAAGAGCCAGAAGATGAAGAGGAGGAAACCGCAAATATGGCAGTTGGGAACGACGAGAACCCCAAAATCTCCCTAGCAGCCATGACAGGCATTAGTCAACCACAGACTCTCAAGTTAAAAGGGCATATAAAAAATGAGAATGTTACAGTGCTAGTAGACACTGGAAGCACTCATAACTTTCTTGATATAAGAGTGGCACGAAAACTCAAGTTGTTCGTACATCCAGTTCCAGACATGAAGGTGATGGTTGCAGATGGCAAAAAGATCGAAAAAGTTGGAAAGTGCCACAAGGTGAGACTTCAAATACAAGACTTCGAACTGGAATCAGAACTCTACACCTTACCGTTGGGAGGAGTAGACATCGTTTTGGGAGTCCAATGGTTACAAACATTGGGAACATATTCTGCCAATCATCAAAAGCATTTCATCAAGTTTAAGTGGCAAGGGAAAAATTTTAAGCTATATGGTTTTCATCCACCAAACACACAAGTAGTTTCATCTCAGCAAATGGAAAAAATCATTCAAAAAGGGGCATCAGCATACGTAATACAATGTCATCAATTGGAAGGAAAAGAGGAGGAACCAAATGAGTTCAAAAAGGAAATCCAAAAATTACTCCAGAAACATGAACACATATTTCAAGACTTACCCATGCAGCTACCACCAGAAAGGAGTATAGAACACATAATCGAGATTAAACCGGGGTCAAATCCTATCAAGGTTAAACCATATAGGTATCCCCACCACCACAAAACAGAAATAGAAAGGTTGGTTCAAGATCTACTGAATTGTGGTGTCATCACCAAGAGTAGAAGCCCTTATGCAGCTCCAGTTGTACTAGTACGGAAGAAGGATGGATCGTTTAGATTATGTATAGATTATAGAGGATTAAACAAAATAACAATTAAGAACAAGTTTCCAATCCCCTTCATCGATGACATGCTGGATGAACTTCATGACGCAAAATATTTTTCGAAACTCGATTTAAGGTCAGGGTACTATCAAATCAGGGTCAGATTAGAGGATATCGCAAAGACTGCTTTCCAAACTCATGAAGGACATTATGAATTCAAAGTAATGCCTTTTGGGTTAACTAATGCTCCTGCCACATTCCAGGCAACTATGAATGAACTATTTCAGCCGTACCTAAGGAAATTTGTGTTAGTATTCTTCGATGACATCCTTATATATAGCAAGACATGGAAAGAACATTTAACGCATCTAGAAGAGGTTCTATCTCTTCTGAAGGAAAACCAGTTCTATGCAAAAAAGTCAAAATGCACCTTTGGGAAGCAAGAAGTGGAGTATCTCGGTCATATAATCTCAAAAGAAGGAGTTAAGGTGGACCCAAAGAAGATCCAGGCAATGAAGGAGTGGCCCGAACCAAAGAATGTTTCAAAATTGCGAGGATTTTTGGGATTAACAGGTTACTATCGAAGGTTCATCAGGAACTATGCACATGTCACTGCCCCACTAACAAATCTCCTAAAAAGAAATTCTTTTCAATGGGATGATGAAGCAAGAAGATGCTTTGAAACGTTGAAACAAATTATGTCTTCAACTCCCATTTTGGCAACACCTGATTTTGCAAAACCATTCGTAATCGAATGTGATGCTTCAGGGTTTGGGATAGGAGCTGTGCTAATGCAAGAAGGTCATCCAATCGCTTTTGAAAGTAGGAAGTTGAACAAAAGAGAATACCTACAGTCTACGTACAACAAGGAAATGCTTGCCATCATGCATGCATTAACTAAATGGCGACAATACCTTTTGGGAAGTAAATTCCTAATCCGAACATATCATAATAGTCTACAACACTTGTTACAGCAGAAGACATTAACAACCGAGCAACAAAAGTGGATAGAGAAAATCTCTACCTTCGATATGGAGATCCTACATAAAAGAGGGAAGGACAATGTAGTAGCTGATGCTTTATCAAGGAAGGACGAAGAGATACAAGTCTACGCCGTATCCATGGTGATCCCAGAATTTTTGGACGAAATTCGTAAGGAATACGCCAAGAATTCAGAGGTTTGCTCCATAATTAACAACATAAATCAGTATCCGAAGTTTGAATGGAAGAATGAACTGTTATGGTACAAAGGACGTATTTACTTAAGTTCCAATTCCAGTTTTAAGACCAAGGTGCTTAAAGAATCACATGATTGCCCAGCTGCTGGTCATGTAGGAATTTTTAAAACCTACTATAATGCAAGGCAATCATTCTTTTGGAAGGGTATGTATGCTGACATTCACAAGTATGTTGCAGAGTGTGACATTTGTCAGTGGAATAAAACTGAGAATATCTCAAGTCCAGGGTTACTCCATCCGTTACATATTCCGAATAAGAAATGGGAGGAAATTTCAATGGATTTCATTGAAGGTCTACCCATATCAGATGGAAAAGACAAAATACTAGTTGTGGTAGACAGGCTAACCAAATATGCACATTTTGTTGGAGTGAAGAAAACTAATTCGGTAAAAGAAACAACCGAAGTTTTTTGTAAAAATGTCTACAAATTACATGGTTTTCCGAAGATTATAGTAAATGAACTTTTGGAGAGAGTTTTGCAAGCAAATTGGAACGTCTCTTAACATGAGCTCAGATTATCATCCCCAAACAGATGGACAGACAGAAGTTGTCAATAAATGCTTAGAAACCTACCTTCGTTGTTTTGTAACTGATAAGCAAAATAAATGGTTCCAATGGCTACATCTTGCGGAATGGTGGTATAATTCTACTTATCATACATCTGCAAGAATGACACCTTTTCAAGCCCTATATGGATATGAACCCCCAAAATGGAAGGATTTCATCACCAACCAAGCAAGGGTCGCTTCAGTAAATGACCATTTAGAAGAAAACCAAAAGGTTGTCCAAGTACTTAAAGAGAATTTGAATACTGCCAGGAATAGAATGAGACAACAAGAAGATCGACATCGAACAGAACGAGAATTTGAAATTGGAGATTGGGTATATGTAAGACTACAACCCTATAAACAATTATCACTTAAACAAGGTGGAAAAAATAAGTTGGCTCCACGTTTTTATGGCCCATATCAAATCAATAAGAAGATTAGTCAGGTGGCATATGCATTGGAATTGCCAACTACAAGTCGCATCCACAATGTCTTTCATGTTTCATGTTTGAAAAAGATGATAGGTCAACACCAGAAGGCACAAACAATACTTCCCTTGTTAGATGAAGAAGGAAGAATCATATTCGAGCCAGAATCTATCATTGCTACTAGAGAGAAGAGATTAAGAACGCGAGTCATTAAAGAATACCTCATAAAGTGGAAAAATCTTCCCGAAGAAGATGCAACATGGGAATTAGAACAATTTCGACAATTACATCCCTCATTACCATTGCTTTGAGGACAAAGCTCTTTAAAAGGGAGTGGCAATGCTATGAATATTAAATATTGTATCAAATTAATCATTAAATTATTACGTAGTTTAATTGAAGGGACGTAGCCCTTCTTAAAGAAATGCTCCAACCTTATAAAAGGCGAGCTCTTGTAAAGCATTAAGCATCTTATCAATTGAATTATATATGGATCTCGCGTCCTAGTTTTTCTTCAGCACTGCTCTCTACAATCCACAACAAAATGGAGTTGCAGAAAGGAAGAATAGAACTATCATGGAAGTAGCATGGGAAATGCTTCATGACCAAGATATGCCTATGCATCTATGGGCAGAAGCAGCTAGGACAACTGTATATGTGCAGAACAGAACACCTCACAAGATACTTGACAACAAGACACCAGAAGAAGTCTTTTCTAGTAAGAAACCTTAAGTTAGCCATCTCAGGATATTTGGTTGTCCAGTATACACACACATTCCAAAGGAAAAGAGGACAAAGATAGATCCTTCAGGCAAGAAAGGAATCTTTGTGGGTTATAGTGAAAGCTCGAAGGATTACATAATATACTTTCCAGGGTTCAAGAAAATTGACATCAGTAGGGATGTAACATTTGATGAAGACTCAACATACATCAAATCGAGGAAGACACATATTGAAGACCATGAAGAACCAAAGGTAACCAGATCTCAAGACACCACTATCAATGAAGCAATTCCAGAAGAAGATCGTGAAATTGAAGATCCACAAGAACCTATAGATCCACCCTGTGAGAAGAACTCTCACAAGAGGAAACCTACATGGGATAGAGAACTCATTCAAGATGCAGAAAGCTATGGAATTCCAGAAGAACACAGAGAACGGATGAGGATTAGATCACATACCAGTTGTGTTTCCTTACTTTGTGATATTATGAACAAAGAACCTTCCAGTTATGAAGTGTTGGTTGTGAGGATTGATCTTCCAGTGTCATAGATGATATTGTCTTAGCTGTGCACCCGAGAGGATTGTATAGTCATTCCCCTACCTTGGGGTTCGGGGGCAGCTCCCCCGACAAAAATTTTTGGGGCAGTTTTTGCCACCAGTTTTCGGGCCCATGGTTTTGGGTAACTCGTGGTATTTTCCCATTGTATTTTCCCTATAAAAGAAATTCATTGTAACATGGCTAGGATTGAAGTATTAGGTTTTATGCATTGTAAATATCTCTGATATTGGTAGAGAGACTATGAGATAGTGAAGAGGAAGTGCAGCAGTTGTGCTGCAAGTTGTATCCCTTCATTTTGCTGGACGGTATAATAATAAGGACTGGCAACTTCAGTGTGGACGTAGCCCAAGTTGGGTGAACCATGATATATCTTTTCTTCTCTTGTAACATGTATGTGTGATTATATTTACATTTTTGTTTATTGTTATTTCTCTGCGATCCTGTTTTTCTAACATAAAGAAGCAGCGAAAAAGAAAGAATGGAAGGATGACATGGTCGAGGAGTACCAATCGATCACAAAGAATGATGTTTGGGATGTAGTCCCAAGACTTGAAGGGAAGTCTGTTGTGACTTCCAAGTGGATCTATAAGATCAAGCATGCTGCATATGGTAGCATAGAGAAATAAAGGTGAGGTTTGTAGCTCGTAGCTTCTCCTAGAAAGAGGGAATAGATTATGAAGAGACTTTTGCTCCTGTATCCAGATACACTTCCATCAGAACAATACTTGCTCTGACTGCAGTAATGAAGTGGAAGATACACCAGATGGATGTCAAGATAGCATTCTTGAATGGTTTAGTCGAAAAGGAAGTGTATGCAGAGAAGCCACTTGGTTTTGAGACACATGATAGGGAGTCATATGTGTGCAGGTTGAAGAAAGCCTTATATGGCTTGAAGCAATCTCCTAGGACTTGTTATGGTAGGATGGACAGTTTCCTATCCAGCTTTGGATTTACTAAGAGTAAAGCGGATTCCAACCTTTACTACAAGGTTGAGGAAGTCAATCCTGTGATACTACTACTGTATGTGGATGACCTATTTGTTACATGTGAGGATGGGTTGATTGTCGATACCAAGAGGAAGCTTGCTGCCGAGTTCAAGATGAAGGACTTGGGGATAATGCATTATTTTCTAGGCATGGAGGTGTGGCAGAGTGTAGATGGGATCTTCCTTGGACAAGGGAAGTATGTAGTAGAGATCCTGAAGAGGTTCAGGATGATGGACTGCAGAGTATGTCGCATATTGTTTGGCTAGTTGTGAGGCAGTATGGCTTAGGAAGCTACTATTTGAGTTATTTGATCTCCCATTGGATGCTACTGGTATCTTTTGTGACAACCAAAGTTGTGTGAAGTTGTCTGAGAACCTGGTGTTCCATGATAGGTCGAAGTACATTGATATCAAATATCACTATATCAGGGATATGGTGCAGAGAGGAGCAGTGAAGCTCCTGTATGTTGCGACAGATGAGAAGGTTGCATATGTGTTGACGAAAACACTATCCAGAGTGAAGTTTGAGTACTTCAGAGAGAGGCTTGGGGTTATTCAGATTGAAGATACTTCGAGGAAGAAGTGATGGGACACATTTGTAGGAGCCATTCCAGGCATGCTGATAGGAGGATCCTTCCCATGGTTGTGGATGTAAGTGCCGTGTGATGAGAATCGAGATGATGCTCTAGTTACTGCTTTGGATATGAATCCGGTTAATGCTTTGTATGATCAGTTGGATCATGTATATGTATATGCATCAGGTGGATGATTTGTATGATCATTTGGATCATGTATGATGACATCCATTAGGACGATGCAGCGACGATGATCAGGTTGATCATGTGTGATGAGTATCAGGATGATGCTCTGGATGACATGAATCAGGACGATGCGGTGACGATGATCAAGATGATCATCCGTGATGAGTATTAGGATGATACTTTGGATGATATGCATCAGGATGATGCTATGATGGTGATCAGGATGATGTATGGTGAGTATCAGGTTGATACTCTGTGGCCGTGGATAGGTTGTGCAGATAAGCATATAATAGCGCCCTGGGATATTTGCAAATACTCTTTCGAGGCTTTTCCTATGGCATATAATAGCGCCCTGAGATATCTGGAAAATTCTCTTTCGAGGTTTTGCTTGGGAGGACATATAATAGCACCCTGGGAGATTTCCAAATACTCTTTTGAGGTTTTACCTATGGCATATAATAGTGCCTTGGGATATATGGAAAATTCTCTTTCGAGGTTTTATCCTATGGCATATCATAACACCCTGGGAGATCCGATAGGTTGAACAGTATGCTCGTAATCAGTCCTTGGATGCTCTTTCGAGGTTTTTCCATGACCACATGTAATATTTCCCTAGGAGATCCGATAGATTGAGCAGTATGCTTGTAATCAGTCTTGGGATGCTCTTTTGAGGTTTTGTGGTGACCACATGTAATAGTGCCCTAGGAGATCCGATAGGTTGATCAGTACTCTCGTAATCAATCTTCGGATGCTATTTCGAGGTTTTGTGGTGGGGTCACATGTAATAATGCCCTGGGAGATCTTGCTGGTCGTGCTTAGGCACATAAAGGATCCTTGTAATGTCCCTTGTTATGAATTTTATTAAAATGGCAATTTTTCGCTTTTTTTCCCTAGTTAGACCTTTGACTAGTTTTGAGCTCTAGGTCCCCAAATTGCTCCAATTGCTCCCAAATATTTTGAGAATGTATATGGATGATGTTAGAACATAAATATGTATTTCAGGTATGCTTTTGGACCTTTGAAATACTCCTTCAAATCCTCTTTAAATTCTGGCCAATGTAGGGAACTTTACTAGTAATTTCCCTTTGACTAGTATTGGTCTCTAGGTCTCAAATTGACTCCAAATGCCTTCAAATATTCAAGGAAGGTGTATGAATGATATTAGTACTTGGATATGAAGTTCAAGAATGATATATGGCCACCAAAATACCTATGAAAACTCTCTTAATATTCTGGACCAAGTATGCAATTTTACTAGTAATTTGGGGTTCAAATCCCCCTGGGGTAAGTACTGAAAAATGGCTTCCCAAATGCCTCCAAACCCACTCAAATTTCTAAAAATGGGTAGGGAATGTATTAAGTATGTTATTAATGTCTCATGTGCACCATTAATTGATTATTATATCTTTTCTAACCCTCTCCCATTCAGCTACATAAAATCACCAATTCAACCCTTGGGGAAATGGCACTATTTCTTCTCCCAATGCAATTAAACTGAGTAAAAATACTTAAAATGCTCAAGTACAGTACATGAAACTTGTAAAATACATACATGGCAGTATATTAATCATAAATGTATCAGCTAACCATCCATTCATTCGAAATCATCAACATTATCATGCTATACATCAAGGTAGTGGGGAAATGGCACTGTTATTTCATTAAAAATGAGATTTATACATTTCTACTTGGAATTTCGAACTGAAAATTTCTGGAGATGAATAAAAGAGTATTTAATTCATATTAAAAAATAAATGGGGCATTATAAGCTTCCCAAAGAGTACAATATCTCACCAAAAACGCCCTCCCTCAAGGATTAAGAATATGCCATCAAAACTGGAAATGGTTGAAGGAGTGAGCTGTAATAGAAGAAACCATGAGCTGCCTTGTAGATTACATCTATAAATAAAGACTCCATTAAATCTCCAAATCAAAGGTCTGAATGGCCTTTCCAATTACCAACTTGGATGGGAATCTTTCACCTTCGAAATTGGCTAAGGCAATAAACTAGTCATCCACTAGCTCTCCCTCTTCACAAATGCAATTGCAAATTCTACGAATGATCAAAATCTAGTTTAATTCTTTGTTATTGAAATTTATAAAGTTCTAATTTTCTGCATGGGTCGAATTCCTTCCAAGAGACTCATGCCAACTCAAGTTGGGAAGAGATTCCAAAGAATGCCACTTGTACAACAATTCCTAGTCTCCCACTTCCACCAAATCACATGTGGAAGCATCTTAGCTACTCTAACACCCTTGAGCACCCTCTTGGAGTCTGGTTTTATCCCTGACATGTCATATATGTCATATGGCAACCTTCAGGTCTGATTTGTGTCATAGGTGTCATAGCATCTTCATCATTGTTGTCATAGAGTTAGGGAATCTAGCCCAAGTGTCTCACTAGCTCCAAATTGCCTCTTCCTCTTCCATGGGAGTTACTCTTCCTCTATATTTCGACCTTGGATGAGTCATTCCATGAATAATACCTTTTGGACTCCCCAATGTATGTTACCATTCACTTTGAATTCGAATTGTTGAGAGAATGATGCCAAGTGTAGTGGGGAAATCTAGACTTATGTGGGTCCCACTTCCTCCATGTGTCTTCATGATCAAATGCCACTTTGATTTTCACTTGTATATATTTATGTAGCTCCTTTATTAAATATTTCTTCCATTCTAATTTTCAAACATCATTTATTATCCCCCTTATTCCAAATCCCAAAGCTTCCACCTGAAACCTAGGAAACTAGTAATTTTCCTCCTTGGCAATTATTTGACCCTTAACATCAATTTTACAAACTCTAATGAATATGGCCAATGTGATTAGGCCATTGTGACCCAATTCCAAATTTGGGACATGACAAATCCTCCCTTCCCAATATTGCTTATCCTCAAGCAATTTCAAAAATGGGTGTTGAAGAACCTGCTTTCTGTATAATTCTTTAAAGTTGCCATTGAATTGCCCAACCTTGAGTCTTTGAGTTTCCATGAATATTTTAGAGAGGAAGAACCATGCTTGCTGCTACACGACTTTGATAAAAATCACTTTATTAAGTGGTAAATCCATCTCCCATACTGCTTGTTTCCACAAAAAATTTGAAACCAATGAGATAAAAATTATTCCAGGGTCCCATTGCTTGTATTGCACCCCAACAATTAAGAGTGCTCTCCAACCCACACCATTAGATAAGAGGATTCATGGATCCCATTTTCTTGTATGCATTCTTCCAAACATCATGAGTACAAAATAGATATCATCAAAGTAAATAACAACATAATGAAAATGTACATCAAGGAGGTGCTTCATCAAAGAATCATGAAAGTGCTTATACCTCCAAGTAAGTAGACCACCATTTTCCAGGTGCATACAAGCATCAAGTGAACAATCAAATCTGCTCCAATGACATAGGTGAGTATCCCATGTGCTATAATGCTGCTTCAAAACTATATAAGATGCATCAAAACAATCAGCCTTGTATTCTTTCATCCAAGTAGTTAATGAAGTTTCTCCAACATCAATTGAACTAAGCAAGGAGCAAGGAAAATCATGAGTCTTCAAGTGACTCAAGTGAACATCATAAGGGAATCCATGAAGATATGTATCATCATAAGGTAAAAAAGGATGCTACTGCAAATGTAAATAATAAGGTGCTCTATTCATGTCATTATCAAAAGGAGAGGTAGGAGTTTCATACCCCTCATGTGGCACCATTAGAAAAAAACCTTTCACCCAATTTTCATCCCCAATTGATGTGGCTGAAAAAGAACTATGTTGTGAGGAATTATTAACCAACTTTAAATATTTACAACTCTTACCCATCGAAATATTTAATTCATCTTCTCCATAATTGGTTGGTACAACTATTGTGAGATCATGTGCCTCCTCCAAGGCGTTGCAGCTCTCCCCATGAGGCAATGCATAATCCATCTGAACAAAGGCAAGTGCTCGTTCTTCTTCTTTTTTGAGTGTAGCATCTTCAAGCACCTGCATATCAACATGTACCTCATGCTCCACCATTACATGAGGTTCCTCCTTGGCAATCATTTCATCCATTTCCTTCTTTTCCTTGAAAACAAAACCATTGCTCATTCTTTTTTCCAAGTTACTTTCAAGTTGACTAATCAGCAATTCGAACCCTTGCATTAATTGCCTCCACTGGTATTCAAAGGATGGTTTTAGTAATTTTATAAACTCATCATTCTCCTCTAAGGTTCCTTTTTTATCCCTAGTCATAGTTTTCTCAAAATGCACTTTTTTTTTCCTTTCTTTTTGTTTTTTCCTAGTTCCTCCTCTTCAACAATATTACTTCTGATTCCAATGTATAAGATTGGTCCATAACTTTTTGTCGTCATAAATATCAGACCACATCAGGTGCTAAGATCATGCTCTGATACCACTGTAATGTCCCTTGTTAGGAATTTTATTAAAATGGCAATTTTTCACTTTTTTTCCCTAGTTAGACCTTTGACTAGTTTTGAGCTTTAGGTCCCCAAATTGCTCCAATTGATCCCAAATATTCTGAGAAGGTATATGGATGATGTTAGAACATAAATATGTATTTCAGGGATTCTTTTGGACCTTTGAAATACTTCTGCATATCCTCTTTCAATTCTGTCCAATGTAGGGAACTTTACTAGTAATTTCCCTTTGACTAGTATTGGTCTCTAGGTCTCAAATTGACTCCAAATGCCTTCAAATATTCAAGGAAGGTGTATGAGTTATATTAGTACTTGAATATGATGTTAAAGAATTATATATGGCCACCAAAATACCTCTGCAAACTGTCTTAATATTTTGGACCAAGTATGTAATTTTACTAGTAATTTGGGGTTTAAATCCCCCTAGGGTAAGTACTGAAAAATGGCTTTCCAAATGCCTCCAAACCCACTCAAATTTCTAAAAAGGGGTAGGGAATGTATTAAGTATGTTATTAAGGTCTAATGTGCACCATTAATTTATTATTATATATGTTCCAACCCTCTCCCATTCAGCTACATAAAATCACCAATTCGACCCTTGGGGAAATGACACTATTTCTTCTCCCAATGTAATTAAACTGAGTAAAAATACTTCAAATGCTCAAGTACAGTACATGAAACTTGTAAAATACATCCATGGAATTCTATTAATCATAAATGTATCAGCTAACCATCCATTCATTCGAAATCATCATCATTATCATGTTATACATCAAGGTAGTGGGGAAATGGCACTATTCTTTCATTAAAAATGAGATTTATACATTTCTACTTGGAATTTCGACCTGAAAATTTCTGGAGATGAAGAACAGAGTATTTAATTCATATTAAAAAATAAATGGGGCATTAGAAGCTTCCCCAAAGAGTACAATAGCTCACCAAAAACACCCTCCCTCAAGGATCAAGAATATGCCATCAAAACTAGAAATGGTTGAAGGACTGAGATGAAATAGAAGAAACCATGAGCTGCCCTGTAGCTTACACATGCAAATAAATACTCCATTAAAGCTCCAAATGAAAGGTCTGAATGGCCTTTCCAATTACAAACTTGGATGGGAATCTTTCACCCTCGAAATTGGCTAAGGCAAGAAACTAGTCATCCACTAGCTCTCCCTCTTCACAAATGCAATTGAAAATTCTACAAATGATCAAAGGCTAGTTTCATTCTTTGTTATTGAAATTTATAAAGTTCTAATGTCTTGCATGGGTCGAATTCCTTCCAAGAGACTTAGGCCAACTCAAGTTGGGAAGAGATTCCAAAGAGCGCCACTTGTACAACAATTCCTATTCTCCCACTTCCACCAAATCACATGTAGACGAATCTTAGCTGCTCTAACACCCTTGAGCACCCTCTTGGATTATATTTTTAGCCCTGACATGTCATATATTTCATATGGCAGCCTTCAGGTCTGATTTGTGTCATAGGTGTCATAGCATCTTCGTCATTGTTGTCATAGAGCTAGGGAATCTAGCCCAAGTGTCTCACTAGCTCCAAATTGCCTCTTCCTTTTCCATGGGAGTTACTCTTCCTCTATATTTCGACCTTGGATGAGTCATGCCATGAGTAATACCTTTTGGACTCTCCAAAGTATGTTACCATTCACTTTGAATTCGAATTGGTGAGAGAATGATGCCAAGTGTAGTGGGGAAATCTAGCCATATGTGGGTCCCACTTCCTCCATGTGTCTTCATGATCAAATGCCACTTTGATTTTCACTTGAATATATTTATTTATCTCCTTTATTAAATATTTATGTCATTCTAATTTTCAAACATCATTTATTATCCCCCTTATTCCAAATCCCAAAGCTTCCACTCGAAACCTGGGAAACTAGTAATTTTCCTCCTTGGCAATTATTTGACCCTTAACATCAATTTTACAAACTCTAATGAATATGGCCAATGTGATTAGGCCATTGTGGCCCAATTCCAAATTTGGGACATGAAAATCCTAGGATACTCTTTCGAGGTTTTGTGACGCGTGTAATAAGTCCTAAGGATTCCACAGTATGGCCAGTGTTGATGAAGAACTGCAGGTGGTGGGCCTACATCTAGCATGAAAAAGGGTTGGCTCTGTAGAAATTCCTATGACGAGAAGAATTCAGAGATAGCCTAGTGATCAAGATGTTGAGTACAGAAACAGTGATGATGATGATGCTCCGTGATCCAGTGATGATGATCCAACTCTAGAATTGAAGACTTGCACCAATATGTATTGATGACTTGTGTCCAGAGAATACCTTCCTAGTTAAGAGGGAGTGTTGATGTATTTGTAAATTCGGAAGATATTCACTTGTATGTTACAGTTGTACTTTATTATATATCCAACAAAGATGTCATATTCCTCTGATTGGAAGTGTCATCATTTGTATTTTCAAGTGTCGCAAGTTACATTGTAAGTGTCATCATTTGTATTTATGGGTTATTAGACCACCAGTGTGGGGCTGGCCCTAGTTAGGTCATGTGGTTGGGTTATTAGGCTTCATTGAGAAGTCGGCCCCAGTGATTTATTGGCAGGTCAATTCAGTGTATAAATCGATAGGTTTTGTCTCTCATTTGATTCATTCACTCACTTCTCAAGCTCGCATAGCTAAGTGTTATAGGTCAAATCTGCACTTCTCCATCCGTGATCACATTGCTCTGTTGATCACACAAAAGGACACTAAGGATTGAAGAGCTAGGTTGACCTAGATTATTTCTTGATGGTAGTACACTCTTCAACTGAGAAATTTACTATTTCTCTTGATTTCACAAGATGAACACTACTCTTGATATAGTAAACTAGCGTACACCTCAAAAGATACGCTGCTTTCCTCGAGAACAACCAGCGTACACCTTAAAATTGTTGCAAACGCTTGTTGCAAAGCATAAAAGTTGCTCTCTGTACACTACTCTTGTTGTATGAAAACCACGTACATCTAAAGATGAAATCAAAAAATATATTAAGATTACGAATTGGGATTAGTTGAAGTTGGTTCTACAACTTCCCCAACCTCCCAATTCAACCACCTCTTGAATCCAACTGCCTACCTTGTCCCATAAATACAAGCAGGATCCCTGAGAGGGAACTAAAACTAGACCTAGAAAGAATGCTTTAAGTGATGTTACACTGGAGGAATTCCCAAGTCATTGTGAAGAGCAGGAGCCCAGGACTCGGTTGTAGAAGCATCTTAACACGTCAGGTATATTTGTACTGATTCATATTTCTTTGACAATAAAAAGGTGAAAATACCCTTCCTGTCCCAAATCAAATGTCTATTGGATTGTATGTTCATTTGGCTTAATATTTGATTATATTTGATGGTTAGATTACTGTCTGATTTCATCATATTTATATAGTCAAGATACGCCGAGGAAGGTTTCCTTTGTGTTGCAGGTTCATCAAGTGAAAGATCAAGCGAAAGCTAGGACCAGCCATTGATAAAAGGTGCATCTTTCTATATCTTGATCTCCTTCATTTGTAGGAACTAAATGCAATATAATGAATGTATTTACCTGTCAACCCCGCCCAAGTTGGTAGTGTCTCTCCTCACTATAAGGTATAAATCCTGCACAATAGACTGGCGACTCCGTTGGGGAGTAACCGGTAGTTGTTCTGCTCTAGGAGACATAGTTAGGATTTCTTCCAGTCCATGTTCTAGTTTTTGATTTTCTAAGAGGTCTTGTAGGTCTTTGTTACCTATTTTTTCTTGCCTGATTCATCTCAATTCATTGTTGCAAAGCCTATATGTGTCCTTCTGAGGCATGTACGCTAGTTTACCCTACTCACAGTAGTGTTTGTTACCTGGTGAACGTTGTTTTATACATAGCACAGTAGCGTACCTTTTCTAGTGTATGCTAGTTTTTGCATTGCACAGTAGTGCATTTTCCTGTAGTGTCCAGTTTTATGTTAGGGTTTGATTTCCAGTTGTTTGGTTTCATTTCCAGCCTTTTGCTTTGATCCCTTGACTAGACCCTGAGACTTTGTATCTCTCTTTTGAGTCTTGTTAGCCTCTCCGATGTCATTTAGTTTGTCTTTGCTTGCTTCAGTACTCATTTAAAGTGTCTTCACTGCTTTCTATCCCTTTTGAAGTTTGTGCACTTCTCTCTTTTGGACATAATTGCACACCTATTCCCTAGTTGCTTGTTGTAGTCATACAAACCTGCATTCTTAATGTTTGTTGTTTGTGGCAACAATAGCACACTTTCACTTTGTCTTATCCTTTCCATTAGGGTTTGACCCGAAGTTTGAGTCCTTAGGGTTACTTTGAAAGGTTTCTTGGTTTAGATACTTTCTGACTGTCTTTTCAGTTCAGTCCAAGTGAGTCAAATCTTTCTAGTTATCTTTATTTTGTGTACGTGTGTTGGTAAGGTATTTCTTGATTCACTTGCCTACTCTTTTGCTTGGCTTAGTGTTTTCTTAGGGTTTTGGTGCTTAGGAGCAACCTTTTCAGGTCTGCCTTTCTGTTATGAGCATCTCTTTTCCTTGTTTTTTTTACACTTTGTTTCCAACCTAAATTTTTTTCTTTTTTGAAACAACTTGGTAGTTTGAGTCTTCCTCGAATCTTTTGATTCGTTTGTTTTGAGCCATTTAGGTGTTTTTATTACTCACACTTTATGTTAGATCTTACTTTCTCTTTTACAATTTCTTTTTATTTTACAATTATCAAAAAAGACAAAAAGTGTTTTAAGTAGCTTAGTAGTAAGGTCTATCATTGTTTTGAAGTAGCATAGTTTTTTTTTAAATTTAATAGAAAATACAAAAAGAATTTGATTTAGAATTACCTACTTTTCATTTTGAAAGAACATAAACGAAACATTTTGTGAAGTTTCATGCATTATGTTTCCGCACTTTACTTTATGTCACGAACCATTCCACACACCGCACTACAACCTTTGAGTAACGAGTAGCCCTTAAAAAGAAATACTAATAAAATTAACTAGGAACATTTTTCTTTTTAGGTATGCACATCATCAACTAGCTTAGGCTAGAGTTTCGAGTTTAAATCACCTTAAACTACTCGAAACTGGCTTCATTACTCAACAATCGTAGTATGACTATCTATTAGGTAAATTCATCTATATCAAATAGTCTTGGGATTCTCTACTCAAACCAGAGTTAAGCACGAAGCCGTGGGTGATTGGAACTATTGAGGATACCCCCTCACTTTCCTCTCAAACATAAACCAAAGTTGATTCCCATACGGGGGTCGTTTCGGATTTCGAGCTTTGCTACCCTACCCATGTGTTTCGACTAGGATGACGACTGTCCCCCTAGGTTATTTTGTATTGATGGTAACCTTAGTATCCAGACTTTAGGGCTTTATATAGGTGACGGCAGAAGGCTATTTTTGTTGTACCTAGGACATACATGGGAGGAAACCCTCTACAAAAATTTGGGGAGGTGGTTTGGTGATTCAAACGCTTGCACCCAAAGTACCTGTATGTGGACCTCGAGTAACTGTTTTTCATCCTTCATTGGTTAGTTTTGGGCCCTAATCATCCCAGACTTCCCTCCGGAAGGCATCTGTTTTCCTAGTTTGGGATTACCTAGGAACTTTTTAGTGGTGTTCTCTTTGTGCCGCTTGTTTTTAGTTGGCCTTAGAATTTTCTGGCTCGTTGACTCAGAAACTATGGATAGCATCCCTGTGAGCACCAATAAAGGGACCCCTGTTCAAGGGGCTCCTTGTGCTTTTCCATTTATTGGGAACATTGGTATTCCCTTAATGGCTAGCAATCTAAAAGGAATAGACGGGGGAAGAATAGGAAGAAGATGCCAAAGCAAGGGGGAAACCACCCAGCCTTTGGAGGTCATGATGGGGGAACCTACCCAACCTCTGGTGGTCATGTTGGGAGATCTCACTCAGTCACTATAAATCATACTGAAATCACTCACCCAGCCTCTGAATGTCATGCTCGGTGAACCTACCCAGCCTCTGGAGGTCATGCTAGGAGAAAACTTTCAGTCAATGCAAATCAAACTGAAAGCAAGGCTTCAACCACTGTTGCTCATGTTGAGGACATGTCATTGATCATTGCTGGTAATATTAATGACAAGTCACTAGTTACTATGAGTCATACTGGGGACACTGAATTGGCCACTGCAAGTCATGCTGAGAATGTTGACATTGTTGAAAAACCTAATAAATAGAAGCTTAAGCTCCCTTGTAAGTTTTGTGAGGGAGACCACCTGACCTATTTGTGCCCTGTACTTCCAGAAGTACAAAGAGTGTGGTCCATAGTTCAAAATTATTCTGCTTTTGAGAAACCAGCCACTGCAAGTCATGCTGGGGGCAAGCTGTCAGCCAATGCTAGTCATGCTGAGAGTACTATTGTTGTAAAGGAGTCTAAGCTTATAGTACGGAAGCCAAAGTTCCCTTGTAAACTTTGTAAGGGAGATCACCTTACTCACCTGTGCCCTGCTATTCCAGAGGTGGAGAGAGTGTGTTCCATGTCTGAAGGATCCTCTACTCCTGAATTGTCTATATATTTCCAGTAGCCTTATCAACCTTTGGTTGATGAAGTGGTTGAACCATTGCAATCTTTGGTCAACCCCACTTTTCCTTCGGAGAGTGAAGTGATCAAATCAATGCAATCTTCGACCGATCCCATCAGTCTTTCAGAGACTGATGCATCTGTCTCTAAATTCTTCTGCATTACCAGTTTGGATGTTTCTGAAAATGGGGGCACTGCATCTGTGCCGAGTGAACCCCTACCAAGCTCTAGGATCATTTCCTTTGATTGGAATAGTCTAACTGAGCCTCGCCTTCCTTCTTCTACATATTTCCAGATAAAGGTCGATATCGGCAACCATGTGGTTCATCGATGTATTGTAGATGAAGGAGCCTCTATTAGTATCTTATCCCCTTATGCTTGGAGAGATTTAGGTTTTTTGAACCTTGTTCCAGCTGTTAATTGGCCGTTGAATTTCGATAAAAGACCTAGTGAACTGTTGGGATTCCTCCCTCAAGTACCCGTTACTTTGGGTGGAAAAACAGTCTTAGTTGATTTTATGGTTTTAAAGGAGCCTATGGACTTTGATATGATCCTAGGGCGTGATTATGTATATGCTATGCAGGCTGTGGTGTCTACGCTTTTTCGTGCGATGCATTTTTCTCACAATGAAAGCATTGTCACTATCGATCAGCTTACATTTGTTGATCCCTCTTATTACCCAACTATAGACCAAGTATGTCCCTCGCCAGTATGCACTACCATGTCACAATCAAATTATGTGGCATATTGTTCCTTGAGTCCAATTGCTACTAAGAAGAAGCCTCTAAATTCATGCTTACCTTCTCGGGACTGGGTCCCGGCAATTGATCAGGTGATGACTCCATCTGAATGTTTAGATATGTGTTCCATATGGGATAATATACTTCCTTCTGATGAATTTTTCCTAGAGTCTATAGTGCAGTCTGCCATTCATTTGGACATTGATTCACAAATGAGCACTCTTCCACCTTTCCTTCGAGCTCGTTAAAAACAATAAGGAGGTTACGAGCATTCTTCCACCTTCACTTAGATCTCGTTAAAAATAGTAAGGAGGCTACGAGCATTGCTTCCACCTTCACTTCGAGCTCGTTAAAAAAAATAAGGAAGTTACAAGCATTCTTCCACTTTCACTTCGATCTCGTTAAAAAAAGTAAGGAGGCTATGAGCATTTCTTCCACCTTCACTTCAAGCTCGTTAAAAGCAGTAAGAAAGTTATGAACATTCTTCTGTACCTCCTTTGAGCTTGTTAAAAACTGTAAGGAGGTCTCAAGTTTACTTTTTTGGGCTCGTTAAAACTTTATGAAAAAACAAATTATAGAGTTCTTTCACGCTCTTGTTAGACTCTTTAAATATAACAAGATTGTCGAGTATAGTTGTCATTTCAGACTCATTAGAGGATTTGAAGCGACATCCGCTTAAGTATAAGTTTAACCCTTTTCCAAAATTTTGCGGATTATTTACGAAAAAGGAATACTCTAGTTATCTGTGGATAGAAGAGTTCTTCTCTCATTGTTTTATACTTTTTCAGGGGAGGAGACTAACTGTACGAAAAAGGACTTTTGGAGCCTTCTTTAGGGTTTTCAGGCTCTCGAAATATGAAAACACCAAGCGAGCACTTACCTACTCGGGCTCGATGTGAAATCCAGAAGAGGGTATATAGAGGATTATTTAAGATTTTTTGACTCCTTAAACAAGAAAACATCGACAAGCAAGAACACATCTCAGCTCGATATTAAAATCCAGAGATCAGTATTATAGAGTATTCGTCTATCTCTTCTTCGAACTCTTTAGAAAAATGAAGAAAGTCCTGATTCTTTCTCCCATGGGCTCGTTAAAACTTTTACATGGTTGGACTTATTGAGTTTTCTTTCTTTCTTGGACTCATTAAAACAACAAGGACATTCTTTTATAAAAAATAATAAGGGATAAGAAGGGTATATCACATCTTTTCAGTTTCAAAGGTAGTTAAGTAAGTCATGTCCTTGAACACAACACCTACTTGAGTCTTTCATGTCAGTTGGGTTTTAGTTTTTGACCTTAGGGTGAACCTGATTTCTGAGGTTTTACTCCCCCGGTTGGTTATTCTTCCAACCATATGGAGGGTCTATTAAATGTCTCCTACATTGCAGGCTTATATCACTTCCCCTTCATGTTAAAAGCTTCCTAAGTCACTTTGTGTCGTGCTCACTGTTCAAGGATACAACCTATGTCGACCATTCTGCAGTTCACCTTGACTTCATGTGTCGGCCATCCTGGTGTCAATTTGTTTCATCTTGTTACTTGTCCTAATCCAAATCTGCTCATACCTTTGAGTGTTCCTTGTGTTGGATGATGGAGGATGCATTAAGGCCTCCCTTCTAACAGACTTCTTCCCATCGACTTCAGCTCATTATGCTCTAGGAACGAAGTTTAGAGTTTCGGTTAGTACCTTGGGGATTGTAGTCATCAGTGGCAATTTCCCTCACTGTTGAATAATGGGAATACATCAATGTCTCTTATTTGACAGGTTCCTCAAGTGTTCGACTTCAAGTCCACTTATTCACACTTGTTGGATCGTACTAGGTACCTTGGGCCCCATTATCATTATCGATGGAAGCCCTCGCATTTGTTAACGGTATACATCAATGATCGGTAATCAAACAATACCCCCATGTTCGACTTCAGCTCATTTATTCGCATGGTTAGGGTTTGTACCTTGGGTTGTTTTGGATGAAGACCTTGGGATTATGATAGAATTACCTATTTTATGTTATCACCTAAGCTATGCAAGACTGAACCTCACTTATTTTGGCTCTTTATCAGACATAGATCCAGTTTGTTGTTATGTTTATGATCTCTCATTTTGACATGGATCCACGCTTGTATTTCAATGTCCATGTTCTATATATACATCTCCTAGTTATGTATCAGAGATGATGTTGTATCATGCTACATATTTATATGATGTCAAGATTGTAATTGCTCACTAACCTTGATCGTTGTTTCAAGTGTTTTTGTGACTTGGTTATGCGGTTTCTTGCTCTTCCTCTGACTTGGAATTATAATGTATTTCGGCCATCATTTCCCTCTGACCTCACACATTAGGGGGCATCTGTTATAGTTCAAATCTGTACTTCTCCTCCCATGATCACATTGCTATGTTGATCACACAAAATGAAACTAAGAATTGAAGAGCTAGGTTGACCTAGATGATTTCTTGATGGTAGTACACTCTTCAGCTGAGAAATTTATTGTTTCTCTTGATTTCACAAGATGAATGCTACTCTTGATATAGTAAACCAGCGTTCACCTCAAAATATACACTGCTTTCCTCAAGAACAACTAGCCTACACCTTAAAAATGTTGCAAACGCTTGTTGCAAAGCACAAAAGTTGCTCTCTGTACGCTACTCTTGTTGTATGAAAATTTCATACATCTTAAGATGAAATCAAAAAATATATTAAGATTACTAATTAGGATTAGTTGAACTTGTTTTTGCAACTTTCCCAACTTCTCAATTCAACCACCTCTCGAATCCAACTGATTACCTTGTCCCATAAATACAAGGAGTATCCATGAGAGGGAACTAGAACTAGACCTAGAAAGAATGTTTTAAGTGCTGTTACGTTGGAGGAATTCCCAAGTCATTATGAAGAGCAGGAGCCCAGGACTCGGTTGCAGAAGCATCTTAACATGTCAGGTATATTTGTACTGATTCATGTTTCTTTGACAATAAAAAGGTGGAAATACGCTTCATGTCCCAAATCGAATGTCTATTGGATTGTATGTTCATTTGGCTTAATATTTGATTATATTTGATGTTAGATTACTGTCTGATTTCATCATATTTATATAGTCAAGATACGCTGAGGAAGGTTTCCTTTGTGTTGCAGGTTCATCAAGTGAAAGATCAAGCGAAAGACCAAGCGAAAGCTAGGACCAGCCGTCGATAAAAGGTGCATCTTTCTATATCTTGATCTCCTTCATTTGTAGGAACTAAATGCAATATAATGAATGTATTTACCTGTCAACCCCGGTCAAGTTGGTAGTGTCTCTCCTCACTATAAGGTATAAATCCTGCACAATAGTAAGAGGGAGAGTGGTGCACTTGTGGAGGAAGAGGAGCATCTTCTAGAGACATCTTATTGGGTTTGATCCTTGTGATCTTGTATTGGGTCTTATTCTATCTCTAAGGAATTTGCAGGGATTTTTCACCTTCTTGGTTTTCCTCGGTGAAACTTTGTGTCTCTTGTGTGATTGCTATTGTGTCTATGATTGATATGATGTAGATATGCTGTACATGTTATTCTCTTAGTGATCCTAAGATAATGGAATGAAATTATCAAAAAATTAACACTTATATTGCACTATTGGGGATAGATTGGGCCATGGATAACCTCACAATCATCAATTTGAAGAAGAAACATATGATATTTGAAGGGGCATACATGAGGGTCATCACACCTTTAGACTCTTCACAAGGTCCTAGGTACACTGAGCCAATCAGAGAAGAATGTAGAGCTCATGATCTAGATCACATCTACAAGATGACAACAAACCGTGAAGACTATGTCAACCCAACGGATGATGGAACATTGAGTTGGCACTGCGACAACTCTTGCATATCAGACTCCGATGCAGGATTGGAGAATTGGAAAAGAAGAATGCACGAATTATCTTCTAGGCGATGTGCGTAGATCACGAAATCACTATGCTGGGTTGGAGCAGAGGTAAGCCCAATCCCTACCTATGATGGATTAACTATCATTCATTCATTCTTTCAAGAATATACTGTAATTCCATATGAATATAAGCTGTCATCATTAGATTCAGCACTGCACGCTACACCTGCTAGATGGTGGGAAATGCATAAAGACAATCTAAAAACATGGGAACAGTGAAAGCACATGATGGAAATCAAATTCACAGAGCAAGCTGCGCTGACACTAGTAAAGCATAATGGACAAATGAAGACAAGGGATCACATAGAGACTTGTTCAAAAGCATGGATAAAAAAACCACAGATAGAATGGGTTCATCTGTTTGTGCACACACTAGATCAGATTCCAAAGAAATGGTATACAGACGTAGAGCTTCGTAGAGAAACAATAGACTGGTATATCATGATTGCGAACTTCCAAAGTACTTTCAGCTTCGAAGATGACTGTCCAAGCATAAATGAGGTTCTACAGTGTTGTTGTATTTGTAACTTCGGAATACATTCACTTGTATATTGTATGTATTACATTTGTACTTTATGGTATCCCCAATGGAGATGTATTATTCCTCCGATTGGAAGTGTCATAAGTGAAGAAGTTCCATTTCCATAGGGAGTTGAGGCCAAGGCCTTACATGAGAAGACTACAAGCAATCCCGACAGGTTTGACTTGAGGAGATACAGGTATGTTTTGAAATTTGTTCATGATTAAGTTTATGATATGTTTGTCTTTATATTATTGAGGTTATTACAATCTTGATTAATTTTAGACTTGTCTTATCAACTTAGTAAAAGTATGAATGCATGTGAATGATAGAAGACATCCATTGATTAGGGTTATGACACTTATGATTGTACTAATGCACTATGGTGTTGTATGAGGATGATGTTGTCCACTAACGTGAAAGGTACATCAAGAAAGACAAATCATGTTCTAGATCAAGAACATTTGACCATGGTGACATGAAGACAAAGACTCATCCATAGCCATTGATCACATAGAAGCTCTACTTATGAGGTATGTATAGTTTGGTTATACAATTCTTAACTTATGAGATATGCAGGTTACTAGCACAAGAACTCTAAATCATTGAAGAGAACAAAGAAGACATTGTTTGGGTATTTTAGACATAACTCGCAAACATGATAATCTAGGTATGTTTTTCCTATATCAATTTAGAATCCTACCTTGTGTTAGGATCTCATACTTTTATGATTGATAATGATTATTCATGAAGTTATCAGTTTGAATAATCATGATTTTATGCATATTATGATTCTTACTTTGATTGACGACATGACAAACCAGAAGAGTCCTATGGTCAAATAAAAATATGCATGAGTAGGAGAAGTCCTCCCCGAAACCTTGAATACTAACACCTGTGCATGAAATGATCATGACCATACATGTTTAATATTATTTAGAATCATAATGTTTTGATAATATTGAGATTATACTAATGAATGTATGATTATGTATGAGATCTTGAGGATGACACTAGTGCACACTTAAGCATGCATGGTCGTCCAGGATGGATAGGAAGCAAAGATCAAGAGGGAGCACACTCCAGTAGTTCCTACAAGGAAGCAAAGATTGACAGGGAGTCCACCCAACAACCAAACAAAGATAAGTATTTGAATTATCATTTCTTGCATATATAATTACTTAAATGATGTTGTTCAATCATGTACATACTTATGTTCCTAGATTTAGGATGTATATTATGCATTTTAGAAAAGTTGCATTAATGAACAAGATACTACTAATATAGTAATGGGTAAGTGGCCTATGGTACTATACAACATTCCATTACTACTTATCTAGAATGAAACCTATTTGCTGACATGTTGGGAGTAGTGCACACTCTTGACAATGTTATTACCATTGGAAGTGTATTATTCCTCCGATTGGAAGTGTCATCATTTGTATTTGCAAGTGTCACAAGTTATATTGTAAGTGTCGTAACTTATATTTGATGGGTTATTAGACCACCTTGGTGGGGTCGGCCCTGTGTGAGTCATGTGGGTTAAAGGGTTATTACACCACCCTAATGGGGTCGACCCAGTGACAAGTGGTAATGGGTTATTAGACTCTCCTAAGGGAGGTTGGCCTAGTTAGAGTTAAAGGCATGTCAATTCATTGTATAAAGAGAGAGTGTGACTCTCTCATTCTATTCATTCACACACCCACTCACTTCGCATTAGTGAGAGAGAGGAGGACTGTGCACAAGTGGAGGAGGAGAAGTTGCTAGGAGACTATCTCTTGTTTTGGGGTTCCATCTTTGTGATCTTTGTATTGGTGCTCATTCTATCTCTGAGGAAGTTGCGGGGTTTTTCACCTTTTTGGTTTTCCCTAGTGAAATGCTTTGTGTCTCTTGTCTCTTGTCTCTTGAGTTCAATATGTTGTACATGTTGTTCTCTCAGTTAAGATTCTAGATCATATTGAATTAAATGATGAAAAACTAACATACAAATTATCAAAGAGAAGATATTCGAAGAAATACAGATACCTGTATATCATTAACCAGAATGGGAAAAATAGATAGAATATGCCCTTGAATGTTATAACCTCACTACAGATGAAGAAGATGAAGAGGAAAGTGATGATTAGGACCCATGCAATATCAATATACCTGAATCAGAGGGAGCGCGTGATGTAGAGGGACCTCCATTAGAAATTCCAGATCTGAGCAGCCCTTTCAAAACAAGAAAAGTTAACATTGGCACAAATGAAGAACCAAAGTTCGCATCTATTGGGGATTACTAGGATGAAGAAACAATCGTGCAGATCGCAGACCTTCTACGTGAGTATCAAGATTTGTTTGCAACCTATTTCTCCGAAATGAAAGGCATTTTGGGCGACTTGGGAGTCATGAAAATACCTCTCAAGCCAGGTGCCAATCCCATTAGGCAGAGGCCTTATTGACTGAATCCCAAATACAAAGAGAGAGTAAAGGCAGATCTCAATAATATGCTTGATGCAGGAATTATTGGGCCAGTCAAAGAATCAAAATGGATAAGTCCAATGGTCATCCAGGACAAAAATAATAAAGGTGAGATCAGAATCTGTGTAGATATCAAAAAGTTGAATGATGCCTTGCTACATGACCCATTTCCTACTCCATTTACAGATGAAGTATTGGACAATGTTGGAGGGAATGAGGCATACTCATTCACTGATGGATTTTCTGGATACCATCAGATTAGAATTGACTCAACAGACAGACATAAAACTACATTTGCTACTAAATGGGGATCATTCCAATACACAGTTATGCCATTTGGGTTGAGGAATGCAGCTGCTATATTTTCAAGAGTTGTTGTTGCTGCATTCAAGGACTTTATTCATAAGTTATTAGAAGTCTATTTTGATGATTGGACTATATTTGGTTTACTAAAGAACCATTATGAAAACCTCAGAATGATGTTAGCAAATTGTAGGAAACATCAAATCTCGTTTAACTTAAAGAAATGTATTTTCTGTGTACTTTATGGTATACAACTAGGCCACATTGTGTGTAAGGAAGGTTTGATGGTTGATCTTGTGAAGATCGCAGTCATTGTGAATCTACCAGCACCAAATTCAATAAAGCAACTTCGCACTACACTAGAACATACATGATACTACAAAAAGTTCATCAAGG
Organism: Larix kaempferi; assembly: GCA_027924585.1. Classification (NCBI taxonomy): domain Eukaryota; kingdom Viridiplantae; phylum Streptophyta; class Pinopsida; order Pinales; family Pinaceae; genus Larix; species Larix kaempferi. Next base: position 17,094,583 of record BSBM01000541.1, read on the forward strand.
GTTATGTGTAGATAGCCGCACTGATGGAGAAACTTATGAAGAAAGAAGCGAAGTTTGTATGGAGTGAAGAACGCTAGAAAGGACTAGATACATTAAAAGAAAAAATGGCCATTGTGCCAATTCTTGTTTTTCCAGATTGGAATAAACCATTTCATGTACATGTTGATGCTTCACCTATAGAGTTCGGATTTTGCACAAGTACTGAAAAGTGCGCAATGCGCATTGCGCATTGCGGCAAGCTATAAGGGAAGTTTTTGAGAAATTGTGCATGTCGCACGATGGCAATGGCTAAGGCAGGCTTGCACAGTATGTTGGTGCACAGAAGTGCACATGATCTATTTTTGGTAAGAGATACAGGTAAAGGTCAGACGAGGAAGCACCGAGGAAGTGACCTATTTTGGATAAGGAACAGGTGGAAGGTAGAGGAAAGCGACCTGTTCGAGTGAGTGGCGGCAAGCAGTTGAGAAGCTAGGACACTACACTGACAGCGATAGACAAGCAGAAGATGAAGAAAGGGGCAGGCCACGATGCAGTTGTAACCGTTTTGGTGACTACGACTATTAGAAGAGCGTGTAAGAAACGCGTGGACCAGCTGGAAGGACTGGAGCAGGTAGAGTAAGCTGTCAACGGCGATAGCTAGGCTGGAAGTTAGCCACGCCATGATTTGTAAACCTAAGGGTTTTTTCCATGAATTGTAAATACATGACCTACAGGCATGATCTATAAATAGGAAACTTTTGTAAGGGAAGGGTTACTCTTCATTTTGGTCATTTTGTTGAATATTATAGAATCTTCAGCTTGAAAGCCATTGTAAAGGCTCTATAGCTTAGTGCGCAGAGACCTATCTAGGAGAAAAGAGATTTTGCAGCTGAGTGCACAAACTAAGAACTGTTGTACCCTTCCCAATAGATCTATTTAACAACAATTCTTGTGGACATATCCTCCATCCGGGGGGTGAACCACGCTAAATTTTGTGTTGTGTGTTTATTTTATGTGGTGCAATTGTTCATTTGCTTAATATGGATGCTTGATGATGTAACTATTTGTTATATGATTGCTTTTATATGTATTCGCCGCAAGAATGATGAGAATAATATTTTAAGTAGTACATGTGTGGATGAATGTCAAGTATTCAGCACTTCTGAGCAGTTGAATGTATGAACCTGTTGGATAATCACATAGTTAGGCATTGAATTTCAGCACGGCGTTGGAGCATGTGGTATCGTATATTTCATTCCGTTGCATCCACCATAAAGACAAAGATAATAATCTAAGTACGTCGAATGAATAAAGATTGTTAGTAAGATCGATTAGAGTTTATCAAGTCTTAAAGCATACACCTGGTCCAGTTGACGCGTTGAACCATTAGAGTTGCTGCAAGGTAAGTTGTTGATAGCTTATTGTTGTAACACGGGAAGTACCCATTACCACGCAGTCTGTGGATGCGTTGGTTGCGCAAGTGCCTCCGCTTGTCGAAGTATCCACCACAAAGTAGAGACTTCGCGCAGTTGCCTATTCACTAGTTCTGTTACACTCGCATCACCAGGTTGTGGAAAATTGATTATGCAACCACCCCCTCAGCTTCGCCTCGGGTGAGACCTCAGGCTGCGAGCAGCCTGTTGCCGAAAGGGCCGGTGAATAGGGGTTTTGATGGTTCCGTGAACTGTGAAGTACTTGGGTCTACATTGGAAAACCTCTAGCTCAGTTATATATGCCAACATTGGGCATTGTGCTTGCTCAACCAGGTGAAGGGGGAATTGATCACCCCATTGCATTTTCAAGCAGAAAGCTGTCTTCAGCCGAAAAGAATTACACCACCACAAAAAGATAAGGTCTAGCTATGGTATACACACTACAGAAATTCAAGCACTACTTGCTGGGTGCGCACTTCTGCATGTACACTGATCATTCAGATTTAAAGTACCTGGTCAATAAGCCAGTGTTAGGGGGGTGGATATGTAGATGGTTGCTACTCTTTCAGGAGTACAACTTTGAAATTATTGTTAAGCCAGGAAGACTGAAACTAGGACCTGACCATCTTTCAAGAATTGAGTCAGGCGAAGAACCCATAAATATTGAAGACAATCTACCTGACGCGTAGTTATTTTCCATTCAGATCGCAAATGATTATTAGAAAGACATTGAAGAATTATTGACTACAGGGTTAGCACCTACGGAGTTTACAATGCAACAAAAGAAGCAGTTAGTAATAAAAGCAGCAGACTTCACCATCATCGCAGGACAACTATATAAGTTAGGACCAGATGAAGTGTTGTGCAGATGTGAGATCGAACATGAAAAGCCCTTTATTTTTGTTGAAGCACACTCAGGAGTATCAGGAGGCCAGTACGCAGGAAGAGCTACTGCGCAGAAGATCTTAAGAGCAGGGATATGGTGGCCTACACTCCATAAAGATTTAAAGGAACATTGCCAAAGTTGCGATGTTTGTCAGAGAATAGGAAAGCCATCTCGCAGAGATGAGATGCAACTGAGACCACAGTTAACGTTGCAAGCATTTGATAAGTGGGAAATTGATTTAGTGGGACCTATTAACCCACCAAGGAGGAGAAATGGTTTGAGATATATCATCACAACTATAGATTATCTGACCAGATGGAAAGAAGCAAAACCAGTGAAGGACTGTAGCGCAGTTACTACCATGTAGTTAACTTCTGAGAATATCATAACCAGGTTTGGATGTCCAAAAATATTAATGAGTGATCAGGGTACCCACTTTCTAAATAATACCATTGTAGCCCTGACTGAAGAATTTCAAATATATCATCAGAAGAGTACACCTTACCATCCACAATCCAATGGAATTGTCGAAGCATTTAACAAAGTGTTAGAAAATGTGCTAACCAAAGTCTAAGACGATTGGGATCTGCGCATACTAGCTGTATTATGGGCATATAGAACAAATTGTAAGAAATTGACAGGCCATATACCTTTCAGGTTGGCCTATGGACAAGAAGCTATGATGCCAATGGAGTATATAGTACTAAGCTTAAGAATTGTTGCATTCACAGACATGGAAGATGAAGAGACATTGCAAGAAAGATTACTACACTTGGTTGGCTTGGAGGAAGATCACTTCATTGCAGGATTTCACCAACAAGTGCAGAAAAACAGGAAAAAGCTTGGCATGATAGACACATCAAGCACAAATTCTTCCAAGTAGGAGATCTTATACTCTTTTATGATAGTAAGTTCATGAAATTTCCTGGAAAATTTAAAATGCATTGGCTTGGGCCATATATTGTTATGCATGTTACTAACAGTGGCGCATCTCAGTTAGCCACATTAGCCGGAGAAAACCTAATAGGTATGATAAATGGAAGTAGACTAAAACCCTACTGGGATATGCCTACTTCACCAAATCCTCAATGATAAGAAGAGAAGGCGTTCTAAGTGTTAAGTGCAGTTTAAATTGGACACTAAGAATGACAGAATAAAGAGTCTGCACACAGTTTGGGGAAATATGAAGTTCCATGAAGTATGAACTATGCAGTGTAGAAAGGAGGTTTGATGCGAAGTGTACACCAGAAGCTGCGATGCAAAGCATGAGTGAAAGCGCAGCTGCGAAGTTAAAAAGGAAGGAGCGCAAGTGCACAGAAGAACCGCACAAGAATATTTTGTCAGAACCGCCTGCAGAGTACAGCGGAAAAAGATAACCACCAAAATTGTCAGTTGGCTAGTTAGCCGTTATCCAAAATGGGGGCACCAAAAAAATCGCGCATTAAAAGAAAATCTTGTCCATTCGAGCATAATAAATAATGAAATGACCGAGATCTCGCCAAGATCCAACCAATAGACTTGGGAGTTAATGCCCAAGTTAACTGTTAAACAGTCTGGTAGCACCGGAAAACTTCAGCATTTAAAGAAATATTGTCGAATCAGATATAATGATTGGTGGAAAAGACCGAGATATCAGGGGAGATCTGGCCGAAGGACATGACATTGAATGTCCTAGTAATGGTTAATCGGAACATTTCAGGAAAGAAACATATATAAATAGCCATCAACTCGGCACTTATGGGATTTCACCATTTACTTGATATCTTTCGTCTCTGTAAATCCTGAGTTTAACAGTGAGAACGCTGAGCGCTCTGTAAGTGGATGACCGAGCCATTCACAGTTGACGAAGTTGGGAGGATATTCAAACAATCAGGTATTCAAGGAGTAATGTCAACGCCTAGAAGGAAGCCGGTAGGAGAGAAAGGTGGGTCGTCCAGAAGCTCATCAAGACAGACAACCAGAATGAAGAAAGACAAGCATCCGACTAAAGAACCAGAGAGGCCAAACCCAACAGGTGTGCAAAAGCCACCACGGTCAGGGATACCTCGTGATCGGCCCATTCATCTGTTGCACGAGTACATGAAAACCAATTGAGATGATGCACCACCCATTGACCAAGAAATAAATTCCCACTATGAGATTTCATTGCCGCCAATCTCACGACATGTAAAAGTTACCGAGAACCTATTGGCAAAAATAGAGAACTGCAAGTTTGAGGATTGCAACTTGCTGGAAGAAAAAGAGCTAAAGGAAAGGAAATACACACAGTTTCATCCTAAAGGGTACATGTCTCGCCGGTGTGATGAGAAAACAGGCACTAAAACTTTAAATGTGCAAGATTGGCTTCAAGCACTAGAGCTGTCAGGGTTGCTTAATATACTGTGCATTCCGCATTTTGACAGAAGTCCAGATCTATCTGCAGTAGTGTGAACCTTACTTTCATGTACACACTTAGGGTGTCTATGGCTAGAATAGAAAATTGATATAAACATCGATTTGATACATAAGATCACACTGCTAAACAAGAGAGGCGCAGATCCCAAACTCGAGTTCATCGATCAAACGCAGGATAAAGAGATCGATGTAAGAATGAAAGAAGAATTCAGCTTGATAAAGGGAAAACATCACTTTATTACAGCCACTCTCAATGATGAAGGTACGTACTTCATAGTTAAGCTATTAGCAGGGAAGATACTGCACAAATGCCAACCAATAGAGGTGCTGGCCACGATAGTCCTCCTCACGTCCCAAGAAAAGTATGGAACTACGTACAACTGGGAAAAGTATTTGTTGAATGAGTTCTTGGATGATGTTCGAGATACTCAGGATAAAGGAACACCATTTCATTACAGTTGGCTCCTAGTGCTGATTGCATTTGTCAGCTAGAAAGAACCGGTTTTCTACCAAGGCCATACAGTCCACCAAGGAGAATGCAAAGGAATGCGCAATGCCAACCTATGGGAAAATATGAAGTCTGAGAGACAACGCAAAAATAATGAGGTGTTTTACATCTATGTTAGGAACCTATGTCAGCCCTTCTCTTTACTATGTTAGTATATTGTTGTTGGACGCATATGCTTTGTAAGTCGTCCCGTAGTATTTGTTGATCCATAGTTTATATTAGTCCATAGTATTGACCCATAGTATTGGATGCATATGCTTTGTAAGTCATCCCATAGTATTATATGTCCCATGGTTTTGACTCACAGTATTGGGCATAGACTTAGTATATAAGTGTGTGTTGAGGTCATTGAAGGACCGTGAAGTTAATTGTATTGAGCTTGCTCAAAGGAGGTTTCCCCCTCGAAGTGGCCCGTGATCAATATAAAAGTGATTCTGAGTTCTGTCATTTCTACTATTTCACATATTCTTATTAATCAATTGTTGCAAGTGCATCCCATCTGGTATCAGAGCACTTTCTTGGGCTCGTTGGGTGGAATTTCTGCCAACTTATTTTTTTTCGCATCTGTTGTAGCTTCGGATTTGGGAATAATTCCTATTCTCTTAACTGTGGGAAGTACTTGGGCATAAGCCCTAAAACTCATTGTGAGGAGTACCACAGGAACCCCAAAGTAGCTAGCCCATTGAGAGGACCTGCCAGCGAAAAGGGCAACGACCCTTACCTGATTGACTAGTTTCCACCCGTGAGGTAAACCAAGAGCTGTCATTTGTGGCAAAGCGGTTATCAGTTTTACCTGAGCCGTGGAGTGAGGAGTACTGCCCTAATACGCAAGCCATCAGACAACATTGGTGGCCGAGTGAAACACCTAAACTATAGGGCCAACAACATCACAATATTGAAACATCACACATGATATCCTGAGGGTATCCATGGCCACCAAGTGGAGATATGGGAACCATTAGGATTTTTTGAGCACTAGGTTTAGGTGTTGAGGTATGTTAGGAACCTATGTCAACCCTTCTCTTTACTATGTTAGTATATTGTTGTTGGATGCATATTCTTTGTAAGTCGTCCCGTAGTATTTGTTGATCCGTAGTTTATATTAGCCCATAGTATTGACCCATAGTATTGGATGCATATGCTTTGTAAGTCATCCCGTAGTATTATATGTCCCATGGTTTTGACTCATAGTATTGGGCATAGACTTAGTATATAAGTGTGTGTTGAGGTCATTGAAGGCACTGTGAAGTTAATTGTATTGAGCTTGCTCAAAGGAGGTTGCTCCCTCGAAGTGGCCCGTGATCAATATAAAAGTGATTCTGAGTTCTATTATTTCTGATATCTTGTGTATTTGCATTAATTAATTATTGCAGGTTCATCACATCTGGTATCAGAGCACTTTCTTGGGCTCATTGGGTGGAATTTCTACCTAATTTTTTTTTTCGCATCTGTTGCAGCTTCGGATTTGGGAATAATCCCTATCTGCTTAAATCTGGGAAGTACTTGGGCATAAGCCCTAAAACTCATTGTGAGGAGTACCACGGGAACCCCAAAGTAGCTGGCCCATTGAAAGGACCTGCCAGCGAAAAGGGAAACGACCCCTACCTGATTGACTAGTTCCCACCCGTGAGGTAAACCAAAAGCTGTTGTTTGTGGCAAAGTGGTTATCAGTTTTACCTGAGCCGTGGAGTGAGGGATACTGCCCCAATACGCAAGCCGTCAGACAGTATTGGTGTCCGAGTGAAACACCTGAACTGTTAGGAAGTCGTACATACCTGGGGTCCATATCTATTTTCAGTTGAACTGTTGCCGATCACTTCCACTCCAGATCCAGCCGTTTCAGATCTCTTTTGAAAGTCGTTCCAGATCCAGTCGCCGTTTTAGATCCAGTCATTTTCGATCCCTTCTGCGCCATTACAGATCCATCTGTTGCGGATCCCTTCTGCACCGCTGTTGCTGATCCATTTCTGAAAAAAAAAAAAAAACCGTTGTCTCCATATCTCCCTTGTTTTCACTCTTTTTCCCTTGAAATTTTCGGGGAACCCCTGTCATTCCATTCTGCATCTTTCATTCTTGAGGACCCTATCCCCAATTCCCCTTCCCAAAGCCCAAAATCCCACATTTGTCTATTTTTAGGGTTTTCCATAACTTCCTCAGATTTCACCCAATCACCTTCAAATTTTACCACAGAGTTCCTTTCTGAATTCTGCTTCTTTGTCCCGCTCTGCCAAATTTTCTCATTCTATCACCCCGCTTCTGAAATCCCCCTTTTTGCTTTCTTTTCCTTTCGACAGTGTCCAAAATATACTCAAACCCCTATTATCCATCAGATTGTTTCCCCAATCCAAATTTCCCTTTACTAAATCAGCTTCTGTTTGTGTTTTTCTACCCATTCCACCAAAAAAATTAAAATAAACCCTGGTTATGGTTATCACCCGTGCAGGAGCACACACCATGGAGGAAGCACTTGCAACCATCCAAACCAAACTCCAAGATTTGGATGAAAAATTTCTCAGCCTCCATCTTCAGCATTCAGCCATGAATAATACCAGACAGCCAGAATCTTTTGCAACCACCGGGTACTCTTCTTCCAGCAATTTTCATGGGCTGAAGCTTGACTTTCCTCGCTTCAATGGTACTGATTCGACTGGATGGATATATCGAGCAGAACAATATTTCAGTCTGCATAATACTTTTGATGCCCAGAAAGTTCAACTTGCATCCTTTCATTTGGAACAGGAAGCCCTTCAATGGTACCATTGGTATATCAAAGCTCATCTCGAGCCAAACTGGACAGATTTTTGCCAACTCATTTTGCCACGATTTGGTCCTAGTGCTTTTGATGATTTCACAGGAGCACTCACTAAACTTCACCAAATTGGCACAGTGAGAGAGTATCAGACATAATTTGAGAAATTGGCCAATCACACAGAAGGATTGTCTGATGAATTCTACAGGAGTTGTTTTATCAGTGGTCTCAAGGATGAAATCCGCTCAGAGGTCAAAATGTTTTGTCCCAACACAATTGTTAACACCCAAAAAGTGCTCACTACCTCATCTACCACATTATATGGCTCATTTGTCCATTTTCCTACCATATTTCCCTTAAAATCCCAAAACATCCCATTAAAAAGCCTCCAAAAGGCCACAAAACCATCAAAATAGCCTCAAAAAGGCTAAAAAACCCCCTTTTTCCTCAAAAAATAGCAAAAACCCCTAAAAAGGGAAGAAAAAATATAAAATAATGAGGAAAAAGAGAAAAAAAACCCTATACAGCTGCCCAAAACCATGTGTTTCCTAAAACCATGGGTCAACACTCCACCACCAAAAAACTATAAATAGGTGATGGAGACCCCTTATTCAATATCCACAATCACAAGCACCCTTACTCTGCCAAAATCTCTCTCGAAACCCTAGTTCACCATTGAACTACTTTCACCTTGAGAGCCACCTTTGGCCCATTCCCACCATTGGAGAAAGAGAAGGAGCATATTGGAGCTTGGAGCATCCTCTTGGACATTGCAAAGAGCTTCATCAAACCTTCACATTGAAGGTAATATCAATACAAAAAGCCATTCTTTAAATTTGTTGTTTATGTTTCATGCATGTTTTAGAAGTAATTTAATTTCTGTTTTTAGCTTAATTATTTACATTTACTGAACTACTACTAAGGAGTCCATTCTCCTTAGTAGGTGCTCATTTGCACAAGCTAGGGGTAAAACCCTAGCCACAGTTTTCTTTCCTTTGACCATTCCAGAGTCCTTATGACCTCCGTTTTTCGCACCATTTGCACTGCCGGATTCATTTTTCCGCGCTCGTGATGACGCTTGAGATCATTTCTCGCTCTCACTAGGACCAATCTCAACATTGTGTCCAGACACCACTAGTCACCTCGGTTTGCATGCCACTTCGGCTGCTCTCCGTTTTTGGTATATTTTATATCATCGGATTCATTTTTCCGAGCTGGTGATGATGCTTGAGATCATTTCTCGCTCTCACCCCCTGATTTTTTGGGTATTTTTCCAAAACGCCCTCGTCGCCTCGGCGTGCGTGCCACATCGGCCGTTACCCGTTTTTGACATCCTTTATATCGTCGGATTCATTTTTCCGAGCTCGTGATGATGCTTGAGATCATTTCTCGCTCTCACTTGGTGCAATTTCAACATTGTGTCCCGACACCTTGCTGCCTCAGTTTGCGTGCCACATCGGCCACCATCGGATTGTTCCACACTTTTACATGAGCCATTCACTCCTGTCATATTGCAAATGTTTCGTTATTTTGCCACCATTTCATCTACCCCGCAAGGAGGCCCACCAGTGTTCCCCCCTACCCTCGTTCTTGGTCATCATTACTGTTCCTTGATTGAACACTTCCTCCTTGCCTGGCCATTCCTTTTGTTCGATATAATTTTATCCCTTTTTCGGGCCGGACAAATCCTTTACGAAAAAGGCACTTAGGGAGTTTCTGTTAAGCTCTTTTCTGACTCCTAAAAGAATGAAAAGATCGCCGAGCAATCTTGCTTCCTTTCATGCTCATTAAAGTACCTGAAAGGGCGTCTATCTGGTATAAGTTTAACCCTTTTCCGGACCTGGTAGACTAATTACGAAAAAGGAATACTCTAGTCACACCGGCTAGAAGAGTTCTTCATTGCATCTTTTTATGCTTCTTTGGGCCTTGGAGACTAAATCTACGAAAAAGCAACCCTCTGGAGTTTTCTTATTTGATTTTAGACTCTCTAAAATTGAAAGCAACCACGAGCATGCACTGTCCTGGGCTCGTAAAATCCACACGACAGTACCATTCCATCATTTCAGAGTCTTCTTATCTCTTTCAGACTCCTTAAAATTGAAAGCCACCACAAGCATGAACTGTCCTGGGCTCGTATAAATCCACACGACAGTATCATTTTATCCACACTTCTTCTAGTTCCTTAACCCATGAAGAAGTACCCTCCCATGCCTCCTGGCACTATGATCGATCATCTCGGCAGCACCCCCAATCAGGTCGCCTTTGTTCAGAGTCTTCAACAGTCTTCTGCCATTTTACACCAGCTTGAGTCTCCCTCAGCCAGTTATCCTCCCAGATCCATTACAGCGATCCCTTTCCCCTCAGTTAGTTTCATATGCTGCCAGATCATTCCCATTATCATACTCTGAACAAAGGAAGTTTGAGTCCACCCACTCTACTTGCCCAGTTGTCCCCCCTACAGTTCGGTCAGTCCTGCCATCAGTGCTATCACATTTTGGTTCTTCACCTCGCGCTCCTGTCAAGGAAACATCATTGCCTTGATAGTTGCAGGTCTCCCTCTGTCGACGACAGCTCCTCTATTCCAGAGGATGGGCCCAGAGGTCCCTACGCCTTGGACTTATCACCATCTGTGGTAAGTGCCTACGGATCATTCTGAGAGGAGTCATCATTGCCTCTCCGAGTGGTTGTTCCTCACATGCTCGACTTTAGCACCTTGATCGCATCGTTGAGGATCGCGTAGGATTATATCCCATCAGTTTTTAGTCAAAGACCTCAGATTTCCCCCCGACTCTAGCACATTGGTGAGTCATTTCGGAACGCCCAGTTGTATGTTCCCATGGATTTCCGGGCTGCGTTGGCGTTTGTATTCGGAAGCCATCCAGTTACATGCTTCCTTGAGTACCCAGTTTCAGTTCCAGATCAGTTTCAGTTCCGTGTACCATTGTGAGTGTACCCCTTGTCACTCTGATCCAGCAGCTCATCAGCCCCTTTGGTACCACACTCAGTAGCACTGTTGATTGTTCCAGTGCACCAGTTCTGCAGTTCACACATGATCCGCTCAGCAGTATGTCCCAGATTTGTGTCCCCTCTGGACTCTTATGATGTACACAGTGACTATGTATCTTATAGGTCCCCCTTTTCGGGCCTCACAGTTATGTTTATGTATCTTGATACGAGCATGGGTATGCCCGCCTCGCCCATATATTGAGATTATTCCTCATTCAGTATTTGAGGTCATGTATATTTCAGGTCCCCATTTTTGGACCCCATTGTTATTGTTCTGTTATATCCTGATACGAGCATGGGAATGCCCGCCTTGTCCATATGATCAGATGATTCCTCATCCATTATTGAGGTTATGTACTTTTAGTTCTTGCAGTTGTTCGGGATCGTTGTTCCGGGCTTCGGTTTGTTTCTTCTCTTCTCTCCACACCCAGGAAAACCATTCATGACTTATGATGTCCATCGGCCATACGATGAGCTCCTGCCCTCGCACATCAGGGGGTAATCTGTTAACACCCAAAAAGTGCTCACTACCTCATCTACCACATTATATGGCTCATTTGTCCATTTTCCTACCATATTTCCCTTAAAATCCCAAAAAATCCCATTAAAAAGCCTCCAAAAGGCCTAAAATGCCTCCAAAAGGCCACAAAACCATCAAAATAGCCTCAAAAAGGCTAAAAAACCCCCTTTTTCCTCCAAAAATAGCAAAAACCCCTAAAAAGGGAAGAAAAAATATAAAATAATGAGGAAAAGGAGATAAAAAACCCTATACAGCTGCCCAAAACCATGTGTTTCCTAAAACCATGGGTCAGCACTCCACCACCAAAAAACTATAAATAGGTGATGGAGACCCCTTATTCAATATCCACAATCACAAGCACCCTTACTCTGCCAAAATCTCTCTCGAAACCCTAGTTCACCATTGAACTACTTTCACCTTGAGAGCCACCTTTGGCCCATTCCCACCATTGGAGAAAGAGAAGGAGCATATTGGAGCTTGGAGCATCCTCTTGGACATTGCAAAGAGCTTCATCAAACCTTCACATTGAAGGTAATATCAATACAAAAAAGCCATTCTTTAAATTTGTTGTTTATGTTTCATGCATTGTTTAGAAGTAATTTAATTTCTGTTTTTAGCTTAATTATTTACATTTACTGAACTACTACTAAGGAGTCCATTCTCCTTAGTAGGTGCTCATTTGCACAAGCTAGGGGTAAAACCCTAGCCACAACAATGATAGAAGTCCTAGGGTTGGCTAAGTTGGTCGAGGACAAGATCGCAGCTCAACAACGCTCCAAACCCACCTTTGTTCCCTTCAGAAATATGGGTTCCCAACAACCTCCCATTATGCCTTCTCCTCAACCAACTCCTATCAAGCATTTGTCTGAAATAGAAATGCAGGCATGCCGAGAAAAAGGGGTTTGCTATAATTGTGATGAGAAATTCACTTGGAGACATAGATGTGTTCAACAAAAGCTCTATCTCTTGGATGTGGATTCTCCGCCTGCCTTAGAACTTTGTGAAAAAGCTACAGATACAGTAGATGATCAGGTCGACATTCAACACCCGCCTGTTGACACCCCATCTTAGGATGACCCACCCAAGATATCTCTCCATGCTGTAATCGACATCACCACCCCACAAACAATGCGGGTCAGGGGATACTTCAAGAAGCTCCCTCTTACCATACTCATTCATTCTGGTAGCACTCATAACTTCATTGACCCTCGGATTGCCAAACATGTTGATTGTTTTGTCCATCCTTGCTCCAACTTTGAATTCATGGTTGCCAATGGGGGCACCTTACCTTGCAAGGGGAAGTGTCACAATGTGCATATCTCTATGGAAGATTATAACCTACGCTCTAACATGTTTTCCTTGTCCTTAGGCGGATGTGATGTGGTTTTGGGCGTTAAATGGTTACGCACACTTGGCCCCATGTTATTGGATTTTGCTGAACTTTGGATGCAGTTTAAAGTCAATGGGGCACACCACAAATTTATGGGCTTACAACCAGGGTCTCTCTGCATCATCAGTTCACATTGCCTGGAAAAAATCCTTAAGAAGAATTCACATGGTGTCATCGCTCAGCTCAATTCCATTCAGATGCACCCATCAACAGTCTCCATTACTTCCTTGGATAGATATGCAGGTATCTTTGTTGAACTAATGCGCTTGCTACCTTCAATAGACCTTTCTAGTAAGAATTTAGCCACATCTACCTCTCAGCAGGAAATGATGGCTATTTTGCATGCAGTACAGAAGTGGCAGCCATACCTATTAGGGAATTATTTCTGTATCAAGACTGATCTCCAGAGTCTGGAAAATTTTCTGGAACAATGGGTCTCCTCCCCAACAAACCTGAAATGGGTTATCCAACTCATGGGTTATCCCTATGTGATCACTTACAAGAAGGGTAAGGACAATATGGTGGAAGATGCTCCTTCGCGCACAATTGATGACCCAGTTTCTCTTACTGCTCCTCCTCTGCTTGTTCCAAATTGGTTGCAATATGTTCAACAGGGCTATCTCTTCTATGAACTCCATGCTTCTTCATCAATAGGGCACTCTAGGTTCTGCAAAATGTATGACCGGGAACAATGTAACTTCTTTTGGCTGGGACTACAAATGACAATTCAACAGATGGTGGCTGACGATGATACATTCCAAGTCAACAAGGGTGAAACGACACTCCTTTCGGGATTGCTCAAACCCTTGCCCATCCCGACACAGCTTTGGCCAACTATTTCTATAGAGTTCCTAGCAGCGCTCTGGTGGTACAATACCACATCTCAAAGGACACCATATGAAGCAGTCTATGGAAATACACCGCCAGTTCTTCTTCCATACACCCTTAGCAGCTCCCCAGTTCAGGAAATTGACTCAGTTCTTCGAAACCGTTATCAGATTCTTCTCATTCTACAGGACAATCTTCACATGGCCAGAATTCACCTGAAACAACAAGCCAATCAGCACCGTTTTGAGCGCATTTTCCACGCATCTGACAAGGTTCTTCTTCATCTACAGCCTTCCAAGCAATCCTCCTTGACACTCCAAAGGCATCAGTGGCCCGAAATGAAACCCAAGGATGCTACCGGGGAACCACTCCTTCATATTCTGCAGCAATTTCTCCAACCAAAGCTTTGAGGACAAAGCTTTTTCTAAGGGAGCGGGAATGTTAGGAACCTATGTCAACCCTTCTCTTTACTATGTTAGTATATTGTTGTTGGACGCATATGCTTTGTAAGTCGTCCCGTAGTATTTGTTGATCTATAGTTTATATTAGCCCATAGTATTGACCCATAGTATTGGACGCATATGCTTTGTAAGTCGTTCCGTAGTATTATATGTCCCATGGTTTTGACTCATAGTATTGGGCATAGACTTAGTATATAAGTGTGTGTTGAGGTCATTGAAGGACCGTGAAGTTAATTGTATTGAGCTTGCTCAAAGGAGGTTGCCCCTTCGAAGTGGCCCGTGATCAATATAAAAGTGATTCTGAGTTCTGTCATTTCTGCTATTTCACATATTCTTATTAATCAATTGTTGCAAGTGCATCACAATCTACTATGAACAGCTGTGTGATGTTATTCGACGAACACCATGCATTTCCCAGGAGGTCACAATTGCATACAGAGGAAGGCTAAGGTTTCAGGACGATAAGCACTTCACGTATATTCAGCCAAGGGCTAATGATGAGACAGAACTATGGTATCCAAGATTCTATCAGTTGGAGGCTAAAAAAATAGACCAGATGATGGAGGACTGGCCAGTGGAATGGAAGGTGGATGTCTCAGAGGATGTCAAGTTCACCTCCGAGGAAGCCAAAGATGAGGATATGGACAAAGACAAAGGCACAAAAATTCAGCAGGAAGAAGGGACTGTGTAGGACAATCCTGAAGGACAGGCAGGAGATAAGAGGAAAGCAACTGCAAGCCCTTCATCGGCAAAGGAAAAATGGAAAAAGCATAAGGCTAATAAGCCCAAATTATAGCCGATGCTGCATGGAGACAACTGCGAGACCATCGCATCAAAGGTGCATGGAATCTAGGAAGAGACGCTCACTATGAAGGAGGAAAAAAAGGAAGAGGTACAAGTAAGCCTCTTGCAAACCATCGAAGCCATAAAAACGATGGTTGTGAAGATCAGAAAAGCTCAGCAGGACTTGGTTCGAGAATCCGACTCCGAGGGAAATTCAGGAAGATGAAACAGACTAAAAAGGAGATCCCTTGCTTTGAGTTTGCACCCTCGGATGGCACATATTTAGCCAGTGCACCTTATTTTTCCCAATGAACAGATAGCCGAAGCGGCCAGGAACTTGGAACACTTCGACCTCAATATTGCGACATTGCCAATAGAGGACCTGCATAATCTGCACATATAGGTAGTAGAAGAAATTCAACAAAGAGGCATTGTAGCACATAATCAGAATGTCGAGCTGCAGAAAATCCTCGATGAGCTGAAACTTGAATCATCCCGAAACAACAAGGATTCGTCTGATATTCAAGAGAGGAATCGTAGGCTGAAAGAAACCGTATCGACAGTCTGCACCAAAATTGACAAGTGCGAAGAAGAGCCGAATGTCCAGGACACCATCATTAAGATTGGGACTAGAGTGGAAACCCTTACGGTGGAAATGATGGACTTGGATATTTCCTACAAGGGAAAAATCACAGACTTGGAAGCTCAGCGACCTAGCACCCACCCCCCCCCTCGAATAAATGCGCAGCTCCAAGTGAAGAAGTGAAGGCCACTATAGACAGTATCTCGACCGAAGTGGTAAGATGTCAAAATTTTCTAGAAGAAGCCAACATAGTGTTGGCCGGATTAAATGAGGATCCAGACCTTCAGAAGTTGAAAGGTGATATGTAGCAAAGACAGTAGGAGCTCGATGCCTCAAATGCAAAAATGAAGGTTTTTCCCTCAAGGAAAAAGGTGCAAAAATTCACAAAGGTAAAATAGTTGCAGAAAGAACTGAAGGGGTTAAGGGAAAGAGAGGCTTTTGCTTCTATGAAGTTGGAGCCCATAGAGGAAGAAGTGCTTGCACTAATGCAGCAAATTGATGATAAGTTTGTAGAACTTCAGACTACAGAGGGAACAGTGAAAGACAAGCCTAGGAATAGGTCTCGCAGGAGATGCTGGAGACCATTAAAAAATTTGAGAATAAGGCGAAGGAAACGGTTGCGGAGCTCACCATTATGTTGCACGGCTTCACTTCAAAGTTAAGTACCACTGGAGATACGCAGCCAAAGTCGCCCAGCGGAAGTGGATTGGGGATGATCCACGAGTAAGTGTTAGGGGACTATTGGGCATGGCCCAAGTTGGCACAGTTTTGAATACGCATAGTTCTGTAGTTGCACAGTTCAGACTATGAAGTTCAGATGGCACAGTTTTTCAAGGGCGCAATTCGGATTGTGTAGTCAGATATGCACAGTGCCAACGGAGTAGATATTTTGAGCAAATATTATAAGGAAAGGTCAAGCAGAGGAAAGCGACCTATTTTGGGTAAGCAACTCCATGATTCCCGACAGTTGGGTAAGGAGCAGAGTGGAGATAGATGAAGGCGACCTGTTAGTTGGAGTGGTAGAAAACCGTTGGAAGCTAAGACACTGGTCGACAGTGACAAAAAGGATAAAGGGGTCGAAAACGACACGCCATGATGCAGTTATAACTGTTTTAATGATGACTGCGGCTGTCAGAAGGGTGTGTGAGCCATAAGTGGCCCGACAAAGTGGCCAAAAGCGAGTGGAGCAGCTTTCGATGACGACAAGCCAGGGTGGCGGGTAACCACACCAGTTTTGGGTAACCTTAGGGTTTTGTCCCACTGCATTGTAAAGATGTGACCTAAGGGAATTATCTATATAAGGGGGCACTTTTGTAAAGGAAGGGTTTAATTTAGATTGATTATTGTTGAATATTGATCTCTGTTGAGAGACTGAACATTGTGAAGAGGCTCTGCAGTTGCGTGCGCAGAGACCTACTGAAGAGAGAAGAGAGTCTGTAGTTGAGTGCGTAGACTGGAACTGTTGAACCCTTCCTATTTATAATAAACAAAAGTTACCATGTTCATAGTTCCCATCCTGGGGGTGAACCACATTAAATCTGTGTGGTGAGTGATTGAATGTGTGTTTGGTTGGATAAATAGTGAAGTTCTTGTTTATGAGTAGATGTAGCCTCACTTTTATATGTATTGTCTATACGAATGGACAATGAGAATAATATGTTAAGTGTTGAACATACATGTTGAATGTTAAAGATGCAAGTAATGTTGAATATGATGAATGCATGATTTATGTGGGTAACAATAAGTCAGCGAAGTCTGTGTAAGTGTGATTCCCTCGAAGCGCAGCACCGGAAGTGCGCAATTGCATTGTAGTTCATCGTATTTCATAAGTCACTAAGTATAAAGTCCAATATGCTTGTTGAATGAACAATGTAAACTAAGTAAAGTATTTCATAGATGTGTGAGTTTTAAAGAGGAAGCACCGTCCTCCGTTGCGATGTCATGTTGTTAAGCGGTCGTCCCGAAGCGCGCAATCCCTATGTGTGTGATAGCATAAGTCATAACCATGAAATAGGTGAAACTTCACGCAGTTCCCCAGTTTGTTGAACTGCACATCACCTGATTACAGAAACCTGATTCTGTAATCCCCCCCTAAACTTCACCTCGAGTGAGACCTGAATCTTCTCACAGACTGTTGTCGAAAGGGCCGGTGAAAAGGGGTTTTGTTGGTTCCATGAACCGCGTAGAACCTGGGTCTATCTTGAAAAGTTAAAGAACAATATACGGGCCACCATTTTTTCATAGCAATCTTCTCCAACTTGGAATATCAGGAATGAATAGTCAACCAAGGGCCGTACTTCTTCAACAATATAGGACTCTTCATGAGACATTGGAAGGAAAATTTCATTCCAGAGGAAGAACTTTTCTCGGAAGTCCCAGTTTGGGTCAGGCTCTACTCTTTTCCATAGGAATACGAGGAATAAATATTAATGGTTATAGGAAACATCTTGGGAAAATACATAAAGATCTTGGAAACAACTAAGCAAGCCCAATACAAATCCTTCACCCAAATATATGTCAGCGTGAATGTATTGAATCCTCTACATGAAGTAATCTTCTCGAGCTTCCAAGACAAGGAATGGGTTCAAACTCTAGACTACAAACAACTCCCCTTCATATGTCGATGTCACCATGGATATAGCCACCTCTTTAGGGACCTCCCGATGGCACCAACCCATAATAAACCCACAAAGTCAACCAAACCCTCCTCATATGGATTCGTCACAATAAGAAGAAGATTGAAGAATGCACCTAAAACAATATCCAAGAACCCTGGAAACAAATTCAATACCTCTGATCGGTTTGCGGTCCTCGAATATTAGGACATGGAGAACGAAGGAGAGAATGAGAAGGAACCAGTCAATGCAAACACCAAGCAGGGGAAACTAGAAAGAAAAGTGGATAAAAAGAGGAAGATATACCCCATGAAAGATATAACTATGGGAGACACCTAAGCAATGCCAACTAATGAGGAGGAAGGGGATCCAAACATTACATACCATGAGATCTAGAAGATCATGGAAACATGCAAGCGAGGGGACTTGATGGCCATTCCCCCACCACACATCATGCTTATAAGGAAATCTCTTCAAGAGGTGGTAGATACTCACTCCACCCACCAGGAATCAAAGGATGTGCAAGGAAGACAAGTGGGAATCCAAGGTTCGCAAAGGTCACATAGTCCGACGGGTGGTAAGAAGGAAAATAAAAGAGGTAGGAAAATGAACCAGCAAAGGATTGCAAAACTTTGTGAGCATCTAATAGAAGTAGGTAATTATAGATCGCTCTCGGCCTGGATACAATCCATCCCTCCTCTACATTAATCTATCATCAATGAAAATAATATCATGGAACAGCATAGGTCCAGGAGGAAAGAGAAAAAGAATAGTTCTAAGATTCAAAATCCTTAAGGAAAATTCCACTGTAGTTTTTATTCAAGAAATGAAATGTTCCATTGACTCCATCGAAGCATTTTCTAAGTTTTGTTCGAAAGGTTGTCAAGCAATGGCCTGATGTGATAGGTGTTGTAGGGTGTATAACCATTCTATCGGACTCCAATATTATTCAACTATCCAATTTCTTTCAACCCCATCTAACTTGTCTGCTTCCTTCTTCCTCCCCATCTCTATTCTTGTTGGTAGCTTCAACAATGTCTATGGTCCCTCCTCTCAAGCCAACAAACACAATTTTCTAGACTTGTTATCTCATATCAAACCCCTAGTCCATAAGTTGGCATGGATTTTAAGGGGGGAATTCAACCTAGTGATCTCCCATTTAGAGAAGAAGGGGGGAATCAACTGTCTTGATGCTTCTTGTATAGCATTTCGTCCACTAATCACCACCTTGGATCTGGTGTACATTAAACACAAGAATGGCATGCACACCTAGAACAACAAAAGAGGAGGGATGCATCAAGTTTTCTCAAGATTGGAAATATACATCTTATCAAACAACTTGTTGTGTTCCAGATCCACCATTAAGTCGTTTATTCTTCCATGGGCGGGATCAGATAACTAGCCCATCATCTTGGAAGTTGATTATTACACCATTTCCTGCAATCGCCCTTTCAGATTTGAGAAATTATGTCTATACCATACAAAATTTATGGAAACCCTCATGGAGTGGTGGGAAAAAAACCAGAGCAGAGGGGTGTTGTATATTTTTCTCCCGCGAATAGGTGAGCACCCTCTTGGATCCTTTCCCTTGGTTCACGACAAATCGTAGAGTAGACCAATGTTAATTTCCCACTAGATCTAACTATCTAGACACTAGATATACACATAGAATTACATGCAACCATGTAAGAAGAGAAAAAGGAAGGTGACATACCTTAGATAAGAATGGTCCTTTGATGTATGCAATCCTTAGTCTTTGTAGACCTAATAATCCTTACCCTAGCTACAGCTCCACTTAGCCAATCAACCTACACACAAAGACATCCAAACCTTTCTCAAAAACCTCTTGACATATAATGAATGCATAAAAATGAACATATAAACATAGGTCTAAGCTAGCATAAACAAGATCTAATCTGTATTACATAAGAAATAGCAGATCCAATATGTATGTGTTATGAAAAAAGGAGATCTATAAGGGTTGGTGCACAAAGTTGCTCCTCAAAAGTGTTGCAACGAGGCCACGCTAGCGGGGGAAAAATGAACATGCGCACACACCTAAGGCAGTGCGCACATGACACTAGGTTCAGTATCGAACCGAGGCGTGTGTGCGCTGCTACACGTGCGTGTTTCTGGTGCGTACATGCTCAAATGCGCACACGCGCACCTGTTAAGGTTATAAAAAAAATAGGGAAGATTGTTTGTAATTCTCTCCATTGCGGCTGAGCATGACTCACCCTTCATGTGCGTGGAGTTATAGACCACCAATTTCACAATTTCCACTCCAAAACTCTCTCAATCCATCCACCAAGTGATCATCAAGTGAATTCGATAGGTAAGTTCCATGTTTTTTGTCATTTTATTGATTTTTGTTTGTTTATTAAATTTGTAATAATTCCCAAATTAGTAAAATAATAGAGAAATTTTCAATTGCAGAGTGTAAACCTACAAAATGAATGAACAAAATGTTAACATGGAGTCCGGTGGAACACAAGAAAACAAAAATATTGGAACGAATGAAAACCCTCAACAAAATCCAAATGCCCAAGAAAATCAAAACCCCCATTTTTTTTTTGACCAAGACGACTTGAACCATTATGTAAATGAAATGAGAGTGCACACTCGAGAACTAAGAAACAAATAGGAACCATCTCGATTGTCCCTTGCCACCTCAATTGAGAGCTCAATTGACACCCTCATCAATGCACATCGCCAATTGATTGACATGACTGAATATAGAAATAGGATGCGGGATTATTATTCCACAGGCATTTCCAAGGAGGAAATAAAAGAATTGAATATTACAAATGCCCAATTATACAGTATTTTCACTGATCCAAGAACACAACAACCACCTGACAGTAGAAAGCCACGTGTTTGCATGGATTGGTGTCATTTCCAACAATGGAGGGACAACTGGATGCATAGGTGGTTCATGGTTTATGATAAGCCTCCGTGCAATAATAGGGAGGTTCCATAGTACTTGCTTCGGCAACTGTGGGATGAGTTTCTGCTCGGTTTACATGTCAACTATTTTGACAGAACTGAGTTCTAGGGTGTTGGGCGTGGCTCTGCCCAAGATAACCCCTTACCCCACAAACTTGATCAGATCGAGGGGGCGATGAGGAGTGTTGCCTGTGCACTACTTATGCACACTACCTTTGTAGCAACTACTATAGTGGAGAGACAGGTTGACCCTGATAGAGACACAGGTGTAGGGCCTTCATGACAAAGTCAAGATAGACCTGTGACTGGTGGTATCCATTTTGGGCCTTCTAGTTCGACGGGGACAATACCACATATTTGTCCCCATTGTGGGCACACTTTCCTTGGCCCAATCAAAGGCTGCTATATGGATCAGGTTAACACTTTTTTTAATGTGTTCTCAATCATCACTTGATAATTTGTAAATTAATTTTAAAGTATTTGTGTTTGAATTAAACTATTATTTCAATGTACAGTTATTTATAGTTGAGACGCCATCATGGGAGAACGTAGGATCTCCCAACCTGGATGCAACAATGACAGCTGCAACTGAAATTCCTACACCTCACACAGAGGTATTTTCAATACCTCACACAATATTTTTATTACTTATGGCATTTCCATTTTTATGTATTTATATTTATGACATACATGATGATAGTTCGTAAAATATTTTTTAATATTTCAATTGACTAAATAATTACTTGTTTAATATGTTCATAACGTGCATGCATTTTGGTGTCCACAAGTATGCACGGACTACGATGATCAACCATATCCTCCAGGGATTGGAAGATCACAAAATACATAGTTACAATGTGTATTTAAAAGTTTAATGTCCATTTTTTAAATTTTTATTAAAATGCCCAATTTTTCACTTTTTCCCCAATTTCGACCTTTGACTAGTTTTGATGCCCAGGTCTCCAATTTTCCCCAAATGCTCCCAAATATTCTGTGGAGGTATATGACAGTAATAGGACTTGATTATGAGGTTCATGGATGATATATGGCCACCAAAATACTTCTGCAAACTCCCATAAGATTCTGGAAAAAGTATGTAATTTCATTAGCAATTAGAGGTTCAAATCCCCCCAGGGTAAGTACTGAAAATGGCTTCCCAAATTCCTCCAAACCCACTCAAATTTCTGAACAAATGTAGGTGATTTCTCATGGATTTTATTAAGGTCTCATAGGAACCATTAATCAGTTATTAAGTATGTTATAACCTTCCCCCAAATAGCTACAAAAATCACTAGTTCGACCCTTGGGGAAATGGCACCAAATCTTGTCCAAATGTAAATAAACTAAGTAAAATGACTTCAAATGCTTAAGTGATGAAAATTAAACTTGTAATACTCATCATTGATATTCCATTCATCATAAATATATTACATAAACATTCTTTTATTCAAAATCTTCAGCATTACAATGGAATACATCAATACAGTGGGGAAATGGTCATTGTTTGCTCATTAATAATCATTTTTACATACAACCACTTGGTATTTCCACCTAATACTCTTTGAATATGAATAAAAGAGTATATTGATATTATCAAAATCATAAATACATCATGATAATATCTCCCAAGAAGTACAAGATCTCACCCAAACCGCAATCCCTCAAGGAGCAAGAATATGCCTTCAAAACTGGAAATGGTTGAGAGAATGTGATGCATTATAAGAAACCAAGATCTTCCCTGTAGCTGATACCTGCAAATAAAAACTCCGTTAAATCTCCATGAAAGACCTAGATGGCCTTCCCAAACACCAACTTGGATGGGAATCTTTCACCCTCGAAATTGGCTAAGGCAAGAAACTAGTCATCCAGTAGCTCTCTCTCTACACAATTGCAATTTTATCAAATGATCAAAATCCATTCTCATACTTGATTTCTGTATTTTATAACAAAACTTATCCTCCCATGGTTCGAATTCCTCCCATTAGCTTCTAGAGATTTCCACTTAGGAAATATTCCACATTTGCCATGACTTGTCTCCCTAGTTCCCAACCTTCCATCTTCTCCCAATTAGAGTAGGGACCTCTTTGGCTTCTCCAACTCCCATGAGCGCCTTCTTGGAGCCTATTTTTGGGGATGACATGTCATAATGGTCAGATGTCAGAATTCATATCTGAAATTTGTCATAGATTTCATAGATGGTTCATCATTGTTGTCATATGGGCTAGGGAATCTAGCCCAAGTGTCCACAAGCTTCCAATTTGACTCTTCCTCTTCCATGGAGGTTACCATTCCATTCCAATTTGAATTAAGATGCTCAATTCCATGTGTATGAACTTACCAACTCACCCAATAATGTTTTCCTTCTCATGGATTCGAAATGGCAAGAGAGATATGCCATGTGGCAATGAGAAATCAAGCTAGTGTGGGTCCCACATCCTCCATGTTAGGAGCCTATGTCAACCCTTCTCTTTACTATGTTAGTATATTGTTGTTGGATGCATATGCTTTGTAAGTCGTCCCATAGTATTTGTTGATCTGTAGTTTATATTAGCCCATAGTATTGACCCATAGTATTGGACGCATATGCTTTGTAAGTCGTCCCGTAGTATTATATGTCCCATGGTTTTGACTCATAGTATTGGGCATAGACTTAGTATAGAAGTTTGTGTCGAGGTCATTGAAGGCACCGTGAAGTTAATTGTATTGAGCTTGCTCAAAGGAGGTTTCCCCCTCGAAGTGGCCCGTGATCAATATAAAAGTGATTCTGTTCTATTATTTCTGCTATTTCACATATTCTTATTAATTAATTGTTGCAGGTGCATCACATCTGGTATTAGAGCACTTTCTTGGGCTCGCTGGGTGAAATTTCTGTCAATTTTTTTTCGCATCTGTTGCAGGTTCGGATTTGGGAATAATCCCTATTCGCTTAACTGTGGGAAGTACTTGGGCATAAGCCCTAAAACTCATTGTGAGGAGTACCACAGGAACCCCGAAGTAGTTGGCCCATTGAGAGGACCTGCCAGCGAAAAGGGAAACGACCCCTACCTGATTGACTAGTTCCCACCCGTGAGGTAAACCAAGAGCTGTCGTTTGTGGCAAAGTAGTTATCAGTTTTACCTGAGCCGTGGAGTGAGGGGTACTGCCCCAATACGCAAGCTGTCAGACAACATTTGTAATGCCCATATTTTGATTCGGCATATTTATTAGTTAGACACACCATACTTTATTTCTTATATATTTTGTCGAACTCAGCTCGACTGAGTAAACTATATTGGACCTCATTATATGATGTTACTCTGTCTTATGATTTCACCATGATTATGATGTTACTATGTTATGCAGTTATGATGTCATGATTATCATATGATTTCCTTATTTTACGATTGCAGTACATGTTTATATGTTTTCCTTAATGAAATGTGAAATATATGATTTGGTACGTGGATACCATCTTCTTATATGAATTATTGAAATGTTATATATATCTATGATGAGCTAAAAGGTTACATGAAATGAAATGATAACATGGATCAATTGGCGATCAATGGAAAATGCTGTCTATAAATTGTATTTTGCAAAACACTAACCTACAGGACACAAGGGCTATGGGATAGCCAGTTACTTGATCTGATATACATTGGAAAGGAAAAACATGTTCATACAGCAAACCTTAGCAGCCAAAATGAGGATACGATAACACAAACTGATAATCCCGATAGCAGCAAGTATGAGTTGATAAGGGCGTAGGCCCAGTATGTTGAGAGGGATGGATGTGTTTCCCACCCTATGTTTCCATGAGACCCGAGGTCGTGGGAGGGCCGTGCTGAGACACGCTCCCCATGTTGTTGTGATGACGATTGTCGGATGCCTGCTAGGGGAGGATAGGTCCGCTGTTCAGCCGACGCTATCGCTCTCAAGTTCTATGTGGTCAGATCGGTGAGTCCGACATCCACTGTTGTACTAGCAGAGGAAGGATAGGGAGGATGCTGGACGTAGGTTATGATGGGAGGATGTGTTAGTTAGCACTGTTGGGGGTTTAGTATTCCTTGATTCCGAGTTAGTGGAAGTAGGCACCCTTCCTGTACTTGATTGATTAAACTAATGTAAACATAAAGACAATGATGTTAAAACGTAAAGGGTTAACTGTTAAATAACCGAGGATGTTAAAGTAATTATACTATAGATTATGCTTGCTCTTCTGCATGGGGGTAGATACTATTGTTAGTTAGCAAGTATGCATAGGCGGAATGGGGTTTGTTTATAGTACATGTCCGACATGTGCATACACTGGCCATGCATGCACACCTTGTACGTGTACAATATTACTGGTGTATAACATACTTGTCATGCTTGAATAGAAGTATAAATGTCATAGATAACTCAGTTAAGGATACATCAATCAACTTAGCTAATGAATGGTTAGGTTGTCAATGTGTAAATAAGTGAATTAGTAATTATATGAAAACATTGTAATAATAAACTAAGACAAGTATCGTGAGTTAACATTGTCATAGAAGAACTGTTGTGAATAGGGTAATGATAGTGTCTAATTAATTAGTAAAATTGTTTAAGCCCTCACAAGTGCTTTGTTTATAATAACAAGGATGCTATGTTGATGATAGGGTACCCATGTGATAAACAAATAATTAAGAATACTATGATCGATTCACCTTTTATTATTGTCAAAGGGTGATTTAATTATTATTATTAATTAATAAATGATATTCCAGCAAACATTTATATCCCTATCGTAACAAATGCAATATAAGTAAGATTTAAAATATTGATTTATAAATTAATGTTGCATGATTAATTCCATTTCAAAGTTAGCCATAACAAGATAATCCTTTTTGGAATAACCGTGATGTGATGGAAAATGGATATTTAATTATTCAATGTTAATCTTGGAATTTAAACCTCAACTAAAGTAGTCTCGACGGATAAGGTGGATCATTAAGACACATCATGTCCAAGTTGACAAGGGGCAACTAATTATATAATATTTTATTAATTACATTAATAATATTAAAATATCAAGGATGGCGGATAGACTTGTATTTAATGGAACTTGTCCCGAACGGATAACCTTGGGGTGATAATTCCCACCGTAATAAATAATTACTGCCGTCAATCCAAAACCAAATGAATTTTCCATAAGAGTAATTAATTATACATTTTTATAATGAGACGTGGATGAATGAACTAGGGAAAGGAGTAAATGTTGAGGGGCTCGAGAGGGGGATTTTGGGGCGGTGGAGTAAGCCCAAGATATTCTCGAGGAAAGGAAATTATATAGAGGGGGAGAGCTTGGAGAAAGGGGAGGTTTTTGGATTGGGGAAGAAAAGAAGTTTTGAGAACAGAAGTTGGGAGGACAGAAAGTTTGATTGGAGAACAGAAGGATTTTGAGAACAGAAGGAAAGACTGCTCTCGGGATTATCAGATTGTGGGCTCGGGGGCTTGGAAATCCTTTGATTTCCAAGGGCCAGCAAGATTATAGCTGGTCGGTAGGGTGGACACTTCAGTTTGGCTGTCTAAGGGATTACACAACCTACTACAACTTACGGTTAGCATCAGCATCAGGTAATTTCCGTTATTTACTATTATGCTAAATCTTACTGTAAAGATGCAAACTTACTATTTACTGATTTACTGCTATTTACTGATTTACTAAGTTGTGAAACCTATTCTTATGCTGTTGAAAAGAAAATAACGATATGTTTGTTTATTTCAAATTTAGAATGAAAGGTTCGTGAAAACACCACCGTACACTAAATATTATTTCGGCACATAGAAATTCTTAGAAATTCTCTTCCATAAACTGATAAAGTTTAAAACGTAGAAAATTAAACCTGAAATTTTACACAGTGCTCTGCTGTAAAAACCAGAGCACTACAGATGGTATCAGAGCCTGTGTTCAGACTCTTGAACCTACAGGCCTATTCATGCTTCACCTAGAAAATTTACTTGATAATTTACCTACTTGACCTCCAGCCATAGTCATCTTTCAAGGTACCTGCACAACGATAACAACAATTACATTAAAATATATATATATATTTATATTTTCATTCTTTATATAGTTAATCTACCACTAAACAAATGCAAATTAATTAGGGCTTCCAGCAATTTATCCCCTTCCGTCCTATTTCCTACTACTGTTGAATCCATGAACAAAAATAAGAGAAGAAAATTAAATTGAAATTTCAACAAAAACAAAAGAGCTTATATAGAAATTAATAGTTGTTGCCGACAAAATATTGAGCTATTTTGAGCAAAACAGATGGTATTCAATCAGCTTTGATAGCTTCTCCATTCGTTATTGCATTCTCTTCATTTAGAGAGGACTCTAAAGTCTCTTCCAACTAAAATGCAAGTTTTTTTTTCATCTACACTATTCAAAAAAAAAAAACTTAATTGTGCTAGTTTTCAATTCCAAGAATGCACCTATATTTCATTTATAGCAAAGATCTTATTTCCGCTCTAAGAAACCAATGGAAACTACTAAAGCATTGCCCTCTTCCCTAAAAAAAAAAAACTATGGCACCAATTGTTTCACAGACAGAATATGCAGAAAGGCACGCAGTGGTTCCTCTCCATATATTCAAATGAGAGGAAATAAATATGTATTCCATCTTAATGAAATGGCAAATAATTTTCGAAATATTAAGACAACAGAAAACTTTGATGTTAAGGACTCTTGTCAAATCATCCTTGTTTTATCTTATAAATATAATGAGTATCTATAACTCTTATTACCAAAGCTACAACCAGTTGAGTGATGGCCTTCTTTCCATTCCCTTCTATATTGAGTTGTTTATAAAAAAAAAATAAAAATAAAAAGATAAAATATAAATAAAAATATATATATATATATATATATATATATATACATATATAATGCCCAGAAAGTGTAAACTTTACCCTAGGTAACTCTGAAAATTCATGTGGAAAGTAAATAGTAAATTCCTGTCCGTTAAACGCATTATCTATAGGGTTTTGAAATAAGAATTCTTACCGCACTTACTTGTATAAGGAAGCCCTAAATTTTTGCGAGAAAACCCAAATTTCATAGAGGGCCTCACCAAAGCTAATGCCCAGAATTTGTTAATGGCCTTCGTAACTGCTGCACTAGCTAAACTTACAGCAAGTATTTTAATTTTTTTTTTCTCATTAAAGAGTGGTAGTAAAAATAATACAGGATAAAATATATAAATTGGCTTGAAAGCAAGTTTCAGGATGAAACTCCATGTGTCTTTTGCAAAAATATAAAATGACAGTGGGAAGGGTAAGGAAGCCAAGGGTAGCAGAAGTATCAAGCCGTAATGCATTTTCAAAATCCTTCTTGTATGGGTCCTTAAGGAAAACGAAAGCGGTGGGTGCACCTATAGAAAGACCTGAACCGATGATGGAAGAGGCCACTGAGCAAGCCCATGTCACTCACTAGTTCTTTAGTCGTTTGTTTTTGTTGTTGGCGAATTTTTTTGAGATTTTTATCAGATGCCATACAAGCAAGGGAACGAGGAAGGCTAAACCTACCCCATGTTGCGGATACAGAGATATTATTATGCATATATTGAGGAAAGCAACGAGAGGGATGGATAGCACTCATAGTAAACGCGTCAACAGGGAGTGTAAACGTAGATGGTGTAAATTTTCTATTTAGCACAACCGAGATTACCATCGGGAATGTAATGACCCATATCGTGCACGGAGAGCATGTTGGACAACGCAGAATCATCAATAAAAACATACGAATATAAAGGAGGTATGTAAGCCCTAACCAGGACAGCGTGGAACTAGCCAGGGATGCGTCCCATCCAAGCCAGTGGACTCTGCTGAGTTAGCAGGGACAATCGGCTGACCTATCTTGTCTTTCGCGGATTCACCAGCGACTGCTAACACAGCGACAGGGGCGCTAGGAGCTGACCTCATGAGACTAAAACAACTGACTTAGAGAAATAATTGTGCTAGCTAGCCTTATATCCATCAGTCGAAATTAATCAAGAATTCATGCATTAAAAATAATAATCCGCAGGGATCCATCACATCTCAGAGATCTACCTCTGTGAAGATAATCTGCACAAGATTCTGCGATGGGAACCGACAGGGAAATCTCTCCACAAATTAGCAATTCGAAACCTCCCAGAGCCACTCAAAGGTCGATGTCGGGGCCAATCACAACAGCTTCGATGGCAAAGGCAATGGCGGCAGGAGAAGCAGCCATGAAGCACCGGAAAACGACCAGCTCTGATTCCATGGCATGGAAAGAAATGTTTGTGAGCCAGCCCGAAAGCTTTTCGAGTGACCAAAGGCCAAATCCAAGGGGGCCCAACCATCCATTCACCAATTCGACGGGGTCGCGCATCTCAGAGCAGAAATCACTCAGAAATTCTCCGCTCAGGAAGTCAAGAGTTCGAAACCTGCAGAGAAAGAAAACACTCAGGAGAAAAATGAAGAAGGCGGCGAGAACGGCGACGGGTCGTCACAGATAAGCAAGAACCCGGAGCTCCGTCTAGCTCTCTATATAGCGCTGGCGCATGGGGGGCTGATTCTGTCGTTAGCCGCTCTGTACGGTGTGGGCAAGCTGCTCGAAGGATACTGGACTACAACTTCCAGTGTGAAGTCGCCCAGTAGTTACCAAAATGGAACTAGCCCGAGCACAACACATAAGAGGCATGCGCCCTTAGGGCATGTC
The DNA here is from genome assembly GCA_027924585.1 of Larix kaempferi. Classification (NCBI taxonomy): domain Eukaryota; kingdom Viridiplantae; phylum Streptophyta; class Pinopsida; order Pinales; family Pinaceae; genus Larix; species Larix kaempferi. The sequence continues at coordinate 17,124,359 of BSBM01000541.1, forward strand.
CAACGAGGCCCGCATTCACCAGGTTACCCGTGTGCAGAGTTCGCCGAATGGCTTCACCTTCGTTTCGTTGCTCTTAAAATTTTGTTTCGAACCCCAAAGTATCGACCCCTGGCAGATCCACTACAGCTGCTAACGAATAGCATGCAACCTTCAAGCGTCAGGCTCACATAAGAGCATTACCAGTCGCACCCTCTCCTTCAGGCACATATCTCGCCGACATACACCAAACCTTGTATCCCCGGCCATGGAGTCGCGCTCGCTGATGGTTGCAGAGTGGAACAGCTATGGAAAAGAGGGGCAGAAATGGCCGCGTCTTGGGGATTGACCCTATTTAGGGTTTCCTCACTTTCACTTGGCGGTGGGTTGCTTGGAGAGGCCGCGTGTCCTTCATGCGGACTCGCTCTTTGCATGGCGGTGAGAGGCCGCGTGGCTTTCAAACCTTTAGACATAGGAAGGTGTAGGGCTAGTTTAAATTTAATGTTATATATATTATGATAGAATATATGTTGTACGAACATTTAATTTATTCATATTTTGTTAAAATATACGTAAAATAAAAGTTAATTTTACTTTCCTGTCATAAAATACGCTATATTAAAAATTAAATTATTTTATATATTCTCCTAGAATATATGTTTTGTAAAATTTAAATATTTTTCATATTTTGACTAGAATATACGTATTATAAAGATTAATTTTACTTTATGTTATAAATAGATGTTGAATTAAAATTTAAAATTTATTGTATATAGAATATATGTCTTATAAATTTTTTTTAACTTATTCAGACTTTGTTAGAAAATATGTATTATAAGAATTAATTTTCTTTTATAACATATGTTGTTAAAAATATGTTCTATAGGAATTTTAAATTTTTTTTTTTTTTCTTTTTTTTATTATTAAACTTAACTGCGATTGGTTAAGGTTTAAACAATTATTGTTAATTAAGTTGTTTAGATTAAAGGGTAACGTTTAAAGTTAACTAAGAATAGAGATATTAAAAATTTTGCCGAGATTTCAACTCCTAGTCGAAGGGATGAAAGAGACCCGAAATCTCAAAAACAAGACACCATTAAGACCAGCACGACGAGCTGAACACCATGACAAGATTGTTTAAATAAAAACGACTATAGATTTTACTGCGCTAATCTTGACAATTTGTTATCTCATGATGCAAGTTATTAAATACCTACATTTTAGTTCCGCGTATATTTGATTGAACAACTAAGGATATGACTTTATTTTAATAACTCAGGGACTATCATGGTGACAACACGCAGAGGTCGAGGTCGGGGTCAAGGTCGACCACCGTCACCGCCACCTCCGCCACCGTCGTCGCCGCCAACACCGCCACAAACAACCTCCACACCAGAAATGCAGATCATAATGAGGTCATTGGAGGCTATTATGACCACGATGAACAGGCAGTCGGAAAGGGCCGCCGAGGTGGAAACCACTCAAGTGAGTCGAGAGAACTCTGAAAGGGCACATGGCCCAAGACTGGAACCGCTTCAGGACATATCGAGGGAGTTGCAAAAGATAAAGGTTCCAGAGTTTTCTGGAGGACGACCCGGTAAGCATGCCGAAGCATGGCTGGAAGGCATGAAGAGATGCTTCGCATTGAATGAGTACACATCTAGTTCCAAGGCTAGGATGGCCGTCTTTCAGCTTAAAGGTGATGCTTTGAATTGGTGGTCAGACCTCGAGAAGCAGTTGCACCTTACTCCTCTTACAACTTCTTGGGAACTGTTCGAGGAGAGGTTCCACATGAAGTATTTTCCAAATTATTACAAGGAAGAACAGGCAGGTGCACTCCATGCCTTAGTACAGGGAGACAAGACAGTGGAGGAGTATGAATCTCGATTTATGGAACTGGTAAAATATGTTCCTTACCTAGATGCAGATGATTGTCAGGTTGAGCGTTTTGTGTATGGACTTAACTACAAGATTAGAGCTGCTGTGCGGATGTGGAAGCCAACTTCAGTTGCCATGGCAGTTGAGTATGCTCGTTATGCAGCTGATATGTCAGATGGAAAAGGGGGCAGTAAGTTGACAGGAACCAATCAGTATGTTTCAGGGAAGGCATCACGTCCTTACTTCAGGGGAGGACAATCTAGACCTCCTCCTTATGGTAACCGGTTCACACCGAGGGGTAATACTTCAGTTAACTCAATCTCGCAGGCATCGTCCGCAACCCACCAAAGCCAGGGACGTACACAGGGAAGTTCCTATAGAGGGACAAGGGGTTTTAGAGGAACCAGGGGAAGGAACTCATCTCAGAGGATTCCTTCGAGCAACAGGCAAGCCCCTCCCAATCTCTCTTGTTGGGGATGCGGAGGTCCTCATTTCCAGCGAGACTGTCCCAAGGGTCAGTCAAGCAGCAGGCACAGGGAAGGAAAGGCACCCATGGATAGTTCGGGTAACAGTCATCGGATTCATGCAGCGGTGCATAACCACCAGGCAGAACATCAGTCTACCGTAGTAGAATCCACTGGTAATGTAAACAATGTCAAACTTAAAATTTTGTTTGATCCAGGAGCAACTGATAGTTTTATTTCACCATTTGCATTAGATAAATGTGGGTTGGCAGCCTACGAGCACGATGATTTCAAACTGGTTGAAATGGCCTCAGGAGCTAAGCAACTAGTAGGTCTTAAAGTGACAGGTTGTGAGGTTGACTTAGGAGTTTGCACCACTAAGTTGGATGCTTATGTCACCAATTTGGGGACTTATGACCTCATTATTGGCATGGATTGGTTAGAAGACCATAGAGCTTTCATAGACTGCTATGCAAAGAAGGTGTTGTGCCTCGATGACGAGGGAAGGACAATTCAAATCCAAGGCTTGAAGAGGAAGGTATCCCTCCGTTTCATCTCTATGGTGAAAGCTAAGCGGTGCCTAAGACAAGGATGCCAGTTGTTCGTAGTGGAGGCCGTGAGCGATAGTAAAGGACCTTCCTTGAATTCTTACCCAGTACTTCCTGAGTTCAAGGATGTCTTTCCGAAGGAATTACCAGGACTACCTCCAGAAAGAGAGCTCGATTTCACAATCGAACTAAAACCTGGTGCAGAACCTATCTCAAAGACTCCGTATAGAATGACAACTCCAGAGCTCCGTGAGTTACAGATCCAGTTAAAAGAATTGCTAGATTTGGGACTGATTAGACCTAGTATCTCACCATGGGGAGCACCAGTGATCTTCGTTAAGAAGAAGGATGGATCTCTGCGACTGTGCATAGATTACAGAGATTTGAACAAGGCCACCGTGAAGAACAGGTATCCCATACCAAGAATTGATGACCTCTTTGATCAAATGAAAGGTGCGTCAGTCTTCTCAAAGATTGATTTGCGATCAGGATATCACCAGTTGAGGATCAAGGAAGGCGACATTCCTAAGACTGCCTTTCGAACTCGATTTGGGCATTACGAGTTTGTAGTGGTACCATTTGGTTTGACCAATGCTCCAGCTGTATTCATGAGCCTCATGAATGGGGTCTTCCGAAAATACTTGGACCACTTTGTTCAGGTCTTCTTAGATGATATTCTTATCTATTCTAAGAATGAGAAGGAGCACGAGGAACACTTGCGGTTAGTCTTGACATGCTTAAGGGAACATAAACTTTATGGTAAATTATCAAAGTGTTCCTTCTTCCAAAAAGAGATTCACTACTTGGGGCACATCATCTCAGGTGAAGGGATCTCTGTAGACCCAGAAAAGGTAAAGGCCATTGAAGATTGGCCAATTCCAAGGAATGCTCATGAGGTGCGCAGCTTCATGGGGTTAGCAGGCTATTACCGGAGGTTTGTGGAAGGATTTTCTAAAATTGCAAAACCTATTACCACCTTGCAACGCAAGGGAATCCGGTATGAATGGACCGATGAATGCGATGCCGCTTTTACAGAGTTAAAAAGATTATTGACAAGTGCACCGATCTTGCGTGTACCAGACATGGATAAAGATTTCATGGTATGCACCGATGCCTCGAAGCAAGGATTAGGAGCGGTGTTGATGCAGGAAGGTGGGGTAATAGCTTATGCATCTCGAAAGTTGAAACCTCATGAGGAGCAGTATGCCACGCATGATCTAGAATTGGCAGCAGTAATGTTGGCACTAAAATTATGGAGGCACTACCTAGTTGGTAGAAGCTTCACCCTTAAAACAGACCATCAGAGCTTGCAATACATCTTTACCCAAAGGGATTTGAATGCTAGGCAGAGGCGATGGAGTGAGTTCATGAGTGAGTATGACTTTGGTATCTCTTACATCAAAGGAAAGGAGAATGTGGTGGCAGACGCTCTAAGCCGAAGGCCGAGACTTTTCTCCTTAATTCCCTTGAAGGTTGACTTGAGGGAAAGGGTACTAGGACAACTATTGGGCGATAGTTGGTATCTAAAAGTAACCTCAGCTATTCAGAATGGAAAGAAACAGGAATTGAAGTATGATGGGTACCATCTTGAGGTAGATGGATTGTTGCGGTATCAGGGAAGGATGTATGTTCCTAAGGAAGGTGATATCAGGGAAACCATCCTTAGAGAGGCCCATAGATCGCATTACTGTGCGCACCCAGGGGTGAAGAAGATGTATGCTGACATGAAGCAACTCTTCTTTTGGCCAGGTATGAAGATAGATGTAGTGGATTTTGTTTCGAAGTGCCTTGAGTGTCAACAAGTTAAGGCAGATCATCGTCACCCCGGTCGGTCTCCTACAACCGCACGATATTCCTATGACTAAATGGGAAGTCATTTCCATGGACTTCGTTGTAGGATTACCACTCACATCTCTGAGACATAATGCTATTTTGGTGGTAGTCGACAAACTGACCAAAAGTGCTCACTTCATTCCAGTCAGAGACACCTATGATGTGACAGATGTGGCAAGGGTATTCATAAATGAGATTGTACGTCTTCATGGAGTTCCTAAAAAGATAATCTCTGACAGAGACCCTAAGTTCACCTCCAGATTTTGGACAAGCATGCAGTCAGCATTGGGGACACAGTTGAACTTAAGCTCAGCTTATCACCCCGAGACAGATGGACAGACTGAGAGGGTGAATCAAGTGATGGAGGACATGCTTAGGATGTATGTTATGGATCAGCAGACACAGTGGGAGAAGTATCTTCCTTTAGTGGAGTTTGCATACAACAATAGTCATCATAGCTCCATTGGTATGCCGCCATATCAGGCATTGTATGGGAGGCCGTGCAGGACACCACTCAGTTGGGACAGGTTAGAGGATCGAGTTTTAATTGGGCCTGAATTGATTCAGGAAATGGAGGAGCAAGTGATACAGATTAGGCAGCGGCTGAAGGAAGCACAGGATAGGCAAAAGAGTTACGCTGATGCACACAGATCAGATAGAACTTATGGAGTAGGGGATCGTGTATTTATTCGCATCAGACCAAATAAAAGTACCATTCGGTTTGGGAAGGGTACCAAGTTGTCACCTCGCTTTATAGGTCCATTTGAGATTCTTGAGAAAATCGGACCAGTTGCTTATCGTCTCGCGCTGCCACCCCCACTTGCATAAAACTCATAATGTATTTCATGTTTCCGTATTACGACATTACATAGCTGATGAGACTCACAAAATTCATTGGAAGGAATTGCAGGTCTCGGACGAGGGAACCTTCAGGGTCGAACCATTACGTATACTTGATCGTAGGGTTCGACAGCTCCGTAGTCGCCATGTGGACCAAGTTAAGGTCCAATGGGACAAGTATAGCCCCGGGTCTGCTACCTGGGAGGACGCAGAGACCATGCGTCGAGATTTTCCCTCACTATTTTGACCATAACTTCGGGACGAAGTTTCCCGAAGGGTGGGTGTATGTAATGCCCATATTTTGATTCGGCATATTTATTAGTTAGACACACCATACTTTATTTCTTATATATTTTGTCGAACTCAGCTCGACTGAGTAAACTATATTGGACCTCATTATATGATGTTACTCTGTCTTATGATTTCACCATGATTATGATGTTACTATGTTATGCAGTTATGATGTCATGATTATCATATGATTTCCTTATTTTACGATTGCAGTACATGTTTATATGTTTTCCTTAATGAAATGTGAAATATATGATTTGGTACGTGGATACCATCTTCTTATATGAATTATTGAAATGTTATATATATCTATGATGAGCTAAAAGGTTACATGAAATGAAATGATAACATGGATCAATTGGCGATCAATGGAAAATGCTGTCTATAAATTGTATTTTGCAAAACACTAACCTACAGGACACAAGGGCTATGGGATAGCCAGTTACTTGATCTGATATACATTGGAAAGGAAAAACATGTTCATACAGCAAACCTTAGCAGCCAAAATGAGGATACGATAACACAAACTGATAATCCCGATAGCAGCAAGTATGAGTTGATAAGGGCGTAGGCCCAGTATGTTGAGAGGGATGGATGTGTTTCCCACCCTATGTTTCCATGAGACCCGAGGTCGTGGGAGGGCCGTGCTGAGACACGCTCCCCATGTTGTTGTGATGACGATTGTCGGATGCCTGCTAGGGGAGGATAGGTCCGCTGTTCAGCCGACGCTATCGCTCTCAAGTTCTATGTGGTCAGATCGGTGAGTCCGACATCCACTGTTGTACTAGCAGAGGAAGGATAGGGAGGATGCTGGACGTAGGTTATGATGGGAGGATGTGTTAGTTAGCACTGTTGGGGGTTTAGTATTCCTTGATTCCGAGTTAGTGGAAGTAGGCACCCTTCCTGTACTTGATTGATTAAACTAATGTAAACATAAAGACAATGATGTTAAAACGTAAAGGGTTAACTGTTAAATAACCGAGGATGTTAAAGTAATTATACTATAGATTATGCTTGCTCTTCTGCATGGGGGTAGATACTATTGTTAGTTAGCAAGTATGCATAGGCGGAATGGGGTTTGTTTATAGTACATGTCCGACATGTGCATACACTGGCCATGCATGCACACCTTGTACGTGTACAATATTACTGGTGTATAACATACTTGTCATGCTTGAATAGAAGTATAAATGTCATAGATAACTCAGTTAAGGATACATCAATCAACTTAGCTAATGAATGGTTAGGTTGTCAATGTGTAAATAAGTGAATTAGTAATTATATGAAAACATTGTAATAATAAACTAAGACAAGTATCGTGAGTTAACATTGTCATAGAAGAACTGTTGTGAATAGGGTAATGATAGTGTCTAATTAATTAGTAAAATTGTTTAAGCCCTCACAAGTGCTTTGTTTATAATAACAAGGATGCTGTGTTGATGATAGGGTACCCATGTGATAAACAAATAATTAAGAATACTATGATCGATTCACCTTTTATTATTGTCAAAGGGTGATTTAATTATTATTATTAATTAATAAATGATATTCCAGCAAACATTTATATCCCTATCGTAACAAATGCAATATAAGTAAGATTTAAAATATTGATTTATAAATTAATGTTGCATGATTAATTCCATTTCAAAGTTAGCCATAACAAGATAATCCTTTTTGGAATAACCGTGATGTGATGGAAAATGGATATTTAATTATTCAATGTTAATCTTGGAATTTAAACCTCAACTAAAGTAGTCTCGACGGATAAGGTGGATCATTAAGACACATCATGTCCAAGTTGACAAGGGGCAACTAATTATATAATATTTTATTAATTACATTAATAATATTAAAATATCAAGGATGGCGGATAGACTTGTATTTAATGGAACTTGTCCCGAACGGATAACCTTGGGGTGATAATTCCCACCGTAATAAATAATTACTGCCGTCAATCCAAAACCAAATGAATTTTCCATAAGAGTAATTAATTATACATTTTTATAATGAGACGTGGATGAATGAACTAGGGAAAGGAGTAAATGTTGAGGGGCTCGAGAGGGGGATTTTGGGGCGGTGGAGTAAGCCCAAGATATTCTCGAGGAAAGGAAATTATATAGAGGGGGAGAGCTTGGAGAAAGGGGAGGTTTTTGGATTGGGGAAGAAAAGAAGTTTTGAGAACAGAAGTTGGGAGGACAGAAAGTTTGATTGGAGAACAGAAGGATTTTGAGAACAGAAGGAAAGACTGCTCTCGGGATTATCAGATTGTGGGCTCGGGGGCTTGGAAATCCTTTGATTTCCAAGGGCCAGCAAGATTATAGCTGGTCGGTAGGGTGGACACTTCAGTTTGGCTGTCTAAGGGATTACACAACCTACTACAACTTACGGTTAGCATCAGCATCAGGTAATTTCCGTTATTTACTATTATGCTAAATCTTACTGTAAAGATGCAAACTTACTATTTACTGATTTACTGCTATTTACTGATTTACTAAGTTGTGAAACCTATTCTTATGCTGTTGAAAAGAAAATAACGATATGTTTGTTTATTTCAAATTTAGAATGAAAGGTTCGTGAAAACACCACCGTACACTAAATATTATTTCGGCACATAGAAATTCTTAGAAATTCTCTTCCATAAACTGATAAAGTTTAAAACGTAGAAAATTAAACCTGAAATTTTACACAGTGCTCTGCTGTAAAAACCAGAGCACTACAACATTGGTGGCCGAGTGAAACCCCTGAACTGTTAGGAAGCCGCACATACATGGGGTCCATATCTACTTTCAGTTGAACTATTGTCGATCACTGCTGCATCGTTTCAGATCTATTTTGCACGCCATTCCAGATTCAGCCGTTTTCAATCCATTCAGCGCTGTTCCAGATCCCTTATTTTCACTTTGTTTTCCTTGAAATTTTCGGGGAACCCCTGTCATTCCATTCTGCATCTTGCATTCCTGAGGACCCTATCCCCAATTCCCCGTCCCAAAGCCCGAAATCCAACATTTGTCTATTTTTAGGGTTTGCCATAATTTCCTCAGATTTCACCCAATCACCTTCAAATTTTACCACAAAATTCCTTTTTGAATTCTGCTTCTTTATCCCTCTCTGCCAAGTTTTCTCATTCTATCACCCCGCTGCTGAAATCCCCCTTTTTTTGCTTTCTTGTCCTTTCGCCAGTGTCCAAAATCTAGTCAAACCCCAATTACCCATTAGATTGTTTCCCCAATCCAAATTTCCCTTTACTAAATCAGCTTTTGTTTGTGTTTTTCTACCCATTCCACAAAAAAAAAAAAAAAAAACCTGGTTATGGTTGTCACCCGTGCAGGAGAAAACACTATGGAGGAAGCACTTGCAGCCATCCAAACCAAACTCCAAGATCAGGATGAAAAATTTCTCAGCCTCCATCTTCAGCATTCAACCATGAACAATAACCGAGAGCCAGAATCTTTTGCAGCCACTGGGTTCTCTTCTTCCAGCAATTTTTGTGGGCCAAAGCTTGATTTTCCTCGCTTCAATGGTACTGATCCGACTGGATGGATATACCGAGCAGAACAATATTTCAGTCTACATAATACTTTTGATGTCCAGAAAGTTCCACTTGCATCCTTTCATTTGGAACAAGAAGCCCTTCAATGGTACCATTGGTACATCAAAGCTCATCCCGAGCCAAACTGGACATATTTTTGCCAACTCATTTTGCCACGATTTGGTACTAGTGCTTTTGATGATTTCACAGGAGCACTCACTAAACTTCACCAAATTGGCACAGTGACAGAGTATCAAACAGAATTTGAGAAATTGGCCAATCACACAGAAGGATTGTCTGATGAATTCTACAGGATTTGTTTTATCAGTGGTCTCAAGGATGAAATCCGCTCAGAGGTCAAAATGTTTTGTCCCAACACAATGATGGAAGTCCTAGGATTGGCTAAGCTGGCCGAGGACAAGATTGCAGCTCAAAAACGCTCCAAACCCACCTTTGTTCCCTTCAGAAATATGGGTTCCCAACGACCTCCCATCACGCCTTCTCCTCAACCAACTCCTATCAAGCATTTGTCTGAAATAGAAATGCAGGAACGCCGAGAAAAAGGGCTTTGCTATAATTGTGATGAGAAATTCACTCGGGGACATAGATGTGTTCAACAAAAGATCTATCTCTTGGATGTGGATTCTCCGCCTGCCTTATAAATTGGTGAAGAAGCTACAGATACAGTAGATGATTAGGTCGACATTCAACACCCACCTGTTGACACCCCATATCAGGACGACCCACCCGAGATCTCTCTCCATGCTGTAACCGGCATCACCACCCCACAAACAATGCAGGTCAGGGGATACTTCAAGAAGCTCCCTCTTACCATACTTATTGATTCGGGTAGCACTCATAACTTCATTGACCCTCGGATTGCCAAACAGGCTGATTGTTTTGTCCATCCTTGCTCCAACTTTGAAGTCATGGTTTCCAATGGGGGCACCTTACCTTGCAAGGGGAAGTGTCACAATGTGCGTATCTCTATTGAAGATTATAACCTACGCTCTGACATGTTTTCCTTGTCCTTAGGCGGATGTGATGTGGTTTTGGGCGTTCAATGGTTACGCACACTTGGCCCCATCTTATGGGATTTTGCTGAACTTTGGATGCAGTTTAAAGTCAACGGGGCACAACACAAATTTATGGGCTTACAACCAAGGTCTCTCTGCATCATCAGTTCACATCGCCTGGAAAAAATCCTTAAGAAGAATTCACATGGTGTCATCGCTCAGCTCAACTCCATTCAGATGCACCCATCAACAGTATCCACTACTTCCTTGGATAGATATGCAAGTATCTTTGTTGAACCAATGCGCTTGCTGCCTTCACGAGACCTTTCCGGTAAGAATTTAGCCCCATCTACCTGTCAGCAGGAAATGATGGCTATTTTGCATGCAGTACAGAAGTGGTAGCCATACCTACTAGGAAATTATTTCTGCATCAAGACTGATCTCCCGAGTCTAGAAAATTTTCTGGAACAATGGGTCTCCTCTCCAACACACCTGAAATGGGTTATCCAACTCATGGGTTATCCCTATGTGATCAATTACAAGAAGGGTAAGGACAATATGGTGGAAGATGCTCCTTTTTTCACAATTGATGAACCAGTTTCTCTTACAGGTCTTTCTCTGCTTGTTCCAAATTGGTTGCAATATGTTCAACAGGGCTCTCTCTTCTCTGAACTCCATGCTTCTTCATCAACAGGGCACTCTGGGTTCTGCAACATGTATGACCGGGAACAATGTAACTTCTTTTGGCAGGGAATAAAAATGACAATTCAACAGATGGTGGCTGACGATGATACTTTCCCAGTCAACAAGGGTGAAACAACACTCCTTTCGGGATTGCTCAAACCCTTGCCCATCCCTACACAGCTTTGGCCAACTATTTCTATGGATTTCCTAGCAGCGCTCTGGTGGTACAATACCACATCTCAAAGGACACCATATGAAGCAGTCTATGGAAAAACACTGCCAGTTCTTCTTCCATACACCCTTATCAGCTCCCCAGTTCAGGCAATTGACTTGGTTCTTTGAAACTGCGATCAGATCCTTCTCATTCTGCAGGACAATCTTCACATGGCCAGAATTCGCCTGAAACAACAAGCCAATCAACACCGTTCTGAGCGCATTTTCCATGCAGCTGACAGGGTTCTTCTTCATCTACAGCCTTCCAGGCCATCCTCCTTGAAACTCCAATGGCGTCAGTGGCCTGAAATGCAACCCGAGGATGCTACCAGGGAACCACTCCTTCAGCTTCTGCAACAATTTCTCCAACCAAAGATTTGAGGACAAAGCTTTTTCTAAGGGATAGGGGATGTTAGGAGCCTATGTCAACCCTTCTCTTTACTATGTTAGTGTATTGTTGTTGGACGCATATGCTTTGTAAGTCGTCCTGTAGTATTTTTTGATCCGTAGTTTATATTAGCCCATAGTATTGGACGCATATGCTTTGTAAGTCGTCCCGTAGTATTATATGTCCCATGGTTTTGACTCATAGTATTGGGCATAGACTTAGTATATAAGTTTGTGTCGAGGTCATTGAAGGCACCGTGAAGTTAATTGTATTGAGCTTGCTCAAAGGAGGTTGCCCCCTCGAAGTGGCTCGTGATCAATATAAAAGTGATATGTTCTATTATTTCTGCTATTTCGCATATTCTTATTAATTAATTGTTGCAGGTGCATCACACTCCATCTGTCTTCAAAACCATTTTCCACCTAGATTTTCTCTTGAATTTATTTATTCAAACTATTTATTAAATACTTGAAATATAAAATGTATAAACATTATTCATTTTCTCCCTTATTACAATTCCAAATGTACCCATTCAACCTAGGGAACTTTTAGGATTGATGGGATTGTCTTGCTATGCAATCATTTGAATGGGGACATTACAACCCTACCCACCCAAGATTGCTTGTCCTTAAGCAATTTCAGATTTGTATGATGCAAAATATTCTCCTCTTCCCATGTTGCATCTTCATTTGGTAGTTCCTTCCATTGCACTAAATATTCTTTGATAATTCTACTCCTCGACCTCCTTTCCTGTGTCTTCAAAATCTTTTCCGGAACAAGTGTGAGCTGACCTTCATCATCCAAAGGAGGAAGTATTTCTGAAGTGATAATTTGCTGACCAAGATCTTTCTTGAGATAAGAAACATGAAATACATTATGGATTTTACTCCCTTCTGGAAGTTCTAATTCATATGCTACCTCTCCAATCTTCTAAACTATCCTGTATGGGCCATAGTATCTTGGTTTTAGATTTTTTGCTCCATTCTTTTTCAAGGATGTTTGTTTGTATGGATGCAATCTTAAATATACTAAATCATAAACCTAAAATGTCCTTTCTTCTCTATGTCTATCGACATATTGTTTTTGCTTGTTTTGGGAAACCTGCAAATTGTCCTTCAAGAGATTTAAGATTTCTTGACTCTCTTCCACCCAATCTTTAGCTTTTGGGACTCTACTATCAGCAAAGATAATGTCAACAAAAGTGAGTGCATTATAACCATATAATTCTTTGAAAGGAGACATTCCTATGGACATATGAAAGGTGGTGTTGTAGCAAAACCCACCCAAGTGGAACCATTTTACCCATGTTTTTTGCTGCCCTCCCACATAATTTCTTAAGTATCCTTCCAACCATTGATTCACCCTCTCTGTTTTTCCATCAGTTTGTGGATGATAGATGGTACTTGGATTCAATTGAGTGCCCCCAATCTAAAGGGTTTTCCAAAAACCACCCATGAATCTACTATCTCTATCACTGACAATGCTCTTGGGGATCCCATGCAATCTGAAGATTTCTTTGAAACAAATATCAGCCACTTGTGCAGCACTAAAAGATGATGTAACAACAAATAAATGAGCAAATTTTTTCAACCTATCCACTACCAAATATATGCAATCCTTACCCAAATATTTTGGCAAACGGGTGATGAAATCCATTGAGATATTGTCCCATTTTTGCTCCGGAATGGGAAATGGTTGTAATAAGCCAGTTGGGCATGTAAGTTCTGATTTGTTTTGTTGGCATACTTTACATTCATTCACATATTTCTAAACATATTCCTTCATCCCCTTCCAAAAAAACCTTTGCCTCAACTGCCTATAAGTTTTGAAGATCCCCGGATGGCTAGCTAGTGGGGAATCATGTGCTTCTTGCAAAATCCTGTACTTGAGCTTTGAGTTCTAAACCAAATAAAATTTTCCCTTGTAATATATCATCCCATTCAAAATCTTGTAGTTATCATCCCCTTTGATCCCATCTAACACATCACAAGCAAATTGGTCTTTGGCATATTCAACTAGTAGCATGTTTTTCCAATCCTTGGTAATGTCCATGAGAGAAAAAGAAGGTCTTCTAGATAAAGCATCTACTACTATATTATTATTTCCTTTGACATATTCAATATCAAAATCATAAGCTTGAATCTTTCTTACCCACTTCTGTTTCCTTTGATTTAGATGCTTTTGGGTGAGAAAGTGTCTTAGGCTATTGTGGTCAGTTTTCACCACAAACTTGTTGCCCACCAAGTATTGTCTGAATTTGGCCAATGCATGCATAATGGCCAGCATTTCTTTTTCATAGATGGATTAAATTTTTTCATGAGGCTGCAAATTTATGCCCTCAAAGGCTATGGGGTGTTGGCCTTGCTTTAGGACAACCCCTATTCCTCAACCTGAAGCATCACATTCCACAACAAAAGGTTTAGTAAAATCAGGAAGTGCAAGTATGGGACAACTACTCATTACCTCTTTCATTTTTTGGAAGGCCTATTCAGCCTCTTCATCACACTTGAAAGCATCCTTCTTATTCAAATCAGTGAGTGTAGAAGTCAACTTGGAGAACCCTTTCACAAATTTTATGTAATAGGTGCATATCCCAATGAAACCTCTTAATTCTGTAATATTTTTGGTGATGGCCATTCTAAGATAGCCCTGATTTTTTCCATGTGTACCTTCACTCCTTCTTGCCCAATATATAGTAGTTATTTCATACCAAATTTACATTTTGATAACTTAGCAAATAAGGACTCTTCTTGCAAAATTTTAAACACAATCTCTAATTGTTGCAAATGCTCTTCCCATGTTTTACTATAAATGAGAATGTCATTAAAGAAAACCAAAACACACCATATTAGTTGCTTGAAAAATATCATATTCATGCATGCTTGAAATGTGGCTGGAGCATTAGTTAACCCAAAAGGCATGACAAGAAATTCAAAGTGGCCATAATGGCATCGAAAAGCAGTCTTTTGCACATCTTATCTTTCATTCGAATTTGATGATATCCTGATATAAGGTCAATTTTGGAGAAGTATTTGGCCCCATGTAACTCATCCATGGGCTCATCAATCCTAGGAATAGGATACCTATTCTTGATAGTCTTTTTGTTCAAGGCTCTAAATTCTATGCACATTCTCAATGTTTCATCTTTTTTCTTCACTAGCACTACTGAAGAAGCATAAGGGCTAGAGCTTGATCTAATGAGTCCCAACTCTAGGAGTTCTTGGATGGATTTTTCAATATCATCTCTGAAATTTTTAGGATTTCTATAAGGTGGTATTTGAAAGGGTGAAGTACCCTCCTCTAAAACAATGTTGTGCTCAACCCCCCTATCTGGTGGTCTACCATGTGGAGGATCTCTAAAAACATTTCATATTTTTGCAAGAGTCTCTCTATCTCCTTTGGGTGTTCAACAACCTTTATGTTTGACTTGGGATATGTGATATGACATTCAACATCCCATTCTATGTCCCCATGCCTCAATATAGATATCATACTATTTCAAGTCACTACTTGATTTGGGTAAGTGTGCTGCCCTCTCACAACTCTTAGTACTCCTTTTGAATCTTGGAATTTCATTTCGGGAATTTGATAATTTACTGTATGCTCCCATATAGAGTACAACCATTTCACTCCCAAAACCACATTAGTATCAGCAACATCAACCACATAAAAACTATCAACAAAATTATAGTTACCTACGGTGACTTGCAGCTTTGGAACCCATGTTTTGCATTGCATTGTGTTGTGGCCTGGAATGACAACTATGAATCCATTGAATGGTTCAATAGGGATATCACTTTTCTCCACCATGTATGGATCGATGAAGTTGTGTGTGGATCCTCCATCTACCAAAACTGAATCTCTTTGTCCCAATACCACACCCTTGCATCGAATAGTGTGATAACAAGGCACTGTTGAAAGTACTGCCATTCTTGCTTTATCCGGTGAGGGATGATTTTCTTCTTGTTTTTCTTCTTCAAATACTAACTCATATTCCTCCTCTTGTTCTGAAATATGTCCTTCTTCATCCATACCTCCTTCATACCCATCATTATCAGAAAATACTTCTATGTATTGAGCCTTTCCCTTAGTACATTTGTGCCCCAGTGTCCATGGTTCAAAGCATGCGAAGCACAATTTCTTTTTTTGAAGTTCATCCGTGTTTAGTCCATCTTTCTTATTCTTTTCAAATGAATATCTTTGCCAAGGTTTCTTATCATATGCATCTCTTTGCCAAGGTTTATTTTCAAATTTGAAGTTAGGCTTGGGAGGAAATCTTGTTCTAGGAAGCACATTTTGGAGATCCCTAGTCAAGCTCATTGCATCTTTTAATGTAGTTGGCTTGTGTGCTTTGACCAAACATTTTAAGGGTTCATCCAAACCTTAAGTGAAAAGAAATAAAAACCTTCCCATAGACACATCAGCCACCCTCACTGATAATTTTTGAAATTCCATCATATAATCAGTAGGGGTCCCAGTTTGCTTCAATTGAGCTAGTACCTTGAAAGGCAATTCTAGATTTTTTGTTCAAATCTCTCTAGTACCCTGTCAACAAATTCCCCATATGTTTTAACCTGATCATGACCCAAGTTTTTTAGGCCATGAAACCACCATCCATTGGCATCTCCTTCCAAGTGCAAAATAGCCATTTTTAATGCATCCTCCTCCACCATAGGATTGAGCTGAAAATATACATCTAGTTTTTGCACCCAAGTGTTAGCAGAATTTTGAGAGAAACCTTTAAAATTAGGAAGTGACATTTTATCAATAGAAGAATTTAATTCTTTGTTTTGGAGTAGGGCCTTGTTGTTCTCCTTTCTTTTTAGTTTATTTGCAGCAGTAAAGTACTGATCAAATGGTAGACTTCTATTACAATCTTCACTCAAATCATTCCATTCGTTTGCTATGGTACTAAGATCCACTTGAATGTCAGGATCTTCTTTCGGTAAAATAAATTTAGGTGCATTAGGCCTTGTTGTTCTCTGAAATTCATCAGGTCTATTATGGGGTCCTGCTCTTGAGAAAATATGTCCACCCGTTGTCTTCTTTTCTTTTGATTGTGAACTACTACTTCCTCCTATTTCTCCTTTAAGGCCTGCTAGTTGACTAGCCATTAATTCGAATCCCTTCATCACATTTTTTTCATGCCTTCAAATAAACGTTTTAGGACTGAAAGAAATTCCCCCTTACGTTCTGTTGTTTCATCCTCCTCTCTACCCATGGTTTCAACAAAGACTCTTCTTCTCCTACTGTTTCTTCTTCAACATCAACGCCTTCAACTTCTGGTTCTAAGGGTGGTGGTATATTTCTTTGACTTCTTTTTAATACCATCAGGTTCTAATACCATGCTATGATACCACTTGTAATGCCCATTTTTTAATTTTTTATTAAAATGCCCAATTTTTCACTTTTTCCTCAATTTCGACCTTTGACTAGTTTTGATTCCTATGTCTCCAATTTGCCCCAAATGCTCCAAAATATTATGTACGGGTATATGAATGATAATAGGACTTGATTATGAGGTTCAGGGATGATATATTTCCACAAAAATACTTCTTCAAACTCCCATAAGATTCTGGACAAAGTATGTAATTTCACTAGCAATTGGAGGTTCGAATCCCCCCAGGGAAAGTACTGAAAATGGCTTCCCAAATGCCTCCAAAACCACTAGAATTTATGAAAAGAGGTAGGGGATGTATCAGGGATTTTATTAAGGTCTCATAGGAACCATTAATCAGTTATTAAGTCTGTTTTAACCTTCCCCCAAACAGCTGCAAAAATCACTAGTTCAACCCTTGGGGAAATGACACCAAATCTTCTCCAAATGTAAATAAACTGAGTAAAATGACTTCAAATGCTTACGTGATGAGAATGAAACTTGTAATACTCATCAATGGAATTCAATTCATCATAAATATATCATATAAACATTCTTTTATTCAAAATATTCAGCATTACAATGGCATACATCAATACAGTGGGGAAATGGTCATTATTTGCTCATTAATAATCATTTTTACATACAACCACTTGGTATTTAGACCTCAGAATTTATGAATATGAATAATATATTATATTAATATTATAAAAATCATAAATACATCATTATAATCTCTCCCAAGAAGTACAAGAACTCACCCAAAGCGCAATCCCTCATGGAGCAAGAATATGCCTTCAAAACTAGAAATGGTTGAGAGAATGTGATGCATTAGAAGAAACCAAGAGCTTCCCTATAGCTGATACCTACAAATAAAAGCTCCATTAAAGCTCCATGAAACACTTGAATGGCCTTCCCAAACACCAACTTGGATGGGAATCTTTCACCCTCGAAATTGGGTAAGGCAAGAAACTAGTCATCCACTAGCTCTCTCTCTACACAATTGCAATTTTCTCAAATGATCAAAATCCATTCTCATACTTGATTTATGTATTTTATAAAAAAATTAGCCTACTATGGTTCGAATTCCTCCCATTAGCTTCTAGATATTTCCACTTAGGAAATATTGCACATTTCCCACTTTTCTATCTAGTTCTGAACCTTCCATCTTCTCCCAATTCGAGTAGGGACCTCTTTGGCTTCTCCAACTCCCATGAGCACATTCTTGGAGCCTAGTTTTGGGTCTAACATGTCATAATGGTTAGATGTCAGAATTCATATCTGAAAGTTGTCATAGATGTTATAGATGCTTCATCATTGTTGTCATAGGGGCTAGGGAATCTAGCCCAAGTGTCCACAAGCTTCCAATTTGACTCTTCCTCTTCCATGGAGGTTACCATTACATCCCAATTTGACCTAATATGCTCAATGCCATGTGTATGAACTTAACAAATCACCCAATAATGTTTTCCTTCTCATGGATTCGAAATGGCAAGAGAGATATGCCATGTGGCAGTGAGAAATCAAGCTAGTGTGGGTCCCACATCCTCCATATGTCTTCAAAACCATTTTCCAGCTAGATTTTCTCTTGAATTTATTTATTCATCCTATTTATTAAATACTTGAACTATTACAATGTATAAAAATTATTCATTTGCTCGCTTATTACAAATCCAAATGTACCCATTCAACCTAGGGAATTGGTAGGATTGATGGGATTGTCCTGTTATGCAATTATTTGAATGGGGACATTACAAAAACCACGCTTTTAATTTGAAATGTTACGAAATACTATGGTTTAATTTTATTTTTGTTTACTAAACTATGATATTAAAAATTTGTATGCATGGGCCACCAACACCTGCACGCCACTTTAGTCCCATGTTTCCACCCTCTCACATGAGTCGTCCCCTTCGCTTCCATCCAGACTCCTCCCTCTGTCCACCCCCTCCCTTCCATCCATCCTCCCCTCTCTGTCCATACTCCCCCCTCCGTCCATCCCCCCCCTCCATCCATCCTCCCCCATTCGTACATGCTCCCCCATCTATACATCCTCCCCCATTCATCCACACCCCCCTGTCTATCCATCCTCCCCCATTCGTCCATGCCCCCCTTTCATCTAGCTTCCCCCCCTTCGTCCACAACCTCACTTATATCCATCCTCCTCCCTCTCTCCAGGACCACCCTACCATTCACCATACCTCAACATCCCCCCCATCCCTTTTGGGTCGATACCCCCTATCATACAACCAATATGGGTTCATTGTCCACGACGTCCTCCTCCACCCCATACCACCATGTCCTCCTCCACAATATCATCTCCAGTTCCCGTCACTATTGTGGCAACTACTATTCCAGTATCTTCCCATGTATCTATAGTGGTTTCACCCATAGTTGCTGCATCTACCTCTGCACCCCCCCCCCCCCATGACTGCATCGGAGTAGTTTGTCCAGCCAACTGCTCCACCTTCTAGCCCAGAAGCCCAGCCATGTCCATTGTTGGAGGTGTTCATGGTGAGAATCAAGTTAATTTATGAAATTTTTTTGATGCATTAACCAAAATTAATTTAAGCAATTATTATTTTTCAATGAAATGATTATCGTAAATGTTGTAGGGTGGAATTGCTGAGAGGCTCAGCAGATCCAGGACACCTACCCCACATCTCCCACTCTCATCAGCAGTGATTATTTAAGATTTGAATTGTACATTCATTTTATAAATGTGGTAAATGTTACAAATGCTTGAAAATGATGGTATCTTATATCATTTTTTTTAGAGCCTGGAGAGACGGTCTACTCATAGATGGAAGAAGACCCGAGGTACCAGTAGCTCCAAGAAGAGGAAGATCGATTTTGGAGATGCGCCTGGGAGTGACCGGGGTGGTCACAATGCTTGACACACCATGTTATGTAAATTAGCCGCAATGTCGCACTTTTGGGAACCATTTTCCATGTACCTTGTATCTACGGTACGGGTTGCCATGTATTTTGGATCTATGACACGAGTTGCCATATTTTGTATAGGGAACGAGTTGCCATGTATTTTGGATCTACAACACAAGTTGTCAGATTTTGTATAGGGCACGAGTTTCCATTGTATGTACATTAGGAACCATGTCCCACTATTTGCCTAAAAATCTATATGTTTGTTCGATTTTTGTTCCACTATGGTTTTGTCTCATGGATTTGGCAATATGGTAGAATGTACATGTTGGCATAATATTTGCTAATGTTATGATCATATTAGGTTTTCCATCCATTGAGAAGGTTTTCACAAGTGTACATATCCATCATATAAAAAATTTCATGCTACAATCAATTTCAAACCATTGAGGGGATGAGCATACACCATGCACCCTTTACAACTCGACCAAATGAATTATTTGCAATAAATACTAGTTATGGTCCTAGAATCAACCATGATCATTTTCAACGAAATTATCAACCATGCTATAACAACATTTCAATCATCTAATAAATAATTAGGTTTCTAAATTAGGTTTTGGGTGCTAGGTACAATGTTTTTCTAGTTGTGTGCACCCTTGCCATATAGATGAGAAACTATGCATATATGTGTATAATGGTTTGGATTCAAATGTATGCACATGAATATATATGTACAATGAAAATGATTTACTTTTTATATGTATTATAATTTAGGCAAGGTATTAGGCTACATAATAGGGTTTCATTGTAATTAGAATACAAACTAGGGTTTACGCTACCAACTAGGGTTTTTAGGATAGGCTCTCGTGTTTCTAGGATAGGATCCAAGATCTAGGGTTACTATCTTAATGTTGAAATCCACTATCATGACAACATTGTCACCAACACCATGCCCACTACCACAATCACCATCAATCCTCATCATCCTATTGCTCGTGGTGCCACCATCCTCGTCCCCATCAATCATCTGTCATCCACCATCAACCTAATGCACTTTGTTTCGTTGTCACTGTCACCATATCTATCCTCATGCCCATTATCACCATCGTCATCATTGTGCTCATTGTCACCATTGTCGCCATCATGCTCATTGGAGTCTAGGCCATTTAGCCTCTTTGTTTATGTATTTTGGGTCAGATATGGATTGCACTTGATTTGTTTTTAGCTGTATGTACCCTTTCTATATACATGTCAGAAAATTTGCATATAAGTGTATAATTATTTGGATTCAAAACTAGGGGTTTTAGGCTAGGATCTAGGTTTCTAGGCTAGGCTCTAGGATCTATGTTTACGGGATTAATGTTGAACTCCTTTATCATGACCATAACAAAAATGTAACCCTCACTTAAGAAAAACCACTTATCAGGAAGGGGAAGATTTTTATACCTTATTTTAACACTTGCATTAGGAAGTTTCATCAAATCTTAGAGGAATGACTAATGTCCTCGAAGGAACACCTTCAAGATTCAAGGTAGAGGCGGGGGATTAATCCTAGAGGAGGGGGCACATGGTGCTATTTATAAATAGGATCACAATATAGGAAAGGAGATTTTGATATATAATTATTTGTTGTAGCTTGAAATTTTCTATAGTCTATAGGACATTAAGGTCATTTTCACCATAACGCCATCCCCATGTTCATAGTCACCATCCCCATTCTCAATGTGCCATGACCATCATGATTCATCAACACCATGCCCATTGCCACCATCAATGCCACCAGCGTCCTTCTCATGCCCATGTTGTCACAATCAACTCCATGCCCATTGCTACCTGTTGATGCCTCGGATATCGTAGCATCAATCAGAAAGGGATTCTCCCCGAGAGATGGTCCCAATTAGACTATCTCCCGTTTGGTGTAGGGAATCCGTCCGGTTAGCGGTTCCGGCAACCGTGGTTTTGGACTTTAAATCCGATTCTACCGGTTATGGCCCGATCCACCTTTCTTTTGGGTTTTATGTCTTTTATGTGAGCTGTAAATGCCTAAATTATACTTAATCTAAATGCAATTAAAACAGATCTAATTCTAGAAACTGGAATACATCTATCTATCCCTGCAGGGAACACGCTCAAGGGAGGAGCAGTCAGCTGTAACAAATATCGCAAATAAAGAACAGATAGCTATTATTTTTCACAATTAAAGCTACAGCAAGATAAAGATCTTGAGAAGATAGCTTCTCATTCAACATGGAACGCATCAATTGCTCATAAAACAGAAAAGGTAAAAAAAAGTTTATTTAATCTACGTAGAAGGATGAAGAAACAAATCTAAATGTAACAAAACTGGAATTAAAATTAAATATCCCTGCAAGGAGCAATCTAAAGGCATGAACAATGAGCAATATGAGTTATCCCGAAGAAAGAACAGTTAGCCATTCGATCTAGACAAAGAAATCTACAGCAATGCATTTCATTGTTCACAAAATAGAGAAAACGCATGCCCAGGGAGGAGCAAAATCATTAATACAAAGAAATAATTCAGGTGATAAGAATGATCTCACATTATAGAACAGTAGCCATTAGAATAGTCCAACATATAGCCACCCAACATCCCAGGCAAAACGTCCATCTCCCGTGGCTTCTATTAGAAAAATCAATTTTATAGACCCGATACAAGATAGCTCATATCGTTTGCCAAAATTTCATTCCCTGCAAAAAGTCCTTTCTAATCTTTCCTAGATGCTATTTATAGCTACAAATTTGCCCTTTGGGCTGACACCTAGCCTTCTCCACCTGTCATTTACAGGAATTTCCACTATAATCGACCACCAAAATGGGCACTTCCTTTACAAAAAATATTTTGACAAAATTAGGGACAGCTGTCCCATGGCTTACGCCTTACATATTCAAAATATACGTAACAAAAAATTTGCTAACATCAACGCTTTCCCTGCTGGGCACGTGTCTGGCTGAAGAGAGTGGTTCAACTGAATTCAGTTTGCTTCATTCCTGTGCGTGAGCTTCTGCTGGCAAAGGATCGCCCAAGTTAATTGTCACTGATGCTACCTGGGAAGAGCCCCTCGAATCCCTTGCTGATGTTGCTCCTAATTGGGAAGGGGGAATTGAACTGGCCAGACTTTCTGTCATTGCTGGGGAAGAGGCTGCTGGGAGAGAGGCTGCTGGGCCTACTGATGCTCCTGCTGCTGCTACGGCTTTCCTGTCCTCCTATGCTATGTAGCTGTGCCACACACCAGTGTCCCTTATGATTATGTTTGCTGCAACAGGAAACAGGATTTTCTGAGAAGTCACATTCTTCCCGAGCTCTGTTTTGATGCTTTGGACTTCTGCTTCAGCAGCTTGATGCGCTTCCTTCAGCAGATGGTTGTGAAGTGTTGATGAACCGATATAATGCTGGAGATCATCCATGGCCAGGACATCAATCCTTTTCACATACTCCATCTGGACTCCTAGCTCTTCTTTCAATTGAGACAACCGCTGCTCCTTTTCCGGGAAGTCTTCTAGGGTCTGAGGGAAACTCAATGTGTAGTTGTCATGGACCCCTTTGAGCTTTTGGTATAGGTTGTTGATTCTATCTGTTGTCCTCTGCACACTGGTTATCAGCTTATTGGCACAGTTCCTGCCAAACTCCAACAAGGCTATATCTTCATTAAAATCATCCACAGCCTTAAAAGGTAGATGCGGGGGGAAACCTCCTTTCCCTTCTCTCCATGCCATCTGACTTATGACATTGGCCTTGACACGGGTATTCTTAGCTTTGATCCTGTGGGCCTCCGCATTAATTTCTTTTAATCTGACTGTCATGGCTTTGAGTTTGCAAACCTCGTCGGTGATTAGCTCTTGGGAGCCATACACATGCTGCACGATATTGCATGACAGCTCGTGGAAGGGAGATAGGTCCATGGTTCTGCTCTCCGCTTGCTCTAAACGCTCAGCTAAAGCTTGCTTGTCTGCTTCTAGCAGAGATGCCTTTTCTTCTGCACTATTCTTCTCTGCTTCCACAATCATCATTTGAAGTGTTAGCTGGTCCTTTTCCTCCTCCAGCTGGCTGTACGTGTTTGACAGCTCCTTATGCTCCGCGTACAAGCAATTATACTTGTTTACTACCATATCTCTTTGGGCTTGCTCGTTAGCCACATTTTGTTGCAGTGTGCGTGCTCTCTTCTTTGTCAATATATTTTCTTTAACTATAACGTCTACATTGGCAAATGATGCCTTTGTTGTCGCTATAACTGCAGACGCCATAGCAATGGGATCTTGATCCGTGTTCTGCATGACGGTGACCTCCCGGTGGGTAACAATGTCTTCATGGAAAGGACTTTTAATCCTCTCTTCTGATTGGAGGACCATTGCTTTTCTTTTCTTATCATATACAAACTCATTCCATTTGGACACCGTACGCTTTCCTGATGGAGTGTACGGGACAATTGGTCGGTTTATGATATCTATGTCCTCTTCCATAGGTGGGGTCCGGACTTCCTGAGCAGGGTTTCCTCCTTCATTTTGGGCTCCAGAGCCACCTACTTGAGAGGTGTCTATTTCCATGTCCTGCATACCGGATCCACCTGCCTCGGCATCTTCCCTTGTCTTCAATTCTTCCTCCGCCTTCTTCCTTGCCTCAGCTTGCTCAGTCTCTGCTTCTTTCTGCTTTTGGGCTTCTTCAGCCTCTTTCCGCAGTCTTTCATTTTCAGCTTCTTGCTGCTTTCTTGCTTCCTCGGTTTCCTGCTGTAACCTCGCCTCTTCTCTTAATCTGAGCTCTTCCTGAGCTCGGGCATCCTCAGCTTCTTTCTCCTTTTGCTGGATGGTCTTCTGGGCCTTGGTTGAGCTAGAGCTTGCTCCAGCACCTTGGCGACAGATCCGTAGCTCAGTCATGTTGCTGATACCTCCGAATGCCTCCTCCTCGGCATCGGGGTAATGCAAGTATTCAAAATGAGCGTAGATGTCCTTGCAATGCTCGGCCACTTTACCCTTTCTGTCGTTCCTGTGGAAGATGACCTCACCGAAGTGGAAGGCCTTCAACTCTTGAACAAATTCGTCAGCGGAGGCCACCCCTGAAAACTTGTAAGCACCTATGCAGAAAGGTAGGGGGGGAAAGGAAGCCTTGTGTTGCTTGTGGAGGAATGCTCCAATCCCATTCAAGAAGAGTTGTCTTACTGCTTCCTTGAGCACCACATAGTCTGTGGCATACTGCGGCAATATGTATGGGGGCTTAGTCCCTCCAAACATTCTCAGGTAGGTACCTTGTTCTGAAAAGTAAAAGTCCCCATAATCCCCAAGGACTTCCAAAGCATTTTCTGACAGGCAATTTGGTTCTTCCTTGAAAATTTTCTCGTATAGGGGCATGATGAACCCCTCACAGATGAGTTTGTAGCTGGGCTTGTAATTCTGAGCCCACAACATCTTGAATGCGATGTAGACCGGGGCGGTGGCCCTATCCCATGTACAACCCAATTTGGGGAACTCTATCTTGGCCAAAATACAATCTATCAGATATGAAGACATGAAGAATTCAGCCTTCTTCAAGGCTAGCCCTGGCTTAGCAGCACTTATCATCGAGGCCAGACTATCTGACAGGATAGTGGCCTAGTCAAACACTGTTCCCTGAAATGCCACATAGTGAATGATAGGGACCCACTGAATCTTGTATACTGTGCCATCGGGCATGCCGAAGATTCTGCACAGCATCAGGGCAATCAATCTATAAGGAGCTCTTAGATTCTGTACGTCATACTCCTCACTCCCTTTCTTCCTCAAATGTTTCCCTGCCACCAGTAGCTTCTTGGCCATCTCGATGTTGTTCATTTGACTCAGCTATTCATCAGTCAGAGCTTGTTGGACCCGGGGAAACTTGTAGGCTGCCGCAAGATACGCGGGTTGAAAAGAGGCAATGGCCACTTTACCGCTGTCATTTATTACTCTGCCTTCAGCATCGGCATGCTGGAGTATCCATCCGATCAGTTCGGCACAGGGGAACAGCTCAGGGCGGGTGGCAGCTCTGGTTATGCCTGAGGCTTTGATATTCAAATAAATTGGTGCTTCCTCCAGCAACATATCTGGGATTTCTTGGTCCCTGATCATTCTATAGATGTCATCCCACCTGATTTCTGGAGGGACACCAGTGGTGCACCTCGTGTCTTGGAGTGAAGCTTCAACTTTAAGAGGGGCAGGTTTCTTTTCTGTCATCTTAGCTTTCTTTTTACCGGTCTTCGGCATCTTGACTTATCCCTGACAACATCCATATCAAAGTCATCATTTGAGCAACAGATTGTTGGTTTTAATAGAGAGCATCATTGTTTTAATATATTAATAAGATATGTACAATGAAGCTGTATGTTTAGGAAGCAAACACTATTTCAACATGAAACATAAATTGAAACACTTGAATCTCTTAAAAGATGAATCTGGAATGCTCCTGAGGAGATAGGCTATGTTGCGGAAGCCATTGGTTTTCGGCTCGATAGACGAATTGCGGAAGCCGTTGGTTTTCGGCTCCGCCCTGGGGACTAAAATGATTTTCCTCTTAGCAGGTACATGAAAAATAACCCCCCCATTCTTTAAAGGGGCAAGTTTGGGATGCTCCCGTAGAGACAAGCGCGTTGCGGAAGCAACGTGTTTTCGGTTTAGCTATGGGGAAAGGATAGGATAGCTTTCGTCACTGTTGTGGATTGGAAGGCCAATGGCGAGTAAGCTCGGGTAGGCAGACTTTGTGCCGAAAAGGAAACCCCTTTCGCATTTATGATTAGGCGAGGGCATTCGAATGCTATTGTCATTTGCGGCACTTGCTGAGGTGTTCCATGGGGATTAGTTCGAGTGAGGGTGATGGCGCCGGAGACACATGGACGGAAAAGGTTCGAGCGGCATTGGCGTAGCTTGAGTGCTCGCGGGTTCTGAACAGGGGCCGTGGCGCCGGTTCTAAGATTTGAAATGAGCAGAGATTTCACAGTTTACGAAAAGGCCTAGGGTTTTATGGCTTAATCTTTCGGCCGGGGATATGCAACATCGATGGGCTTCGGTATTTTCAATAGACGACGAGGCACACGGCTCGAAAAAAGGAACATGTTAACCGTCTACCCACCACTGTTTATCCTGTTTCTGCTAAAAACGAGGAGAACTTGATTCAACCGTATTTGACGGGCAAAATCGCCCGTGACGGGCGTTTTGCTCGTCAAAACCCCACCTATGCCCATCAATTTCAAAAGACAGCTAACTTAATAGCAAAATACGACGTGTAGGGAGATGGATTTACAGTCAAGATCCTACCTGGAACCGATGAAAACGCTAACTGAGGTGGCCGTGGAACGTGCTTGAGCAATCCGAGCTGGAGCGGTTCGCGCGGCGTCCAACCAATCGTCCAGATTGAAAAAATAACAATGTGTTGGTTCGTACCCCCACCGCCTATTTAAATCGAACTGGCACGTGCGGGCGTTCAATTGGGTGGGTGGCGCAATTAAAACGCAGCTTAAATTCGTCGCCCGTAGCGGTCACGTCAAAAGGTCTCGATCCGTGTGCGACCGCCATTCGCGGGACCGTCTTGCGAGTCGCACCCGCCGTTGCGGAAGGATAGAGGGGAAGTTCTCGCTGTTTCGGGACGCATCGCGAAAGGGAAACTTGAAACCTTCCGCAAAAGATCCCCGCGTTGCAGATGCATAACGTCAAGGCTTCCGCCGTTTCGGGAGCTATTCGCGAAAGGTTTCCGCAAACCAAAACTTTCTAAGTCTCGTTGCTTTTCGGGAAGATATGGCGAAGGCTCCCGCTAGTTTCGGAAGGAAAACCTGAAGGCTTCCGCACAAGGCTTCCGCGGTTGCGGAAGGCTTTGGCGAATGCCTCCCGCGATTTTGGAAAAGTCTCCGAGTTATTTTCATGGGTTTTAACCCAGCAACTTCCGCCACTGCGGGATGACAAGGCGAACATTTCTGCTGTTTCGGAAGCAATTGATGAACGGTTCCGCTGTTTCGGAAGCAATTCCTCAGCGGCTTCCGCTGTTTCGGAATGGAATTTTCAATTCTTTGTTTAGATAGGTAGCCCGAGAGCCTCCGCAATTTCGGAACGGAATGTTGAAAGCTTCCGCGAATGGCTTCCGCCGTTTCGGGAGACAGACTTGAATCGCTTCGCCGTTTCGGCAAGGTTTCACCAACGGTTTCCGCAACTTATGGCCAAAATCTGAGTTTCTTTTCGGAGAGATATCACGGCGGCTTCCGCCGTTTCGGGCGGTTTCGCTGAATTCCCCCGCCGTTTCGGGAGGGTAAGAAACGAAAAAAGTTCTCTAAGTTCTTTTCCGAGTTTCGGAAGGGTTTCACGAACTGTTCCCGCCGTTTCAGAATGAAAACTCCAATCTCTCCGCGACCGATCAAAAAATGTTCTAAGTCTTCTTCTGGTAGAGTAATGCGAATGAGTCCCGCCATTTCAGGAGGAAAACCGGAATCTTTCCGCGGTTGCGGGAGGCTTGAGTGAAGGGCTCCGCCGTTTCGGGAGGTGTTGCCTGACGGTTTCCGCAGATTTTCGACCAAAAAATCCAACTCCTTTTCGGGCATCTAAGGCGAATGAGTCCCGCCATTTCGGGAGGCATTGCCCAAAGGCTTCTGCACAAGGCTTCCGAAATTTTCTATGTCTTTCGGGTGTCTTTCCCAAGTTCTCCCGCCGTTTCGGGAAGAGAAACAGAAGGTTTCCATAACTTTTCTCACGGTTTACGCTTTTGACAAAGGAAATCTAAGTCTTTCCTCTGGAAAGGTTGGACGTTTGGCTCTTCGGAGTCTCGGGGAGATAGCCTGAGGGATTCCAAAATGTTGGGAAAAGTTCTAAGTTCCTCTTTGGCTCTTTGGGGAAAACATGGAAGGATTGATGGCAAGATGTTCAGTAGGGAAATAAGATTTTATGTTGAAAACAGAGCTGACGGCTGGGATGGCTTCTCAGGAAAACTTTCTACAAAAATACAGGAGGGGCCCCAATATGTACAAAAATTTTGGGGAGGGGTGTTGCTGCAACAACAATGGCGAGTCGCTGGCGAACACAGATCTCTAAAAAAAAAAAAAATCCTCTTCATGGTCCGAAACCTCATTAACAACATCCACCTCGGGTGTACTACTCAGCTGAGCATTTTAGACTCATGCGGGGGGAAGGAGGCGCTTTCCATGCTAGCCATTGGGGAAAGGGGAGCTTTGACCGAGACATCTTCACCACTCTCAGAGGGCCAGCATATGAGATTCATTTTAGGAGGGTCATCTCTCAAATGGCCATTACTGCCGGGCTCCACAGGATTTGCAACACTTTCTCATGGACATTATTGCTCTTGTTCCTCATTCCCATGCTGTTGGCACCCTTTGGGATGCTTGTACTTTGGACAGCTTAGCTGTTTGAGCCTTCCAGGGATATTTTCTTTTGGACATGATCTTTGATTTGGGCTCCTCAATCCATAATGTCCTTTTGTGTGAGTTAGAGATTTTATTGATTTGATCGAACTTCACAGACGGAGAGGAGCCCATTTTGAGCTGGGCCTTTTGGACAGCCTTCTTGATTTTACATGTCTTTTTTGCTTTTGTCTCAACCATGCTTTAATTGAGGCGAGAATCCCTGGAAAACAGACTCTTGAATGTAGGCCATTTTGGCTATTAAATTTGCAGCATGGAGTCATCTCAATACCCTATGTCCTCGAGAGGTGCCACTTTCCATGGGTCCAACTTAGGTAACCTTCTTGAGATGCCTTTAAAGTGTGAGAGTGGGTGGAGCCCAACGATAGTGGTGAAGATGGCCATGGGTCTCTGCTATTAAACAGGATTAGTGTGACTAGCAGGGTAGGCTTCCCCCCTCTTCTGAACATTTCAGCGAGAGCACAGCAGACCGGGTTTACTGAGCAGGGTTCCAGACTCATGGGTTGCAAGTTTTCTTTGAGAGAGCTATCTTCAACGGGAAACTCAACAAAAAAGGGGGGGCCTTCAGAAAACAAAACTTGTCGAAAAGTTCAAATAACAAAGAAAGAAACAATATGGCCGAAATAAAACAGCTAAAAGCGAAAGTGGAAAGACAACTTTATTTATGTACAGGAAGTCTCGAGGAGACTATGCGAAGTATTGTTTCAGAGCGAGGCCATTGAGAGGAAGGGCTACTTCTTCTCCCTCGAGATTTGTCAATTTATAAGTGGATGGGCCTAATTTTGCAGAAATTTGGTACGGGCCTACCCATAGATGTTGAAATTTCGTATGCATTCCTTTGCCTTCATGATTATGGTCC
Source organism: Larix kaempferi (assembly GCA_027924585.1). Lineage (NCBI taxonomy): Eukaryota > Viridiplantae > Streptophyta > Pinopsida > Pinales > Pinaceae > Larix > Larix kaempferi. The sequence goes on from BSBM01000541.1 coordinate 17,154,524, forward strand.
CATTTCAGGACTAAATCCCCGACTTCAAAATCCCTCTTGCCGGATTTCCTCTTATCGAACCATCTCTTAACTATGTCCTGGTGTTGATGGAATCGATCTTTAGCTTTGTGTCGGGCTTCTTCCAGTTGAAGCAGGGTGTTGATCCTGGATTGTAAGGCATGGCTACCAGAACCCCGAGAGGCTTGGGACAGTTGCAAGGATGGCAGTAAGATGTTTGGGGGAAGTATGGATTCCTTTCCATAGACAAGAGTGAAAGGGGAGACACCTAAAGCATTCTTCGGGGTTACCCTATCTACCCATAAGGCGTTTGGGAGAGCCACATGCCAACTTCTCTGGTTTTCTATCACAGTTTTCTTAAGGATTCAAATCAGATTCTTGTTTGAGGATTCAGCTAATCCGTTTCCCTGAGGGTAGTAATTGGCTGAATAATGCAACTTAATTCCCCATTCATAAACAAATTCATTTATCTTGCAAGATGAAAAATAAGTAGCATTATCAAAAACAAGGGAAATTGGAACCCCAAACCTGGTTATGATGTTTTCTTTCAAGAAGCTGATGACTGCGTCTTCATTGATCTTGCGCAATGGGGTGGCCTCTGTCCACCTAGTGAAGTAGTCGGTAGCCGTCAGGATGTATCGATGTTGCAATGAAGAATTTGGATTTATTTCTCCGATAACATCTATGCCCCATTGCTCAAAAGGCTCAGAGATGATGACCAGCTGCAATGGGCCTGCAGCCTTAGGTAACTTCCCAGCGCTTCTTTGACATACATCACAGTTCCGTGCGTATGTGTGGGCATCTCGGAACAAAGTGGGCCAATAATAACCAGCTCTCAGTATCTTGTGCGCTGTCGTCTCTCCTGAATAATGACCACCTGCGGGGCCATCATGCAATTCTTTGACAACTTTGTTTGCATCTTCCTTCTCCAAACATCTAAGAAAGACTCCATCATAATTCTTTCTGAAAAGAATCCCATCAATGATCTGATAGGGTGCCGATTTCAAGCGGAGTGCCCTTCTTTGCTTAGAGTTCCAGTGTTCGGGAAGATATCCTTGCTGCAGATAGTGCACCAGATCCCTATACCATGACTGGGGAGTTGTGAAGGTATGACATACTTCAACCGAATTGAGCTCAGCTTCATTCTTCCAATGTTGCTCTTCATCAGTTGAGTTTCCCGCCAGTAACTTGCACAGACCTTGTCCTTTGATGATTGTAGCCGGTTTAAATTCCAAATCATACTCCTGCAGAGCAGTGACCCAGTTCCCTCTCCTCTCTCCCAATTCCTTTTGAACGAAAAGGGATCTAACAGCTGGATGGGGAACTATGACTTTAGTTCTGTTCTTCAAAATGTATGGCCTAAACCGCTTGACTGCTTTGAAGACCGCATAGGCATGTTTGTCTACCACGGGATAGTTCAGCTCGGCCCCCTGCAGACCAGTGCTCATAAACGAAATTGGGTATTCGTCCCCCAATTCCACCTTCTGTGTGAGTACAGCTGCGAGAGAGTCATCCGAGGCAAAGGTATACAAGATGAAATCCTTATCAAAATCTGGGCTTCTTAAGGAAGGAGCCTTAGCTACAGCTGCCTTGATATCTCTAAATGCGTCCTTCTCCAAATCTGTCCACTTGAATTGTATGCTTTGTTTAACCATCTGTTGCAATGGCTTAACGATTTGTGCAAAATCCGGCACAAATCTGCGGACAAAATTGATGGTGCCCATGAAAGACTGCATAGATTTTTTGTTGTGAGGCATTGGAATCTTATTAATAGCTTGGACCCTTTCTTGGTCGATTGACACTCCCCCTTTGGAGATGATATGACCCAAGAGCTTACCTTCGGGTACAGCAAACACGCTCTTCTTGGGATTTAAGGAAATACCATACTTCCGGCAACGATCAAAGATATGCCTCAGATGAACAACGTGATCTTCCCTTTTCTTCGAAAAGACTGTCACATCATCTAAGTAAACAACAACGCATTGCCCACCCAATCCTCGGAAGGCAATATCCATCGCCCTTTGGAATGTATCTCCTGCATTTATCAAACCAAATGGCATCCTTCTATAGGCGAAAGTTCCCCACTTAGTCCTGAAAGTGGTCTTGAGACGATCTTCCTCGGCTACTAACACTTGATTGTAGCCCGAGAAACCATCGAGGAGAGAAAACAATTCGGATCCTGACACCATTTGTAGGATTTGCTCCATTGAAGGTACGGGGTAGTTATCTTTATCCGAAGCTTTGTTTAAATTTCTGAAGTCTACACATAGCCTAATCTCTCCCGAATTCTTCCTTACGGGAACCAAGTTTGCAACCCATTCGGAATGCCGAACCTTGAAGATTATCTTAGCGTCCAGGAGCTTCTTTAATTCCTTTTGGATCAGCGGTTCAAGAGTGGGATGCATCCTTCTTAACTGCTGCTGAAATGGCTTGACACCCGCTTTCATTGGTATAACATGCTGAATAATGCGGACGTCATATGTTTTCAGATCTTCATAGGTCCATGCAAAAACATCCTTGTACTGTTTAAACAATTTAATGAACCTGTCTCTTTCTCCTGGTGAACAACATTTGCCAAGGTTGACAAATTTTGGTTCTACCTCGGTATCCAAATTAACCAACTCATGTTGCATTGATGAGCTGTTAGTTTTGGTATTAGCTGGTCTCTTGAACTTATTTTGAAGATCGAAAAGCATTTCGAGGGACCTTACCCCCTTTGGTATGAAATTTCCTTTCTCATCATCTTTCTTCATCAAATCAGCATCGTGTTCTTCCTCATCTATTGCAGCTCCTTGGAAGCTATCTTCGTTTGTCACGAAGATGATAATTTGTTCATCATCATCGAAGACTCTGAAGTTCGTGATGTTATCGGGAATGGAAGGCCTGAAAATCAATTCAATCGAGCATTTATTATTTGACGGCACCAATCTAGAAGCAGATGTTGCTAATAAATCAGCAGCAGAATTTTGCAATCTAGGAATTGATTTTATATTGAAAGCGTCAAACTGCATGATTAAATCCCATACCTCAGCCTGATAACTTTTCAAGTGCGGTGAGAGACAATGAATGGTGTCCCTTACCTGTCTGACAACTATCTCGGAGTCACCAAAAACCTTCAGGTACTTAACATTTAAGCCAATGGCCTTCCTTAAACCATGTACCAAAGCTTCATATTCAGCGGTATTATTAGTACAGTCGAATTCTAGTCTACAAGACAAAAAATACTTGTTTCTTTTTGGATCCATTAGAACACAACCGGCTCCGGATCCTTCCAGAGTTTTAGAGCCATCAAAGTATAATGTCCAAAAGATATCTTTAGATTCAGCTGGGTTAGTTTCTTTGTGGTCTATGTTAGCAACTAAATTAACTATGTTACAATCAACATCACCAGTCCGAGAGAAATGAAGGAGATCGGACTGTTTATCTGATTCATGGCTAATGGTTTCAGATTGATAATTACCCGGATCCATTTCCAAGAAATAATTCCCCAGAACCGAAGATGAGAAAGTTACGGCTTCATTTTTTTCTTCTAACTGGGTTACGTTTTGTTTCATATGAGGTTCCCTAAGAACTTTAATCTGATTTTGTCTGTTCTGATATGGCAGCCATAGGTGAGACCAATCGGTAGCAAAGTAGCCACTCAGCTTGGTGGACCAATCCCTACTCAAAATCAGCCCATAAGCTTCAGGAATATCGACCACCATTATGTCAATAAATTGACAGACTCTAGGATCCGCTGACAATCTAATTAGAACGTCTTTCATCTCCCCAATTACTTTAACAGCAGTCCTATCTAATTGGATAATTTGAGCTGGAGATGGCACGGGCTGCCCATTAATCTTCTTACAAATTGACAGTGGCATAACGTTTGAAGAAGCTCCAGATTCTACCAAACAGTTATGAACATTGTGATTAAAAATTTCAAATGTCAACAAGAATGGCAATGTTTGGGATTTGGATTTCCCACCGATGCTAGCCTCGTTGATTTCAGGATTGTCTTGAGAATCTGTTAATGTAGTGCTGGGTTTTGGTTGTAAAACATGCAGCAGTTTGTCTCATTGATGGGGCAAGCTACACATGTCAAATATTGATATGTTCGCTTTGAATTTCTTGATATCTTCGATGATATCATACCCTATGTCGGGTTCGTTCCCAATTCGAGTTCGCTGATCTGTTTTGTTTATGGTGACCTTTGGCTGGACTGTGTTGTCAGTACTTGGTTGTTTGGCTGCTGTTTGGTTTACTTTGGGCTGTGGTGGGATGATTGGTATATGCCTCCTAGGCGGGTCTTTCGAAATTTTATGCTTATGGGGAATGGTGACTGGCATAGGATCCGCAATTGGGCCCTTGCTGCGAGTGGCAACATTTATGGTAGAGGGAGAGCTATCTACATGATCTTCTTCTACTAATTTAGTCATAGGTACCCAATCCCACAACACCATAGTAGTGTCCGGGGTTGGTTCCTCTAACTCAGGGCTTGACTCTTCCGGAGGATCATCCTGATCTGGGATCTGAGAATCTAACATTTGGTTCATGACTAAGCTCATGGAATTGATCCATTGCGGGCAGCTCTTTTCCGAATGTGGTTCTTGGTGAAAAGTGCAGAAATTCTCCATCCCTATCTCATTCAAGTTTAAAACAGGGGCAGTATTCATTGGTGGATGAGACTGTTCTCCGTCTTCCCTTCTTTTATAAAATGGCTTGAAAGGTTTCCTAGATGTGCTAGCAGCCTTTTCTTTCTCGAGATCTACGATTTTGTTAGACAATTTCTGCATCATCTTGACCACATTTTCCATGTCCGTAGATGGCTCTTCTTTACTTCTAGTGAGCAGCAAAGGTTTTTTGTTAGCCGCTGGTTTTGTTTCTACATCTAAGGCATGTTTAGCAATGCTATCAGCCTCTTCTTCTACCTTTCTAGCTTCCTCAAAGTTCTCTATCAGGGTGGCTTTCTTGGACCTCTTCACGAACATTGCTATGGGTCCATCAAGAGCGGTTGTATAGTATTCAATTAGAGATTCCTCGGCTGGTTTATTAGCTTGACTGAAGTTATTCAACAGCGTAGTGAATCTTTGATTGAAATCTTGAACCTTTTCTTTCTTTTCCATCCTCATGGATAAGAGTTCTTTCATAAGTGTGGCCACAGTCTTTTGGTTTCCGTATTTCTTTAGAAAACATTTTTCGAATTCATCCCAACTAGAGATTGAGCTGGGTTGTAAGCTAAAGTACCATGACGATACTTTTGGCTCGAAAGTATATGGAAACAACCTGCAGACTACGTCTTCATGTTGTACGTTCAAAAGGTTCAGAGCTAAGTAAAAACTCTTGAGGTGATCTTCTGCCGAAATGGATTTCCCTGGATCGTACTTAGGCAAGACCTTTTCTGGGTTTTTGGGGAGATTATGGAATGGTCCAGCTAGGTTCAGCGCTCCCCTTGCTCTCCAAGCAGGTACAGCCATGTTTGGGTTTGGATGTGGAGACCCTAGTGGAGAATTGTAGGGTGAATCCTGTGGAGTACTCTTGGGAGTGGTAACTTCTTCAAGATTTTCTTGGTCTGTCTTGTTCAGAGTGTCTGAAATCTCTTCCAAAGTCAGATTTACCAGTTCTTCAAAACTTTGAACGAGAATTGAATCACGGGTGTATTGTGGCTCCTTTCTAGGTGTAATTTTCTTAGGGAGGAAGTTGACAGCGTTTTAAACCACCTAGCTGTCTAACGTAGGACCTGGTATGCCTTCTCAAATCCTCTATTTCTGTAAAAGGAACAGCGTACTAAGCTTCTTGAGGATCAGGGTCAGAAATGAGGCGTTCTTGGTCTGTTAATCCAAGATCTGGGCTGTTTGAAATGTTTTCTTTAAGCGGGTTTTCAGTGTTATCTACGGCCGCGGAAGATTTTCCTCTATCAGCCATGCACTTACGGCCCTCCTTCTAGCGCCAAAAACTGTTGATGCCTCGGATATCGTAGCATCAATCAGAAAGGGATTCTCCCCGAGAGATGGTCCCAATTAGACTATCTACCGTTTGGTGTAGGGAATCCGTTTGGTTAGCGATTCCGGCAACCGTGGTTTTGGACTTTAAATCCGATTCTACCGGTTATGGCCCGATCCACCTTTCTTTTGGGTTTTATGTCTTTTATGTGAGTTGTAAATGCCTAAATTATACTTAATTTAAATGCAATTAAAACAGATCTAATTCTAGAAACTGGAATACATCTATCTATCCCTGCAGGGAACACGCTCAAGGGAGGAGCAATCAGCTGTAACAAATATCGCAAATAAAGAACAGATAGCTATTATTTTTCACAATTAAAGCTACAGCAAGATAAAGATCTTGAGAAGATAGCTTCTCATTCAACATGGAACGCATCAATTGCTCATAAAACAGAAAAGGTAAAAAAAAGTTTATTTAATCTACGTAGAAGGATGAAGAAACAAATCTAAATGTAAAAAAACTGGAATTAAAATTAAAGATCCCTGCAAGGAGCAATCTAAAGGCATGAACAATGAGCACTATGAGTTATCCCGAAGAAAGAACAGTTAGCCATTCGATCTAGACAAAGAAATCTACAACAATGCATTTCATTGTTCACAAAATAGAGAAAACGCATGCCCAGGGAGGAGCAAAATCATTAATACAAAGAAATAATTCAGGTGATAAGAATGATCTCACATTATAGAACAGCAGCCATTAGAATAGTCCAACATACAGCCGCCCAACATCCCAGGCAAAACGTCCATCTCCCGTGGCTTCTATTAGAAAAATCAATTTTACAGACCCGATACAAGATAGCTCATATCGTTTGCCAAAATTTCATTCCCTGCAAAAAGTCCTTTCTAATCTTTCCTAGATGCTATTTATAGCTACAAATTTGCCCTTTGGGCTGACACCTAGCCTTCTCCACCTGTCATTTACAGGAATTTCCACTATAATCGACCACCAAAATGGCCACTTCCTTTACAAAAAATATTTTGACAAAATTAGGGACAGCTCTCCCATGGCTTACGCCTTACATATTCAAAATATACGTAACAGAAAATTTGCTAACATCAAAGCTTTCCCTACTGGGCACGTGTCTGGCTGAAGAGAGTGGTTCAACTGAATTCAATTTGCTTCATTCCTGTGCGTGAGCTTCTGCTGGAAAAGGATCGCCCAAGTTAATTGTCACTGATGCTTCCTGGGAAGAGCCCCTCGAATCCCTTGCTGATGTTGCTCCTAATTGGGAAGGGGGAATTGAACTGGCCATAATTTCTGTCATTGCTGGGGAAGAGGCTGCTGGGAGAGAGGCTGCTGGGCCTACTGATGCTCCTGCTGCTGCTGCGGCTTTCCTGTCCTCCTCTGCTATGTAGCTGTGCCACACACCAGTGTCCCTTATGATTATGTTTGCTGCAGCAGGAAACAGGATTTTCTGAGAAGTCACATTCTTCCCGAGCTCTGTTTTGATGCTTTGGACTTCTGCCTCAGCAGCTTGATGCGCTTCCTTCAGCAGATGGTTGTGAAGTGTTGATGAACCGATATAATGCTGGAGATCATCCATGGCCAGGACATCAATCCTTTTCACATACTCCATCTGGACGCCTAGCTCTTCTTTCAGTTGAGACAACCGCTGCTCCTTTTCTGGGAAGTCTTCTAGGGTCTGAGGGAAACTCAATGTGCAGTTGTCATGGACCCCTTTGAGCTTTTGGTATAGGTTGTTGATTCTATATGTTGTCCTCTGCACACTGGTTATCAGCTTATTGGCACAGTTCCTGCCAAACTCCAACAAGGCTATATCTTCATTAAAATCATCCACAACCTTAAAAGGTAGATGCGGGGGGGAACCTCCTTTCCCTTCTCTCCATGCCATCTGACTTATGACATTGGCCTTGACACGGGTATTCTTAGCTTTGAGCCTGTGGGCCTCCGCATTAATTTCTTTTAATCTGACTGTCATGGCTTTGAGTTTGCAAACCTCGTCGGTGATTAGCTCTTGGGAGCCATACACATGCTGCACGATATTGCATGACAGCTCGTGGAAGGGAGATAGGTCCATGGTTCTGCTCTCCGCTTCCTCTAAACGCTCAGCTAAAGCTTGCTTGTCTGCTTCTAGCAGGGATGCCTTTTCTTCTGCACTATTCTTCTCTACTTCCACAATCATCATTTGAAGTGTTAGCTGGTCCTTTTCCTCCTCCAGCTGGCTGTACTTGTTTGACAGCTCCTTATGCTCCGCGTACAAGCAATTATACTTGTTTACTACCATATCTCTTTGGGCTTGCTCATTAGCCACATTTTGTTGCAGCGTGCGTGCTCTCTTCTTTGTCAATATATTTTCTTTAACTATAACGTCTACATTGGAAAATGATGCCTTTGCTGTCGCTATAACTGCAGACGCCATAGCAATGGGATCTTGATCCGTGTTCTGCATGACGGTGACCTCCCGATGGGTAACAATGTCTTCATGGAAAGGACTTTTAATCCTCTCTTCTGATTGGAGGACCATTGCTTTTCTTTTCTTATCATATACAAACTCATTCCATTTGGACACCGTACGCTTTCCTGATGGAGTGTACGGGACAATTGGTCGGTTTATGATATCTATGTCCTCTTCCATAGGTGGGGTCCGGACTTCCTGAGCAGGGTTTCCTCCTTCATTTTGGGCACCAGAGCCACCTACTTGAGAGGTGTCTATTTCCATGTCCTGCATACCGGATCCACCTGCCTCGGCATCTTCCCTTGTCTTCAATTCTTCCTCCGCCTTCTTCCTTGCCTCAGCTTGCTCAGTCTCTGCTTCTTTTTGCTTTTGGGCTTCTTCAGCCTCTTTCCGCAGTCTTTCATTTTCAGCTTCTTGCTGCTTTCTTGCTTCCTCGGTTTCCCGCTGTAACCTCGCCTCTTCTCTTAATCTGAGCTCTTCCTGAGCTCGGGCATCCTCAGCTTCTTTCTCCTTTTGCTGGATGGTCTTCTGGGCCTTGGTTGAGCTAGAGCTTGCTCCAGCACCTTGGCGACAGATCCGTAGCTCAGTCATGTTGCTGATACCTCTGAATGCCTCCTCCTCGGCATCGGGGTAATGCGAGTATTCAAAATGAGCGTAGATGTCCTTGCAATGCTCGGCCATTTTACCCTTTCTGTCGTTCCTGTGGTAGATGACCTCACCGAAGTGGAAGGCCTTCAACTCTTGAACAAATTCGTCGGCGGAGGCCACCCCTGAAAACTTGTAAGCACCTATGCAGAAAGGTAGGGGGGGAAAGGAAGCCTTGTGTTGCTTGTGGAGGAATGCTCCAATCCCATCCAAGAAGAGTTGTCTTACTGCTTCCTTGAGCACCACATAGTCTGTGGCATACTGCGGCAATATGTATGGGGGCTTAGTCCCTCCAAACATTCTCAGGTAGGTACCTTGTTCTGAAAAGTAAAAGTCCCCATAATCCCCAAGGACTTCCAAAGCATTTTCTGACAGGCAATTTGGTTCTTCCTTGAACATTTTCTCGTATAGGGGCATGATGAACCCCTCACAGATGAGTTTGTAGCTGGGCTTGTAATTCTGAGCCCACAACATCTTGAATGCGATGTAGACCGGGGCGGTGGCCCTATCCCATGTACAACCCAATTTGGGGAACTCTATCTTGGCCAAAATACAATCTATCAGATATGAAGACATGAAGAATTCAGACTTCTTCAAGGCTAGCCCTGGCTTAGCAGCACTTATCATCGAGGCCAGACTATCTGACAGGATAGTGGCCCAGTCAAACACTGTTCCCTGAATTGCCACATAGTGAATGATAGGGACCCACTGAATCTTGTATACTGTGCCATCGGGCATGCCGAAGATTCTGCACAGCATCAGGGCAATCAATCTATAAGGAGCTCTTAGATTCTGTATGTCATACTCCTCACTCCCTTTCTTCCTCAAATGTTTCCCTGCCACCAGTAGCTTCTTGGCCATCTCGATGTTGTTCATTTGACTCAGCCATTCATCAGTCAGAGCTTGTTGGACCCGGGGAAACTTGTAGGCTGCCGCAAGATACGCGGGTTGAAAAGAGGCAATGGCCACTTTACCGCTGTCATTTATTACTCTGCCTTCAGCATCGGCATGTTGGAGTATCCATCCGATCAGTTCGGCACAGGGGAACAGCTCAGGGTGGGTGGCAGCTCTGGTTATGCCTGAGGCTTTGATATTCAAATAAATTGGTGCTTCCTCCAGCAACATATCTGGGATTTCTTGGTCCCTGATCATTCTATAGATGTCATCCCACCTGATTTCTGGAGGGACACCAGTGGTGCACCTCGTGTCTTGGAGTGAAGCTTCAGCTTTAAGAGGGGCAGGTTTCTTTTCTGTCATCTTAGCTTTCTTTTTACCGGTCTTCGGCATCTTGACTTATCCCTGACAACATCCATATCAAAGTCATCATTTGAGCAACAGATTGTTGGTTTTAACAGAGAGCATCATTGTTTTAATATATTAATAAGATATGTACAATGAAGCTGTATGTTTAGGAAGCAAACACTATTTCAACATGAAACATAAATTGAAACACTTGAATCTCTTAAAAGATGAATTTGGAATGCTCCTGAGGAGATAGGCTATGTTGCGGAAGCCATTGGTTTTCGGCTCGATAGACGAATTGCGGAAGCCATTGGTTTTCGGCTCCGCCCTGGGGACTAAAATGATTTTCGTCTTAGCAGGGACATGAAAAATAACCCCCCCATTCTTTAAAGGGGCAAGTTTGGGATGCTCCCGTAGAGACAAGCGCGTTGCGGAAGCAACGTGTTTTCGGTTTAGCTATGGGGAAAGGATAGGATAGATTTCGTCACTGCTGTGGATTGGAAGGCCAATGGTGGGTAAGCTCGGGTAGGCAGACTTTGTGCCGAAAAGGAAACCCCTTTCGCATTTATGATTAGGCGAGGGCATTCGAATGCTAATGTCATTTGCGGCACTTGCCGAGGTGTTCCATGGGGATTAGTTCGAGCGAGGGTGATGGCGCCGGAGACACATGGACGGAAAAGGTTCGATCGGCGTTGGCGTAGCTTGAGTGCTCGCGGGTTCTAAACAGGGGCCGTGGCGCCGGTTCTAAGATTTGAAATGAGCAGAGGTTTCGCTGTTTACGAAAAGGCCCGGGGTTTTATGGCTTAATCTTTCGGCCGGGGATATGCAACGTCGATGGGCTTCGGTAATTTCAATAGACGACGAGGCACGCGGCTCGGAAAAAGGAACATGTTAACCGTCTACCCACCACTTTTTATCCTGTTTCTGCTAAAAACGAGGAGAACTTGATTCAACCGTATTTGACGGGCAAAATCGCCCGTGACGGGCGTTTTGCTCGTCAAAACCCCACCTATGCCCATCAATTTCAAAAGACAGCTAACTTAATAGCAAAATACGACGTGTAGGGAGATGGATTTACAGTCAAGATCCTACCTGGCACCGATGAAAACGCTAACTGAGGTGGCCGTGGAACGTGCTTGAGCAATCCGAGCTGGAGCGGTTCGCGCGGCGTCCAACCAATCGTCCAAATTGAAAAAATAACAATGTGTTGGCTCGTACCCCCACCACCTATTTAAATCGAACTGGCACGTGCGAGCGTTCAATTGGGTGGGTGGCGCAATTAAAACGCGGCTTAAATTCATCGCCCGTAGCGGTCACGTCAAAAGGTCTCGATCCGTGTGCGACCGCCATTCGCGAGACCGTCTTGCGAGTCGCACCCGCCGTTGCGGAAGGATAGAGGGGCAGTTCTCGCTCTTTCGGGATGCGTCGCGGAAGGGAAACTTGAAACCTTCCGCAAAAGAGCCCCGCGTTGCGGATGCATAACGTCAAGGCTTCCGCCGTTTCGGGAGCTATTCGCGAAAGGTTTCCGCAAACCAAAACTTTCTAAGTCTCGTTGCTTTTCGGGAAGATATGGCGAAGGCTCCCGCTAGTTTTGGAAGGAAAAACTGAAGGCTTCCGCACAAGGCTTCCGCGGTTGCGGAAGGCTTTGGCGAATGCCTCCCGCGATTTTGGAAAAGTCTCCGAGTTATTTTCATGGGTTTTAACCCAGCGACTTCCGCCACTACGGGATGACACGGCGAACACTTCCGCTGTTTCGGAAGCAATTGATGAACGGTTCCGCTGTTTCGGAAGCAATTCCTCAGCGGCTTCCGCTGTTTCGGAATGGAATTTTCAATTCTTTGTTTAGATAGGTAGCCCGAGAGCCTCCGCAATTTCAGAACGGAATGTTGAAAGCTTCCGCGAATGGCTTCCGCCGTTTCGGGAGACAGACTTGAATCGCTTCGCCGTTTCGGCAAGGTTTCACCAACGGTTTCCGCAACTTATGGCCAAAATCTGAGTTTCTTTTCGGAGAGATATCACGGCGGCTTCCGCCATTTCGGGCGGTTTCGCTGAATTCCCCCGCCGTTTCGGGAGGGTAAGAAACGAAAAAAGTTCTCTAAGTTCTTTTCCGAGTTTCGGAAGGGTTTCACGAACTGTTCCCGCCGTTTCGGAATGAAAACTCCAATCTCTCTACGACCGATCAAAAAATGTTCTAAGTCTTCTTCCGGGAGAGTAATGCGAATGAGTCCCGCCATTTCGGGAGGAAGACCGGAATCTTTCCGCGGTTGCGGGAGGCTTGAGTGAAGGGCTCCGCCGTTTCGGGAGGTGTTGCCTGACGGTTTCCGCAGATTTTCGACCAAAAAATCCAACTCCTTTTCGGGCGTCTAAGGCGAATGAGTCCCGCCATTTCGGGAGGCATTGCCCAAAGGATTCCGCACAAGGCTTCCGAAATTTTCTAAGTCTTTCCGGCATCTTTCCCAAGTTCTCCCGCTGTTTCGGGAAGAGAAACAGAAGGTTTCCATAACTTTTCTCACGGTTTACGCTTTTGACAAAGGAAATCTAAGTCTTTCCTCCGGAAAGGTTGGACGTTTGGCTCTTCGGAGTCTCGGGGAGATAGCTTGAGGGATTCCAAAATGTTGGGAAAAGTTCTAAGTTCCTCTTTGGCTCTTTGGGGAAAACATGGAAGGATTGATGGCAAGATGTTCAGTAGGGAAATAAGATTTTATGTTGAAAACAGAGCTGACGGCTGGGATGGCTTCTCAGGCAAACTTTCTACAAAAATACAGGAGGGGCCCCAATATGTACAAAAATTTTGGGGAGGGGTGTTGCTGCAACAACACTACCATCAATATAACCTTCAGCCTCATCATGCCCATGTTGTCACCATCGCCATTGAGAGGCATTGGAATTTTTGCACAGAGTTCCAATTCAAGAGTCTAAATATTAAGTTTTTCATGATATTCCAATTCCACTTAATATTAATCTTTGAATCCAAGAAACTTAAGATAAATAAATATGATTTTGAATGATAAGACCTAGGATTAAATTTCTATATTTTTAGCTAGAAATAACCAATGGAGAACAAGTAGATCCAGAATAACTAAGAATTCCAACTAACATTATTCTTTAGGGTTAGTAGATTTCATTTTAAAACAAAACAAAAAAATACATTTTTGATATATTGTATGTGGATGGTAAGCACAGATTAATGTCTAAAGACTCAAGCAAATATGGACTCACCCAAGAATTGCTCAAACCATTTGATGTGTTGGAGGACTAACACAATTTCACAAAGGAAAAGAAAATATCTCTCACTCCTTTCCTTTAAGGTTGCACTCTACAAAGAAGGGGTTAATATTCTTTGCATTGGTATTCAATGAAGGTCTCCAAATAGCACAAGATGAACCAACAAAAAACCAACAACCAATGAAATAAATGAAAGAGAAAGTCTCTTTATATAGGAATTGAGACCCAAGTTCATCCTTGTTATCCATAGACATGTATGGGGTGACTTAATCATCATTTCCTATATGATATCCCACCACACCCAGTAGTTCCATGGATGAGATTTATGGGTTTTCCCATAGACACTTGATAGAGACACTTTCAACCAGCTCAAAGATACCTCTAGTCTAACTTCAATCTACTTAGCCTACCTTTCCATATGCCATATACAAATGGGGACATCCAGTTGGTACCAGGTTTATATGGCATATCCTCTTTAATTCACTTATGGTAAAACACTTTCTTATGTGTTTACAAAACATTAGGAGGTCAAAGGTGTTACTCTATAATGGCTCACATATTCTCAAAATTGTCTTAATAGCTTAGGGAGCATCATGATGTGGTTATAAGTGTATGACCTCTTGTGTAAGGTGTGCCCTTAGGGATTTAAGCAAGCACAACCCTCATTTCATATCATTAGCAACATTTACCTAGTCATTTTTCATATGTCATTTCACTAGCCACTTCACCCAATTTCATCATGTCCCCATTTTGCAATAAACTAATTATGTGTCATGTTCTAAAGCATATGTATATTATTGCTATGTGTGGTGCCTAAATCAAAGTGAAAATATTCAAAGTACTATAAAGTAAATAAAATAAAATGATGAATGTGAGTTATGCCTCCTTGCAAAATCCATGATCCTATGTCATAGCTTAGCAAAGCTACGACATCCTCAAAGTGTCCCTGAATGGCCACGGGGTGCTGGACCAAAATTCCCGTAGAACCAAAAACGTGACTCTGATTGTGAATCTGTCATCTCCGATGGATTCGAAACCCCGTGTTTCAACTAGTCTCCCCCCCACACTGTGCCTCGAAGGCTCGGAAACGATGTTATTGTGCCATCTTCAGAACTAGGGTTTTGCTTAGTGAGGGCCATGCCAATCTTGCTTAAGGGGGTCATTTATGATCTGAAGACTCTTGGGTGAGCATGGCCATATTGAACACATCCACAATGGCCATGTGCATGGGTGGGAGCTGACAGAAACCTGTTCCACTCATTGGTTTGGGTTCCATGCCCCCGGAGCAAAACCTCAAAGTGTCCCTGAATGGCCACGAGGTGACTGGAAAAAATGCCCGTAGAAACAAAAAATGACTCTGATCATGAATCCATTGATTCCTATTGATTTTGAACACAGGGTTTCAGTTAGGGGACCCCCCACACCATGCCTCTAAGGCTCGAAAACAGTGTTATTGTGCCATCTCAACAACCAGGGTTTTGCTCAGTGAAGCCCATTGCAATTTTGCTCAAGGGGGTCAATTCTGATCCGAAGGATCCTGAGTGTGCGTGGCCATCATGAACACATACACAATGGCCACATGCATGTGCGGGAACTAACGAAACCCAATTCCACTCATCAGTTTGGGTTCTGTGACCCCGGAGCAAATCCTTAAAGTGTCCCTAAATGGCCATGGGGCGCCTGACCAAAATACCCATAGCACCAAAAGCATGAATCTGATTGGAAATCTGTCGATTCTGATGGATTCAGAACACTGGGTTTCAGCTAGGGGAACCCCCACACCATGCCTCTAACGCTAAAAAACGGTGTTATTGTGCCATATTCGGAACTAGGTTTTTGCTTAGTGAAGGCCATGCCAATCTTGTTCAAGGGGGTTATTTTTGATCCGAAGACTCCCGGGAAAGAGTGTACATATTGAACACATCCACAATGGCCATGTGCAAGTCTGGGAGCTTACAGAACCCCCTTCTGCTCGTTGGTTTTTGTTCCGTGACCTTGGAGCAAAACCTCAAAGTGTCCCTGAATGGCCATGGGATGCCTGGAAAAAATGCCCATAGAAACAAAACCATGATTCTGATCACGAATCCGTTGATTCTGATGGATTCAAAACACCGGGTTTCATCTAGGGGACCCCCCACACCATGCCTCGAAGGCTCAAAAATGGTGTTATTGTGCCATCTCTGGAACTAGGGTTTTGCTCAGTGAAGTCCATGCCAATATTTTGCAGTGGCTTACAAATACAATCAAGCTGAGAATAATCTTGTAACTTCAACCATAGTTAAACCGAATAGAATACTTTTTATGTTTTTACCTGATTTGTTCTAGTTTCCATTAAAAAATATCTCTTTTATAACAATTAAAAAGTGACAAAATAGTTATATTCAGAGGCCAATTGTATTCTTTGAAATATGCCCTTCAACCTATAAACATGGAACGGGTTACTAGATATTTAGACATTCTGAATAATATCAAATAGAGGGCCTTCTAGCCAGAGCTAACACTTTACCCTAGGATTAGTCGACCACTGTCATCTAATCAAAGTCTATTTCTAAAGTACTTCAGCAAATTATATTGATTGATAGTTGAAGGAAATAAACAGAGGGTAAGAGAATTTAGATGAAGCTGCCTCTCACTTCAACATTCATGTTCCTAAGCACACATTGGAGGATTCAATTCAGGTCCTTGTTTCAGTTGCTTCTGCATGACCTCCACCTTTGATAGCTATCAAAGAATCTAGCAAATTTACCACTTGGAAATCCTTTGGCAGTCTTGTTTCCACTATCAAGGATTTGGATCAACAAATTTTCCTTTTGCCTTTGGGATGCCATTTATCTTATCTGAGAATCCTTTTTGGGAAGAGAGTAGCCTTCTGCAGGTCCTTGTTTCAGTTGCTTCTGCATGACCTCCACTTGGAAATCCTTTGGCAGTCTTGTTTCCACTATCAAGGATTTGGATCAACAACTTTTCCTTTTGCCTTTGGGATGCCATTTATCTTATCTGAGAAGCCTTTTTGGGAAGAGAGTAGCTATTTTTTTTTGGAGGTGGGTGATTAAAGAGGGTTGTGCTCACTTTGAAATGTTAAATCCATGCTTGGATTCATGCTAGAGTGAGGGACTGAGCAACTATCACCAAATGCACTTCCTTGTAATGGTTGCTTGTGATGACCTTCATGTCTCTCTAATTAACCAGCCAAAGACGTTGCTTGATGTGGAACGCATTTACCAAAGACATCTCCAATACTTAGCAGCTAAATAGTAACTTCCAAAGCTAAGCACATATTTTCATTGCTTTCAACACAAGATTCTCATCTTATCCTTCATTAAATATTCTGTATTCCTGTAGTCATTTAATTTGGCTGATTTTCAATTCTCTTGTTGGCTAGACAATATATGACTGATCCAAGTCGTGCCCAAGAAGCACGAGGGGGACAACAGTTCAACTAAATGAGTCGACTCTATTATGGGGGAAGCAATTAAGAATAAGCAGATGAGCAAAGAAAGATTACACTACATAGATAAACACAATATGCAAAGACAATATGCAGGAATGCAAACTGATATTCTATTACTGTAAAACAAGTCTAAGACATGATAAGATTCATCTATTGATTCATGTATGTTACAATATTATACATGTTTATATAGATTTCTGAGATGCTTGGGTTCCTTCCCATTATGTTCAGTTACAAAGAAGAAGTTAGAACGGTTCAACAATTCAACCGTTACAGTCGACTGGAAGACAAAGATACAGTCTGTCAAAGTTCGACAGTCATTGGTCGCATGTTGAGGCTACTTGTTGATGTCACGAATTGTGAGGTTGATGAACATGTCAAAGGTGCGAATGTGTCTAGGTGTATCGAATTCGAGACTCATCAGAGTTGTGTCAAGTTCGGAACCTGTAGGAGATAACCTGTCGAGTTCAAGTCCTGTCGAAGTTGAAACTTGTCGAAGTTGCATAAACGTTAATGACTTGCCAACTGTGATGCGGATCAGACCTCCTTCCTTAAGAAACAATGGACCCCATTGTTTTCTCATGAAGGTGAGGAAACTTTTCGGTCACTTCAGTAAAAGAGTACTACTTTCCTTCAGACGGGATCTGGCCAGCGTTGACAACCTGAAACAAGGGAATTGTGTTCGTCCTTGTATGGCGTACTCGTCGTCCCACAATGGTGTCGCAAGAAAGAGGTTATGAACATCTGGATGGATGTCTTCGGGTTCTTTTGTCTGTAAGTCGTTCTGTTCCAACAAGGGTGCATGATATGGTCGAAGTAGATCCACATTGAATATTGGATGCAGACCCATACATGGAGGAATGTCAAGCTAGAAAGTGTTTTCACCAATTTGTTGAAGAATACTATACAGACCATATCGCAAAGGCTTGAGCTTCTTGAATAGGACTATGAAGCGCTCCTTCTTAAGATGTAACCAGACCTTATCCCCAATTTGGAATGAATGAGGAATACAATGCTTGTTGTGTCCGGCCTTAGATTTCTCGCTTGCTCTGTGCAACATTTCATGTTCTTGCTTCTGGATGTCGCATATCTGATCTCTAAACTTGACTGGTTTATCAACTTCTCGCTAGTTGTAGTCGGTGTTGCTCGGCTGCTTCGAGGAGCTGATCAAGTTGATAGGTGCTGAGGGTTGAAATCGGTAACAGACTTCAAATGGAATCTTTCTTGTAGAGTTGTGTTGGATGTATGGAAGAATTTCATCCCATGTGCGTCGATGCTGATGATTGTACATGCGAAGCAGTTGTACTACCAAGTAATTCACAACTTCCGTCTATCCGTCGGTCTGAGGATCAGAAAGCTTTTGACAATGAGAGTTGTGTGTCTAGCAATTTCCAGAGGGTCTTCCAAAATATGCTGATGAATCTAGCATCTCGGTCGGAAATAATGGTTGTGGGTAAACCAAAGTGTTTCCAAACATGTGTAAATAAGAGCTGAGTGGTCTGTTGCGCTGTCGTGGTCTTCTTACATGGTATGAGAATGGCCATCTTAGAAAATCGGTCTACTACTACTAATATCTCGTCATGCTGATGTCTGGTAGTAGGATAACCCGTCAAGTAGTCCATAAAAATAGATTCCCATGGTCGACTATGAACTAGCATAGGTGTATTCAATCCCTGTCACCGATTAGGTGGCTTAGCAATGGCACAAACCACGCATGATAGAATGTACTTGTTGATGTTGGATTTAAATGTAGGCCAAAATAAATACTTCTGCAGAATAGAAAGTGTCTTTGCTACTCCAAAGTGTCCTGCAATTTTACTGTAGTGTGCATCCCAAATGAGCTGCTATCAATGCTCACTGGTTCGTACACAAAGTTGTCCAATCTTGTATAGCATGGTATCTTTCAGGAAATAGTCAGAGTCTGAGGTCGACGACTTGTTAGTCTGTAACTGTTGGTAGACTGCTGAGAAGTCGATGTCATCCTCATACAATTGTGGCCAAGTGGTTGTATCGTATCCCTGCATACTCATCACTGTGAAAAGGAGAGTAATGGGTGGTCGGCTAAGACAATCAGTGGCAATGTTAGGTTTACCTTTCCGATACTTAATCACCAACTGGAATTGTTGTAGGTAATTAATCCACTTTAGTTTTCGGTTTGTCTGCAACTTCGATTGTGTCGGAGCAAACTGTAGAGGCTTATGATTAGTGAGAGTGACAGTTCCCTTTCGAAGGATGTAATGCCTCCATTGCTTGAGAGATTGCACAATGGTGTACAGTTCTTTTTCATATGTCGAGTATCTTCTAACTGTGTCGTTAAAAGTCTCAGAATAAAAAGAGACTGGGTGATCACTGTGCCCAAGGCATAGTCTGATGCGTCCGTCTCAATCTCAAAGGGATGATGAAAATCAGGTAACACAAGTGCTGGTGCAGTGCAGAGCTTGTGTTTGAGCTATTCAAAAGTTGCTTGTTGTGTTGTTGTCCATTGGAAAATCATTTTCCCACTTCCCTTTGTCAATTGATTCAAGGGCCAGGCTATGTGACTGAATCCGAGTATGAATCATTGATAGAAATTCGTCAAACCAAGAAAACTTCTTAGTTCTTGAATGCTTCTAGGAATGGGCCAATATTTGAGGATCTGTACTTTTTCTGGATTGACGTGAATGCCTGCAGAGTAAATTACAAACCCCAAATATTTGATGCTGGTCATCGGAAGAGAGCACTTGTCCATGTTCAGATAGAGCCGATGTTGCTAGAGAGTGTCGAGGACTTGTAGAAGATGTCTGACATGTTCTTCCCATGATCGATTGAAAATCAATATATCGTCAAGATAGACAATGACCCAATTACCGATGAAAGGTCGAAGAATGTTATCCATATGTCATGAAGGTCGCAAGTGCATTGGTTAAGCTGAAAGGAATGACTAACCATTCAAACAATCTTTCCTTGGTATTGAAAGCAGTTTTCCACACATATGAGGGCTCGATTGGAATCTGATGGTATCCTGACTTGAGGTCAAGCTTAGTACAAAATTTATCACCTTTCAGATAGTCGATGAGCTCGTCTATCTGCGGCAGAGGGTACCGATTCTTCACCAATATTTTGTTAAGAGATCTGTAGTCGATGCACATGCGCCAAGTCCCATCTTTCTTCGGAACTAGGACGAATGGACTTCCATAAGGAGAGGAGCTGGGTCAGATATGACCTTTGTCAATTAATTCTTGGATATGTCAGCGAATATCTTCATTTTCAAGAATGGATCTTCTGTAAACAGATGCGTTAGGAAAAGAAGAACCAGGAACAAGTTCAATGGAGTTTTTTAACTAACAATGTTGAGGTACTATGTATGGAGCTTGAAATAGGTTCTAGTACTCATTGAGAATATGATCGACTTGTTGCTTCAATCGAGAGTTGCATTGGTTGGTGACTCAACTCGTCGCTAATAATGATTAATGCAAACTTCTGAGCATGGTTGATGAGATTCTTTGTCTATTTGGTAGATATTGTTAAGTTTAAACCAAATAGACAAGCAAGATCACTGAAAGAAGCATAATCACAAGATAGACATAGAATATACCTTGGGAAACCCTCATGGGGTAGAAAACCCAGCAAAGCTTTCCTCAATAAGATGATCAACCAAAATACAAGATGTGCTCCCTCCTTCCTTTCGTCCTTAGCAGATCTCCCAGACAAGTGCACCACTTTTCACAAGTGAGTGAGTGTGTCTAATGAGGAGTCCACCTCCTCTATTTATACTGACTCCTCACTGACTAAAATACCCAATGGGGCCGACCTCTCTTGGAGAAGTCTAATAACCCCTAAAATATTAACTCAGGGCCGACCCCCACATGGTGGGTCTAATAACCCTAGTTACCACAACTTCTCGGAGGAATAAACATCTCCGGATACATAGTAGAATGACATCGGAGGTATGGAACATCTCCGGAATAAATAATATACAAATATAATATTCTTAGAAGTTACAATATTCAACACTCCCCCTTAATGAGAAGGATATTATAACAACATCTACAGGAGCAACGAGTCATACATCATACATGATACATCTATATATCATCGGAAGCTTTCTTCAGTTCATCATCATCAGTAACTCAACTAGTTACTGGAACATCGACAACACTCGATCATCAGCATCGTCATCAGCATCGTCATCACACGATCATCACCATCGTCATCACACGATCATCAGCATCATCATCACACGATCATCAGCATCGTCATCACACGATCATCAGCATCGTTATCAGCATCGTCATCACATGATCATCAGCATTGTCATCACACGATCATCAGCATCGTCATCACACGATCATCAGCATCGTTATCAGCATCGTCATCACACGATCATCATTACACAGGATGATCAATTCTGCTCTCTTTAGGACATAGGTCCATGGATGATGCAATTCAGTCATGTACCTTTTGAACCGAAGTCCAGGGACGATCCAGTCCTATCATGTGCCTTTTGAACCGAAGCTCAGGGATGATCTAGTCCTATCATGTACCTTTTGAACCAAATCTTAGGGACGATCCAGTCCTATCATGTACCTTTTGAACCGAAGCTCAAGGACGATCCAGTCTTATCATGTACCTTTTGAACCGAAGCTTAGGGATGATCCAGTCCTATCATGTACCTTTTGAACCGAAGCTTAGGGACGATCCAGTCCTATCATGTACCTTTTGAACCGAAGCTCAGGGATGATCCAGTCCTATCATTCAATTCTCGGAGACCTCATGTCTACGGCTCAATTCAAAGGACTAAATTCTGAGGACGATCCAATCCCCTTACCTGTTCATTCAGGATTTTATTCTCGGAGACATCATGTCTACGGTTCAATTCAAAGGACTAAAGTCCGAGGACGATCCAATCCCCTTACCTGTTCATTCAGGATTTTGTTCTCGGAGACATCATGTCTACGACTCAATTCAAAGGACTAAAGTCCGAGGACGATCCAATCCCCTTACCTGTTCATTCAGGATTTTGTTCTCGGAGACATCATGTCTATGGCTCAATTCAAAGGACTAAAGTCCGAGGACGATCCAATCCCCTTACCTGTTCATTCAGGATTTTGTTCTCGGAGACATCATGTCTACGGCTCAATTCAAAGGACTAAAGTTCGAGGATGATCCAATCCCCTTACCTGTTCATTCAGGATTTTGTTCTCGGAGACATCATGTCTACGGCTCTCTTTAGGACTGAAGTCCAAGGATGATCCAATCCCCTCAAGTCCACCAAGGACTTCATTCTCGAAGACATACGTCTACAGCTCTCTTTAGGACTGAAGTCCATGGATGATCCAATCCTCTCAAGTCCACCAAGGACTTCATTCTCGAAGACATACGTCTACGGCTCTCTTTAGGACTGAAGTCCAGGGATGATCCAATCCCCTCAAGTCCACCAAGGACTTCATTCTCAAAGACATACGTCTACGGCTCTCTTTAGGACTGAAGTCCAGGGATGAACCAATCCCCTCAAGTCCACCAAGGACTTCATTCTCGAAGACATACGTCTACGACTCTCTTTAGGACTGAAGTCCAGGGATGATCCAATCCCCTCAAGTATCTTCATCTATACAAGTACATCAAGGCATCATGTATTCTTATCATAAAAAAAAAACATGTATCCTCATCATCAAGACATGTACATCAAAACATGTATCCTCATCATCAAGACATGTACATCAAAACATTTATCCTCATCATCAAGGCATGTACATCAAAACATGTATCCTCATCATCAAGACATGTACATCAAAACATGTATCCTCATCATCAAAACATGTATATCAAAACATGTATCCTTGTCATCAAGACATGTACATCAAAACATGTATCCTCATCATCAAAACATGTATATCAAAAATACATCTAATCATCAAAAGCATGTATACATCTATCATCAAAAGCATGTATTCTCACTAATACATCCATCATCAAAAGCATGTATACATCTATCATCAAAAGCATGTATTCTCACTAATACATCTATCATCAAAAGCATGTATACATCTATCATCAAAAGCATGTATTCTCACTAATACATCTATCATCAAAAGTAAAAGTATAAGAGTCCTAAGAAATAATTCTAAGTGTAGTAAATAGGTAGCCTCATCATTGATGAGACCTGACTTGTTATTAGGTACTATGCTACTCCCCCTTTCGAGGAGAGTCCTTTTGAACTATACCAAGCTTGTCTCTGAAGTATTCAAACATCACTCAAGACAGAGGTTTAGTCAAGATATCAGCAATATGATCCTCAGTGCTTATATATTCGAGCTTGATAGCTCCTCTCTGCACCATATCTCGTATATAGAAGTATCGGATCTCTATGTGTTTTGACTTATCGTGAAACACAGGATTTTCAGTCATCTTAATGCAGCTTTGATTGTCACACATAATCACAGTGGGATCCATTTCTAAGTCAAACACTTCAGATAATAGTTTTCGAAGCCATACCGCTTCACATCTGGCAGAGCAGGCAGCTATATATTTTGCTTCAGCAATACTGAGGGCCACACTAGATTGTTTCTTGTTGAACCATGAGATCATAGCAGATCCAAGACCATAACATCCACCTGAAGTACTTTTTATGTCTGAGACACTACCTGCCCAGTCAGAGTCTGAGTAACCATGTAACCTGAGTTCATGACCTCTGAGATAATATAGGCCAAAATCTAAAGTACCTTTTAGGTACCTCATTACATGCTTTGCAGCTATTAGGTGAACCTTTCTAGGTTCTACTAAATACTGACTTAGGGTATTTACAGCAAAGCATATATCAAGCCTAGTATTTGTTAAATACATCAATGATCCAATGATTTGTCTATATAGAGTTATGTCCACTAATTCTGATGAATCATTGATCAATAACTTCAAGTTGGAGTCCATGGGAGTGGCCATGGCTTTACACTCCAACATATCAAATCTTTTGAGAATTTCCACAGTATACTTACCTTGATTTAGAAAGATTCCTTTTGGTTCTTTCCATACTTCTAAGCCTAGGAAGTAGTGCATCAATCCGAGATCTTTCATCTCGAATTCTGAAGAAAGCTTCTTCTTGCTTTCAATAATTTGTTTCTCATTTCCAGTTAGAAATAGATCATCTACATATAACAACAGTATAACTGGTTCATCCTCCATTACTTTGAGATAGAGATTGGGATCAGCTTTACTCTTGGTAAAGCCCATGCTTGTTAAGAAATTGTCAATCCTTCTGTACCAAGCCTTGGGAGCTTGCTTCAATCCATATAATTCCTTTTTCAATTTGCATACATGGGTCCTTCCGTCCTTGACTTCAAATCCTTGTGGTTGTTCTATGTATACTTCTTCTTCAATTACACCATTCAGAAAAGCTGTCTTAACATCCATTTGGTGCAGTTTCCATTTCATCATGGATGCAAGTGCCATGATGGTTCTAATTGAAGTATACCTAGCAACTCGTGCAAATTTTTCTTCATAGTCAATTCCCTCCTTCTGAGAGAAACCTCAGGCTACAAATCTTGCCTTGTATTTTTCAATGCTACCATCTGCAGCATGTTTTATTTTGAAAATCCATTTGGAAGAAACCACACTTTTATCTTTTGTTTTGGGGACTATATCCCAAACATCATTTTTTCATGATCGACTGATATTCTTCTATCATTGCTTCTACCCATTCTTTCTTCTGAGCAGCCTCTTCATAGCTGGTAGGTAGTTGATCCACAAGATCACACATCAATGCCATGTAGTTGGACACTAGCTTTGGTTTCTTTCTTTCTCTAGTGGAGCCTTCAGGAGATCCATATCTTTCAGCCCCTTGAATAATATCTCTAGCCCATGCTGGCCTTCTTTTCTTAGAAAGGTCTGAAATAGGGGGCTCTTGTGGTTCCAACATGTCATGATCCTCTGGAGAATCATCTTCAGGAATGGGCACAGCCTCTGTGATTCTGGGAGAAGTATCTTCTTCATAGATTTCTTCAAGTTGGCACTTCTTGGATTTCTTGAGAGCTAATTCTTCATCAAATGTTACATATCTACTTATTTCTATGTGATGAAAGCCTGGAATGTAAATTCTGAAGGCTTTGGATGATTCACAATAACCAACAAATATTCACTTCTTACCAGAAGGGTCCAACTTGGTTCTCTTTTCTTTTGGAATGTGGATGTACACAGGACACCCAAATATTTTAAGATGACTTACCTCAGGCTTCTTACCTGTAAACACTTCTTCTGGAGTTTTGAAATCAAGAGCACTATGAGATAATCTATTTTGTACATATACTGTTGTCTTGGCTGCTTCCGCCCATAGATACATGGGAAGATCTTGGTCATGTATCATAGTCTTCACAGCTTCCATGATTGTTCTATTTTTCCTTTCAGCCACCCCATTTTGTTGGGGATTATATGTAGTAGTTAGTTCCCTTTTAATTCCAGCTTCTTTACAGAAGTCCTCAAATTCCTTTGAGGTAAATTCTCCTCCATTATCTGTTCTGAGAATTTTGATTCTCTTTTCTGATAGATTTTCTATTAGAGCTTTGAACTCTTTGAATTTTCCAAAAACTTCATTCTTACCTTTCAGGAAGTATATCCAATTTTTCCTTGAGTGGTCATCAATCAATGAAAGATAGTATTCAAACCCACTTAGAGAGTGTAGCTAGGGTTTTACCCCTAGCTTGTGCCAATGAGCACCTACTAAGGAGAATGGACTCCTTAGTAGCAGTTCAGTATGTTAAACTAATTATGCAATAAACAAAAAATTAAATTATTTCTAATACAAGCATGAAGCATAAACACCAAAATGAAAGAATGACTTTGTATTGATGTTACCTTGAGTGTCAAGGTTGGTGAAGCCCTTTGCAGTGTCCAAGAGGATGCTCCAAGCTTCAAGAATGCTCCTTCTCCTTCTCCAAGGTTGGGAATGGGCCAAAGGTGGCTCTCAAGGCGAAAATAGTTCAAAGGTGAACTAGGGTTTCGAGAGAGATTTTGGCAGAGTAAGGGTGCTTGTGATTGTGGATATGGAATAAGGGATCTCCATCACCTATTTATAGTTTTTTGGTGGTGGAGTGCTGACCCATGGTTTTAGGAAACACATGGTTTTGGGAAGCTGTATAGGGTTTTTTCCTTCTTTTCCTCATTATTTTATATTTTTATTCCCTTTTTAGGGGATTTTTGCTATTTTTGGAGGAAAAGGGGGTTTTTTAGCCTTTTTTAGGCTATTTTGAGGGTTTTATGGCCTTTTGGAGGCATTTTAGGCCTTTTGGAGGCTTTTTAATGGGTTTTTTGGGATTTTTAATGGAAATATGGTAGGAAAATGGACAAATGAGTCATATAATGTGGTAAATGAGCTAGTGAGCACTTTTTGGGTGTTAACAGATTGCCCCCTGATGTGCGAGGGCAGGAGCTCATCGTATGGCCGATGGACATCATAAGTCATAAATGGTTTTCCTGGGATGTGGAGAGAAGAGAAGAAACAAGCTGAAGCCCGGAACAACGATCCCGAACAACTGCAAGAGCTAAAAGTACATAACCTCAATAATGGATGAGGAATCATCTGATCATATGGACGAGGCGGGCATTCCCATGCTCGTATCAGGATATAACATAATAACAACAATGGGGTCCAAAAATGGGGACCTGAAATATACATGACCTCAAATACTGACTGAGGAATAATCTCAATATATGGACGAGGCGGGCATACCCATGCTCGTATCAAGATACATAAATATAACTGTAAGGCCCGAAAAAGGGGGACCTGTAAGATACATGACCACTGTGTACATCATAAGAGTCCAGAGGGGACACAAATCTGGGAAATACTGCTGAGCGGATCATGTGTGAACTGCAGAACTGGTGCACCGGAACAATCAACAGTGCTACTGAGTGTGGTACCAAAGGAACTGATGAGCTGCTGGATCATAGTGACTGGGGTCATACTCTCCATGGTACACTAAACTGGAACTGATCTGGAACTGAAACTGGGTACTCAAGGAAGCATGAAACTGGATGGCTTCCGAATACAAACGCCAACGCAGCCCGGACATCCACGGGAACATACAACTGGGCGTTTCGAAGTGACTCACCAATGTGCTAGAGTCGGGGGAAATCCGGGGTCTTCGGCAAAAAACTGGTGGAATATAATCCTACGCGATCCTCAACGATGCGATCAAGGTGTTGAAGTCGAGCATGTGAGGAACAACCACTCGGAGAGGCAATGATGTCTCCTCTCAGAATGATCCGTAGGCACTTACCACAGATGGTGATAAGTCCAAGGCGTAGGGACCTCTGGGCCTATCCTCTGGAATAGAGGAGCTGTCGTCGACAGAGGGAGACCTGCAACTATCAAGGCAATGAATTTTCCTTGACAGGAGCACGAGGTACAAGACCGAAATGTGATAGTACTGATGGCAGAACTGATAAACTGTGGGGGGACAACTGGGCAAGTAGAGCGGGTGGACTCAAACTTCCTTTGTTCAGAGTATGATAATGGAAATGATCTGGCAGCATATGAAACTGACTCAGGGGAAAGGGATCATAGCTGTAATGGATCTGGGGGAATAACTGGCTGAGGGAGACTCAAGCTGGTGTAACATGGCAGGAGACTGCAGAATACTCTGAACAAAGGCGACCTAATTGGGGGTGCTGCCGAGATGATCGATCATAGTGCCATGAGGCACGGGAGGATACTTCTTCATGGGTTAAGGAACTAGAAGAAGTGTGTGGATAAAATGATACTGTCGTGTGGATTTTACGAGCCCAGGACAGTTCATGCTCGTGGTTGCTTTCAATTTTAAGGAGTCTGAAAGCGATAAGAAGACTCTGAGGTAGTGGAATGGTACTGTCGTGTGGATTTTACGAGCCCAGGACAGTGCATGCTCGTGGTTGCTTTCAATTTTAGAGAGTCTGAAAGCAAGTAAGAAGACTCCAGGGGGTTGCTTTTTCGTAGATTTAGTCTCCAAGGCCCAAAGAAGCATAAAAGGATGCAATGAAGAACTCTTCTAGCCGGTGTGACTAGAGTATTCCTTTTTCGTAATTAGTCTACCAGGTCCGGAAAAGGGTTAAACTTATACCAGATAGACGCCCTTTCAGGTACTTTAACGAGCATGAAAGGAAGCAAGATTGCTCGGCGATCTTTTCATTCTTTTAGGAGTCAGAAAAGAGCTTAACGGAAACTCCCTAAGTGCCTTTTTCGTAAAGGACTTGTCCGGCCCGAAAAAGGGATAAAATTATACCGAACAAAAGGAATGGCCAGGCAAGGAGGAAGTGTTCAATCGAGGTTTAGTAATGATGACCAAGAATGAGGGTAGGTGGGAACACTGATGGGCCTCCTTGCGGGGTAGATGAAATGGTGGCAAAATAACGAAACATTTGCAGTATGACAGGAGTGAATGGCTCATGTAAAAATGTGGAACAATCCGATGGCAGCCGATGTGGCACGCAAACCGAGGCAGCAAGGTGTTGGGACACAATGTTGAAATTGTACCAAGTGAGAGCGAGAAATGATCTCAAGCATCATCACGAGATCGGAAAAATGAATCCGGCAATATAAAGGATGTCAAAAACGGGTGGCGGCCGATGTGGCACGCAAACCGAGGTGTTGGGGGCATTTTGAAAAACGCCCGGAAAAACTGGAGGTGAGAGCGAGAAATGATCTCTAGCATCATCACCAGCTCGGAAAACTGAATCCGATCATATAAAACATGTGAAAATCGGAGAACAGCCGATGTGGCACGCAAACCGAGGCGACTAGTGGCGTCTGAAAAATGGGTAAAAAATGACAGGACAAAAATAATGCAACGAGGTGACCATCATGACGGTCACGTCGCGCTGATTCCAGTGGTGGAAACGGTTGGTAAAACGGACGCCGTATGGGGCCAGAATGACCAAAACAAGAAAAAGTCAACTGACTATAAATAGTGGTGGGTCCAACATGACATGTGTCATTTGTACTTTGTTGACTTTGACTTGTGAGTGGAGTGGACCAGAGCTTAGGTGGCATTTCTGGACGATCCGTCTGGCTGTTTGCAGATCCGCGAGATACAGGTATTTCAGTAAACTCATACCTGCATATTTTTTCGGGAGGGGGGTTGGGTAGTGGGTCCCAGGGTTGACTGGTACGGTCCACGTGGGGTGGACCGCGGGTTAGGGGGTCGAAACCGCGGTTGAAGACCGCGAGTTTCGAGCCGAACCACACGGTTGGAGACCGCGTGTTTCGGGCCGAACCACGCGGTTGGAGACCGCGTGATTCCTGGATGGAACCACGGTCGAGTGCCGCGAGTTCCAAAGAGGAACACGCGGTTCCCAACCGCGGGTTTTGGGATGACAGGCGCGGTTGGGAACCGCGGCTATCTGCCTGACAGCCGCGGTTGGAAACCGCGGCAGGAAGCCCGAAAGCCGCGGTTTTGGGCCGAGCTATTAGGGCTTCTTGGAGGGGGAAAAGTATTTTTCTTAAGTTGTCATGAGACTGATGAGTTCACTTTGTGTGATTGGCAGGATGCCCCAGGTTCTTTGGAGAGAGCGGGAGATCCCTGATGAGACCATGGGTTTCATCCGAGAGAATCGCCATGTGCGATCTGTGCTGGGATTGTGCGGACTTTTGAAGTTTGCACAGATACCTATGATACGGACAGCAACATTGTTGCTGAACCGTCTGATCAGCTTTTGGGAGCCGGACATACAGGCGTTCCGGGTACAGGGTGAGAGGGTGGACCTCACCCTGACAGATGTTTACTTTCTGACGGGGTTACCCTGCTTGGGCAGGGTGGCAGATACACAGCCGCGGGTTGTCGCGGATGTTGATATGGAGGACATGTTAGAGAGGTACTGTGGTCCTGACGCGGTTGTGCATAGGAATGCACTCCTGGTGAAGGACCTACAGGAGCCGGCAGTGCGGGCCATGGCGGCGTGTGTGGTGAGGGTATTGGGTTCCCAGTCACCGGAGAAGGTGTCTGGGGGGCAGATGCAGATGGTAGAGCGCGTCTTAGATGGGACGTACTACGCCTGGGGCCAGATGTTCCTGACCTGCGTTCAGCGACAGCTGACGGCAGCGAAGGAAGATGGCAAGGGCTTTTGCTTTGGGTCCTTCCTATGTGCCTTCTTTATGGAGAGGGTACCCACACTGCGGCCACGGGTGCCGATTAGGGCAGGAGGGATGAGGGAGCCGAGGATGGTCCGTTGGGGTGAGATGATGCGCCGCCGTGGTGGCGGCGACGTGGGCAGATATTTTACGCAGGAGTTGTACCTGCAGTGGCTCCAGATACCGTTGACGCTGGACGACTTCCCGTATCGAGACATGGACTTCACGGGAGATCCGGAGGCGCCACGAGCACCAGGACAGGCATGGGGTCCTGATGGTACGTATGTGTTTTTATTTCATGTTATGTATGTCAATTTCTTATAGATATGATAGTCGATGGATATACTTTGACTGACATATGGTTGATTGTGCAGATGTGGGACCGAGGCCACCTCCAGGGTATGTGGCGCGGCAGGGTATTGTGGCCGTTCCAGCTCTGCCTGGACGAGGAGAGGTGCGGCGCCGGGACCCAGAGGTGACTCTAGAGTCTGTACGGGAGCTTTTGGATCGGTTATTGATAGGAGTGACCGACGAGGGTTGGCGAGATGTCGATCCGGATGTGGTACGGGATTGCATGGGGGCACCCCGTGAGTTTAGGTCCATCGCGATTCGGGTGGCGATTCTGGTGGACCGGGCTCGGGCACAGGAGGCCGGAGGCGAGGAGGACTTGCCGGAGGAGGAGCGAGGGGAGGACTCAGAGGCAGCCGATGCTGGTAGTGATGCAGGATACGACTCTCATTAGGGAGTGCCGGGGACTCCCCCCGAGTTTTGTAGCTACGGCATGTATGTAGATGAGGTTGTAGGCATGTATAGCCATTTTTTGTATAGCTGAGTACAGGGGTACTCAGGACATGTATAGCACTGAACATGTATATTTTTTGAGAGATATATATATGCACGTGGATGCACCTTTTTGTATGATGTTGTTTTATTTGTACGCACGTGGATGCGCTTTATGTGTTATGATATGTTTATATTGCACGTGGATGCAAGTAGGTTAGGATGTTAGGCACATGGATGCCCCTTGTGTATTTTATGTGATGTGGTGTATGTACAGGGATGCAAATGTAGATGCGATGCAATCTTTTTGGGTTTTTATATGTATTTTTATGAGGTGCTATGGGATGATGATGCATGATGTTACATGGTGTGATTGATATGCCAGTCTAGGATGTTGTTGGCCATTTGGTCTGCGACACGATTTTGAGCTCTGGGGACATGTGTGAATGTGATGGATTCAAATTGTCGACTGAGTTGTTTTGTGCGCAGGAATTTTCTAAAAAGGCAGGGATCACGCACCTGGTAGCAGTTGTTGAGCTGGGAGACAAGTAGCTGGGAGTCAAGGAACACATGAAGGTGACTTATGCCCATTTGGAGGGCGGCAGTCAGGAGACCGGTCACGGCATCATACTCCGCCTGGTTATTGGTAGCAGCGCCTATACATATCCCGTCAAGGTGAATCATCTCGTTGGAAGGGGAGTACAAGACCCATGCTGCAGAAGCCAGGTTGGGAGACCAGCGGCTTGCGCCGTCAGCGAAGCCAGTGTAACTAGGTGGAAGATGGTCCATCTGTAATCATGCAGAAAGGATGAATGTAAGATGATGGTAAAAAAAGTGAAAAACAAAAAGAGAGCAAACTGTACAATGCGGACCAAAATGGGGCCGCGAATTATTCTATGGATAGAGATTCCGTAGGATGCAACCCATCATGGGGGTTGCATAAAGGGAGGCCTTTAGAGTTGGTTTCAGTAAGAACATGGAGTTCCTCTGGCCGTGTGTCTATGTGATGGTTGAGAATGGCGGTGTCGAAACCGGGCATTCCGTTAGAGGGCCAAGCAAAGACATCACGGAACTCTTGGAAGAGTTGTATATAATCCTCAATCTCCCGCTCGCTGCAGGAGGCTCCTAAAGTGATGAGTTCAGGGGCATATCCTGGGAACTTTGAGGGAGGAAGAGGATGTTGTTTTTGACGAACGGGGGTTACATCAGGCCATGTGTCAATGTGGTGCTCTATAATTGCGGGATCAAGACCAGGCATTTCGGTATAAGACCAGGCAAAGACATCACGGAATTCTTTGAAAATGTGTGTGTAGTCCTCAATCTCTTGTTTACTGCAGAATGCTCCTAAAGTAATGAGTTCAGGAGCATGACCTGGAGCAGCAATATCAACTTGGATGACAGGTGAGATGTTGGCCATGTTTCCCTCCTCGAAGGCATCAGGAGCAGGGATAGGGTCCTTGAACCAGTCAACCTTGGTGGGGAGGAAGTCTTTGGATTCGACCGCGTATTGGGTAGCGGTGCTAGAGGAAGACGCTTCTGGGATGAAATAGGAACGGTGGTGCATATCATCCCAAGGATAATCCGGGGCAGTTAGGGCCTCAAGAATCTCCTCATCAGTACGGAAAGTCTGTGTCGTCAAATCGGTTGACGAGGGGGTAGTGGAAGTGTTGGTTGAAGAGATCATGTAGATGATATTAACCTCTTCAGAAGGGGGAGAGACCGGGGGGTAGATCTCCTCAATGGTAGGTGGTGCCGTCTCAAGGTCCAGATTGTTCATCTCGTAAAGAGCTGCTCTGTAATCCGGGAGATCGGGACAATGATGTGAATAGTGCCCGTAAATACCGCAGATGGCGCATGAGTGGTTGGTACGTAGGGACTTATATTTAGGTTTAGGAGTAGGGTTGAGTTCGACAGTTGGGATGTTGGGGTCATCATCGAGCATTTGCATGTGCTTCTGTAATGCGGGTAACTGTGGGCATTGGTGGGTCGCATGGCCCAACTCGTCACACAGCGAGCATTTGGGAGGAGCACGAAACACTGGAGGGTTCTTGACTGTCTTGGGAGGTGGGACAGCAGTGTAAGGTTGTGGACCTCTGCCCCCAGTGGGTTGAGGAGGAGGAGGAGGTGTCGTGGAGGACGAAGGGGTAGAGACACCGGGAGGTGGCTGAGTGGTAGTAGCCATGGGTTGCACCGGCTGGAGGACGACATCAGGTGTCGACGGGCGAACGGGAGGCGAAAGGTACCATACAGGTAATCCCAAGGTTAACCCAGGGAGGCTAAGGGTAGCCATGACCGGGGCGCTTACTACTCCTACTGGAGGAACTAGGAAGGGGATCGTATGGATCGGTGTAACACCAATGTGACTAGGTACCAATGGTGGTTTAGGCAACAAGGATGGTTGATTGTTAGGTGGTAGGATGTCATGGGACAAGGTACATAAGTCAGACATTTCGGGCGTAGATGATGGCGGAGGAATGGATTGAAAGGTGGAGGTCATCGGCGCGTCTGAGTAGACTCCAGGCCCCGTAGAGGAAACAAACGAGGTGGTGGCAGGGGAAACAGGTTGTTCAACCATGGGGAGAACATTTTCCGGTGCCGCCGGAGCACTGGGATCATAGTAGGTGAGCTGGTCAATCTTAACCACGCGTCCTTCATGGGGGAACATCATAGTGCGAAAGACAGAAGAGGCAACCGCCCGCATGGCATACATGTAGCTGCGGCCAAGTAGAAGGTTGTAATCCAATTGGGCATTGATTACCTCTATGTCAATAAGAACTGTTTTACCACCTAACTGGACTGGAACGTTGGGTAGAAGGCCTTGGGGTTGGGGCCGAACGACCGTCGTAGGCACGTAACGCAGTGGTGGACTGCTGGAGAGGAGGGGATCCTAGCTTCTGCCATACAAATGTAGACATAACGCATGTGGAAGCACCCTCATCAATGATGCACCGATGGATAACAAGATTCCTAACGGAGACTGTAACTTGGAAGGCTAAGCTGGAAGGTAGGCGTGGTTCAGACTGGTCTAAATCAAACGCCATCAAATGTGAATCAGTTGGGTCAATCCCCCCGATGGCGGAAAGTAAAGTCTTGCGCTGGGAAGGGCAGTTCTTCAAGACTTCCAACGCAGACATGGCTGCGGGAGATTGGGCTAGGTCGTCTACGATGTTGTAGTTTGACGCAGCACGCGCATTAGGGTTATTGTTGATTCGGCGCAGTGGGAAACGAGGTGCTTTCGCAGCGCCGTCTGTGGGCGGCGGAGGTATACGTAACGCCTGATCGGTGGGATGGGCGTTAGTAGGTTTATCCGTGGGAGGGGCTTCAGAGGTGGAGCCATATTGGTTCCGACGGGTCTGGAGGTTGACGTCAGCAGATGACATCATCAGTAAGTGGTGGGTACCTGAGTCAAACATGGGTTGATCAGGGGCAGCGTAGGTGATCTGTTGTTGTTGGGGTTGCACGTTAGCTTGAGGGGCCAACGGCTGAGTGTTCACCACGCCTTGGGTCGGTAATGGGTTTTGCAGCACTAAAGGGGGTTGTTGAGGTTGGGGGGGGTTGGGCGGTGCTTGGGGAGCCGCATGCCCTTGGCGATGGGCCTCGTCAACCCAAAGCTGCCGAGCTCGCTCCAAGTGTGGGCAAGCATGGGTGTAATGTCCATAGACCCCGCAAATAGAACAAGGGTGGTTCGTCTGCAAATTGGGGTTTTTGGCCTGCTTGGGCGGGCGATCAGGGTTTTGATTAGCGGGGGCCGCATTATTGTTGTCAGGGGGATTAGCCGGTTGACCAGCTTGGTCTGCAGGTTGGTTATTTCCCCGATTACGGCCCTTGCCGCGGTTCTGTTGGCCCTGGTTACGTTGGTTATTCTGGTTTTGCTGCGGGTTATGTTGGGCGTAAACTTGCCCTTGGGTAGCAGGTGGATTTTGAGGTTGCGCAGGTGCTGGAGCAGGCTGCGGAGGATGATATGTAGGTTGAGGCTGAGCAGGTGCAGCAACTTGAGGGGGTTGCTGATAGGACTGCGGAGCAGGTTGTGAATGTGCCGCAGGGGCTGCCTGTGGCGGATAATAAGCTGGTGGGGCTTGTGAAGGCGCAGGAGCTGAGGCAGCCTGCTGATGGTAGTAAGGCTGAGGGGCGACTGGAGGAGCATAAGCAGGAGTTGCATACCCGAAGCACTGAGGTGGACATGAAGGTCCATGGGAATGGTGATGTGTCATGGGAGCATATGAGTTGGTTGCTCCAGACTGGGAGGTAGCCCTCGACAGGTCGGGGCCAGGGGTAGGACGTGCTATATAAAATGGTTGGGGATGCGAAGAAACACGGCCAATGATACCATCTGCAGCGTGGGATGCCCCCGGCGCATCATGATGGGAGGACTCGCCGCGAGGGGCGTCAGGTATAATGGTATAAAGGTAACCCGACTGGGCGTAAATGAGGTCGAACTGCTGTGCCTTAAGGATGGCCTCTTCTTCAGACTGGGGTCTTTCTGAAGCTACATCCTTAGCGATGACAGGAAGCAGGGACTTGAGGAACCAATCGAGGAAGATACGGTCATCTAGTTTAATCTTGCATAAGCTACGGCGTCTACGCCACTCATGGATGTGGTCCGTGATATGGGTAGCCGTGTTTTGTCTACAAGATAGAAGGATCTCAACGCCCGCGTCATAGCGGACTGGCAACTGGAAGAACTGCAGGAAGGTCGAGGCCAGGGAAGAAAAGGTGGCGTGGGTCCCATGAGGCTGCTCAATATACCACTTGGCTGCAGAGCCAGTGAAGGTGCGCTGTAAGAGACGGAGGCGAACAGAGTCATCCACGATGGAGTTAGAGGAACACCATAGGTGGAAAGACATGATATGGTTTTGTGGGTCCTCACCGGCCTTACCCTCGAATTTAGGGATGTCAGAGGGTAGTTTGGTAGGCATATGAGGCCACATAGGGTCGTGTCGAATAGGATCGTTGGTCAATCTGGCCAGGTCAGGTAGGTTGAGGCTAGCCATGAATGGCAAACTGGAAGAGGGCTGTGACACAGTAGTGCTATGGACCAAGTTGGGGCCAGTGCCCCCAAGTGGAGGGACAAAATCAAGGGTGGTGCCCCCAAGTGGGGGAACTGAGGTAGTGGAGGATGGTCCAGCACCACCATGGGTAGTGTGAGCCACTGATGTAGTGGGGATAGGTATTCCCGCTGTGGGAATAGGTACCGTGAGGGGAACGGTAGATGGTTGCCCCATGGAGGGCATACCAAAAACAGGTGTAGTAACTGGTGTAGTGGTGGATGTGCCACCAATGGTCCCTATGACAAATGGAGTGGAAGTCGTACCAGCCATGGGGCTAGTAGGGGCAGTATAAATAGGGTTCTCAGACTCTTCGTCAGAATCAGAGGTAAAGTAAGGTGCGTCACTATCTGGTGACGGAGACCTACGTCGCTGACGGGTGGAGTCAAGTGGCAAGGCTCTAGATCTGTGATGAGTGGTATCAACGGACAATGATCGGAATCTATGACGAGTGGTGTCGAGAGAACTGTGCTGTGGGGGCTCGCCCCTGAGGTGCCGAGAATGTCTCGGGGACTCAATGGTGACAAATGGTGTCTAAATCTCTGTGGGTTGAGGTGAGTATGAAAACAGCTCAAAAATCCTAATGCAACCGAGTGTGCAGAAGGAGAGCTAAAAAACAAGGCACTCAGGCCAACAACCAACTCAAAACACCTACTGCAGCAGCTGTGCTACAATAGGTGGAGTAACAACAAAGATGGTCAGAATACCAACAAGCAGCAGGTTTCCTAAAAAAGAAAAATGGTGGACTCACTAGACCAAAGGGAGGTAAAGGAGCATGCAAACACCTAACTAAAAGTATTCTGACTTAACTAAACATATCCTCTGCAAGGTGATGAAATCCAAGTCAGACAATATGAGTAGGAAATCCAAGTGGCTATGATATCCCCCTACCGGGAGGGATACCGGGTAGTCAATCCTAGAAGAATGGCAACTAAGATACCCCGTTCATGACACGTCCAGAAAGGTGAATCTGCCGTTTAGTTCGTTGACCGCAATACCCCTATACAGGGATATCCCGCGAACCGCGAAAGGTAGCCCTTCGGTTACTGAATGGAGTGCGGTATTCCACTCAGGCCTCCGGAACCAGTCTCCCGACTTCAACCCTCCTAAGGGAGAGGCCCTCTGATAAACTGGTCGTGACCGTGCCAAAAAGTACTAGGGGATTTTGGTTCCCTAGTTGGACAACAACTATGTCTCAAGTGAAATAACCAAGGGGTGTTATTGGAAGCCTATCCCCCTGATCCTACCTAACTACAATGATTCTTTTGTGTTCCCCAAGTGGGGTTAGAATGTTGGTTTAGTTAGGTACTTTTTAAGGCTCACTTGATTTAATGTGATAGAGTGTGTGCTCGTGAGGTGTTGAACCCAAAAACAGAAGTGCCACAAGGGAGGGCAACTTCCAATCTATCAATAATGCTGAAATTGATTCTTTTAATTTGCAAAATTTTCTGAAATAAAAATACTGAAATTTTAAAAAGATTATGTAAAAGGAACAGAAATTATGTTGCAGAAAGGCTGTAAGGAAGTGGGCTGCAGGTGGGACAGAGGGCTGTTCAAATGCAGAAAATATTGCAGCAAGAGGGGCTGGGCTCAAAACAGGAAAAGAGCAGAAATCAGACCGCGGGTCTGTGGCGGATCAGAACAGGCCGACCGCGGGTTTAAGGGAAACAGCGGCGGTCAGGTCGCGGCTATCGGGCCAACAGAGGCAGTCGGGACGCAGGAAACAGGGGAAAAGTCACAGTCGGGTCGCGGCTATCGGGCCAACAGTGGCAGTCGGGACGCAGGAAAACTGGAAAGAGAAACAGTCGGGTCGCGGCAAAAAGGCTAACAGGCGCAGTCGGAACGCGCGAAAGAGGCAGAAAGCCGCAGTCGTGACGCAGGAAAAAGGCCGACAGGCGCAGTCAGAACGCGGCAAACAGGCTGATTAGCCACGGTCGGATCGCAGGTAACAGACTTGAATCCGCCGGCAGAGCGTCGGAAGCAGTCTGAGAGCCACGGTCGGATCGCGGGTAAAGGCCTGAAAGGCGCGGTCAGGACGCGACTGCAGAGGGAAAAGACGCGGTATGCGGCGGCCGAAAGGGACGGCCGAAAGTAAAAAATTCAAAACAGAAACCAGAAATTCGAAAACTAGGGGAGTCGCCAAAACTGTAGCTAGGGTTTTACCCCTAGCTTGTGCCAATGAGCACCTACTAAGGAGAATGGACTCCTTAGTAGCAGTTCAGTACATTAAACTAATTATGCAATAAACCAAAATTTAAATTATTTCTAATACAAGCATGAAGCATAAACACCAAAATGAAAGAATGACTTTGTATTGATGTTACCTTGAGTGTCAAGGTTGGTGAAGCCCTTTGCAGTGTCCAAGAGGATGCTCCAAGCTTCAAGAATGCTCCTTCTCCTTCTCCAAGGTTGGGAATGGGCCAAAGGTGGCTCTCAAGGTGAAAATAGTTCAAAGGTGAACTAGGGTTTCGAGAGAGATTTTGGCAGAGTAAGGGTGCTTGTGATTGTGGATATGGAATAAGGGATCTCCATCACCTATTTATAGTTTTTTGGTGGTGGAGTGCTGACCCATGGTTTTAGGAAACACATGGTTTTGGGCAGCTGTATAGGGTTTTTTCCTTCTTTTCCTCATTATTTTATATTTTTATTCCCTTTTTAGGGGATTTTTGCTATTTTTGGAGGAAAAGGGGGTTTTTTAGCCTTTTTTAGGCTATTTTGAGGGTTTTATGGCCTTTTGGAGGCATTTTAGGCCTTTTGGAGGCTTTTTAATGGGTTTTTTTGGGATTTTTAATGGAAATATGGTAGGAAAATGGACAAATGAGTCATATAATGTGGTAAATGAGCTAGTGAGCACTTTTTGGGTGTTAACAGAGAGGTGGTGGGAATTGGTCCACATACATCTGAGTGTATTAGTTCCAAAATGTTCTTGGTCTTTGTTTCACTCTTTGGAAAGGGGTTCTTGATATTTTTCCCTTTCTTACAAGAGCCATCATGTTCAGCTTTCAAATCTGGTAATGCTATGACTACCTTGCTTACATAGGGTAAGGATTTATAGTTGATATGAGCTAATCTTATATGCCATATCTCACTGGGGCTAGAGATCTCATGAGCAAGGGCAGCTTCTGGATGACCCTTGAGCTTATAGAGACCTCCTTCTTCTTCACCAATAACAACTCCATCTTTAATTGTCTTTCCTTTGGACCACATGAGTACTTGTCCATCTATGAAAGCCACTCTAAAGCCTTTCTTATCTAGTGCTAAGATAGAGAGTAGGTTCTTCTTTAAACCTGGTACATATAAGATATCTTTCATCTTCAAGGGTGTTCCAGAATCTAGCTTGTAGCGAGCTTCACCAATTCCTTTGATGGGATATTGGTAGTCATCTCCTAGAGATACTTTTTGAGTAGAAGACTTTTCTTCAAGATTTGAGAAAGTCTTTCTTTGACCTGTCATGTGCTTAGAAGCACCACTATCAATGAGCCATGTATCTTCTCCAGGAGATACAGATCCAGAGAGTGCAGAGAATAGGACATATTCTTCTGGATCTTCTTTCTTCACTTTATATCTTTTCTTTCTAGGTTTTACCTCTACCTCTTCTTCTTCTTCTTCTTCTTCTTCTTCTTCTTCACTATCATTTTCTGCCATATGTGCATGATGTCTTTTGTGGACAAATTTCTTCTTTTGTGAAGGACAAAATCTGGAGAGGTGTCCTAGTTTATGACAAGTGTAGCACTCAACTTTGGAAAGATCTCTTACTGGATTGGGTCCTCTTCTCTTTTTAGGCCTAGAGAAGTGTTGAGGTCCTTTGTGGTCAACTTTCTTGAGATGACCTATTCTTCTTCTTTTGGTATGGGTGGCCAAGGCTTGGTCATCCTCTTTGAGAAGAGCTTCTCTGTTGGCAACCCTTGCTTCTTCTTGAACACAGTCCTCCCATACTATATCAAACTTCATGCTCTCTTTTCTGGCACACATGGTTTGTATGAATGATTCCCAAGGTCTAGTGAGACCATTGAGAGCAGTCATCACAAGTTCATCCTCATCAAGAGTATCACCAATTGCATCTAGTTGCTCCTTGATTTGGGAGACCCTTGAGAAATAGTATTGAATGGATTCTCCCTTGTGCATCTTGGTACTCTTCAATTGAGTCCTCAGATTCATCTTCCTATTGATGTTCTTTCCTTCATGCATTCTTCCTAGGGCATCATACATTTCCTTTGGAGTCTTCTTGGAGGCCACTTGGGGAATCAAGTGGTCTTTAATAGAATCAGACATGATTCTCTTTGCCCTAATTAAATCCTTCCTGTGCTTTTCTTTGGCTTCATCTCCTTCTGGTTCTGCAACTTCATCCTTGATATAATGAGCAAGATCATTCTCTTCAAGAATGAGACCAATTCTGTATTTCCATGCCCAGAAATTCTCTATACCTTCTAGTTTGTCTTCAAGCTTAGTGTTTGGAGCCATCTTCTCTTGGGGGATTCCAAGAGACAGAGTAGCACTTACTTGAAAAGTTACCTTTTACTTTTCCGGAACCTGAGATAGAATTTTATCGCACTTTTGGTAGAATTAGGGTCTGAC
The DNA here is from genome assembly GCA_027924585.1 of Larix kaempferi. NCBI lineage: Eukaryota > Viridiplantae > Streptophyta > Pinopsida > Pinales > Pinaceae > Larix > Larix kaempferi. The sequence goes on from BSBM01000541.1 coordinate 17,194,957, forward strand.
TTTCCCGGAGTTCTACCCAACCAAAAAGTTCGATCTAGTGCTCAAAAGATTTGTCTTGAGAAGGGTTATCCAGCCATGTAATCAGATTTCAACAATACCAACTTTCTGCTGAAACCAATTTATGATTTATCGTACTTTTGATAGAATTAGGGTTTGACTTTCCCGGAGTTCTACCCAACCAAAAAGTTCAATCTAGTGCTCAAAAGATTTGTCTTGAGAAGAGCTATCCAGCCATGTAATCAGATTTCAACAATACCAACTTTCTGCTGAAACCAATTTCTGATTTATCGCACTTTTGGTAGAATTAGGGTTTGACTTTCCCAGAGTTCTACCCAACCAAAAAGTTCGATCTAGTGCTCAAAATATTTTTCTTGAGAGGGGCTATCCAGCCATGAAATCAGATTTCAATAATACCAACATTTTTGCTGAAACCCTAAACTTCACCAGAGAGAGAGAGAGATTCTTACCTTGTGAAAGATGTCCTATTCAGTCCAGCTCTGATACCATGTTAAGTTTAAACCAAATAGACAAGCAAGATCACTGAAAGAAGCATAATCACAAGATAGACACAGAATATACCCTGGGAAACCCTCATGGGGTAGAAAACCCAACAAAGCTTTCCTCAATAATATGATCAACCAAAATACAAGATGTGCTCCCTCCTTCCTTTCCTCCTTAGCAGATCTCCCAGACAAGTGCGCCACTTTTCACAAGTGAGTGAGTATGTCTAATGAGGAGTCCACCTCCTCTATTTATACTGACTCCTCACTGACTAAAATACCCAATGGGGCCGACCTCTCCTAGAGAAGTCTAATAACCCCTAAAATATTAACTCAGGGCCGACCCCCACATGGTGGGTCTAATAACCCTAGTTACCACAACTTCTCGGAGGAATAAACATCTCCGGATACATAGTAGAATGACATCGGAGGTATGGAACATCTCCGGAATAAATAATATACAAATATAATATTCTTATAAGTTACAATATTCAACAGATATCGGTGCAACCGTTGGTGTAGGTTGACACACTTGTATGTTAAACCATCGATTTTAGATTTTGACAATCACCTCATGAGGCCGTGACTGATAACTTCCATGTCTATCCCATAGGTAAGGTTTCCCAAACAAGGCGTCGACTATGGAGAGTGGTGCCACATTGCAAAGTACTTCATCTTCAAAAGGATTTATGAAGTAGGCGATTTTACATTTTCAAGTGATCCAAAGTTCTTGTCCATCCTTCATCCAACCGATGTTGTAAGGATGAGGATGCAGAGTGGTAACAAGACCTAGTTTCTTCACAAGTTCTTCAGAAATGAAGTTCTTATGGATCCTGTTGTCCACAATCAGATGCAATGGGTTGCTTCAGACCCATATCCATGTATGGAACATGCGTTCTCATTCCTCCTTATCAACGATAGTCGAGGCTGCTAGAGTGGTCGAGGTCAAAAGGGTCGTCGCGTCTGGATCAGATTCTTCCATCGTCCTGTCGAACACATCGGAGGTCGACACTTTTTCCAAAAAATTCTTACAAGGTTTTCATTTAGACGTATCATGCCAAGATGAGTGGTGGTAATCACACCATTTTACGGTCAACGGTTGTTTTCTACGTTCCTTCTTGTGAAAGGGCTTCTTACCGTGGTCTCTCTTTGGTCGTTTCGGCTGAGAAGATTTCGACTTGTCGAAGTCGGCTAGTGCCTTCTTGTCGAGCGGTCGTCCTGATGTCGGCTTTGTCACAAAACGAGTTTTTCTTTATGCTTGGTTTCCAGTTTTCTAGCGTAGTGGAAAGCATCCGCAAGCATATTGACTATCAGAAATCCTATCTCCTGTTGAATGTACTAGGACAATTCACTAACGTACTTCAGAACAAGCAATTTCTCTTCTTATTAGATGCCAAGTCTCTCCATGAGTTGATAGAATTCGTTGGTGTAACTATGTAATGATTGGTATTTACATTTCCTTAGTTGCTACCACTTCTTATACTATTGCTTGAGGTATTTTGACAGGTCAAATTCCTTTTGGATGTGTTCGATGAATTTATCCTATGTGTCAATGGGTTCTTCACTTTTCTTCGTCTTTGTCGAGAGGTTCTCCCACCAGTAGTGCACGGAGGTTGACATATTTCAGGATGCAATGGTAATCTTTTCAGCTTCATAGAGTTTATTTATAGTGTAATAGGATTCCAATTGTAGTACCCAATTATCGACGGATTCCGCGTCAATCTTACCTTCAAGATTTGGTATGTCCAAATTCATTTGCACTTTGAAGGGGCTGATTTTATCGAAGTGAGTTCTCTTCGAAGATCCTCCAAATGTTGAAGCGAATCGGATGAGAATATCATTGAACTGGGTGAACATTTCAGTCCGTTGTTGAGCTAGAGCTTGCTCAATAAGCTGTACTGTCTCGTCAGCTGCATGTCTATTGTCTGTTTCTTCTGCCATCTCTGGAGGTAGCGTCTGCTTGGATTGCTGAGATTGCGAGCGAGTTTGAATCAGAATAAGTCAGGTAACTTTGAGAGAAGTGTATACGCAAAACATAAGCATGAAAACTAAATGCTTTGATTTGAGTCTTCTCTGATATCAATGATCCGAGTCATTCACAGGAAGCATGGGGGTGACAACAGTTCAACTTAATGAGTCGGATCTGTTATGGCGGAATCAATTAAGAATAAGCAGAATGGGAAAAGTAGGATTACACTACACAGATAAACACAATATGCGCAGACAATATACACGAATGCGAACTGATCTTCTATTAATGTAAAACAAGTCTAAGACATGATAAGATTCATCGATTGATGTTACAATATTATACATGCTTATATAGATTTCTGAGACACTTGGGTGCCTTCCCGTTACATTCAGTTACAAAGAAGAAGTTATAACGGTTCAAGAGTTCAACCGTTATAGTCGACTGGAAGACAGAGAGATAGTTTGTCAAAGTTCGACAGTCATTGGTCTCATGTCGATGTTGCAAACTGTGAGGTTTCTGAACATGTCAAAGGTGCAAATGTGTCGAAGTCGAGACTCGTCAGAGTTTTGTCGAGTTCAGAACATGTCGGAGATAACCTGTCGAGTTGAAGTCGTGTCGAATTTGCATCAATGCCGATGACTTGCCAACTGTGATGCGGATCAATGAGTTTGTTTAAATTCCCTGAACATAAGTTGCACATTATTCTTCTATTTCTCGAGTATATTTGCGAAAATAAATATGAATACACATGTCTGGTTGTCCTTGATCCCTATTTAGTTCATTTTATACTTCCAAATTACAACATTAAAATGTTATTATTGATAGGTATATATTTAAGTAAAATGTTCAATGAAGGGAAATAGTAAAACTCAAAACGTAAAAAAAAATAGTATGGCAGGTAAGATTCCAATGGAGTTCCAACCCTGGTGCCATCTCAATAACTAGGGTTTTTTTTCAGTGAAGGCCATTCTAATTTTGTTCAAGGGGGTCAATTCTGATCCGAAGGCTCCCGTGTTAGGATATTTAGACACTTAAGAGTTAGCTAAGATCAACTTGTGTAATATATCCGTTAGGTAAAGTGTCTTTCTTTAGTATGCATTAGTATGCATTTGTAAATATTTAATTCGACGGTCATGATATGTTCTAGACATAGAGTGATACGACGGCTCAACTTCTCTTAGATCAAACCTACCCTTGATCCGTGGCTTAACACTTGATTGGTCCATGATCTCTATTTGAAGAGCATGGCGGGTCATTGTCTAGTTGATCGATTATGAGAAGCTCATTTGTAACTTTCTTTCTTTTGCATAATAAACTGCTTCGTAGAAGCTATTTGGACGGGACCATGGAGTGTTTCCCTCTCAAGGGTTTAAACCACGTCAAAACATCGTGTGTCGATCTGTGATCTGTTTGTGTGAAGTGGTTGCTCTTGTTGTTTGTTATTTTGGGAGTACCCTGTGTACCTGAACATGGCATCAAAGCATTTATGAAGAGTCGCTTCCGGTTAAGGTCTAGACCTTGAACCGTTGTTGCCGAAACTTGAAAGGGTTTTTGGTTCTGGTATTTCTATGCATTTCTGGGCTGTGGGAGGTGGGAGGTGTTCCATTGCATCCGGAGCGCCGTTTCCATTGGAAAATATTTTTCGTTTGATCGAAAATGGTTTTCGGATGCTTCAAAAACGTGTATTTCATCAGATTTGAAGGTATAATGTTACAATGACGTTTTTTTTATTTTTGTTTATTAAAATAAAAAAATCTCATATTTTTATCAGTTTTGATTATTAGTTTTTTTTTTGTTTCGGATTGTTTCATTCCCTGTCTGCATATCCTCTTTTCCGTGCACCTCATGCGATCACGGCGAATCAGAAACAGAAAGGGAAAGGGTTTTTCTTGGTTGCGTATGCTTTTTTCCGTACACCTTGTGCGATCTCGGCAAATTAGAAACAGAGAGAAAACATAGAATTTCCAGGAAAGCTAACAAGATCTAACCCCAAATGTGTGGAAAAGTCTTTTTTTGTTTCGTTTTATGGTGTGATTTGCAGGAAAAGTGGCAAACATGGAAACCGAGCGAGAAGAGTAAAAAAAAAAACAAAAATCCCTTCCTCCTTCCCTTCTTTTACGTACCTTTTAATATTAGCTCACTTGGTTCAAAGTTGTTTTATTCCATAATAGGTCTTTAGTTCAAGTCTTATTAAGTTACTTTTAAACAAAGGTGCATGCAATTTATAATTTTAAGTTACTTTATTGTAAAAGTGCATCTCACTTAAATAATTAAAAAAAATATATAAAAAGTGAGTCACTTAAGTTTATTTTTTTTGCTGCACTATTTAAAGTAACATCATTGTAAAAGTGAAAATCACTTATTTTACAAAATGATCCACTTAAAGCAACTTTCTTGTAAAGTGATTTTTAAAGGTTCATCTTGGGAAGAGGGGGGTTCTTTTTTTAGTTGGTCATTCTCTATCTGCCACGTCACCATTGGGGACATCTTCAACATTTTCTTTTTTCAAGCATAACTTCATCATACGGAGTCAGCGTTCAGTGGCGTTTTTTTAAAACCACCTATTTTTTCGATCTCTTCGCATCCAGACTATTGGTTTCTGTTTTTACAGCCATTAATTTTACAAAATGGCCACCCCTTGTGATATTCTACTTCTTGTTCTAACTATTTCTCATGGAAATCTCGTATGGAGGATGTTCTACGAAGTAGGGGACTTTTTCAGAATTACCTCAGGGAAAGAAACAGAAATCATTGATGATGATAAGAAAATAAAATGGGAAAATAGATGTGACGAAGCTCGTGGATTGATTGGGATGTCAATCTATACTGATTTGTGATTCCACATATCTGGAATTGATGAACCTAATACTGCTTGGGACAAGTTGGAATCTGTGTTTGGTAAACACAATGAAATTTGAGGTCATCAACTCGAAAATGAGTTGATTTCTTTAAATCCAAGTGATTTTTCATGCATTCAAGATTATTCATCTAAGTACAAAACTCTTAAACTCTTATGTGAAGAATGCAAGATTAAGAGGGAAGACAAAAAATGCATTTATCATATTCTTTCAAAACTTGGACCTGCATATTCTGTTTTTGTATCTACATTTTACTTCATGAAAGAATCCTTGAATGCAGCTATCTATCAAGAGCCTAGTCTTGAATCCTTTTGTGATTCCTTGATTAGAGAGAAAGATAAGCTCATCCATCTTGGAATAATTAACAATGTAGATACATCTGGGAAAGCCTTAATGTCCCAACAGAAAGAAAAGTTCAAGCCTCCCATGAAACAAAATTTTTGCAATAATAAGTCAAACAAGGGTCCCAAACCCTCTCAATCAGCTCCTTCTTTAAAAAATGACAAAATATCCAAGCCAAAAGGAAAGAAGACTGAGCGTCATTGCAACTATTGCGGGAAATATAATCATGATGAATCTAAGTGTTTCAAGAAGATGGCAGCCTTGGAAGCAACAATGAAGAAACGCCACATATGCCTAGATTCGCCTTCAGAATCTACCTCTCATGCACTTTGTGCTTCTGGTTATTCTTATAATGAATCTTCTTCTTCTACTTCAAATGAATGGCTCATTGATTCTGGAGCATCCTATCATATGGCTAAGGATCAAGCCATATTTTCTACTATGCATGAATGTAACAAAAAACAAATATTTGTTGGTGATGATAAATCTCTAAGTGTTGTAGGATCTAGAACAGTTCCAGTAGATAATAGTAATTTTAGTGATGTACTGTGTGTTCCAAGAATTTCTTGCAATTTGTTATCAGTCTTTCAAATCACTCATTCTGGTGAAGGTAAAACTGTGACGTTTACACCTCACAAAGTTGTAATCGAGGATTTTAAAGATCCTCAACATGTCCTAGCTACCGAAATTGTTGATGATATGACTAGGTTGTACAAATTTAACAACTTTGGGTCATCATCTTTTCCTTCAGTTTTTGTTGCTCATAGTGATAACTTGAGCAAACATTGGCATGAGCAATTTGGTCACTTAAATTATCGCTCATTGCAACAACTATGTAAAGACAATATGGTGACAGGTCTTCCGATGGTATCTTGCAAGGATGGTTTTTGTTCCAGTTGTCTACTCGGAAAACATCATCGGGACAGTTTTGACAAACGTGCCTCTTGGCACACCTCGGTTCCCTTGGAGCTTGTGCATAGTGACTTGTGTGGTCCTCTTCCATCTGCTTCCCTTTCAGGTTTCAAATTTTTCTTAACTTTCATTGATGATTACTCCAGACGCACTTGGGTTTATTTCCTAAAACTTAAGAGCGAAGTATTTAAAATGTTCTTGGCCGACAAGGCCCTTGTTTAAAAAAAATCTGGTCATCAAATTATTAAGTTAAGATCTGACAATGGAGGAGAATATGTTAACAAAATGTTCACTACTTTCTGCACTGAACAAGAAATCCAACAACAACACACTGTTCCATATACACCACAACAAAATGGTGTAGCTGAATGGAAGAACCGCACTTTAAAAGAAATGGCTAATTGTATGATCCAATCTAAGGGACTAAGTCTTCAATTTTGGGCTAAAGCCATAAATTGTGCAAATTACATAGTTAATCGTGCCCCCACTAAATCTTTACAAGGTATCACACCGGAAGAAGCATGGAATAAAACTAAACCTCATGTAAGTCACTTCCATGTGTTTGGTAGTGAAGCATGGGCTCACATTCCGGATGAAAAATGGAAAGCATTGCAGCCTAAAAGTGAAAAGTGCATATTTGTTGGATATTCTTGTTGATGTATATGTAACTTCATAATGTATTTCATCCATGTATTTCATTTATATATTATTGTACTCCTATCGATATGTGTCATTCCTCTATACGGAAGTGTCATCATGTGTATTAATAAGTGTCGCAAGTGTGTTAACTTGCCGATGGGTTATTAGACCACCATGTGTGGGGTTGGCCCTGATTTATGTAATATATGGTTGATGTACCTAACTAGACAAGTTGGCCCCATAAGTTTATTGGGCAAACAGAACAAGTATAAATGGAGATCGGGAGATCTCTATTTAGATCACTAAGAAACTCATTCTTCCTTCACTCGGAAAGTGGCGCACTTGTGAGGAGGAGGTTCAGCTGCTAGGAGGAGACTATCTCTGTGTATTTTGGTTGTACTTTGGTTGAGCCATTGATCTCTCTATCTCTGAGGAAGTTGTGGGGTTTTTCACCTTAGGGTTTTCCCCACGGAAACTCTGTGTCTCTTGTCTCTCATGCTTTTTCTTCTTGTGATGATTGACATGCTTGTTATGATTGATATGCTATACATGTTGTTCTCTCAGTAAAGATCCTAAAGTATTGTGAATTAATGCTCAAAATTTAACATGGTATCAGAGATAACCTGAGAAGAAGACATTGTGCAGTGACGGAAACTAGGGTTTCTTGTTTATTGGGTTTCTCTCCACCGATTTTGGAAAAGCAGTATAGTAGATTGACTCTACTCATTAAGGAGAATCTATCTGTCCAATCATAATTCAATTCTGAGCATTTTCAGATTTGGCCCTAAAAATTAGGGTTTCCACATAAATAGGAATTTTTGGAATATGAAGACATAGTTGGAAGGTCCTTGCAAAAATCAAAGTTTAGAGCTTTGGATCGAGATTTTTGGCTGGGTAGATCTCCAGAAACTCAAACCCTAATTCAAGGTCCTCCCGAGTGAACCCGGGAAGACTAAAAGGCATTTTTGAAGGGTGAAGCTTTGCAAATCTCAAATTCTGAATACACTAGGCTGATCAGCTCATCAAGGCGCATCTTTCTATCCTTTCAGAAAGTTGAAATTCACATTTTGAATTTTTAGGGTTTTTTTGACAAACCCTAATTCAGGATCAAATCCAGTTTTCAACAAAACAAGTGGTAAGACCTAAATCTCTTCTATTTCCATTTGAAGTACTCTTTAAGATTTCTCACCACACCAAGCTTGAGGATAAGCTTAAAGGGGTTGATCACTTCCGAGCCTGGAAGTATAGGATTGGGTTAATCCTGGAAGAAGATGAATTGGACTCCTACATCAGCTCTGAGGTCCCTATCCCAGAGGATGAAGAGGCTATGGTATTGCATAAGAAGAACTTGTTCAAGGAAAAAAGAATCATTGTTGATTCTATCAAAGACAATCTCATACTTCATGTGTCATCTCTATAGACACCCAAGGAGATGTTTGACTCCCTGACCAAGTTATTTGAAGGGAAGAACATAAATCAGAAGATGACTCTACGGAATCAATTGAAAGGGGTCAAGATGTTGAATGGAGAGACCATTCAATCTTACTTCTCCAAGGTCTCTCAGATCAAAGAACAACTTGAAGCTGTGGATGAAGTAGTGGACAATGGTGAAGTTGTTATGACCACTCTGAATGGCCTACCTAGGTCATGGGACTCCTTTATTCAAGGAATATGTCCAAGAAAGAGATTGATCTCTTTCAATAAACTATGGGAGGAATGCTCTCAAGAAGAAGCTAGGCTTGTAGCTCGAGAAGAAAAGATGGGAAGTGAAGATCAAGCTCTCGCAGCTCACACCAAAAGAAGCAAGCCTAAGAGGGAGCACTCTCAAAAAAAGAGATCCACTCTCTATCACCAAAAGAATAAGAAGGACCTAAGGTGCTTCACATGCAATGAGAAGGGTCACTTTGCTTCAGAATGTTCCAAGAACAAAAGGGATAACAACAACAACAACAACTCCAGCAAGAAGAAGAAGGGCAGCAAAAGAAAGTTCCATGCTCATGCTACCGAAGATGATGAACCTCCAAAGAAGAAGGCTAGGGCAGAAAGTGATGATGACTCATCAAGTGAAGAAGAGTATGTTCTAATATCTGCTCTCACAGGTACTATCTCTCATGGTTGTAATGATTGGCTTATTGACAGTGGGGCTTTCAAACACATGACTGGGTTTAAAGAAACTTTTGTAAATCTATCTGAACATGAATCACCCCATAAAGTAAAACTTGGGGATGACTATCAATACCCCATCAAAGGAAGTGGTGAAGCCTCCTACAACCTAGATTCTGGAAAATCTTTGAAGATGAAAGAAGTCCTTTATGTACCTGGGCTCAAGAAGAATCTACTCTCCATCTCTGCTTTGGATGCAAAAACCATGAGGGTTGCATTCATAGATGGCCAAGTCCTAATGTGGCCAAAAAGGTAAAACTATAGATGATGCAGTGGTGATTGGAGAGCAAGAGGGAGGATTGTACAAATTGAAGGGACAACCTGAACATTCTATGGTGACAAAAAGAAAAAGATTCATCCATAGTCATGGATCACATAGAGGTATGTTCAATTTGGTTTTGCAAAGGTTAACTTATGAAGTTATGCAGGTCATTGAAGAGAACAAGAAAACATTGCTAGACATAACTAGCAAATATGATGACTAGGTATGTTTCTCTTATATCAAAGGATCTTATATTGTTGTATGATTGATAATGATTACCCATGAAGTTACAAGTTTAAGTAATATAGGGTTTATGCATATTATGTCTTTGATCTTGATTGATGATATGACTAACCAGAAAAGTTTTTGGTCAAATATGAATATGCATGAGTAAGAGAAGTCTTCCTTTATAAACCTTGAATACTAATGCTTATTATTTCTGTTTGAAATGATCATAACTATACATGCTTAACATTATTGTGTTTTGATAGTATGTACTAATGAATATGTATGAGATCTCGAGGATAACACAATAATGATACTAATAAGAATGCATAGGGATCAAGGATGGATATAAGTTCAAGGAAAGGTAATCTAGGAACCAAAGATCAAGAGGGAGCACACTCCAGTTGTTCTGCAAGGATGCAGATATTTAGAGGGAGTTGACCACTTCTCACAATCCACATATGAATGGAGTTGCAGAAAAGAAGCAAAGACTGAGACGGAGTCAACCCAACAAACAAACAAAGATAAGTATTTGAATTATCATTCCTTGCATATTTTATTGTTTAAATAATACTGTTCAATAATGTATATACTCATGTTCCTAGAATTAGGTTGTGTATTATGCATATTATAATAGCTGCATTGATGAACACTATACTACTAATATACATGGGTAAGTGGCCTATGGCACTGTACAACATTCCATCGCTACTTATCTAGAATGAAACCTCTTTGCTGACATTTTGGGAGTTGTGCACACTCTTAACAATGTTCTGGTAGAGATTGGAAGGCATCTAGAAAGTTACGGGATATGGATAAATGTTGTATTGAAGCACTGGCTAAGATAATTGCATGACTGTATGACATATTTATTTATGCGTAAGAATTTGTTTTGAAAACTATGAGATGTTTTCTAATCATGAAATTTAACTTGTTGTGTAGGAAAGATCATATACCATCACCTACAAAAGAAGGACTACAACATTTGTTCAACAACAAAGTTATATATTGAAAATATTGAAAATATTGAAGATATTGAAGTTCCCAGGATCTGGGAAGAATTCCATGATCAAGGAGTACCAATCGATCATTAATATGTTTGGGATGCAGTCCCAAGACCTGAACGGGAGTTTGTAGTGACTTTCAAGAGGATCTACAAGATCAAGCATGCTGCAGGTGGTAGCATAGAGACTTTTGCTTCTGTTGCCAGATTCACTTCCATTAGATCTGTACTTGCTCTGGCTGCAGTGATGAAATGGAAGATACACCAGATGGATTTCTTGAATGGTGTAGTTGAAGAAGAAGTGTATGTGGAGCAGCCACTTGGTTCTGAGACACATGACAAGGAGTCATATACGTGCATAACTTGGTATGGTAGGATAGACAACTTTCTATCCAGTTTGGGCTTTACCAAGAGTAAAGTGGATTCCAACCTTTATTACAAGGTTGAGGAAGGCAATCCAGTGATACTAGTTTTGTATATGGATGACCTGTTTATTACAGGTGAAGATAGATTGATTTCCGACATGTAGTAGAAGCTTGCTTCCGAGTTCGAGATGAAGAACTTGTGGATGATGCACTATTTTCTAGGAATGGAGGTGTGGCAGAGTGCAGATGGAATCTTCCTTGGACAAGGGAAGTATGCAGTAGAGATCCTGAAGAGGTTCGGGATGATGGACTGCAAGGCCATGGCCACACCTATGGCATCAAACCTGAAGCTTCTGTGTGATGCTTCATCTGAGCTAGTTGATATCACTATGTATCGTCAGATGGTTGGGTCCTTGACGTACCTAACAAACACGAGACCAGATATTTGCTTTATGGTGAACACATTGAGCCAGTTCCTGATGGATCCGAGGAGTGTTCACCTGGTTGCTGAAAAGCATATTCTGAGGTACCTAAAGGGTACAGTTGATTATGGGCTCAAGTATGATGTGAATCAAAATTTTAACCTACAGGGTTATGTTGATTCAGATTGGGCAAGCAGTGCTGCAGATAGGAAGAGCACTTTTGGGTGTTGCTTCAGTGTGGGATCAGGTGTGATCTCTTGGTTTAGCAGGAAGCAGTCTTGCGTAGCACTGAGTACAGCCGAGGTAGAGTATGTTGCAGCTTGTTCGGCTAGTTGTGAGGTAGTATGGCTTCGGAAGCTACTGTCAGAGTTATTTGATCTCCCGCTGGAGACTACTAGTATCTTTTGTGACAACCAGAGTTGTGTGAAGCTGTCTGAGAACCCGATGTTCAACGATAGGTCGAAACACATAGAGATCAAATATCACTATATCAGGGATATTGTGCAGAGAGGAGTAGTGAAGCTCCTATATGTTGCGACGGACAAGCAGATTGCAGATGTGCTGACGAAACCACTAGCCAGAGTGAAGTTCAAGTACTTAGGAGAGAGGATTGGTGTTCTTCAGATTGATGACACTTCGAGGAAGAAGTTATGGACACATTTGCAGAAGCCATTCCAAGCATGTTGGAAGGAGGATCCTTCACATGGTTGTGGATGTAAGCGCTGGATGATGAGCATCAGGACGATGCTCCAGTTACTGCTATGTATATGTATGTACGCATCATGTTGGATGCTGGATATGATCAATTGGATCATTTATATGTATTTGTATATGCATCATGTTGGATGCTTGGACCATGTATCTATATATGTATCAGGTGGATACTGTGTATGATCAGGTAGATCATGTATGTTGATATATATCAGGTGGATACATTGTATGATCAGGCGGATCATGTATGATGATATGTATCAGGTAGGTACTTGGTATGCATCAGGTAGATGCATTGTATGATCAGGATGATCATGGATGACGAGCTTCAGGATGTTGCTTCAGATGACATGCAGCAGGATGTTACAATGATGATGATCATGTGTACATCAGGATGATGTATGGTGAGTATCAGGTTGATACTTTATGGCCGTGGAACAGGTTGTGCAGATGAGCGTATAATTTGGCCCTAGGAGATTTGCAGATAGTCTTTCAAGGTTTTTCCTATGGCATGTAATCTGGCCTTGGGATATCTGGAAAATGCTCTTTCGAGGTTTTGCTCTGGGAGGACATATAATTTGACCTTGGGAGATCTGCAAATAGTCTTTCAAGGTTTTTACTATGGCATATAATCTGGCCTTGGGATATCTGGCAGATGCTCTTTCGAGGTTTTGTCCTATGGCATATAATATTCCCTGGGAGATCCGATAGGTTGGGCTGTGTGCCCGTAATAAGTCTTGGGATGTTCTTGTGAGGTTTTTCCATGACCACATGCAATATTTCCCTGGGAGATCCTATAGGTAGAGTTGTGTGCTCGTAACAGCCTAGGATGCTCTTGCGAGGTTTTGTGGTGACCACATGTAATCTGTCCCTGGGAGATCCTATAGGTAGAGTTGCGTGCTCGTAATAGCCTGGGATGCTCTTGTGAGGTTTTGTGGTGAGGTCACATATAATATGGCCCTGGGAGATCCTACAGGTTGGAGTTGTGTACCCGTAACATCCTGGGATGATCTTTCAAGGTTTTGTGATGCACGTAATAAGTCATGAGAATTCCACAGTATGACCAGTGATGATGAAGGCCTGCAGGTGGTGGGCCTACATCCAGTATGAAAAATGATTGGCTCTGTAGAACTTCCTATGATGAGTAGATACAGAGATTGGTTGAGATAGCAGCAACAGTGACGATGACCATGATCCAGAGAAGAAGACTTATGCTAGTAGATCTGTGTCGAGAGATACCTTCCTAGTTAAGAGGCAGTGTTGATGTATATGTAACTTCGGAATGTATTTCATCCATGTATTTCATTTATATATTATTGTACTCCTATAGAGATGTGTCATTCCTCTATACGGAAGTGTAGTCATGTTTATTAACAAGTGTCTCCAGTATGTTAACTTGCCAATGGGTTATTAGATCACCATGTGTGGGGTCAGCCCTAATTTATGTAATATATGGTTGATGTACCTAACTAGAAAAGTCAGCCCCATAAGGTTATTGGGAAAACAGAACAAGTATAAATAGAGATCAGGAGATCTCTATTTGGATCACTCAGAAACTCATTCTTCCTTCACTCGGAAAGTGGCGCACTTGTGAGGAGGAGGTTCAGCTGCTAGGAGGAGACTATCTCTGTGTATTTTGGTTGTACTTTGGTTAAGCCATTTCTCTCTCTATCTCTGAGGAAGTTGTGGGGTTTTTCACCTTAGGGTTTTTCCCATGGAAACTATGTGTCTCTTGTCTCTCATGCTTTTTCTTCTTGTGATGATTGACATGCTTGTTATGATTGATATGCATTGATATACTATACATGATATTCTCTCAATAAAGATCCTAGAGTATTGTGAATTAATGCTCAAAATTTAACAATTCTGAAGATGTAAAAGGTTATAGACTTCTTCAACCACATTCTCATGATATAATAATTAGAAGAGATGTTAAATTTGATGAAAATCGTTTGTCCTTCGAGCCTAACTCGGTGGTTGTGCCATCTTTGTCCTGCAAGCCTGATTCGATGATTGTTCCTTCTTCTACATCCAACTTCTTTAACAGATTTCCAACTCCACTTTCTGATGATGATAGTGAGGATGAAAATCCACCTCTGCCTGCTCATGTTCCTCCAGTTGCACCAACACAAGTGCTTCCTCGATGGGTCCGTTCAACATGTGAAGCAGCTGGTGATCTTGCCGGTGATCCTATAGATCAACGTCAAATACATTCTCAGTTTCAGCGAGCCTCTTCTCTTTTGGCTCAGGTTTCCGAGAATCATGATCTAGAAACTTTTGCAGAAGTTTCAAGAAATCCAGATTGGGATGCAGCTATGGATGAAGAATACCATTTCTTAATGGTGAACTATACTCAGTATCTTGTACCTCTTCCAAAAGGAAGAAAACTTGTTAGATGTAAATGGGTCTATAGAACTAAGTATGCATCAGATGGAAGTGTTGAAAGAATTAAGGCAAGGTTAGTTTCCAAAGGTTTTTCCCAAGTTGAAGCGATTGACTACAATGAAACCTTTGCTCCTGTCACAAAAATGAACTCCATTCGCCCTGTTCTTTCCCTTGCATCCTTACATGACTGCGAAGTCCATCAAATGGATGTCAAGTATGCCTTCTTACATGGTGATTTACAGGAGAAAATTTACATGGAACAACCTCCTGGATATGTTCAGAATAACTCTAGCCTTGTGATCTGCTACCTTAAGAAATCCTTATATGGCCTTAAGCAATATCCTAGAGCTTGGTATGCCAAAATGGATAGCTTTCTACTTGACACTAGGTTTTCTAGATGCCATTCTGACCCCAATGTCTATACCAAGAAAGTAGGAAGCATCTCATCATACGTGTTCTATATGTTGATGACCTTATTCTTATTGGTAGTGACCCTAAGCTTATATATAACCCATGTGAAATCTAGTCTTAAGAAAAATTTTGAAATGTCAGACTTAGGACATTTGCATTATTTTCTTGGTCTCCAAGTCCTGCAAACCAAAGAAGGAATCTTTCTTTCCCAATCTAAGTATGCTTGTGACCTTCTTCGTCGCTTTCACATGGAAGATTGTACACCAGCCCCTTCTCCCTTCCAGTCAAGAGTCAAACTTTTTGCCACTTGTACTTCACCTGAAGTAGATGCCACCTTGTATCGTCAGCTTGTTGGTAGTCTCTTATACTTGACTCATTCCCGTCTTGACCTTTCCTTTGTCGTTGGTCGTGTTTCCCGTTATATGCAAACACCTCATGAAAGTCACTAGATAGAAGCTAAAAGAATACTTCGATATATTCGAGGTACAATTCAGTTGGGATTCATTATAGTATAGGGGGGAAACCTTTGTTGGTTGGTTTCACTGATTCAGATTGCGTCGGCAATCCTGATGATCGAAAGTCTACTGCAGGTTATGTTTTCAGTCTGGGATTTGGACCTATCACTTGGGCTTGTAAGAAACAACAAGCTCTTGCTCTTTCTTCAACATAGGTAGAATATCGAGCCACAGTTAATGCCAGGCAGGAAGCTTTATGGATTCGACAGATCCTTTCATAGTTTGGATTCGAGCAGCAGCAACCTAGTCCACTTTGGTGCAACAATCAAAGTGCCATCAAGCTCACCAAAGATCCAGTTCTACATCAACGCAGCAAACACATTGAGCTACATATGCACTTCATCAAAAATCTTGTTCATGATCGTGTTCTTGAAGTGCTCTTTTGCCCTTCAGATGATCAAGTTGCAGACATCTTCACCAAGTCTCTTACAGAAGCGAAATTTTCGAAACTTCGATCTATGTTAGGAGTTCAATTGTCATTAAGGGGGGATAGGCTCTAATGCCTCCTTCCTTCTCCTAATAGTGTCACTTTTGTAAATCCTTCAATCCTATCCCAAGTTATTCTTAAGGGGGGATGTTAGGATATTTAGACACTTAGGAGTTAGTTAAGATCAACTTGTGTAATATATCCGTTAGGTAAAGTGTGTTTCTTTAGTATGCATTTGTAAATATTTAATCCGACGGTCACGATATGTTCTATACATAGAGTGATCCGACGGATCAACTTCTCTTAGATCAAACCTATCCTTGATCCGTGGCTTAACACCCGATTGGTCCATGATCTCTATTTAAAGAGCATGGAGGGTCATTGTCTAGTTGATCAATTATGAGAAGGTCATTTGTAAATTTCTTTCTTTTGCATAATAAACTACTTCGTAGAAGCTATTTAGCCGGGGTCATGGAGTGTTTCCCTCTCGAGGGTTTAAACCACGTCAAAACATCATGTGCCGATCTGTGATCTATTTTTGTAAAGTGGTTGCTCTTGGTGTTCGGTATTTTGGGAGTACCTTGTGTACCCGCACATCTCGTGCATGCATGACCATTGTGAACACATCCACAATGGCCACATGCACGTACAGGACCTGACGAAACCCAAGTCCACTCCCTGGTTTATGTTCCATGACCCCGAAGAAAATCCTCAAAGTGTCCCTGAATGGCCATGGGGTTCCTGACCAAAATTCCCATAGAAACAAAACTATGAATCTGATTGCAAATACGTCGATTCCGATGGATTTCGGACACCGAGTTTCAGCTAGCCCCCCCCCTACACCATGCCTTGAAGGCTCATAAATAGTGTTATTGTGACATCTCAGTAACTAGGGTTTTGCTTAGTGAAGGCCATTTCAATTTTGCTCAAGGGGGTCAATTCTGATCCAAAGGATCCCGAGCGTGCATGGCCATGGTGAAAAAAATCCATAATGGCCACATGCACATGAAGGACTTGACGAAACCCAAGTTTGCTCCCCAGTTTGGGTTCCGTGACCTCAGAGCAAATCTTCAAAGTGTCCTTGAATGGCCACGGGGTGCCTGACCAAAATGATCGTAGAACCAAAACCATGACTTTGATTGCGAATCCATCGATTCCTATGGATTCGGGACACCAGGTTTTAGCTAGGGGTCCCCCCACACAGTGCCTTGAAGGCTAAAAAATGGTGTTATTGTGCTATATCTAGAACTAAGGTTTTGCTTAATGAAGGCCATTCCAATTTTCTCAAGGAGGTCAATTCTTATCCAAAGGATCCTGAGCATGCATGGCCATCATGAACACATCCAAAATGGCTGCATGCACATGCGGGACCTGACGAAAACCAAGTTCGCTCCTTGGTTTGGGTTTCGTGACTTCAGAGAAAATACTAAAAGTGTCTGTGAATGGGCACAGGGTGCCTGACCAAAATTCCTGTAGCACCAAAACCGTGACTCCGATCATGAATTCGTTGATTCTGATAGATTTGGGACACCATATTTGAACTAGGGGAACCCCACAAACCATGCCTACAATGCCTGGAAATAGTGCTATTGTGCCATCTATGGAACTAGGGTTTGGCTCAGTGAAGTCCATGCCAATCTTGCAAAAGGGGGTCATTTATGATCCGAAGGATCCTAGCCAAGCATGGACATTGTGAACACATCCAAAATGTCCACATGCATGTGCATGATTTGACGGAACCCAAGTCTGCTCATCGGTTTGGGTTCCGTGCCCCTAGAGAAAATCCTGAAATTGTCCCTGAATGGCCATGGGGAGCCTGACCAAAATGTCCATAGGAACAAAACCATGAATCTGATCACCAAGCTATCGATTCGATAGATTTAGGATGTCGGGTTCTAGTTGGGGGTCCCCCCACACTGTGCCTTGAATGCTCGGAAATGGTCTTATTGTGCCATCTCCGGAACTAGGGTCTTGCTTAGTGAAGGCCATTCCAATTTTACAAAAGGGGGTCATTTTTTATCTGAAGGCTCCCATCCAAGCGTGGCCATTGTGAACACATCCAGGATTTCCATGTGCACATGGGAGAGTTGCTGGAATCCAAGTTCACTCGCCAGTTTGGGTTCCGTGCCCCCAGAGCAAATCCTCAAAGTGTCCCTCAATGGCCACGGGGAACCTAACCAAAATTCCCATAGCACCCAAACCGTGACTTAGATCCCCAAGCCTTTGATTCCAGTGGATTCAGGACACTAGTTTCTAGTTGGGGGACCCACCACACCGTGTCTCCAACGCTCGAAAATGGTCCTATTCTTCCATCTCCAGAACTAGGGTTTTGCTCAGTGAAGGCCATTCCAATTTTGCAAAAGGGGGTCATTTTTTATTTGAGGGCTCCCAGTCGAGCGTGTGCATCATGAAAACATCCACGATGGCCATGTGCATGTGGAGGATTTGATGCAATCCAATTTCTCTTTCCGGTTTGGGTTTCATTCCCCCGGAGCAAAGCCTCAAATTGTCCCTGAATGGCCACGGGGAGCCTGACCAAAATGCCCATAGCACCACAAATGTGAATCCGATCGCCAAGCCGTCGATTCCAGTGGATTCAGGACGCAGGTTTCTAGTTGGGGTACCCCCCACAACATGCCTCCAATGCCCAGAAATGGTCCTATTATGCCATCTCCGGAACTAGGTTTTTGCTTAGTGAAGGCCATTCCAATTTTGCAAAAGTGGGTTATTTTTTATCTAATGGTTCTTGGCCGAGCATGTCCATCGTGAAACAATCCATGATATCCATGTGCACATGGGGGAGTTGAAGGAGGCATAATTTGCTCACCAGTTTGGGTTCCATGCCCCCGGAGCAAATATTCAAAGTGTCCCTGAATGGCCACGGGGGGCCTGGCCAAAATTCCCATAGCACCAAAACCATGAATCTGATCACTAAGAAGTCAATTCCAGTGGATTCAGAATGTCAGCTTCTAGTTGGGGGACCCCCCACACTATGCCTCCAATGCTCAGAAACGGTCCTATTGTTCCATCTCCGGAACTAGGGTTTTGCTCAGTGAAGGCCATTTCAATTTTGCAAAAAGGGGTCATTTTTTATCTGAAGGATACCGACCTAGCGTGGCCATCGTGAACACATCCACGATGACCATTTTCATGTGGGGGATTTGACAGAATCCAAGTTCGCTCGTCGGTTTGGGATTCGTGCCCCCAGAGCAAATCCTCAAATTGTCCCTGAATGACCATGGGGAGCCTAACCAAAATGCCCATAGCACCAAAACCGTGACTCTGATCGCCAAGCCATCGATTCCAGTGGATTCAAGATGTCGGGTTCAAGTTGGGGGCCCCCTACATTGTGCCTCCAATTCACGGAAATGGTCCTATTGTGCCATCTCCGAAACTAGGGTTTTGCTTAGTGAAGGTGATTCCAATTTTGAAAAAGGGGGTCATTTTTTATCCGAAGACTCCCATTCGAGCGTTCCCATCGTGAACACATCTAGGATGGCCATGTACACATGGGGGAGTTTACGGAAACCAAGTTCGCTTGTCGGTTTGGGTTCCATTCCCCCTGAGAAAATCCTCAAAGTGTCCCTAAATGCCCACGAGGAGCCTAACCAAAATTCCCATAGCATCAAAACTGTGACTATGATCCCCAAGCCATTGATTCCGATGGAATTAGGATGCCCAGTTCTAGTTGGGGTCCCCCCACACCATTCCTCAAATGCCCGAAAATGGTCCTATTGTGCCATCTCCGAAACTCGGGTTTTGCTCAGTGAAGGCCATTCCAATTTTGCAAAAGGGGGTCATTTTTTATCCGAAGGCTCCCGAACGAGCGTGGACATCATGAACACATCCACGATGGCCATGTGCACATGGGGGAGTTGACGCAAGCCAAGTTCTATCGCCGTTTTGGGTTATGCACTGCAGGAGCAAATCCTCAAAGTGTCCCTGAATGGCCACGGGGATTCTGACCAAAATTCCCATAACACCAAAACCGTGCCTTTGATCGCCAAACCATTGGTTCTGGTGGATTCAATACACTCGGTTCTAGTTGGGGGACCCCCCACATCGTGCCTGTAATGCCCATAAATGGTCCTATTGTGCCATCTCCAGAAATAGGGTTTTGCTCAGTGAAGGCCATTCCAATTTTGCAAAAAGGGGTCATTTTTTATCCGAAGGCACCTGGTCAAGCAAGTCCATCGTGAACACATACACGATGACCACGTGTTGTGGGGGAGTTGACGGAATCTAATTCCGCTCGCCAGTTTGGGTTCCGTGCCCCCGGAGCAAGTCCTCAAAGTGTCCCTAAATGGCCACGGGGAGCCTGACCAAAATGCCCATAGCACCAAAACCATGACTCCAATCGCCAATACGTTGATTTTAGTGGATTCAGGACATCGGGTTCTAGTTGCCCCCCCGCCACACCGTGCCTCCAACATCCGGAAATGGTCTGATTGTGCCATCTCCAGAACTAGGGTTTTTCTCAGTGAAGGCCATTCCAATCTTACAAAAGGGGGTCAATAAGCTATATTAGGTTCTATAGGGCTAGATTATGTCTCCAGTGATAGATTTTTTTTTGTCTATTTCGAGGGCTAGATCAGGGTCTATAAGCTATATTAGGTTTTATAGGGCTAGATTAGGTCTCTGGGCCTAGGTTACATTTCTAGGTCTAGATCAAGGTTACTTGGGAGTGGGAGTGGGAGTAGGAGCGAGAACGAGAAGAAAAATTTTCAAAATCTTTCGGTTAGGAAGTGCTCCAGAAGCGCTTTTTATATAATATATATTTTTTATATATTTTGATGCATATATTTCAACAAATGCATGTAGAATGTTGAATTAGTTATGGAAAGGATAAAAACATGAAATAAACAATAATACCATATAAATCATTCATCAATCATCAATCATTAATAATTTACGAGTGAACTCATCAACCATAGGTCCAGTATCCATGATTCTATAAGTTATAACATCAAGATTCAACCTTAAAGTTTCAAATTTTCAATATATAATCATTTTGTCATCACTAGTACTTGTAAGTTGTAACTTGTATCCAAAGTTATTGGGTAACCAACGTATAGTGACATAGTCTATAATGTAGAACATCAACCATAAAATGAAAGTTGAAACAATTCAGAAAGCATCATATTCATTACCAAAGAGTTATAATATGCTTTTATGATGTCAATGACTCAATCATGCAAAGTTGCAAATAGTGAACTTCAAAATCAAAGGTAGGTTCAACTTCAAACTTCAAACTTGAAATTCCATGTAATGTTTACAAGATATACGATAATAAGTATAAAAGAGTCAATAGTGAACAAACTTGAAAGTACTGTAAACAAGAAAATACAAGAAAAATAGATTTTATGGATGTTTCCTCTTGCCATGGGAAACTTGAAAGTACGATGCACAAGTGTCTCCTTCAAATATTGAAGAGAGTGAGGATGTCGTTGTTCCATAAATTAATTTAGAGGTTAGAGAATGATTATATCTAGGTGTGGATGAGGTGAAATTATGGATATATATGCCCTCACCTTCTTCTTCAGTAAGTAGGAAGTTGATATGGTTTGCCCGAACATTACAAGATGCACAAGAGCATGTACAAGTGCCCATATATTCAATGAGGGTAAGTATACCTCCTACGAGATATGGAAACCATATTGCATTAAATTCTTCCATTCATGATTATTCTAGTTGTTTTTAGAGTGTCAGGTGTGATGGTAGGATGATATTGTTTTCCAAGAGTCAGTAATTAATTCTAAGTATACAATAGGTTCATATTTACAAAGGGAAGTTTTGGTTGAGTTGTAGAGGGAGATAACTAATGTTGGTGAAAACAATTTACTTGTAAAGGAGTGTTAGATTTTACAAGGAAAACACTTTACTTGTGGGATTACTCTAAAACTATTTACAACAAACTTGGGGGTTCATGTGATGTGCAATGCATGGTGCATGGATGACCCTTGGTTGTGTCGTCATGGACATACACATGGGAGGTTTCTTTACCATTTATTGATTGACTTGTATGGATGCTTGTGTGGTATTATTCCATGTATCATTAGAGGCCTAGAAATCACAATGACAATATTCATCATGGCCACATGCATAGTGGGATATTTATATCATTTGTTTCTTTCATCCACGAGACTTCCAATTATATAGTAGAGAAGAGGTGTGATGATGAGATTGAATTCATCCATGCATATTCTACTTATTCATTAGAGAGGTGTGATCCCTTAATGGAGGACGTTGTTGAGGGTGATTCAAGAGCCGCATATAATGTGAGTATTCTGAAGTTAGAGCCATGGATTATCCTCCGAATGGTTTGAGATCGATTGTATAAACCATTGAAGAAGTAGGTGTTGATTATTTTTTACAAATAAGCATGGACAATGCACCTGTTTGCAAGGCTGCTGGCAGGATTTTGGAAGCTAAATAGCCACATGTATGTTAATTTTTGACACCATCCATTTGAGTTGTTAGATTTGTGGAGTCATTTATACATGCTTTTATTGCTCTTACAAGTTCTTTGGACACCTTTGATTGTACATAACATGAATTTAGCATTGAAATCCATTACTTCAGATGTGACATTGATTGGAAACCTTATTGAGCATGCATGCCATATCTGTAACTTTGTACAAAACCACACAAATTTCCTCACCGTCTAGAAAGAGTATACACAGCTTTTGTTGATGATTTTGTTGCTTCGGGCATGGAGGAGGACTATTGACATATGAGATTCTTCCATCTTGATCCACCCCATTTTGTATTTACTATTAGTCTATTTGGAATTTTCCAATTCCCAATAGCATTCCAACATCTGTGTAAAACATTTTGATTTTGATGACTTAATGAGAAATATGGTTCCAACATCTTGAGCTATTGCCCAATACCTATCAAATTTCAATGCATTTATGTGTCTCATTGTGATATGTGAATGACAAATGTGTACTCATTAATGTGTATTGATTCTAATTTCTATTGAATATTTGTAAATTTTCTAATATAAGATGATTTTTCAATCTTGTTTGTGCATGTGAAGTTTTCCTAAAGGGATGGAAACTTGAATTGGAGTGATTGGTGTAAAACATATAATGGTGTAAAACCTAAATTTATTGTAATAGTAACTTAAACATAACTCAAACATCAAATAAATGATATAAGATAACGATATCAAATAAACTATGTAGCATAAATAACATTAGACATGCAAGAATAAACAATCACATGACTATACTATGTACCTAAATCAATTAGGCCTTCTGGATCCTCTCTGTTTTTTATTGTCTCAAACAACCTCTCGTGCTCTGCATGAGGTAGTAAGTAGTGTACCTTGTTTGATGACTTCGCTGACATTGTTTGTAGTTGGATGTTTGTACCAATGATCAAGTGCGTAAAGTGATACACCCGTGAACCTGGTCTATAATCCATGTATGTGTAGCCATTTCTCTTTGGTCCCTTTCCATCTACTATAAGATATTCTCCCTAAACAACCATCAATCCAGTCAGAAAGGTAATGCCTTCACTATCGGTTAATGATGCGAGGAGGGTTTGCTTCCCCTGTATGCATCGTTCCAACCAATAATTTGTTCCAATTGCATTGTCTGTCAGGGCGACAATTGCGTAGATGTGTCCTGCAAAAATGCATTTTACGGTCATATTCCAACAAGTAGTGGTTTGATAACTTGGATAATTACAAAAACAAGGAGGGAACGGGGATATGAATGTAGAAATATTTACCTGGTTGTACAAGGTCAGATATACGATCATATTCATTTGAAATAGAGGACTAGCCTTTCTCTAACTAGATTATTTCAACAACTGCACGTGGGTCCACTGCAAGTGATACATGATCCCAGTCATCAACCCAACCCATCGATTCACACTCATCCCACTCACAACTATTGCAAGGCCCACAAAGAAAAGCAAGTTTTCGCATCCATATTTCAAATAAGGGGTTGTTTGAGCTTCGAACCAAATGAAATCCACGAGTGCCTTGTATAGTACTACAACTATAAGAACGTGATTGATCTATATGAACTACATGCCATAAATTTCTTACAACATGTCCTCTACTTGTTGGTATGTGTTGCTTCGTGGTTGGATCTAACATTTTTGCAGAGCACCATTAAAATATTGATTCAGCATCCCGAATATGAGGGTTTGTCATGCCTCATCTCCTCCCTTCGTAGGGAAGTTTTGAGACATGCTCTAGCCCCGTCATGCTCTCCCTTTCCATGCCCGGTCTTAAAATAGTTCCATATATGCAGCACATCATAAGTCTTGTGCAAAATACTCAACCACTAGAATACACGTGCATTTTTGAATTGGCCTGCACAACCATCTGACCATATCCAATTCCGATCCATCTGTATACCTCTCTCCTTCAGCTGATTATAGAAAATTCTAAAGCAATGTTGTACATAATGCAAGTCGTGGCACATGTCATCACTGATGTAGAAATTTGTCTCTTATAATATTATCCTCATGTCATTGCTTCTCTCTGGCGCATGCCTATACGTGATATGGACCATTATGGTAACTTGGTTTGAATGGTAGTATTGACTTTGAATCTCATTATGTGGCTGCAGGGTGTAGTTTTCAGCAAATTCCACAACCGACAATATTGTGCAATTGGGAAAGATGTCCTTGCATTATCTGTACTGTTCATCCTGCCATCGTGCTACATGGACATGTTGTACACACTGCTCGGTCTTTTGGTAGAATTCCTTCATGAAATCACAAATTTGTACCTGGTGCCACAAAACCAACGGCATTAATACAACATGACATTTGCAATCTGAATATATATGTATAAATTCAACATGTACAGTATGAAAGTATGAAAACTTAGATTACCTGTGACTTCACCAATGCATTTTTTTGCTTTCCTTCACACTATCTACTTGATATGTTATGTACTTGAAGTTCTGCAGTTCTACTGACATCCTCCCAAATTCGTGTTCCTTGGTTTCATGGATGCAGTGGCTCAATAATGCAAATCCACTGCACCTGGGACATGTCCCATATAAACATGATATTTTATAATATTTGTTTCCTTCAGGTCTTGGACACATTATGCTATGTATAAATTCTCTGGATGCATTCAGTGGTTGTAACGATGGGAAGTCCTACACAATGTTAGTATGCAAATCAAAAAATACATGTCGATATGTATCATAATAGTACTCAAATTCTACATGGTATCTGCAACAACATGTGTTGTGATCAATGCAAATTCTAACATACCATGGTTTGCATTTTTCAAAGGACCTTTGGCCCAAGTTCAATTGTGTGTGCTCATTCTTGAACCTCTCATAGAGTTCCGTTTGTGTCTTGTCAAGGAAGTGCTTGACATGGGGTTCACACCCCTTAACACATTTTCTCAACTTTAACACATCTATTTGATTCGATGACGGTCTAGTGTTATCATGCCAAAACTTTTGCACTAGTTCTTTAACAGCATCAATACGTTTCATGTCTGAATGAGGTAACCTACCAACAAAGGCCCAACAATATTTTTGGCTTGGGGTCTCAAGTTTTTCTATAATAAAAGAATATTTTTGAAGAGCCTTTCTATCCACTTTAAATATTTTACATGTGTGTGATAGCAGGCGATGTTTCCTTGCGGATTTGTCTACAATTGATTCCAACGGTACACGAAGGGCCGCATTAAAATATTTTGTACGAGAATTTTTTCCAATCAAATTAAATGCAGACTGTAGATTTATAACAACATGATTGTTGGCCTCTGAACTTCTAACTACCTTTATGCCCAAATTTCCCCTAACATGAGCTAGACAATGTGATTTTAACAGAGCCAGAAACAACTGACATTTTGCTGCATCGGTTTTGGATTCAAAAAATTATTTTATTATCTTGTTACAATGGAAATCAATAGTGTGTTTGGGAAACTTACCTTCAAGTCCTGAAAATGAAATTTCATCCACATGAATATGTCTGGGAGTTCTTTGTCATCTGCTTGATATTCGAGGCAAGGGAGTCAGAAAGGAAGTATGAGTCTCGTCACCAATTTGTTGTGGCCCTTCATTCACAATTTGGTCCTACAAAGGGAGTGTGTTCGACATGTTTGTGCTCTTCTTGGGGAGGTTTCCAATTAACAACTTGTTCAACATCCATCCCTTCATACTCGACATCAAGCAATATTTGATTGACTTCAACCACTTCGTCATTGCTTGTTGATGGATCTTAGGCACTAACATTCTGATGTCTACAATTTTCCATGTACAACCTGGCCTTTTCTCTTATCTCATGGGCCTTTTCAGGGGGTGTCTCCTTCCTTCTAGACTTTCTTTTATTATTACGTCTGTTGCCCATATTCAATACATTTTTTAACAAAACAAAAATATCACCCCTGCAAGAATGAACAAAAAATAAGATATTAAAACTCGATGTGTATGATTATTAAAACTCGATGTAGCAATTGAATATGTACAACAACATCTAGTGAGAATGTTTTCATATAATCTTAAAATCTATTGAGAATGACCTAGATATAACATCAACATCACCTCTAGGAACTCAATTGGATGGTATTGGATGGTGGTATGGGATGTTAGTAGGAGCACATTCCCTACAAAAGCAGAAGCTCCTACTCACTTCATTTTCATGTTTTGGATGAGGGAAAATAGCCCCAAAATATTAAGAGTTTCCAATTCTTTAGGTGTTTGTGTGAGTTGTTGTAGTGAAATCATGAGGAATTCAACAAATGTTTGTGTAATAGATGGAGTTATATGTGATTATGAAAGCTTATTGGTGATGATGCAAGTAGGTTTTTTTATTATCTTCATGAAAGTTTGAAAGCATTGCTTAGTGCATGTTGTAGTGTTTTTGTGGTAAGATTTTTTTATTGTCTATGTTGAAGATCAAGAAGACTAAAATACATCTCTCATACAATTCATGAGGAAAAACTAAAATAGATACAATTTAAACAAAGTGAATAAAGACTAAAATACATTTAACAAGATAAAATTGTCACCATGCCTCAAGGATTATGATTGCTCTTTGCTTCAAATGTAAAATTCTCTTTTGATGTATCCATTATATGTAAGAAGAGTTCAAGTGTGTCCAAGCAGCATGAGAATTCAATCCAAGGAGCCAAATAGAGTCCAATTGTTGTGTATTCAATCAAAGGAGCCAAATAGATCCCAATCGGTGTGTATTCAATCCAAAGAGCCAAATAGAGCCCCAACTATTGTGTATTCTATCCAAATTGTCAAAGAAACACCAAATGGTGTGTGAATTCAATCCAAAATGCAAATGGTTGTCAGACTGTGCATGAAAACAAAGAAAAATATGCGAGGAATGGGGGGGAAATTCCTTTAGAAGAGAGCGGGTTATTTTCAAAGAGCGGGTTTATTCCTAGAGCCCCTCCCCCATAAAGGCCTTTAAGCCCTCTTCTAAACCATAAT